>CM061038.1:30758224-31449474 GCA_030763125.1 Hippophae gyantsensis
CACTACTTCGTGACTTTCATTGATGATCACTCTCGGAAGGTATGAGTTTACTTTCTAAAGCATAAGTCTGAAGTATTTGTGGCTTTTAGAAGATGGAAAGCTATGGTTGAAAATGAGACATGTTTGAAAATCAAAAAGCTCAAAACCGACAATGGTGGTGAATATGAAGACATTATATTAAAAAAAAATTACTATAAGCACAGGATCAGAATGGAAAGAACTGTGCCAGGAATGCCTCAACACAATGGTGTAGTTGAGCGTATGAACCGAATATTGATAGAAAGAGCCAGAAACATTCGTATATAGTCAGGTCTACCAAAGCAGTTATGGATCAAGGTCCATCTGTTCCATTAGAGCATAGAATACCAGAGGAGGTATGGAATGGAAAAGAGGTGAAACTATCACATCTAAAAGTTTTCAATTGTGTAGCATTTGTGCATATCAATGATCAAGGCAGGAATAAGCTTAATCCCAAATCCAAGACATGCACATTCATCGGTTATGGTGAGGATGAGTTTGGCTACCGTATTTAGGATGACAAAAGAAAGAAAGTGATTCGTAGTAGAGATGTGATTTTCAACGAAAGGGTGATGTATAAGGACATGCATAAAATAGAAGCCAACAACTTAGAGCAGAATGAGTCCGTATTTATAGATGCAGATGATGTTTCAGATAGTTTCGTGAAGGAACCAATTGTATTAAGTCCTCAACCAGAGGAACTCGTTAGACAAAGCAGTGCGTAACAGTCCGACACACCATAGCCTTCGATTATAGCTCCTGTATTGAGAAGGTCTTCTCGACCTCATGTGCCTAACAGGAGATACATGAACTATGTGTTGCTGACTGATGGAAGGGAGCCTGAATACTATGATGAAGCTTGTCAGACTCGAGATGCCAGTAAGTGGGAGCTTTCCATGAAACTGAAGTTGTGCTCAACTTCAGTTGGTCTGCTAGAGTAACAAGACTAGAAAAGTTGCTGCATTGATCAAGGTGTGAATACAGATTGAAATCAGTCTTCAAATGGGAGATTACTGGAGATTGTTATAAAGCTCCTTAATTTAAGGAGCAAAATATAGAGCAAAACAAGGAGCAAAACATGGAGTAAAATAAGGAGCTTAATTCAAGGAACCATTAATTAAGGAGTAATTCAATGAGTGAATTTTCCTATAAATAGATGTGTAATTGTAATGAATTAATAAACCAAGTGTTCATTCCAATTAAGAGAAAAACTTTTGTGACAGAAATTGAGAGTAATTTTCTTGGGTGTAATTGAGTTGTGGGTTGTGAGTCTTGTAAACACCTTGTGTAATTTCTCCACTTTCAGTAAAAAGATCTACAGTAGGTCCGGAGATGTAAGCAAGATTGGTCGAACTCCGTTATCAAATTTGTGTATTATTTTGTCTATTTTACTTTCTCATAAATCTGACTTATCGAAAATTTGCGTAATTTTTCAACAAACCAAACAAAAATAAAATCTTGGAAGTGATCTTGAATAGCATTAATAAAGAAGGAACTATGATGAGCTTGAGATGTCAACCCAAGGGTATTGAAAGCTTTATCAAATACATTTACTCTTAATAAAACACAAAAATGATCTTGAGAGAGTCACCAAAGAGAAATCAAAAGCAAAATGAGGATGAATAACAGCATTCACAATATCACTGAGTCACCAACCATGAGTAAAAACACTCAATTGAAGTGCACCTACATCATATTTATGACCAAGTCCTACCAACTGATCGGTTATCTACGTAAAATTACGTGATGAGATATTTGAAAACTCACTAAGAAATTCAGAAGTGACGAGATTTTCAAACTTGAAAGGGATGATATAGGAAGAAGGGTCTTTTACATCTTGAAAGGACAATATATTAATGAGATTATCTCGATAAAAAGTGACATCATGCTCTCGTAAGAGAAAGATGGTAGAAAAACTAAAGAAGGGATGTGGAGCAATCACTGAATAAAACTCCGGAACGAAATTAGGGTAAAAAAGATGTGTAATATTACTTAGGAGAGAAGCAAAATATTCAAACCTTTCTCAAATGACGGGAAACTCATCTACTATCACATATCATTATGTGAATATCGGGGCCTAGAAGTGATAGGAACCTATAGAATCAAACATCTACTCTTGATCTTCGGAAGTGTTTTCCATTTTTTGGGATCTTTTGGGGGCCATTGCAAAGGAAGGCTACGGGAAACAGGTAGACAAGTATTTAAAAGGTAACAAAGTATTTAACAAATTATATGGATTGAAAAGGAGAGGCAAAAGGGAGTTTAAATAAAATTAAAATAATTTTCTTTAAAGGATTTTAAATCAAAAATCGTACAATTAGCTAATAATAACTATATTTTCAGAGTTTTCCGAGGTTTCCTATAATACAACATGAGTCGTAAATCAATTTTAATGTCCAAAGTTCTAATCAAAATTCTGACCATAGTTATATAAGTCCAATCGAACTCTAATACAATTATCCTTGATTGTATTTGGTATAACTGTTTTTTAAAAGTATAGGATATGAATGAAAAAGATATTTATATATATATATATATCCACTTTGTTAAGAACTCCATATCGCAAGAGACAGAGTAATAAAAATATTTAAACTAATAAAAAAAAAGAGTTTTTACTTTTTTTCCAGCTTGAACCAAGATGCGTGACTAAACCTCAACCACTTCTTTTGTGGGTAACCCGAAGGTCAGTTAACTTATCTGGTTTAGAGTCAACCTTGCTTTTAGAGCTGAGCTAAACATACTTTCAATACGTCTTATTCGCGAGAACTCAGATAATATCTCGCAATAATTTATAAAATAAAAGATCGGAAACAAAAAAAAACAACTAGTTTGTGTTCATTTTTATTTTTATGTTTTTGTGTTTATTAATCCGAATGGAATTATATAAAATAATTATTTAATGAGAAGAAGAAAGTCACGAAGGAAAAACAAAGAAAGTGAGATATAATGGTTCCTTAAAGATCTTTGTTGTTTTGCTGGCTTCTGAAGATACGGAGTTTCTTCAGATCCGAAGAAAAAGGTTAGAAATAATAAATAAATAAATAAAAAATCAATATTAAGAATAAAAAATTGAAAATAAAAAAGAGAGAGGAGGAGAAAGGAACAGTGTCACTATTAGTACTGCCACTAGTTAAGTTAATAAAGAGAAAAGTTATATTTGGTGAAATTTGTGTAAGTTGTCTCATGTTTGTGGGTTTGGACTGTTTTTGCATGATCCAAAAAGTGGTGGCCGATGGACTTATTGTTTCTTTTTTGAATTAGTGTTTTGTGTTTGTATTGTGGAGTGAGTGAATGTGTTGGCTCTTATATTTGGTGCTGTGTCGGCCATCGAGTTGTCGATTGAGTCTTTGAGAGAGAAAGATGACGAAGATTCACATACAAAGCAATCCATTAGAGTTTTTTCAGATTTGATTCTTTGGGTATTTCGGATTCAGAGAAATAAACTTATTTGTTTCTCTAATTTCTTCTCTGTTCCTTTTTCTATTTCTTTCAATTTTTAGCTTTCAATGTTAAAAACTTATTTTCAGTTGGGATATTGTTCTGACGAGATTGTGGCTTTGGGAAGGTGAGGAATTTCTTTAAAGATTCTGGGTCTAAGCGAATTTGGCAGAAGATAAAGAAACCCGGTGAACATGTTTGGTTTCTGCTGCTGAATTTATGGTGAGGGAAACTTTCAGAGTTATGACGTTTTTTGTTGAATTAGCGGTAGAAACGTGGAAGTGAAAGTTCAGTGTTTGGCCCCTTCTTCCATTTTTGTATACTTTCCCAGGTAAGAGCACTCTTAAATGATTAAAGTTCATCTATTGAAATAATTATTATCACTTTTTCTTAATTTTTTTTCCTTTTTTAAGTTTTTCTTTTCCTTCCCTTTTCTGAGTTTTTATTATTGTGAAAGAAATGTGTAATTATGTTTTGATTATTTTATTAATAGCAGACAGTTCAAAATTTCATTTTCTGTGGGTAGAATTGAGATGATTACGTTTATGGATTCGAAAGATAAACCAAAGGAGGTGGAAAAGTGCTTAGATTCTCAACTATGGCATGCCTGTGCTGGAGGTATGGTTCAGATGCCACCGGTAAACAAAAAAGTCTTATATTTTCCTCAAGGTCATGCGGAACATTCCTGTGGACCGGTTGATTTCAGGAAATTCCCAAGGGTTCCTCCATATATACTTTGCAGAGTTTCTGCAATAAAGTTCATGGCTGATCCTGACACTGATGAGGTTTATGCCAAAATAAGGTTGGTTCCTTTGAATAGTACTAATAATGACCTTCATGATTTTGAAGATGAAGGAATTGGTGGTGAGCTTAATGGGTCTGAGGCACAAGATAAACCAGCCTCTTTTGCTAAGACTTTGACCCAATCTGATGCTAATAATGGTGGTGGGTTCTCTGTTCCAAGGTATTGTGCTGAAACTATCTTTCCCCGTTTAGACTACTCAGCAGATCCTCCGGTTCAGACAATTCTAGCTAAAGATGTTCATGGCGAAACGTGGAAGTTTAGGCATATCTACAGAGGGACACCAAGGAGACATCTTTTGACTACTGGATGGAGTACCTTTGTAAACCATAAAAAACTTGTTGCTGGGGATTCAATTGTGTTTTTGAGGGCTGATAATGGAGATCTTTGTGTTGGAATTCGACGAGCTAAGAGGGGTATTGGAGGTGGGTCTGAGATAGCTACTGGTTGGAACCCTGCAGGTGGGAATTGTGCTGTGCCATATGGAGGGTTTTCGGCATTTTTGAGGGAAGATGAGAACAAGCTATTGAGAAATGGTAATGGTTCTGTTATGAATGGGAGTCTAATTGGGAAAGGGAAAGTGAGGCCTGAATCAGTTATTGAAGCTGCAACTCTTGCTGCCAATGGACAACCCTTTGAGGTTGTATACTACCCTCGAGCTAGTACACCTGAATTCTGTGTGAAAGCTTCATTGGTAAAATCAGCTTTGCAGATCAGGTGGTGTTCGGGTATGCGGTTCAAGATGGCCTTTGAAACAGAAGACTCTTCAAGAATTAGTTGGTTTATGGGTACCATATCCTCTGTTCAGGTTGCAGATACCCTGCGTTGGCCCGATTCGCCTTGGAGACTTCTCCTGGTACTTTTATTAGTTGTTTGATTTACAGAGGTGGATGCTTATCCAGTTTAAAAAGTATTCTCGTGTACTATTCGTATTACTTTGGCTACTTTCTGAAAGGACAAAATGTTTTCAAGGTCATCAGTTCCATTACAATGTACTATTTTTGTTACTTCGGCTACTCATTTCGGTCTTTTCTTTCTCGTAATGGAACTGACGACCTTGGAATCATATGTTTATTATTCATTACATTGAATTGATGTTATTTTACTTCAATCTAGCTAATTTGTTTGAATCACATATTTGCAGGTTACATGGGATGAGCCAGATTTACTTCAAAATGTGAAACGGGTGAGCCCTTGGTTAGTAGAATTGGTATCAAACATGCCGGCCATTCACCTGTCGCCTTTCTCTCCTCCAAGAAAGAAGCTGAGACTACCACATCACCCAGATTTCCCACTTGATGGCCAGATTCCAATCCCAACATTTCCCGGCAACCTCCTTGGGCCCGGCATCCACTTCGGTTGTCTGTCCGACAACACTCCTGCTGGCATGCAGGGAGCCAGGCATGCTCAATGTGGTCTATCTTTATCAGATCTCCACCTCAATAAACTGCAATCGGGTCTGTTTCCGGTTGGTTACTCACCAGTAGATCATGCTGCTGCACCCACTAAAGTCTCCAATAATACAATGATTCAAAAGTCTATCATGAATGAAAATGTTTCTTGCTTATTAACAATGTCTAACACTACACAGACTTCAAAGAAGCCAGATGATGCAAAGGCACCTCAGCTCATGCTTTTTGGTCAACCTATACTAACTGAGCAGCAAATATCTCAGAGCTGCTCTGCTGATACAGTTTCGCGTACTGGTACTGGAAATAGTTCATCAGATGGAAATGCAGATAAGATGACAAATTTTTCTGATTGTTCTGGATCTGCTGTCCATCAACAAGGGATATCAGAGCGATCTTCTTGTGAAGGATTCCATTGGCATAAGGATAATCAGCAGAAAACTGAACCGAATATTGAAACTTCTCACTGCAAAGTTTTCATGGAATCGGAAGATGTAGGTCGAACTCTTGACCTTTCATTGCTTGGGTCATATGATGAACTAACTAAAAAATTATCGGATATGTTTAACTTAGAAATTTCTGAGACACTGAGCAATGTGATCTATCGCGATATCACAGGTGCGATTAAACACATCAGAGATGAACCATTCAGGTGCCAATTGATTACGAAAAAAGTTTGTCCTCTTTCGTTATCATGTTGTTGTCTCTGTTCATTTGGTTTCTTTGCATGAAATGAAGAGTTCTGATAATAATTTGTCCACCAATTCTTAATATTGCAGAGATTTCGTGAAAACGGCAAGGAGGTTGACAATTCTAACGGATTCAGACAGCAACAACATAGGGATGTGGAAAAGAATTGAAACGACGTCTGTTTAATTGTATAGCTGGTTTACTAAATCCTTTGTTTCCATGCTGATCTCTTAGCCTTCGTGAAGTCATCGGAGGAACCACTGTGGCCAAGTTTGTTGACCTCGGATATAAATGATTCTTGTTTTTCACCATTTGCAGAGAATATATTTCTTGATCAAGTTCCTCAAACGTTCTTACAAGTTTTAGTCCACAGTTTATGTTGATTTTGATTTCAAGTTTTCTCCTCCTTTTATGGTTACTAAATCCTAAGAACTCAAGTAGGCTCTTTAGGACTTGGTATATGTACTATGGTTGTTGATATTGATGGTTCAAGTCTTCAAAAGAAGATTTGCTTCTTCTTCTTCTTTTTTGGTTTGGAAATGTACATGGAAGCAATTAAAGCTGAGTTTTGAGGATACCATGTTTGTTCCTTTTGTTATGCATGTGTAATTTGGACTAGCAAGTGTCTGAATGTTTTTCATAGTCTTTTTTAAGAATGATTTTATTTTGAGAATTTTTTTTTAATAAAGTTAGTTGCAACATATGTGCCTTTCTCATATTGTCCATGTCAAACACAATATATAATCTAAAGATGTAAAATGCATGATACACACGGTTGCCATTGAAGAGATAAGCCTTTTGACGACCAGCTAACATTTTGCAGGTAAACCCGAAATAGTCTTCCGTAGATATATAGAGGTATATATTTTTCAATTAAAAAAGTTTAACATTTTACTTTTAAAATTATAGAATTATACGTTTAAATTAAATTATGATAATTTAAATTTATTCAATATTAAATATTGTTTAATATTATTAAATTTTAAAGATATTATATTTATATTTTGTTAAAATTTATATTCTGTTAATCAATATGGATATATATCGACGAAGAATTAAATATTTGATTTGAAATTGAATTAACTGTATTCACTTCCACGTACGTGTGGCAGTTTTATAATCTTGATTAATCTTTCTTTTAGTCTGCCCGGCCCTGGCAGTGGCAGATAATGACTCCATTTTTGTATGTTTCTTGTTTGAACTTTATGCGCTTTTATTAATCAGCTTGCTAAAAAGTCACTGCTAAACAAAAAAGTTTACAAATATTAAACCCTTATAGTTAACAAGCATGAGCTCGTTAATTTGAAGATAAGAAAATTCAATTAGGATATTATTTAACAATTTTATAAGTATTTTTTTTTTTTTGAATATTTTAAAGATTTAGAGTTCTTATTTACATATGTTAATTATAACGATCAAAAAATAAAAAAAATAACGATTTCATTCCTTGATATTTTGTATCGTAATTTTATCACAATGTCTTCAAAAAATGAAAATATAATAATAAATAATTAATTTTTTAATATTTATTTCTTTCATTTTTAATTACTATATATTTACATATCAATTATATAGATTTGATATGGGATACATAGTAATATTGTATTTATTTTTTTTCATGTTATAAAATAAAAATTATTTTAAAAATATAACAAATAGATTTAACTTCTTTAGTTAGCATAATTAAGAACCCTACGTAACATGACAAGTCATTAGAAATTTTTTATTTTGATCAATATAATTTAATATTATTGTCATTTAAAGTAATTTTTCATGAAATGTTTGGTGGAAGACCTAATTATGTAAAAAAAAAACTTTCTAAAAAATCAGAATATAACGTTAGTTAAATCAAAAATGTCTAATCAGCCAGGAAAACATGGGTTGGAATTGACTTAATCAAATTGTTAAAACAGTATCAGATGTTTCAAGCTACGAGAGATTCTCCGGGATTACAAGCAATAATTTCGATCCAGTAAATTAGTGACACATGGTAGATACTAACTCTGATAAGATTTGTAAAAATTGTAAAAATTAATAAAAAATATATATATGTTAATATGATAATGAAATAAATTAATACAGTGTTATAGGGATTGCAAAACAACTTTGTCAAACACAAAGTCAATAATAACACGTCAGATAAAAATTAAAATGAGAAATTTCAAGAAAGAAGACAAATAAAGAAGAAGAAAACAGCAGCAAGGAGCTGGAAAGCAGAAAGAATAAGAAACAAGAACTTTAATAATATATGAACATAATCTGATGCACGTGAGAAGGTAGGGACCCACATGAATGGATGGTTCAAATTGTCTACGCTCTTAATAATTTGATTCACGTGTGGCCAACGTCGGCCTTTTAGCTTCGCTATTGTTGCGGCGTTTCGTTGACTGAGCTGTTTCATTGTCTCTAACTTTCATCTTCTTTTATGTTTCGGTATCATGGAAAAAAAGTCTTTTGATTAGGTTAGAAAAAGTTGTTTATTTTTATGTTATATTTTTTTTAATAGTAGTTTAATACTTATTTTAAATAATTTTTTTTTGGCTAAATCTTTAGTAATAGATGATAATTATTTTAAAATTTAATTAATTGTACATGTGTTTAAATTTTTAGAAAAATAACAAAGAAATTAAAATATTTTAATGATATAAATAATGAACCATGTATGCATGTTAGATTATTAATGTGTCAAAGCACTATTATATTTATATAAAAAAAATTTAAATAAATTTGATTTGACATGTTATTATTTGATATAGTCACTATTACAAAAAAATGTATTTAAGTTCCTGTGTAAAGTCGATTTTTGGAAAAATTAACTTATAATGAATTTAAAGTTGATTTGGTGTAAAATCGACGCTATCCACGTTGGACGTAGCGTCAGTTGACGTGGTAAATCGACGCTACGTCTTATTTTTTAAATTAAAAAATACACGCAGTTTACAATTAAAATTTTTTTAGGTCATTAATTATTATTTTATTTGACTCTTTAAATAGTATAATTTTTTTCTTTTTTTTAAACAATTAGTTTTTAACATTATATAATTTTGTTTATTTATTTGGATATTTAAATTTATATACGTACGCATAATATATCTTTATTTAATTTTATGTATTTGTTTTAAATATTATTGTAAAATTATTATTTTCTTTTTCTATAGTACCTATGCATAGTTTAAATAAAATAATAATTAGAAAAAAAATTAAATTGCGTGGATAGCGTCGGTTGACGTGGCGAACCGATGCTACCCACGTGGCTAGCATCGGTTTGCCCCATTAACCGACGCTACGTCCACGTGGATAGCGTCAAATGATGCGAAGAACCGACGTTAGACGCGTGGGTAGGGTCGGTTCGTCCCGTCAACCGACGCTAGCCACGTAATATTACCATTTCTTTTTTACAAAAACCCTAAAATCTTCATTTCTCTTCTCCAGTTCTCCCAAAATCGAGCTCAATCCGCCCTCTTTCTCAATTTTCGACCACCTCTAACCACCATTTGCAATGCCATTTTATGGGTTATATTCCTCTTCTTATTATCTTTCAAATCTACTCTTTTTTTTAAACGAAATACTCAAATTTTTTATACCCATTTTTTCACTTATCATCACTTATAAAACACCATTTTCTTCTTCATTTTCTTCATATAGTCACTTCATAACATTCTTGTAAGTATTTCTATTAATTTTGCAGCTTATTATTTAGTTTTTTTTTATTTTTTGTATAAATTTTTTATTTATGTATGTTTTTTATTTTGCTTGTTATTATATGTTTGACTTATTTTCTGTAAAAATAATTAATATCTGAAATGTCGTGGGTTTGAGGGATTATATATATTTACCATGCGTGGATAAATTTATTTATATATAAATAATTATATATTATTAAGTAAAATTAATACATTTGTAAAATGATTAAAATGATAATTGTTTTGTATTATGTATGTTTTGATATATATTCTAATAATTAGGAAATTTATATATAATAATACTTGAAATATATTCATTGGATACTTAATTAATTAATATGTTTAATTAATGTCATTAATAGGAAATGGACAAATCTTAGATGTCAAAGTGTAGAATTGAGCAAGATTATATTTCTGGAATTGAAAATTTCATGGAATTAGCTTGTAGAAATAGTAATACTGGAACTAGTATGATTTGATGTGCATGTATTAAATGTAAAAATGAGCGATTTTATGAATTTGATGAGGTTAAGTATCACCTTATCCGTAATGGTATTCTTTTGAGCTATAAATGTTGGTATTATCATGGAGAAAATATCGATAATACCCAAGGGGAAAAGATAAATAATAATGTGAGTAGATTACATACATCTTATCATAATGTACAGACAGAAAATATGTTTCATGGTGTTGAAGATGAATTACGCAAGGATGATCCCGAAACCTTTAAAAAACTTATAGAAGATGCCGAAAAACCGTTGTATCCAAAATGTAAAAAATACATTAAAATGTCGTGATTGGTTCATTTGTACAATGTGAAGGAAAAACATGGTTTTTCTGACAAGGGATTCACAGAATTACTAAATCTATTAGTCGATATGTTTCCTGAGGATATTGAATTGCCATCTTCAATGTATGAAGTGAAGAAATCTCTTAGTCGATTTGGCATGGAATATCATAAGATTCACGCTTGTCCAAATGATTGCATTCTTTATAGAAAAGAATATGAGACATTAGATGATTGTCCAATGTATAAAGAATCGAGATGGAAGCATGGTACAAATGAGACAACACATAAGAAAGGCGTGCCTACAAAGGTTCTTTGGTACTTTCCTCCGATTCCTCGCTTTCAAAGGTTGTTCAATAGTAAAGATACATCAAAGATGTTGACTTGGCATTCAGATAATCAATTTGATGATGGGGTGCTACATCATCCTTGTGATTCTCCAAATTGGATAGTAATTATGGTAACATGCAACCTTCCTCCCTAGTTGTGTATGAAAAGAAAATTCATGATGTTAACATTATTGATTTCAGGACCGAAACAACCTAGTGTTGATATTGATATATATTTGTAGCCTCTGATAGATGATTTAAAGACGTTGTGGAATGATGGTGTAAATGTTTACGATGCACATAAAGAAGAACACTTTAACTTGAAGGGGGTCCTTTTATGGACAATTAATGATTTTCCTGCCTATGGAAACTTATCAGGACATGTAACAAAAGGTTACAAGGGATGCCCTATATGTAGTGATGGAACTTTTGCAACTTATCTTGTTCACGGACGAAAGATGTCTTATAGAAGACATAGAAGAGTTTTTCCATCTGGACACAAGTTTAGATACCAAAAGAAACCGTTCGATGGTGAAGAAGATCATGATCATGCAACTCGACCTTTTGTGAGGTGTTGAGATATTAAGGCAATTGAATGGTATGACATTCAAACGATATGGAAAGATGAAAAAAAAAACTCACTAAGGTAGGGAAACGAAAGAGGTCAACTAATGAAATGGGTGAAAATGAAAAAGAGTTTGAACCGACTTACCATGGTTGTTGGAAAAAAATCAATATTTTGGGAATTACCTTATTGGAAAGACCTACACATTCGTCACATCTTAGATGTCATTCACATTGAGAAAAATGTATGTGAGAGCTTGATTGGTACTTTACTTAATATACCTAGAAAAACAAATGATGGAATTAAAGCAAGATTGGATTTAAAAAAAAACTAGGCATACGACCTGAATTGGAACCAAGGGTGGAAAATGATAAGAATCGAACATACTTACCACCAGCATCATATACAATGTCAACAAAAGAGAAGGATATGTTTTGTAAATGTTTGGAGGGTGTGAAAGTTCTTGATGGTTACTCATCCAACTTAAGAAATTTTATGTTTATCACCGATAAGAAACTGTATAGATTGAAATCACATGAATGTCATATCATAATGCAACAGTTATGACCAGTTGCTATTAGATCAATTCTTCCAAAACATGTTCGATTATCAATAATTCGACTTTTTTCATTCTTCAATACAATATGCAAGAAATCTATATCAATTGGCGAGTTAAATTTTTTACAGAAAGATGTTGTAGAGACTTTGTGTCTAATTGAAAAATATTTTCCTCTTTCTTTCTTCGATATAATGATTCACTTGTGTGTTCATTTAGTTTGAGAGGTTCAATTGTGTGGTCCTACTTACTTAAGGTGGATGTATCCTTTTGAGAGATATATACAAGTCTTTAAAGGATATTTAAATAATAGAAATCGACCTGAAGGATGCATGGTGGAACGCTACATTGCTGAAGAGGCCATTGAGTTTTGTTCTGAATAATTTAGTAGTTGCATTGAAATTGGGAATCCTACGCACAAGTTGTTCTTAGAACGTCACATGATCCAAGTAGGTAACCCTATGCTTAGTGGAAGTATTTATTGATCTCACTCGATAGGAAAAAGTACACTGAATCATTTTGGTAAATAATAATGAGGCACAACCGTACATAGAGTAAGTTACGTTCATTGTTTCATGATTGCAAAAATCATTTTTTATTTAACTATTAATGATGATATATAACTTCATATATATTTAATAACATTACAAGATGCATTTAAACTTATTAAAGATCGATCCTCGTTCTAAAAAAAGGAGGAGAAAAATGGTTGTATGATGAACATAAGCGAGAGTTTATTAATTGGTTTCTCAACCATGTAAGTGTCACAAACAAAAATTCATGCATGTATCTTCCTAGATCTATTCAATGTTTTAAAACTTTGCTCTAAACACATTTCATGTTTTTGTATACATAGATTCGAGATGAACTCAAGAAATCCAATCATAAAATATTAGAAAGTTTACAATGGCTTGCACATGGGCCAAAATTTGATGTCAAATCATTTTATAGTTTCATAATAAATGGATCGAGGTTTACGACTCAAGCTAGGGAAAAATTCTGAGTAAATCAAAATAGTGGTGTGAAGATGGTTGCACAAACTATGCAATTTTCTAGTTCAAAAGATGTTAATCCTGTACTTTCTGATAGAACATATTATGGTATAATAAAAGAGATTTGGGAATTGGATTATGAGGTCTTCCATGAAATAGTTTTCTTTTGTGATTGGTTCGAAGATGTTATCAATGTTGGATATAAAATAGATGATTTTGGATTTACCGTTGTAAATTTATCCAAGATAAGTCACACTGATGATCCTTTCACGTTAGCACTTCATGTAAAACAAGTATTTTACGTGAGCGATCAAATTGATCCAAGATGGTCTGTTATGTTAACGCCTCTACAAAAAGAGTTTTACCATTGTGATGCTGTAGAAGATGATGACTCTATGCTTGATACATTAACCAATATTAGTAATTTTTCAAATAAATTGTCTAATGTATGTGATGATCTAATTGATGATGATGCTTCTTCGTCATGGGCTCGAAGTGATTGTGAAGGAATATATGTATACGATCAACAACCTAATTAAACATAATGTATGTTCTATATTGTTGTAATAACTTTTTTATATATGTATGTTCCTAAAATTATCAATTAATTTATATTTCTTCATTGTTTGTAGATATTTCATGGATCTTCGGATAACAGAGCTTGTAGATCCAAATGATCCATTGGGGTATTTGAAAAGAAAGGGTTGGGCGAATATACATGATGCTCCACTTAACCCAAATGATAGAATACATGTTCTATTTGATGCTACTGGTAATCCAATAGGGGGAAATGGCCAACAATTGAAATCCTCTATTGGTCGACTTACGAAGTCTAATATACCAATCAATATAAATGATTGGTCTCAGGTTGACGATGCATAAAATTTCAAAATATGGATAACCATTTGTGTAAGTCTATTATATTTTATAATCAATATATATTATATCTTTTTTGTATTATATCTAATCTTTTGTACTGTGTTTTTACAGAATCGTTACAAAGTCAATGACAATTAGAAACTTAAGTGTTATAAGATTGCAAATAAGGCATGGAAGAAATACAAGACTTCCAGATTGGCAAGAAATTATGTTTTTCCATATTTGGAACCACTTGATGAGGTAGAGCTCTACAAAATCTCTTAAGGACACCCCTGGATTACACCTCAAGTTTGGAAAGACTTTGTGGATTATAGACGTTCAGATGAATTTCAAATTTTTAGGGAAGAACATCAGAATATACAAATGCATAACATTCTTCCTAACCGTACTAGGAGGTCTTCAAGGATTACACCTCAAGTTTGGAAATACTTTGTGGATTATAGACATTCAGATGAATTTCAAATTGTTAGGGAAGAACATCAGAATATACAAATGCATAACATTCTTCCTAATCGTACTGGGAGGTCTTCAAATCCTGAAGTTAGATATAGAATGGTATTATTAATTTGTCTTAATTTATAAATATTTTTATATTTATTTTCCTCAATTTAATTTCATGTCATTGTTAATAAATTTTTTATAATTTATGTAGGAAGCTGAATTGGGTAGACCTATTACCCGAACTGAATTATACATAGAAACAAAGACTCCCAAAACAAAGAATTCAAAACCAATGACTAAGCGAGGAGAACAACAACTAAATAAGTTGGTTAGTAATTTTGGTTGATAAAAAGTCTTAATGATTTTTAATAATTGATGTAATAATGAATGATATGTTTGTGTGCTTTATTATTTGTAGAGAGTTGTTCAAGAAAAAATATCCAGGGGTGAAATAATCGAAGAGCCTGGGAGAGATGCTTTATATCATACATTCGGACATGAGCATCCTGGTCATGTTAGGAGAGGTAGCCAATATGATGGTTATATGGAGTATTTTAACATTCCAAAACAAAATCCTCAAACGGTAAGTAAGGAGAAGTACACTAAAATTGAAGAAGAATTCAACTCCTTTAAGGCCTCAGTGTTAAGTGAGATTGCCACTCTAAAAGAATATCAATCACAACATATGTCAGCCATGGCATCATTCTACAACCAGGGCATGTCATATTGGCCAAGCATGCAACCATCCATGCCAATAATGCCACAATCCATGCCAGGCATGCCACCATCCATGACAGGCAGGTCACCATCCATGCCAAGCATACCACCCACGCAATCTCATTACGCTCAAACTACATCTAGTATGGGATATAGTCATCCTATTGATCCTCACTATATTCCAAGAATGCATATGCAATCAAGTAGTGGTTCATTTTCTCCAATGCAATCTACACATTCTTACCATCAATCAAACCACAATGAACGTTTTGGTGAGAATGTACATCCAATAGCTACCCCACATGGGAGTCCTCCTCTATTTGATGAATCATATGTGGTAAGATTTTAATTTCTGGTGTATATAATCTAGTATTTTTAAATTCTTATTATATGTTTTATTTTTTATATATAACACTTCAATTTTTTACAGAATATGAAATGTTTGTTGAAACATCCTTCGTCAACGGACTTTGTTCCTATTGAAATAGTACAGTAATTGAGTGATGATCGGATGATTCATAATCAATATTTTCCTAATCATTGTCGAATAGTAATTGATCAATCATTGTTTCATATTGTCCACTACATGTGCCTTCTGATGCTACCACAGTCCAAGAGGTGATTGGACAGTATGTGGATTGGTCGTTGATTCAAGTTGTTCTTAATTTTGACGTAGTACTATTTTTTAACTTAAAAGATAACACTGATTTACTACTATTATTTTATTATATCTTATATTGTTACTAAAATACATATATAATACTTTTTTTAGATTATACCAAAACTCTTAAATACGGCACATTTAAGAGATACGAAGCAAATATCTCGTGCTAAATCTATGTCTAGTGGCCAATCATCGCGTACCAAGTCATTCAAGAAGAAGCCTTGGAAAAGTATAGTTATGATTATGCTTTAAACTTTAGCAAAAATCTTAGCACTTTGATGACTATTGTTGGGAGGGCATCTAACATAAATGATGGATAGACTATGCCACTTCCTATAGAAATTTCTGGTGTAGACCTCAGCCAAAATTTTATATCAATCGAGTGCATATTGAAACTATTTGTATATCAAATGATCGATTTAAGTATAATTCAAGTGTAGACAAGATGAGTCCTCAATCTATTTATTTTTCTTTCATTTATGTAGAACATATATAATTATATTTATATTATCTAATTATTTATATATATATCTTTTATATAGGGCGTGCTATTATCGACTTCAACATAATCACTTATCACATTTAGCAATGTTCTATGATTCTTCATATGTCAATCAATATCAAGACAAGGATGTTAGTATCAGAGCTAAACAATTATATGATAGGGCATTAACGCTTAATAGAAATCAAAAGTTGATAATCCCTTGGCCATTAAGGTTTGAACAAGGCCAAAATCATTGGATGTTGGTAATCATTGATATGTTCAATAATCATGCTTGGTACTGTGACTCAACTTCCATAGTAATGAGTAAAGATACAAAAGCAGTTGTTGAAATGTAAGAGTTATAGCTACATATTAGTTTCTTCTATTATTTTTTATAATATTTAATAAAAACTAACCGTTTTAAACCTTGATAGGGCATGGAAGTTGTGGAACAAGTTTAGGGGCATTGCCCTTAAAAAATCTCATAAGCTTATATTGAAAAAAGTTATGGTATGTACAAGCGAATATTAATAATTTTATTAATTTTACAATTGAATAATAAAGATGTTCGAATATGAAAAATCATGTACACTTGTTTTTTGTAGGTTCCACAACAAAATAATGGAGTCATATGTGGTTATTATGTCATGAAATTTATGAGCGAAATCATCACAAATATCAAAATTCCAATTAATGATGTGGTAATATCTTTTACCCATATACATAAATTGTTTTTAACATATTTGAGTTATTTTTTGTAAATAAATGAAATTACATTCTTATTTTGATTTTAAATACATGTAGTTCTTTGGTTGGAACAAGACGAGCTACGACCAAAATTTTTTCGATGATTTATGAGAGGAATGGGCAGAACACATGGTTCAAATTATATCATCACAAGAAGAATCAGGAGATGATTATGATGATCTTTAATAGTATATGACAACATAACAGTAATTTTTTTAATGATTTAATTTCTCTATTCTTGTGTCTGAAGTCCCTTCTTTGATGGATGATTATATGCTCATGTATTTAGGAGAATGCATTGTTTTATGGACCTATTTTTGGCCCAAACTACATCTTATCTCTCTTACCTACTTTCCTTGTGACAACAATTAACACTTTATTAATCATTTGTCTATAAATATGAAGTTATCTGGAATCTTTGCTCGTATTTTAATGCTATAATGAGCTCTAAATATAAAATCTGGTGTAACTCCAATTTGTTTCTTGGTTTGTATGAGTTTTAGTGCCCATTAACGTGTTTCATACGTTTAAGGGCACCAAAACTCACACAAGCCAAGTAAGAAATCAGAGTTACACTTGATTTCATATTTAGAGCTCATTATAGCATTAAAAATACTAGCAACGATTCCAGATAACTTTATATTTTATAGACAAATGATTAACAAAGTGTTAATATGAGTTTGTCGAAGGGTTATATCACTTGGATGTCACTGTGGTGATCTCTTTTTTTATGGTAATATTTATAATGATTTAATTTCTCCATTCGTATGTCTCTGAAGTTTAGACTACTTGTTTGATGGATGTTTACGTGCTCATGTATGTAGGGGAATAAATTGTTATATGAATCAGTTGTTTTTTGTCTAGTTTTCTTGTCATAATGCTGGTGATTCTAAAGCCAACCAAGATTCTAAGTCAACCAAGCTTGCTCGCACAATCCAATTACACTTTGACGACATTATTTTATTTGTAATTTTAAGTTAACTATATGTATTGTACATACATTATTTGTTTTTGAAATAAATTTAATTATAATGTAATTAATTATATTTAAATTTTTAGTTATTTGTATTATTATTTATATTTTAGTTTTTTTATGCTATATATATTGAATATTAAATACGAAAAATGAGAATAAAAATTAATAAAAAAATCATAAAATGTACGTGTAAAGTCGGTTCATCACGTAACTGACTTTACATTTTAAGTCACTCAATTTAAAATCAGTTCAACGAATCGACTTTAATGCCCATTTTTGTGGTAATGAGTTATATAAATCTTATTATATTATTGAATGAAAATATGTCGCATAATTTGAGATATAATACAAATTTATAATATTGAGATTTTTCTTATTCATAATGAGGATGAAAAATGAGTTTTTAGATCTTTTTTTTCTTTCCTTAAAACAGAGGAATTGTTTTTGGAAAAAAGGTTACGTTCGATTTACATGATTAAAATTACTTATTTTTTAAGCATAATAGTTTTTGGGAATAGAAAATTAGGGCAAGTAAAATAAAAGATAGCATAAGAAAACATCTTTCTACTTCTAGACTATTAAAGTTATTTCATATGGATTTGATGAGACTAATATACACTCACACCATTGGAGAAAAAAAGTATATTATGATTGTAATATACAATTTCTCCACATATACTTAGGTTATGTTTCTTTGTGAAAAGTCAAAAGAATTTGCTAACTTCAAGTCCTTGTGTATAAAGCTATTGAACAAGAAAAAGTGAATCCATTGGGATATCGTAAAGATTAGAAGTAAACATGATAAGTGCCTATGGTAAAGAGTTTGAAAACTCTTTGTTTAAGTCTTTCTTTGATGCTCATGGAATTCCACATGATTTTTTCACTCCCAAGACTCTTCAATAGAATGGAATTATTGAGAGAAAGAAATTAGTAATTCAAAATATTAGTAGAGTAATGTTGGCTAACAAGAATCTCACCACAAATATTACTTGCAATACTTTGAACTGTTGTTCCTTAAGACTTGGAACCCAACGGTCTTAATATAAACTTCTTTATGGAAATGTATTGAATATCAAGCATCTAAGTGTGTTTGTAAGCACTTGCTACATTCTTAGAGACAAAGAAATTTTGCACAAGTTTAAAGCAAAAAGTGATCTCAGTATCTTCTTGGGGTATTATGATAATAATTATGCTTATAGGGTCTTCAATTTGAGAATATATGTTGCATTGGAGTCTATCAATGTTGTTATCAATGATTCAATTGCTAAAATGAAGGATGAGTCTAAGGAAAGTTGGGCACCAATTAAAGATGGTACATTAGATGGGAATTTGTCAACCGATGTTACAAATTTTGTATTTTATAAAAAGTTTAAAAATTTACGAATTCAATATAATAAGTAATAAGTATACTCCTAAGGTTGATCTAAAGAGTAACTACATGATTTTAAATAATTCAACAAATCTTCTTAAAAAACCCAAAATATATACCCAACATTCTATTACGATATTTGATTTTTAAAATTTGAATCTAATAACATATAATTTCTCTCTCTAGAAAACTTATATATCTTTATCTCTCTAGATTCTCTTTCTAGAAAACTTTCTTTTTTAAGTTTTTTTTAGTTTTAAAGTTTTTCTCTTTATGAGAAGAACTAGTTATGTTTTTATAAATTTCTAGTTTTTTATTCAATAAACGAAAATACATATCCGTTTGAGGTTTTCCAATAACAAAATTAGCATCAAAGTTCTGTAAGTATTCTTTTGAGATATAATTTTAAAATGAATTCTTTAATAGTTATTTTTTATGTTTTATTTTAATATGTTATATTTAATTTGTTAGTGATTAAATTTAACATGATTGGATGTTTGTAAATATTATATAATAATAATGTTATTATGCTTACGAAATATTAAATAGGTAAAACATTACTATAAAATAAATTGATTTTGTTTTTATTTAAGATTTTATATTAAAGATGTTAGAGAGAAATATATTATTTTTCATTATAAACTTAAATTTGAAAATTAGATTATAAGGTTTAATTATCCGGTCTCATTTAGCGTAGGCTCTTTTATTTGTTAATTGCCCAATAGTTAGAGTAAAACTCTATTTAAAAACTTTTTATAAGAACTATTATTCGAAAATGTATTGACGACATATTTTCAATAGTGGTTTTAAAACTTAAAAGTTAGTACTTGGATAATTAAATTCTTAGGTTTAATTTGAATACCTTGGATAAAATCTAATTAATTGATTCTGCCTAAAGCTATGATTAGATGATTTGTTATTTTCTTATAAATAAAGTTTAAATTTAATACGTAATTAATTAATAGATCCCAACAAAGGATATTAGTTAATTAATATTAAATAAAAGAATTTGAGTCCTCCCTAAGGATATTTTCAAACAAAAAGGAGAAAATCAATAAATATTAATTTATATCTTTAATAACCTAAATAATATGAGCAAGTATAATTAATTTAATTATATATCCATAAATACTCAACTATTAGGAATGATAAAAATTTACATTATTGTTTATTGAATCCATATCTATGTTTTTTTATGTCATTAGATTAGAAAACAAAAATCAAAATATCGTGATAGGATGTTTAGGATTTAATTTTGTTTTTAAAAATTTGAATAATAAATTAAAAACCACATATATTTTTTCCTTAAATCGACATTTGGAGTATACTTATCATTTTTTATAAAACAATTTGTATACTTGTGAGAATTTTACAAATATAAAACTAAAGTATCTGGAAGATCGGTCTTGTCTCATCAACCACCAACTAATAGATTAAATCATGTTTTATTTATAAAGAAATAGTAAATCATCTAAATCACTTTTTTAGGTAAAGCATATAATTTAAGCTCTTATTTAAGGTATCAAAATTATATCTCGATAATATATTTGAAACTTAACTTAAATATTTTAAATCTATGACGAAAAATATGTTGTCGAGATATTCATCAATAATAACTTTTGTAAAAATTTTGAATAAAGAAAACTCTCAATTTATTTTATAAAAATATTCACCTAAATTAATCTTCACAAACATACCAACAAAACTATTTTTTCATAGTAATAATTAGCCATATATGTTCAGATTTAATAAATTACTAATAAATTAAAAATAACATTCAAAAAATACACAAAGATTAATATGTATATAAAATTTAATAAATACAAATAAGATCTACAATAGCAAGTAAAGATATACGGGCATGTCTTGCTCCATAACTATGATCTTGATTCTCAATGTATTCTTCAATATACAGATATCTTTTGTATTTTTTGTGATATGAAAATCCTCCAAAAGATTTACCTATTATTGATTATAAATATAGCCTATTGAAAAATAAAACTAAAAATTGATAAACAATAAGAATAGAGCTCTTACATCTATGAACATATTTGTCTAATACGTAAAATATAATATGATTGCACTAAAAAATAACTACTGACCTAATGATTATAAAACCATATATACAAACTGAGGTTGATGTAAGGGTTTTGGGCCAAATTAAGTGAATGCATATCACAACTCAGCTTTTCCATGCCGTGGCTTGAGATACGTAGAAGTTCACCTGATTCAATCCCGAATAGGCCATACTATAGTACATTATTTCTTTGTCGTGACATAGAACGAACAATGTGCACAATAAATTTATTCAGCAAGGAGTGCACCGTGGCTCACTATTTTTCCATTACGGCATGTGCAATACTTCACTTGAATTATTGTTTTGAATCCCTTACATATTAGTTAGTTTCTTCATGTAAGACTTGCATGCCTTATGACAATATTCGTGAAACATAACATATCATTCTAATTTTAGTTTCTATGTGTAACTAGTCCCCATTTGACCACGCGACGATTGAGTAATGATTGGATCGATTGTGTAATATAACCTAATTAAATTAATTTTAACACATGATTAGATCGATCGAGTTAAATCATTGTATCAATTCACTTCTTGAATAATTAGTTAAATGTTGAATAGATCGATTGAGATTACATTCAATTGATCAATCAATATACTCAATGGATCAAGCACTTGGTTAGATTGATCGAATAGTCAGTTATTTAATTTTAAAATGAGAAACTTAATTGTATGTTGTTGGGATAGAAAAAAATCTTAAAGCTTTCAATCTTGTTCTTTGTCGCACATCCAAGCCAATAAAAATATGCTAAACAGATCCAAAAATACTTAGAACTGGTCCAAAAGACATAGAGAAGAAAAAATGTGTTGAATAGGCCAAACACAGTAAATCTACCGGTTGTTTGGCGCTTGGTCAGTTCAGCAGATCCATTTGTTTATATGCATATTGTCACAACCTTAAATTTTCAAGTAGCGATCGTGTGGCACTTAGCACGTTCCGTTGCACTAAGCCTGCCTTTCCCCGAACGAATTCTCCAAAGAGATTAGAAAGAGAGTTTGTAAAGAATGCTTTGTATTGCTCTAGAGAGAGTTTATGTTACAAGATGTTAAGAACTCCTAAGGATTTCCTAAGATCTCCCAAGATGATCACAAATGGAGACCAATGGGTCTATTTATAGTGTGGCTCTAAGCATAAGGCTATGCCACCACATTCTAGAGATTTCTAAGTCTAGAATATACAAGAGTGTTCTTGTTTTATCTACAAAATGCCACAAGGCTCTAGGATCTTCTAGCCAACTCTAGAGTCTTCTAGGTTTGTCTAGCTCCTTCATACACATTCCAGGATGTTCCGTAAGCTTCTAGCGGCTTCTACATCCTTCTCGAACCATCCGGCACGTTCTAGAATACTCCAGCCCATTCTAGCACTCTCTAGCGTGCTCTAGAACATTCTAGTGTCTTCAAGCTTGAGTTGAGTCCGTCCAAATCTAACCCTTTCTAGACATCTCTAGGCCACTCTAGAACCTTCTCATGTAGAAAAGCCTAGATCCTTTAGGCAAGCACCATTTATTTTGGATTTTGCGGGACATTTGAGCGGGACGTGACACCCTCCCCCACTCAAGTTCGCGACGCCCTCGTCGCGCCTTCAAGCTGAAACCTCTCTATGATATCTTTGAATTACGATAAAGACTCCTCGGGTTCCCAGCTTGCTTCTACATCTGGGGCATTTTTCCATTTGACCAAGTATTCCCGATAACTTGGCACGCCTCTATGTCGGATCAAGCGGTCTGCCAAAATTGAATCCACTTCCCTGTCAAAGGAGGTTACCACTACGGTAGGCGCCCTCTTGGATTCTCCTCGACTCATGTCTTCCTTGTCTCCATGATAAGATTTTAGCATGCTTACATGAAAAACCGGATAGATTTTGAGCTTTGGAGGGAGTTATAGCTTGTATGACACCTTTCCGACTTTCTTGAGGATAGGAAATGGTCCCTCATATTTCCGCACCAATCCCTTGTGAACCTTTCGTAAGGTCTTGAATTATTGGGGCAGTAGTTTAACCATGACCAAATCTCCTTCCTGAAATTCTACCATCCTCCTTTTCTTGTCAGCCCATTTCTTCATCTTTTTAGATGCTTTGTTCAGATAAGCTCGGGCCAACTCCGCCTGTTCGTGCCACGCCTTGGCAAACTTGAAGGCAGCAGGACTCTTCCCTTCATAACTTGTGGCCAAGGCATGGAGAGTCATGGGTTGCTATCCCATGACGATCTCAAAGGGACTCTTTGCGGTGGACTCGCTCCTCTGCAAATTATATGAGAATTGGGCTACATTCAACAGCTTCGCCCAATCCTGTTGATTAGCACTTACAAAGTGCCTAAGATACAACTCCAACAACGCGTTGGCACGCTCTATTTTTCCATCACTTTGTGGGTGAAAGCTTGTGGACATCCCAATAGCTTGAATAGTTCCGTCCAAAAATTCCCCGTGAATCGTGGGTCTCGGTCACTCACGATATTGGAAGGAATTCCCCAATGCTTCACAACATTCTTGAGGAACAAACGTGTCGTTTCATCTGCCGTGCAGTCCGTTGAGGCAGGTATGAATGTCACATATTTGCTGAAGCGGTTGATGACGACAATAATGCTGCCAAAGCCCTCTGATTTTGGCAAGCAAGTAATGAAATCCATTGAGACGCTCTCCCATGGTCTCTCTGGAATGGGCAGTGGTTCTAGCAGACCTCCGGGTGCATACTGCTCTATCTTATCCTGTTGGAATACAAGAAAAGTCTTCACATAAGCTTCAATGTCATCTCGTAATTGAGGCCAATAGTAGATTGATTTAATCAAAGCAAGGGTGCGCCTCATCCCTGGGTGTCCAGCCCATAATCAGTCATGACACTCCTTGATTAGCTCCTTCCTTAAGTTCCCCCACTTCGGCACAAAGATGCGATTCTACTTGGCATAGAGTAGTCCGTCACTCAGCCAAAATCGCCTAGTCTTTCCTTCCTTGATGAGGGCAAGGAGGTTTTGAGCAAGGGCATCATGTTCCAACCCTTCTTTGATCCTTTCCAACAAAGGGCTACTTGGCCTACTTAAGGCTGCTAGCTCCGTCTTTCGGCTCAACGCATCAGCCACCACATTGGCTTTACCAGGCTTGTACTCCAACCTGTAGTCAAACTCCGCCAAGAAATCTTGCCATCGAGCTTGCTTAGGACTCAACTTCTTTTGAGTTTGGAAGTAGCTTATTGCAACATTGTCCGTCATGATAACAAAATGAGAACCCAATAAATAGTGTCGCCACACTCTTAGACAATGAATGATAGCTGTCATTTCTTTTTCTTGCACTGGGTAGCGGTGTTCGGTGTCATTCAGCTTACGGCTCTCATAAGCTATCGGACGCCCTTCCTGCATCAATACTCCACCAATGGCAAAGTCTGAGGCATCTGTGTACAGTTCGTATGTCTTGGAAGGGTCTGGAAGACAAAGCACCGGTTCTTCACTAACGACCTTCTTTAAGTCTTCGAATGAGGCTTGGCATTCACTTGTCCATTCCCAAGCCTTGTTCTTTTTAAGAAGGTTAGTGAGCGGGGCTGCTCTCGCTGAGTAGGACTTGATAAACCTTCGATAATAGTTTACCAATCCAAGGAAAGATCTCAACTCGGGAACCTTGGCAGGAGGTTCCCATTCTTAGATGGCTTTCACCTAAGCTCCATCCATCATCAGTTTCCCATCCTTTATCCTATGTCCCAAGAACATCACCTCATCTTGGGCAAAGGAACATTTCTCCTTCTTGACGTATAGCTCATTTTCGCTTAAGACCTCAAACACCTTCTTCAAATGCTCTAGATGTTCTTCCAAGGTCCGGCTATATATCACAATGTCGTCAAGATATACTACCACGAACTGATCGAGGTGGGGATGGAAAATCTTGTTCATAAGAGTGCAGAAGGTGGCAGGTGCATTAGTAAGACCGAATGGCATGACAAGGAACTCATAGGCACCATACCTGGTTACACATGTAGTCTTGGGCTCATCCCCTTTGGCTATACGTACCTGGTAATAACCCGATCGTAAGTCCAACTTTGTAAAGTATCTTGTATTTCCCAATTGATCAAACAAATCAGCAATAAGTGGGATAAGATACTTGTTCTTGACTGTGATCTTATTTAGAGCCCGATAGTCAATGCACATCCGTAGCGAGCCATCCTTCTTCCTTTGAAAGAGAACCGGGGCACCAAATGAGGCTTTAAAGGGCCTTATGAAGCCAACATCCAGCAATTCGTCGAGTTGCTTCCGCAATTCTGCTAACTCTGAGTTCGCCATTCTATAGGGGCTCATTGCTGGTGGCCTGGTGTTGGGTTCCAACTCTATTTCATGGTCTACCTCCCTCCTTGGAGGTAGCCGCTTTGGTAATGCCTCAGGCATTACATCCTTGAACTTGTTTAGGATAGCTTGCACTTCCGTCGGCAAGCTTAGCTTTGGTGACGCCTCTTCATCGTCATATTCTTTTAAGATGGCCAAATAAATCTCTTCGTCCCTCTTCAACCCTTTCTTGAATTGAAGTGCTGAGAGAGCTTGGATAGTAGGTCTAGTAGTCATTTCCGTCGGCACCACACAAGCCTTCGAACCATCCATGATGCACATAGAGTTTGAGCATGGCACCAAGAAAGCTCTAACCTGGTCCAAGAACTCCATGCCGAATACAACCGAGAAGTCATCCATAGGCACCACTGACAAGTCCACTTGGCCAGTCCAAGCACCGAGACTGACCTTAACTCCACGAGCCACTCCATGCAATGGTAGTGCTGCTGAGTTAACTGCTTTGAGAGATCCCCCTCCATTGACAACCTTCAGGCCAAGTCGCTTTGCTTCCTCCACTGAAACAAAGTTGTGAGATGCACTTGTGTCGACCAAAGCCTTGGCGACCTTCCCGTTGATGGCTGCATCTACATACAATAAGCCTTTAGGGGTCTTTGGGACGCTCTGCAATGCACCAAGTAGGCACAAAGAACCCATCTTTGCACCTTCGTCCGATTCGCCTCCATCCTGGTCATGAGTGGAAGCAACTAAGGCACTCAAGGCCTTCCTTTTTGGACATTCGCGTGCCCAATGTGGTCCGTCGCATATGAAGCACGTCACACGGGGCTTCTAGGCATTCCGATCCTCCTTCTCCTTCCTCTTATCTCGTGGTTTAAATGAGGAGCTGTCTTTATGGTTTTTGGAACCCTGACTTTTGGCATGGCCTCATCTAGTCTTTCCTCCACCAAACTTTTTATCTGTAGCTTTTGAGCTTTCGTTGTTTGTGGAGTAATCAATAAAGCTTTCTACAGTCGCGATGGCCGAAGATAAGTCTTAGACACCACGTCGCTTAAGTTCTAGATTAGCCCATGATTGGAGACCATCCATGAATAAGAATAGGGCATCCTTGTCAGATGTGTTGGGGACTTCTAGCAACAAGGTTGTGAACTCCTTCACATAGTCCCTTATGCTACCCGTTTGCTTCAATCGTCGCAATCGGCCCCTTGCCTCCTCCTCAGCATTTATGGGGAAGAACTACATTTTGAACTCCCTTTTGAAATCTTCAAAGGTGTCGATTGTGCAAACCCCTCGTTGCACATCACCATGCCTCCGTCTCCACCACAACATAGCAGTGTCGGATAAATACATGGCAGCAGTTCGGATCTTGCTGGCATGGTCCGTTATGCCAGTAGCCTCAAAATATTGTTCAAGCCCCCATAGGAAGTTCTCCACTTCCCTTGCATTCCTAACACCGTTGAAGGTCTTAGGCTTGGGAACATCCACCCTCTTAGCCTCAATAACCGTGGCTGTGCTAGTTCCCGCGGCCATAGCCCGCTTACATAGAGCTAGATCACCACTCATATCCTCAACTCTATGCAACACATTAGCGAGTTCTCTTTGGACAAGATCCCGTACCTTGGCAAGTTCGGCCTTCAACCCATCAATCTCTTACCTTAGCCCGCTGTCTAGCTCGTTGAGGGACATCTTAACCGCTGCATGGATCTCCACATCCTCGGCCTCCAAGCCATTGCAACGTTCCTCTAAGTTATCCACCATATTGAACAGCTCCCCTAAGCTGTCCTGTGCACTCCCTACTCGTGCTTCTAAGCTAGAAAGCATGTCTTTCGACTTAGCTCGAGATTCCTTTGATGGTTTCCGGGTTTCCTCACGCCCACGTTCCATAGGTGGAACATCAACACTTGGTGTAGATGGAGCAACGTTCTTCATTATGCCAAAGGTAGAAATGCTTCAACCGAAAGCTCTGATACCAACTGTCACGATCTTAAATTTTCAAGTAGCGATCTTGCGGCACTTAGCACGTTCCGTTGCACTAAGCCTGCCTTTCCCCGAACGAATTCTCCAAAGAGATTAGAAAGAGAGTTTGTAAAGAATGTTTTGTATTGCTCTAGAGAGAGTTTATGTTACAAGATGTTAAGAATTCCCAAGGATTTCCCAAGATCTCTCAAGATGATCACAAATGGAGACCAATGGGTCTATTTATAGTGTGGCTCTAAGCTTAAGGCTATGCCACCACATTCTAGAGATTTCTAAGTCTAGAATATACAAGAGTGTTCTTGTTTTATCTACAAAATGCCACAAGGCTCTAGGACCTTCTAGCCAACTCTAGAGTCTTCTAGGTTTGTCTAGCTCCTTCATGCATGTTCCAGGATGTTCTGTAAGCTTCCAGCAGCTTCTACATCCTTCCTGAACCATCCGACACGTTCTAGAATATTCCAGCCCATTCTAGCACTCTCCAGCGTGCTCTAAAACATTCTAGTGTCTTCAAGCTTGATTTGAGTCCGTCCAACTCTAACCCTTTCTAGACATCTCTAGGCCACTCTAGAACCTTCTCATGTAGAAAAACCTAAATCATTTAGGCAAGTACCATTTATTTTGAATTTTGCGGAACATTTGAGCGAAACGTGACAATATGCTTTCCTATTGATTGTATCCACCTTACCCTTGTTTTTACTTTTTTTGGCCATTTTCTTTACTAAATGCAGCCACTACTAGCACTAAAAAATTGAAACTTTTGCTCTTTTTTTTTGTTAAACTCATTTTTCTCTTAAAATATAAAATAAATAAATAAAATATAATAATAAGATAAATTAATGTAAAAATGAAAGAATAAATACATAAAAATATATATAAAATAGCATCAATTAAACTTTTTCATTCTTTCTTTTACTAATCTTCAAACCAAATATGATCGTTATAGATGAAAACACATCCATTATCTACTCTATAGAAAAATAAATACTGTTATGTATGATGTTTAATATAACATATAAACATGTTATATATACATCTTATTTATGATTAATTCGATTACATAACATCTATATATATATATATATATATATATATATATATATATATATATATATATATATATATATATATCATTTAAATTCCACACTATCTTTGCATTTACAGAACTATATTATTTGTCTGCAAAGAAAAGAGATATTGGGGAGTGAAATGAGAAATATAGCTTAACGTTAATTTGGTTATTGAGGTGGACGAGTTGTGCATTCAATTTGACACGTTCCATGCCGACAAGAGGGCTGAGCAAACAGATGGTCAAATTAACAAGTTGTATGGTCAAAAGCACAAACATAGGGAGAGGGTTTGTATTATGATGGTTCTAGTAACGTGTATCAAATTGTTGTAAATATTAATTTTTATTTTATACGGTTGATTTGATAATTTTTTTAACTTTTTTATTTTTAATTTTAAAATTTTAAAATTTTAAAATTAAAAAAATATTAATTTAAAATTAAATTTTAATTTTTTAATTTTTAATTTTTAATTTTTAAAATTGAATTAAAAATTAATTATCCAACGATTTTTAAAAAATTCTAAACATTAATATTTTTAATGGTTACTTTGTTTTCAGTTCCCAAAAATTTCCACCATGTAAGGCATGGTTTCTACCTAGAAGAACATTAAAAAATAATAAATTTTTTAAGAAAATAAAAACGTCAAACATAAAATTAAAGGGGCATCATGGGTGTCATGCATGCCGAGTAGCATTGATAATTTCAAATAACAACAAAGAGGTCTCCCCTAGGGATTACTTAGCTTTAGAATTACGTCAAGTTACTTGTATTCATGTTATATTACTTTAATATAAAATTAACTCGAATCTTTTATTTTTTTTCTGGATATGATATTCATACATTGTCGCTGTTATTAAAAAAGTAAAAGAAAAAAAAAGCATTGTGCAAGAGACATCTATGTCATTCGTCATTGATAGTGTTGAACTTTGAGGAGTTGATAAAATTGATTCCCTCCCTTATGCTACCAATTTGTGTCGATGGATATTTTTGTTATGTTTTAATCTCGTAATTATTAAAATAAATTTATTTAATTTTATAATTTAAAAATATAATAAAATAAAAATTATATATTTTATTAATAAAAATATAAAAAAATAATGATAATCATGTCCCATATTTTATTAAAAATAAATAAATAATTGAGACAGAAAAAAAATAAACATATTTTTTAATATTTTTTATTAATAAAATATATAATTTTTATTTTAATGATAAAAAAATTGAATTAATTGATTATACTTTTAAATTATATGAATAAATAAGTTATTTTCAATAGTTATAGAATTATAAGGATATAAAAACTATAATTATAGGATCTAAAAAACTCAATATCTACTAATTATTAAATAATATAATTTTTATTTTAAGTTGTTTTGTTTCAAATTTAACAAATATAGTAGATTATTATTCTATAAAAAGATTTATTTATTAAATAAATCTCAATCCTATAAAAAGTTATTATTAAATATATTTTAATTTAATTAGGGGTGTATTTAATTCAAAATTTTAATGATTTTAATGAAGATTTAAAATTGGGTGAAGTGTTTATTTTTTCTCCAAATTATATTTTTATTGACAGAAATATCACTAAATAAAATAAAATTTTATTGACAGAAAGATCACTAAATAAAAACAAATGACAGTTTCATCTCCAAACTTATTGAGTGTTACACTTAGTCCTTTGTCTTGCACATATTTTCTCAAACTCGTAAAGTTTGGGCCATTAAGTGTGACATATTAATTATAAATATTTAAATTAAAACTTATCTGTTAATATATAATAAATTGGAGTCAAAGTTTTTAACTTTGTTTCGGAACCATTGTGTGAATAAATCTATAGTTTGGGTATCAACAAAGTCTTTCACTCTATAAAATTCATGTATATTAAATTGAGAGTTTTAAGAATCCATAAAAATATAGGTGTATTCGGCTATGATTTTATAAATTCTTTAAAAATTTGAATGTATTCACTTAGTTATTGATTTTAAAATATTTTAAAAACTTATGTATTTTGATGAAATTTTTAATTAAAATTATAGGAAAATTATTTGTAAAATATCAAATTTTGATTTATTTAACACATAAATATTTGAACTTTTTCTTAATACAAAGAAATACAGATTTTGAATTCGATAACATATAAATCCTAAATAAATATTTAAAACTTCAAATGATTGATCAATTAATTTGTTTTAATGAAGTATGATTTATCATGCCTTAAAGATGGGTAATTATGTGTATTCAAAATTCATTGATTTTAATTTATTGTTAAAGCTTATGGATTTTGATTAAATTTTTAGTTAAAATTATACTTAAAGAAAATCTATACTCTTATTTGGACCCTTTTGCCCATTACTCCACTAGTATATTAGTAAATGTGGTGTCTTAGATATAGGTTTGAATACACCTCCCAATAGTTTAAAATAATATGTGTGTATTCTAAATTAAATTTATCAATTAAACCAAAAATATCTATTATTTCTAAGAATTTTTAAGTAATTTTATTTTATTATTATTATTATTCTCTCTAACGTTCTTTATCATTAATTTAATGTAAAAGAAAAATTTAAAAGTTAATAAAACCTTCAAAATTTATCTCTTTAAAACTTTACCAAAATATTAATTGAATACACCATTCTTTAAATAAAATAATTCAATACATATGACACTATATAATGAAAAAATTAATATTTATGTAATATTTTTTTTAATTAATTATTTTTGGGTACATATCAATGATCTCTTAGGTTTAGTTAATTATGTCATTAAATTTAAAAATAATATCAATAAAGGATAAAATAATGAAACTTTTGGTGTGGATTGATATTCAAATTATATTATTGTAAATAATAATTGAATCTCTTTGATAATTTTAAAAATCTTTATTATGGGATTAGTAAAAAAATATTATTTTGATAATAAGTTGATAATTAACTAATTGTTAAATACCCATTGTTTTTTTTTTTGTTCAAGTTCAGTTGTAACGTAGGTATGCGTTGGAACATATAAGAGTCAAAATAATGGCATTTCACTTTATATATATTATAATTCGATCGGGAGGTATAATAACAATTAAAAAAAATGGAATTGTTTTATAAGAAAATAAAAATTTTCATTTATAAGAGGTGAAGGTACATAAAAAAATATATTACATAATCAACTATGAAAGATATACATATTGGTATATGAACATCAATTTTAATAATTTTGATATTAGCACTAGTATTATTCACCTTTTTTTAAGATTTTTGTGTGCCTAGATTGTCTCAATAAATGCATACACATCTTCAACCAATTTCATTGATCTAATATAAATGGTCTCTAAAATATCATCATCTTTAAAGAATACCAAATCATATCTATATTGATTAAATCCAAATGAAGAAACATGCATAAACAAATTTGAAAACGTACCAAAAAATCCAACCATAATAAATATTGTAAAAATATATAATTATAAATATAAATATAAATTAAATACAAATCATGATTAGCTAAAAATTATTATTTAATTTTTTCATTTAAAAATTTCTAAATTTGTTATTTTGTAAAATATTGAGTAATTTGATTAGTTATAATTAATGTAAAAGGTGTTACTATACTTCTAAGAAAATAAAATTATTAATATCATTTAAATTAAATATTTATTTGTTTTATGTCAATAATTTTTGAGATTTTAAACTTAAAATAATAAATATTAATTTTTATAGATATTAGAAACAAAATGAAAATTTTATAAAAAAATTAGATATGTTTGGGATTTGTTTTGAGCAGGTGAAGTTAAATAGTACATAGGTTGATGTATTTAGAACACGGGGATCGATCACCCTCGTATCTCACTTTGATCCCTCCATTTCGATACAAATGAAAAGTTGGTGGTTGCCTTTAACATTAAGTGCATTTGGAAGAAGGATATACCACTTCACAGCACGCGTACTATATAGAAGCCCAAAAAGTGGTTGGTGTAGTATGACGAGTATGGCCCGCCCGATTCAATTTTACTAAACCTCTTTTCTAATTCAACCTTAAAAAATACCTAGCGACACCAAGCCAACATATGACATAAAATAATATAACTTGACACCTATGAAAACAGTTGTGACCTTGTAATACTCATTGGATACATGATAACTGACCAATACATAATAACCAAACAAAGAGGCTCTTCACCTATGGTTAGAACCTTGCAACACTACATTGACACATAGAAATCAACCAACACATGGAAGCTTAGTCGACATACGATAACCCAACCAACACATGGAAACATGTCTTAAGATAAACTCCAAAAAATGTTATGGCTTTTCACTAGTTAACCATGCATTTTGACTCTCAACAAAACCTCAATTAATTTCACATTTTTTATACTCAACCCGATGTTCGAAAAATATAAGAGAGATTCCTCTACAATGTTCAATGTTCTACATATTTACATACTATTTTTTTGACCCGACACTTATAAGGAAAACATACTAGGAAAGTCTGGTGCCAAACGAACAATGCTTTCTTAAAGACTTTGGCTAAGAAAATAAGAAAGGGAGATGGAAATTTATAGAAAAATTTAGACTTTTAGACCCTCGCCAATCAAATTGGAAAGGGTAACATCCATTATCAATGAGTGTACTATCCATTACAAGACTCGCCAACCACGACGGTAAGGGCTTGGAGAGAATAATGGCTTACCTGTCAAAAACTACACAAAAAAGTGTTTTAAACATCGAGAAATGTTGAGTCCCTAAAGGGACAACACAAAAAATACAATAACAAACACTCAATAATGCAAACTATATGTAATATAAGAGAATGCGTGTGTGTAACAAGAAAATATGAAACTGTGTCCTAAGTGATATTATATTTTGTAAAAGATAACTAGAAGCATCAAATAAAGTACAAACATTGTATTTTGCACGTAGGAATGTTAACACCAAAATAGGACTTATATGTCATGAAGGTCTTAACCTATTTTAACAATTTAAAATCGATCAACCCCTATTTTTATTTCCTAGCCACCTACGTAACAAATTAGGCATTTTAAATTTTGGTAGAAAGGATTTAGAGAGAGAAACTATGGATGAGCTTGGACATTGTAGATTGGAGCTTTAAGTTTTTAAGTTTTTTATGGTAACTTCTTTCTTTTTTTGTTTTCTTGTATTTTCTTTCATGAATTTCTATTGCATCATGTGTTTATTTGATATTATGTATTTTAGTAACTAAGGCCATTTCTAGGGTCTTTGACGAACTTGAAAGAGTCCACAACCTAGTACATAACCAGGGTATGGACTAATCCCCATAAGTAGTGGAAAGGGTAACAACTTAAAATATAATACTCAACAGTAGTAGTAACAATATAATATCCAATCAGTAGATAACATTTAATAACATATATTATACAAAAATTGGAAAGTACATAAAGAATATAATAGCATTCTAATTAGAGTTTAAATGTCAGTATGTTTTAACATACAAAATTCAAATTTAGATTATAGTAGCATAATAATAAAACAAGCATAACACAATATAACGAGATAAACGTACATAGAGACCGTATTTATGTGATAATATCCTTGGATTACTTAAGGCAACCACTTAGCAGTAAACAATTCACTAATCAATAAAATAGTTACAATTCTGAAAAAAATAACACTACTCTTACCTCTATTAGCTAAGATCTCTATCCAAATTGCCTATTGCTACTCCTGTTCGTTGCTTTTGCAATGACCTAGTTCGATGCATGAACCCGACTCTCCTTCACAACTAACACCACTCAATATGATGTGATCAAATACTACAGAACAATAATGTGTAGAATAAACTAACACAACCTTGAATACTACTCATACTGAGATGAACTGGCTCACTACATAAAAATAGTTACAATCACTATTCTATGCTCACACGAATGTATCATAATAACTGAAAAATATTCAAAATTATTAATGAATATGGAATTTGAATCAAAAAATATTTAATAGAGTTTTGATAGGTTTTTCGAATTAATATTGCAATTAATGAAAGGGTATTTATAGCACTTGATCGCCCACCTTACCAACTATCTCACCAATCACATCGTCAAGGGTGGTAGTGATGGTCTCTATATGGATTTACCTTTTTATATTATTGTGTGTGTATGATCTTTTGTTTTTCTAGTATAATCAATATTCTATTGCATGCTTTCTTTTCCCTACTATCATGATTTCCTACTTTATGATGCTTTCTGATTTATTTTCTTAGCCTGATATACCTTACTTGTGTTAATTTATTCTATATATTGATATGTTTATCTTATCTCTATTTTACTTACCTATCTATGTGTTTTCTTCTCTTTGTTTATTATTTCTTTCTTTGCTTGCGAATTAAGGGAAATTCCAAAGGAGTTAGTATCTCATTACTTTGATTAATTATTGGATTATGAACTCTCTCAACTTACAATTTTATTAATCAATCAAACATGATTCTTTTAGGACCTCGTGTGTGTGCATATATATATCTGAGTGACTTTCTAATCTATGAAAAAATAAAATTTGAAAACATAATAATTTTTTTAAAGATAATTATTATCCTATGATAATTATTTTCTTCAAAATAAAACATAAATAAAAGTCTAAAATATAGCATAAAATTTTAGATTTTTTTGTTATAGTTGAGAGCCCTATTTTGCTTAATATTTATTCAAATTGAAAAAAAATTATTTCTTATATCCCAATAACCTACCTTTACAACACTTTTTGTTCGCTCCAATCAGATATCATATGCAAAAGATATGATGATAATTATGACAACGATTTGATCATAATCATTTTTCAAAATGAAATATCCATAATTTTTTTTCAAAAATAACTCTTCTTCAAAAATGATTTTTTAAATAAATGCTAAATTGAAATATTCTATGAATCTTTCAATGATACACTTTAATCCTAATCACTCTTTAATGTTGATTACATCAATAAGTTATAAAAATAAAGCACATTTTCTCATACATGAAAATACATCATTTTTAGTAATATATAAGGACTTTTACAATAGTTTTAGTAAAACAATTCAAAAAAAACATTTTAAATCAAATCACTTCATTTATTTGAAGTATTTATCTTGAAATGGATTCTAAGAAAAAGTACATGGGCTTACCTACTTTTTGTGGTCCGGATAAGACTTGTGGTTTCTTACATTTAAAATAAAAGCTCTGTCTACCCACCCATAGATGGAAGTAAAAACTAATTTCCTATGTCGGTAAGGAGATTTTGATTAAATCAATTTTTCAATCTATCCCTTTCTATGGTATGAGTGTGTTTAAGCTCCCCAAAAATGTTATATGAGGAAATCAATTGCTTAATTAGGAATTTTTGATGGGGAAACAATAAATCTAAGAACACTAACTGTCTTCCTTGAAAATAAACGTGTCTGCCAAAAGCAATTGGGGATGGGTTTTTGTGAGCTTGAAAGCTTAATTGCCCTTGCTTGCTAAGCAACATTGGAGAATGATCTTAAATAGTAGCTCCTTGTGTGCTTGGATTTTAAAATTTAAATATTTTATGACATCATTTTTCTTATAATTTCCCGTTAAAGATAGCAGGTCCTATACTTGGAACACTATCTTGGCTTCACGGGAAGTACTTCAACAAGGTCTACATTGGAAAGCTGGTGATGGTTCTTCCATTAACACTTTCCATAACCGTGGCTTCCATCCTATGGTTTTCAAGTTGTATCATCTAGGAAAACTGATGCATTCATTTTGGTTTATGAATTGAATATTGATTATGATTCTATGTTGGAATTCCCAATTAGTGCGAGATACTTTTATGACAATGGAAGCTAAAGAAATTCTTGCTGTCCCTCTTGGTGATGATAGAGGCCATGACAATTTTTGGGGCCTTTGAAAGTGATGAACATAATTCAATTAAAAGCACTTATAATTTTTTGATTCAGTCTAACCTTTTTGTTGGTGCATGTTCTTCCCACTTGGTGGCCCATTTTAATTAGTCCATTGTCACTTTTCTGGCACATTAAAGTTACTAACCTTGTTACACTTTTAATTTGGACGTTTGTCCATAATATATTGCCTACACACGCAATTTTGGTCCCAAAAAAAGTCATAATTTTGAAAATTTGTAATAAATGTGGTAAAGATTGTGTCAGAAATGTATGCTTTGGTTAATTGTAAATTATTTTTAAAATTGTATAAACTTAATAACCTAAAGATTAAATTCGATATTAACGTATTTGTGACTTTGTTCGATTGAATATTTTTACTTTTGTATCTACTCAATAATAATGGGAGTCATTATTTCTATGTCTTTTATGATCTTTGAGGAAAAATAGAAATGATCATGTACATGTAATGACTACCCTTTGCAAACATGGTGATATAGCGAGTACTACATTTCAATTAGAACCTCTTATATGGAATCCTCCTCCTTTGAATTTTTTGAAGATTAATTGTATGTGATGATATTTGGGATGACAATTCAAGGAAGTCATACCTAGGTGGGGTTTTTTTTTTTGCATAAAGGAAGATGATAAGGTTGTTTTTAAGTTGGGTTTGTCACATATCATACTGGAAAGTGATTCCTTTATGGCAACTAACAAGTTACAATCTATTTCTCATGATAAATCTTAATTAGGTGAGGCAACATTCAACATTATTTGAGATACAACACATAATGAAATTTGTTTTTGTGCATGAAGTTCTAATGTTTCTGTTCATTCTCTTTGCATTTGAGTTAAGTTTCATTGCCACAAACTTTTTATGTTTTTTTCTTATACTAATTTCTTAAATAAGATCATGGATATGAACATTAAGCTTTGTAATCTTTCATTTTTATTAATGGAGATGTTCTTTAAAGATAGATAATAATGAATTACATCCAAACAACCTCTAGACATATGAAGTTTTATTCGTTTTCTCCATTTAGGTTTTTCCCCTTCTAAATTCAAGCCTAAATGTAGAAATGACTTTAAAAAGTAATTATTTTACAATTTATTGGAGCTGCATCCTTACCAATATATATATATTTGTTATACATGAAATACTATCAAAATTTAGTAAAATGGGAGTGAATAATTTAAATAAAGGATGAAATACTTATAGAGTTATTTTATTTTTATAAATTAAATATTTTAATAATTTTTTTTAAATTGATATATTTTCATTATTTTATTATTATATTTGTAAATATTTTAGTTATTATAAAATTCAATTTTAATCATTTTTTTTCCTTTTTTCATATTTTTGAGACTTTTTTTTAAACATATACTAGCCTTCTATAATAAAAATTTAATTCCATCAAATTTAAGTTAAAAAAAAAATTAAAAAAACTAAAATTTATGAAAAATAATTAAAATGTTTAAAATAACTAAATACATGTATACAAATAAAGTGAAAAATCGTAAAAAATATCATTTTTAAAGTTTGAAGAATAAACGTAAAAAAAATTATTAAATTATTATATTTATTTTATTCATATTGTTAAATTATTTTTTAACTTATTCATATTATTTAATTATTATATTTATTTTATATATATTATTTTATTAGTCTCTATATAATAATATCATACGTAATATAATTGTTTCTAATATATTATTTGATTATTTAAGTTGTTTTAAATCTATCATTGAGTAATTTGAGTTTTCAAAATTACCACTGATATTGTGACATCGTTGGATGAAGATTAATAAAATTTTATAAATAAAATAAATCTAATAATTTGATATTATAGACAAAATAAAAAATAATTTAATGGTATGAATGAAACATGTTATTTTTGTAATTTTATCCTAGTTTTAATTATAATCCCCTACAAATATATATTTTATATTATAAGAAAAAAATATATGCATTATATTTTTCTAAGTATACAGGAAATATAAGTTTTTTACATCATATAAAAATATATATTGTATGAAGAAGTTTAAAAATAAAATTATATTTATAAAAAAATATTATACTATCTAATTAAATCTAGACAAAGTTAAAAAGAGATTGTTTTACATTTATAATAATATAACAACTATGGAAAATGATCTTATAAGATATGTTATTATGTGAAAACAAACAGTTTAATGAGGACATTTTCAACTTAAACCCTTAATAATCTCAAAATTATATATATATATATATATATATATATATAATATTAGCATAGCAAAATATCTCATCAATATGAAAAAATAAAAATAGAAACTGATCTAAGACGAAGGGATGAATTGGTTTCAAATAGAAGTCGGATCGGATTTATATTAAATTTTAACTGATGCAATCGATTTTGGATTTAGATCACAAAAAATTCAAATTTGTACATCCAAACTAATATATTTAATATATATAAAATACTGGACCTCCACGTATCATCTATAGTATTATTTTAATATCGTATATTTAGTTTTTATCATTTAATTTCTTGAGTCATGTTTTATTTAATATCTTATATTTTACATTTTAACTAGCTCTAATGAGGTGGCATGTTTTTTTTACATTTTAGTGTAACAATTTAAAAAAAAAAAGTTAGTGGAGTGGAGTGGAGTGGAGAGAGTAGGGGCAGACATTGTTTTTATATCAACCAACCAACTTAAGTTTGAGTCTAAAATGAACATATTTTTTTTTAGGATGGTTGCTCCAAATAGGTCCAAAAAATATTAAAATTAACCTTATCGAGTTGGTTGGAGGTTAAAAATTAAATATATATTTTTAATTATTCTTATACACAAAATACAAACTCCTTTTTAAACCTAATTCTCATTTTCATCTCTTAAACTCCTCTTAGTCTCTTACTCGAGTCTCACAGCTAACACAACAACGAAATAACAATGTCAACACATCTAGCTTCTTTTCCAACCAATTGTCGTTGACTGTGCCTCTAGCTAGCAATTACTTTGTCGACTTATTATTTGAGTATTAATTCATGTCTAAAATCATATTATTCTTTTTTTTATGTTCTTTCGATTGAATTTATAAAAGATTGTTCTTTCTATCAAGTTTTCTTGTTCTCAATTAGCTAAGCTTATTATAATTCTCTTTTCATTCTCATATTATGCAAAAAGAAAAAAGAATTCAAATTGTTTGAGATGTCTTATCATATAAGTGAGTAATTTGGTCTTTTTACCACGATAATCGAGTTTAATCAAAATTTATTAGAGTAGAGTCCCACTTTGAGTTTCCAATTTCAAATGAACTCTTGTGTTAATTACCAGTATTATTAGTAATTTGGCCAAGGGATTTATTGAATCTAAGCTTTTGCTTCTATTTGTTCTTCACTTATTGGATATATTCAATAAGATATTGACTTCGGCTTTCACCCTTGAGCATTACATTGAAATTATGTTCAATTGGGCCCATGTTATGATTATAAGTCTAAAACCACCAAATCAAACTCCTTCAAACCGATCTTATAAGTTGCTTGAATATTGATTTTTTGGGGTTAATAAGACGGTTAAGGTTTTGGACTTTTCAAAACTGCCAAGAAAAGGTCGTGATAACTCTATGAAAGTAGAGTTATTATCACACTTTTTTATTTAATATTTACTTGTTTTATTTAATAAATAGTATTTTTATTATAAAAATATTAAAATATAAACTTTTTAGTGAAAAAGGGAAAAAACATAATTTTTGGAATTTGTTTGGGATTTTTCTGGAATTTTTATGAATTTTTAACGCAAGATCAATCAAAATCTGCCACGTGGCATGCCACGCAAGCATGTGAGCTGACTAGGTAAGCCACGAGGACACCACACAAGCAAGGATAGCAAATCACGTTATATCACGTGTGGGGAGGAAGAAACATGTGCCACATGTCAACACGTTGTTCAATTTGGATTAGGAGTGCGGTCAAACTTCTCCACCACGTGTCGCCACCCGATTTCTCTTAGCATTCCACTCGTGCGCCACGCTATCCGTTTCCGCAAATCATGTTGTGCCGCGTAGCACTAACTCAACTAGCGTTAACTCTGATCGATCTCCCCTACCACGCGTCGCTCTCTGATTTGCTCAGTGAGTTCCTTATGTCACGTGTCGCGCTGTGATTAGATGGCATCGTCAATTTTGTTTATTTTGATTGTAGCTTTTGATCTGAAGCTGATATGACTGTCCATATCACACCTAAGCAACATTTAAGCCCTTAATCACTCCATAAGCCGTAAGTGGCCATCATTAGCATAATTTTGGTCAATTTTTGGAGCTAAAAAGAAAGAAAAATACAAAAACAAATCAAGAGATGACACAATTTTGGTAGATATTCAAGAGAAGATTAATTCTACAATTCAAGAGATTGATTGTATTTCTTCTTCTACTCTTTTCTTTATCAATTTTTATTTTTTTCTTTATGAAAAATATGAGCTTTATGAACACAATTATGTGTAGTTAATTTATTAATCTAGGGATCTTATGAACCTAATTTTCACCATGTAATGATCTAATATTTTACCCCAATTATAATTATAATTTAATTATATTATTTAATCTGATTTGTATGCTATTAATTGTTTGGCCAATAATTTATTTATAGAGACAATTAATAGATTTGAGAGAATTATTTAACTGTATGTCTTGATTAAATAACATGCATAGTTTCTAGGCAGAGATATATTATTCTTATGCATGTGATCCATAATTGATGAATTTAATGAGTAGTATGCAATTTAATTGGCATGAAAGTGTCCCTTGAGAAAAACTATGAATTTCATTAAAGGAACCAAGGAATAGGATGAAGGATTTATCGATACTAATGATGAGGAATTTGATAAGGTTGAAATGACTAGTGTATATGATAGAGAAAGGTTTATCAAGATCTTGAGTGCTTTCCAAAACATGACATTCAGGACTAGATGCACCGTGAACATAAAAGTGTGTGACGTTGTTGTCTAACACACTTGTGAAATCTATAAGATTACCATTGCAAAAAAATCCCTAACCTTATAAGGTTGGATGGATCAAAAAAGGGTTTGAGTCATATGGGTTTGATATTTGCAAAGTGCCTTTATCTACTATAAAGCCCTATCAAGATGAGATTGATTGTGATGTCCTTAATACAGATACTCGTCACATTATTCTCAGTCGACCCTGGCAATTTGTGATGGATACAACTCATGAAGGAAATAATAACACTTATTCCTTTATTTGGAAGTCCAAGAAAATAATGACAATTCCTTAGGTTGGTAGCTCTTCTCAGCATTAGCCTACCTCTTTAGAGAAACCAATGTTATTAAATGCTATTGGAAATGAAGTGTTGAAGGAATTGAAGAACCAATAATTAGTAATTGATCTACTCGCTAAGCATGTTGCTAGTAATTCTTCTAAATTGACCCTTACATTGGAATTATTGCTTGAGGAATTCCAAGATATCTCATAAGAAGAATTGCTTTGAAGTTACATCCCTTTCAAAACATACAACACCATATTGATTTTATTCCTAAAGTCAAACTACCTAATATTCTTCATTATCGAATGAGTCCTAAATATCATGAAATTCTTCAAGGAATGGCATAAGATTTACTCAACAGGCAACATGTGAGGGAAAGTTTGAGTCCTTATGATGTTCTAAACCTTTTAGTGCCAAGAAAAGAATGGAAATAACCAAATGTGTATATATAGCTAGGCTATCAACAAGATCACTATTAAATACAGGTTTCCTATTGATGAGCAGAACCGGCATCGCCGATCCTGCCAATACTTTGGTTATATATTTATAAAACTCTCGTAAGTGCACGAATCATTTTGTAGAAAATGATAAGTATACTCTCGAGGTCGATCTAAGGAAAAAATATATATGGTTTTTAATTTATTATTCAAACTTTTAAAAATTAAATTAAATCCTAAACATTTGGTCACGATATTTTGGGGTTTTATGTTTTTAATCTAATAACATAAAAATAAACATAGATACAGATTCAATAAACATTTATGCAAATTTTATCATTTATAATAGTGAAGTATTTATGGATATAATAACTAAGTTAATTATGTTTACTCATATTATTTAGGTTATTAAAGATATAAATTGATATTTATTGATTCTCTTTTTTTATATGAATACCACATTTGGTGGGGTTAGATATTCTTTGTTAACTAAACAAATCAATCAACACCTATGGGTGGGGTTGATAACTAATTTGGTTAATTAAATTAATTCTTTTTTTTCTAAGAGATTGAAAATGAACCATTTAAATGATACCTTTGGTGGGGTTAGACAGTTTAAACTTTATTCAAGGTGTCCAAATTAAATCTAAAAATTTAATTATCTGAGTACTACCTTTCAAGTTTTAAAACCATTACTGAAAACATGTTGTCAATAAATTTTCAGATAATAATTCTTGTAAAAACTTTTGAAATAGAGCTTCATTCTAACTACTGGGCAATTGTACCAACAAATAAAAGAACACTTCTCTAAATCAGACCGAATAACTAAATCTTAAAATCTAATTTTTAGATTTAAGTTTGTAATGAAAAATAATATATTTCTCTCTAACATTCTTAATATAAAATCTTGAATAAAAATAAAATCAATTCATTTTAGAAATTTTTACCTATTTAATATTTTGAAAGTATAACAACGTTATTATTATATCATGTTTACAAACAACTAGCAAAGTTAAATTTAATCACAGAAAAATTAAATATAACATATAAGAATGAAACATAAAAAATAACTTTAAAGAAAAATAAAATGTTTACAGTACTTTGATGTTTTTCCTGTTGTTGAAAAACCTCTAAACGGAATTTGCATTTCCATTTATTGAATCAAAAAGATATTAAATTACAAAAACATACTTAGTTCTTCTCAAAAAGAAAATAACCCTAAAACTGAGAAAAACTAACTAAAAAAACTAAAAACTAAGAAATGAAGAGAAAGAAAGAGAGAAGAAGATGTTTTTAAGATGTGGTTTGATGTGGAGAGAATGAGGGTATTTATAGGTGAGGAAAAGAAGAAAAAGTGGATGAAAAAATGATTAAAAATGGAGGAAACGCGTAGTAGGTGAAATATAAGGTCAGTTTATGTCATTGGTAGGTGAAGCGCGGTGGCGCGTATGGATGGGGCAGATAGGCACAGCGGCGCGCACAGATTGGAGCAGATGCGTGTGCGGCTGGGCTTAGATAGGCGTGCGGTGCACGCGGACTGGGCGTTAGGTTGGCGTTGTGCGCATGTTGCTCAGTACTATTGAGCGTGTTGCGCGTGTTGGCCGACACTATTGGGCGATTGCGTGCGTGATTTCATCCTTTTTGGTATATTTGTGATGTATTGCCTATAGTATTTTTCTGAGTCTTTAAGTTACCTTTTTAAGCGAAAATACTTGAAAAATAATAAAAATATCTGTGATTCTAAAAAGAAAGATTTATATATAAATATGATAAAATCATATAAATATATATCTTTTTAATCAATTAAAGTGAATAAAATCATGGTAATTTTAGTGCTTTTTGAGCACTCATCACAACCCCCAACCAGCTTCTTGTTAGTCCCTTAGCAAGAGAAGCGATAAAAACTAAAAATTAAATTATCCTAAATCACTTCCGTGGATTGACACAGTTGCATTTAGCATATGTAACAAGCCTTTAAACCCATAGGTTGTCCTACTGGACGAGTTTGAGTCTTGTGAGGGATTTCAGTAATGATACCCATAAACATTGAAGTAAATGTAAAAATTAAAAGAAATAATAAAAATAACAACTTAAAAACTAAAATTACAATAAAATCAAAAGTTAACTTTTAAAAATAAAAGAAAACAACATGAAACATATCACAAAAATGTCTCGTACTTTTAATCTCCTTTAAGATCATAATTAAAATATAAAGCATAAGTTATTTTAATCTTCTTAAACAATCATGATTTATTATAACAATTACTCGAAAATCATTTTCATATTTCATGTCAAAAATGTATCAATTTAATTTCACCCATTTTCAGTGTCTGGAATCTGAATTCGCTTTGACTCTATTCCTCACTAGTCAATACTCTCAAAAAACTGAATCCTATGGGTTCAAACACTCATACAAATTTATACGCGAAAGAGTTAATGTATAGAAATGAACTACTATGTTCGTATATGTATAAAGAATAAATGCTCAAAGTGTTATTTTAACGTTGATCTCATGAAAGAAATCGAATGTATAAATTATAAAGATATCATATATAAAAATTATTTTCATACATAAATCAAACTCATTTAAAAAAATTCAAGATATATGCCTTTTACAAATGAAGAAAATGCAATGACTTTTTAGGGAATTACTTCCTATATCTTTCTTTTGTAATTAGCCTTTACTCATAACTTTGTAGGCAATGTGAGTTATAGTATGTAAATTATACTATATATTCTTTCTCTTTATATTTTTTCTGAAGATTTTTTTCAATATATATATATTTTTAGAGAGTCAACCCATGTATAGATTGTATATTTTTTAAGATTTTTGTGAGTGGTTAATTTTGTAGTTTTTTTGTTTGATTTTGGTTTAGATCACCCCATATATGTCTTTTTTTGTAACAATCATGCACGAATGAGATAAAAGCATATACTATCAATTTCTACTTAAATCATTTAATCTAAGCAAAAATAATAATAAAAATATATGACACTCTATTAAGATAAAAAAAATTCATACATTCAATGCTAATACCTATAAAAATCATCTAAAAATTTGAAGAAATAAGAAATGTGTTTGGAGTAGAAAATATATATATTATTCACTCTGAATAAAGAAAATTAGGCTCAAATTATATCACATAAAGGTAGTCTCCACTAAAAAAAATTCATAACCACCGATTTTAGGTTTAATATAATTTCCACATCTTATCAAGAAATACTAGTTATGACAAAAACTAACTAATTACCAAAAAATATATTTCATGATATGTTTTCAAAAATTAATCTAATAGTCCAAAAGACTTAACTATTTACTTAAATTTGATTTAAAGAAATGATAAATTTGTGAGAAAACTAATTCTAAAATTCCAAAAATTACTAAATCACACAAAAAAAAACCAAACACAATAAAAATAAAAACGTGAACATAAAAATTAAAAAAAATTATTTTTTTATTTTTATTTTTTAAAATTGTTAATTTTTATTTTTTGAAATTAAGCATGATAACTTTTCATCACCCCAACCTAGAACTTACATTGTCCTCAATGTAATAATTGTAAATTAAAGATAAAGAGAAAAGAGAAAAAATTCACTTTCTTGAGAATATGCAAGTAGTAATGGAGAAATGTAGATACATGCATCATGTTCATTAAAGTGCACACAGACAGATCATTGTGAACTATTAACATCTCAACAAATATTTTAGTTTTAACAATTTTAAAATTATTCACATGTAATTAAACTAAAATAAACAATAAAAATTAAATAAAAAAATTACCTAAAATGATGGGTTGCCTCCCATCCAATGCTTAGTTTAACAAGACGTAACTTTATGGTGCTAAGGGTTACTCAGCCAAATGCAATCCATTTCAGCAATGTTGTTTGGTCTTCTAAATAAGGCTTCACACGATGCCTATTGACTTTGAATGTTTTTTGTGTCTTGGAATCCAATAGTTCTACTACTCCATGTGCAAATACCTGAATTATTTTGAATGGTCCATCCCATCTTGATCTCAGCTTTCCTAGAAACAATCTCAAATGAGAGTTAAATAAAAGAACTTTCATTCCAGGGTGAAAAGTCTTAGGAACTAGCCTCTTGTCATGATAGCACTTAGTACGCTCTTTGTATAGTTTGGCATTCTCATAGGCTTCGTTTCTAATTTCTTCCAACTTATTAAGATGGAATAACCATTTTCTCCTACTTTATCTAAATCCATGTTTAACTCTTTAATTTCCTAGTAAGCCTTGTGTTCGAGTTCAACTAGAATGTGGCACACTTTCCCAAAGATTAACCGGTAAGGGCTCATCCCAATAGGTGTTTTGTAAGCGGTATGGTATGCCTATAAGATATCATTTAACTTAAATACACAGTCCTTCCTTGAAGGACACACAGTGCGTTCCAATATTCCCTTAATTTTCCTATTACTTACTTCCACTAAACCAGAAGTTTGAGGATGATATAGAGTAGCTACTTTATGTGTGATGTTATACTTGTTTAGTACTCCATCAAAGATCTTGTTACAAAAATGGCTACTTCTATCACTTATTATAGCTTTAGGCGTTCCGAACCTGCGGAATATTAAATCCTTCAAGAATTTAACAACAACATTAGCATCATTTGTTTTAGTGGGGATAGCTTCTACCCACTTGGATACATAATCCACAGCAACCAAAATATATTGAAAACCATTGGATGGGGGAAAAAGGACCCATAAAGTTAATCCCCTACACATCGAAGAGTTCAACAACTAAATTAGATGTCAAAGGCATTTCATCTCTTTTGCGTATGTTTCCTGTTCTTTGACATCTATCACATTGTGCACAAAACATATGAGCATCTTTAAAAAGAGTGGGCAAATGAATCCATACTGCAATACCTTACTGTCTTTTCACCACCAAAATGGCCTCCACAATGAAGTTCATGACAAAAAGTTAGAATGCTATTATGTTCTTCTTCAAGTACACATCTCTGGACGACTTGATCTTGACCAATCATAAATAAGGGTCATCCCAGAAATAGTCCTTAATTGTTTTAAAAAACCTTTTCTTGTTCTGATATGAAGTGTTAGGTCGCAAAACACCAGTGGCAAGATAGTTTACAATATTAGCATACCATGGGTTCGAACCTATCAAAAATAACTGTTCATCAGGAAAGGTTTCAACTATAACTTCATTACTATCATCTTTAAGAGAATTGAAGTCAGAAATCAACCTAGACAAATGATCAGCTACTAAGTTTTCACTACCTTTCTTATCCTTGATTTCTAGGTCAAATTCTTGTAAGACCCACCTGATTAATCTTGGCTTGGCATTTGGTTTACTTAATATGTATCTTAAAGCAGCATGATCAGAATGCACAATCATTTTAGATCCTACTAAATAAGACCTAAATTTGTATAAATAAAACACTATAGCCAAGAATTCCTTTTCAGTGGTGGTATAATTCATTTGGGCATCATTGAGTGTTTTGATAGCATAGTTGATGACATGCAAACACTTATCCACTCTTTGTCCAAAGACTGCTCCGATAGCATAATCAGAAGCATCACATATTATTTCAAAGGATAAAGACCAGTTTGGTGCCATAATAACATGGGTAGATGTTAGTTTCTCTTTCAAGGTATTAAAGGCAATAAGGTAGTCATTGTTGAAATTAAAATAAACATCTTTTGATAGCAAGTTACATAAGGGATGACTTATTTTAGAGAAATCTTTAATAAATCGTCTGTAAAATCCTGCATGTCCTAAGAAACTTCTTATCCCCTTCATAAATGTAGGGGGAGGTAGTTTGGAAATCAATTCAACTTTTGCCTTATCAACTTTAATACCCTTGTTTGAAATTATATGTCCTAAAACTATCCCTTGTTAAACCATAAAATGACTTTTCTCCCAACTAAGGGTGAGATTGCATTCAATGCATCTTTTTAAAACCAAAGTCAATTTACGTAAGTAATCATAAAATGAGTTCCCAAAGACAGAGAAATCGTCCATGAAAATCTCAATGAATTTTTCCACCATGTCCGAGAAAATTGATATCATGCATCTCTGGAAAGTGGTGGGGGCATTGCATAACCCAAATAACATTCTTCAAAAATCAAATGTCCCAAAAGGACATGTAAATATGGTATTTTCCTGATCTTCTGGTGCTATGGGTACTTGATAATATCTAGATAATCCATCTAGAAAATAGTAAAATGTGTGCCCAACTAATCTTTCCAACATTTGATCAATGAATGGAATAGGAAAGTTATCCTTTTTAGTATATAAATTTAGTTTCCTAAAATCTATACATATTCTCCATCCAATGATTATTATAGTGGGCACTAATTCACTTTTGTCATTTTTAACAACTGTTATCCCAGATTTCTTAGGTACCACATGCACTGGACTAGCCCACTTACTATCCACAATAGGATAGATAATTCCTTCTTCTAACAACTTAAGAATTTATTTCTTAACTACTTTTTGCATATTTGGGTTTAGTCTTCTTTGGGCTTCTCGTACAGGTTTAGCACCATCTTCCAAGTTGATCTTGTGCATACACGTCGTAGGACTAATGCCTCGTATATCCTCGATATTCCAGCCTATAGCTTTCTTAAACAGTTTAAGCACTTTGATAAGTTCCTTTTCTTGGGTTTTGGTCAAGGTTGAAGAAATTATAACTGGATAAGTTTCTCCTTCTCTCAAAAACACATATTTTAAGTGCTCATGTAAGTCTTTGAGTTCAAGTTCAGGTGGATTGGCCTTTTTACTAGATGAAGAATTGGGTAGATTTAAAAGTGTACTAGATTTTATCATTACTTCATCATTGTCTAGTCGTTCAAGGTACCCCTTAATTTCCTCATCTAAATCTTCTTCGACCTCTTCAAGTGTAAGAACAATTTCAAGCTTGTCTTCTATTATGGTTCGGGAAAAGGTGCTTTGGACAAGATTATCCAAAGGGTCAACATCGAATATTTCATCGATGGTAGCAATAGAAGGAAAATGTGAAGAATCAAAAACTTTAAAATGAACAATCTCTCCTAAAACTATCATTGTTAAATTTCCATCTTGGACATCAATAATAGTCTTAGTAGTTGCCATAAATGGTCTACCAAGCAGTATTATGTGCTCTCTTTCCAAGGCTGGATTTTATTGCATATCTAGAACCACAAAGTCAACAGGTATTATCAATTTTTCTACTTGTACCAACACATCCTTAACTATTCCCTTTGGATACTTAAGAGATCTATCTACAAGTTGAAGGGACATAGTTATGGGTTTTAAATCTCCTAAATTGAGTTGTAAGAATATAGAGTAAGGCATCAAATTTATACTAGCACCTAAATCAAGCATTGTTTTAGCAACCTTCCTATCCCTTATAGTTATTTTTATAATAAAACTTCCAGGGTCTTTCAACTTAGGGGGTAGTTTGTGCTGAAGTACAGTGCTAGAAATTTCTGATACTACTACTCGTTCATTCAGTTCATACCTCATTTTCTTAGTGTTCAACTCTTTGAAAAATTTAGTGTATGAGGGCACATTCATGATCACTTCTAATAATGGTAAATTGATATTTACTTTAGAGAGCATATTAAAAAGATCATAGAATTGCTTATCTTGTTTGGATTCTTTTAACCGATGTGGAAAAGGTACTTGCAACTGGTGTGGTTTTATTGTCTTTTGAATTTTGGGGATGTTAGATGACTCCCCAATGAGTTTTTCAGAAGGCTTGTGAAGTTTAACACTTGTTTCTCCTTTTTGCGAGACTAAAATATCACCTTCTTTGTTACCTAAACTACAAGGTAGATCGTTAGAGATTTCAGGTAAACTGGTATTGACTACCTTACCACTTCGAAGGGTTCTTACATCTTTTTCTTGTTTTGGTTGATCGGGCAACTTTCCTGGTTCTTTCTTTTGCATTTGTTCAGCTAATTGCCCAACTTTAGATTCAATCCTTTTAACCGAAGCCTCTATGGTGTTCAAACTTTGATTATTCATTAATTGGTTGTCATGACTAACTTGAATAAAAGCATTCAAGATATCCTCCAAGGTTGGCTTAAAAGATTAGCTTGGTGGGTAAGGGTGGTTTTTATTCGACCTTAGTGTTTGACATTGGGTGTAAGCTGGGTAATTGTTTTTGTTTCCAATGATGGTTAAGGTGATTATAGGTGTTTGGATGATACCTTTGAAAGGATTTGACTTCCTCCATGGAATCGACACTAGAATCACAAGTATTTGAACAATTATGAGTACCATGCCCAATTGAAAAACACATTTCACACACCTCTTGATTTGGCATTTGGTGGGTAGTGAGAAGTTGCACTTGCTTAGTCAATTCAGCAAGTTGCAAGGTAATCTCATTATCGGAGCCAACTTCATTGACTCTTTCTCTCCTTCTAGCACTTCTTTGTTGGGAATTAGAACTCAACAACTCATAAAGATTATAGGTTTCCTCTGCAGTTTTTTCTCCCACAACACCTTCAGCAGCATTATCAACCATGTATTGACTTTGCAGTGTCAATCCATCATAAAAGAATTGGTTCTATAGCTGTAATGGAAAGCTATGATTATGACATTGAATGAAAAGGAGTTTGAATCATTCCCAAGCTTCATGAAAGGGCTCTTCATACATTTGAGAAAATGTTGCTATCTTTGTCCTTAGATCAACAGTCTTTTGATGGGAATAGAACCTACTCATAAACTTTTCATATACTACCTCCCAAGTTTTTAGATAACCCGATTGTAGAGTAATGAACCATGACCAAGCTTTATCCTTGAGGGTGTAAGGAAAACACCTCATCCTAAGCTTATCTTCATTAATTGCTTGTAGTGGAAAGGTCTAGACAATAGCATAGAATTCTCGAATGAAATGCAAAGGGTCTTCATTAGGGACACCGTAAAAGGAAAGAAACAAAGAATAATGAATCTTTTTCAATTCATAATTCCTTACAGCCTCTTGTAATTGTATGCCGGAAGTTACATTGCCAATGATTGGCATTGCATAGTCTTTCATCACTTTTCGCCTATCTTCAGCATCTCACATGGCTATTTGTAGTTGAAATTGATCCTCCTCCTATTGTGTATCAACATTTAGCTCTTAAAAAATAGTAGATATCTCTAAGAAAGATTTCTCACTTGACAAAATGTATAGGCTTAAAGCATAAAGGTGTAGGGAACCTAATTTTTGTTTTGTACATATTTATTTTTTTAGAATGAAAATCTAAATTAATTAAGTAAAGAGAAAATTTAAGTTAATTTTTTTATGCTAAATTTAAAGAATGGACAATTTTTGAAACAAACAAATTTATTTCATTTGAATTTTATTACACACATTATTAAAAATAAACTAAAACAAAGGAAAATACAGTAATGGCTGACCTTCCACATAGGACTAAAATTTATCGTCTTCTAGTAAGACATTGCTTGGAGATTACAGAATGACAAACTCAATGTCTCCTCCTCATTGAATTTATTTGATCCCATTTGACCATTCAGTTAGTCTTTGCTTTGTTTTTGCAAATGTTCAACTAACTGTTCTACTTGAACTTTCACCTTTTTGATAGAAGCTTCCATAGAGTCCAACCGTTGATTGGTTTTAGATTGGTTATCTCTGCAAACTTGAATAAAAGAATTCAAGTTGTCCTCTAGGGTTAATTTACTGGGAATGCTTCTTGGAATAGGCTGGTGGAATTGTTGGCCTAGCTGATTTGAGCTTTGAGAGAAAGGAGGGCTGTTTTGCCTCCAAGAGAGGTTTGGATGATTTCTTCACCCAGGATTGTAGGTATTTGAATTGGGGTCGAACCTTGGTCTCTTTTGATATGCTCCCAATACATTAACCTATTTAGGTCCAGCTGTTGTTTCTCCTTGATATGGACATGCTTTAGTACCATGTCCCATGTTTCTATACAAACCATAATGTTCATTATTGGTATTGGTTTGCATAGTGAGAAGGGCAACTTGCTTGGTTAATTGAACAAGTTGTTGTTGAACTTCATTGCTGGAGTTGATTTCATGAACTCTAGCTTTTCTCACTTGTGAGCTTTTCTATTAGGAATTAGCACCCAACATCTCAAAGAGGTTGTACATCTCTGAGACAGTCTTTTCTCCCATTGCTCCTCCTACAGCATTGTCGACAATGAACTAACATAGTTGCGTAAGTCCATCGTAAAAGAATTGATTTTGCAACTGCAAGGGAAAACTGTGATGGGGACATTGAGTGAGAAACATTTTGAACCTATCCCAAGCTTCATGGAATGGTTCTCCCTCCATCTGAGAGAAAGTAGCAATTTTTCCTCTTAGCTCTGATGTTTTTTTATGGGAATAGAATTTTCCCATAAATTTATTATAAATGTCCTCCCATGTCATCAGAGAACCTAGGAAAAGTGACATCAATCAAGCTTTGGCCTTGTCCTTTAAGGTGTAGGAGAAACATCTCATTCTAAGTTGATCCTCGTTTAGAATATTGAGGGGGAAGGTTTAGACTGTAGCATAGAAGTCTCTAATGAAGGAAAGAGAATCTTCATTAGGCAGCCCATAAAAGGAAGGAAGCATAGAAAAATGAATTTTTTTCAGTTCATAATTCTGAGCAACCTCACTCAGCTGGATAACGACAGTTACCGTGCCAATCACTGGTCTTGCAAACTCCTTTATGGTGGTTTCCCTAACATGTTGGTTTTCTCCCATTTCTTTTGGTTTTAGTAAAGGATTAAGGCTTGGTTTTATGTTTGACTCAAAAATAGGACGATGGTTAGAATCCAACTTTGTGGACACTTGTTTAAATTTATGAATATTATTTACATATGGTGTAAGAGGGTTTCCTAAGGATCTCCTACCACGCATAAACTATTGAAAGCGTAAATTTAAAACACCAGTCAAGAAAAATAATAAAATAACCAGACAAAAATTTAGAGAAAATTTACATAGTATTTAATACAAAATAAGTTAAACCCTAAGTTATTTTTTATTTTTTATTTTAAAAGAAAATAATAACATAAAGTTTTAATTTTTTTTATTTCTTTATTTATTTATTTAAATAAAATAAAGTTTAAATTTTTTTATTTATTTGTTTTTAAATTTTTTTTATGTTTTTTATAAAAATAAAAAATAAAAAAATTATTTTATTCTTTTTTAATTTATTATTATTTTTTAATTTTTTTATAATTAGTTTTTATTTAAAATTTATTAATTTTTTTAAATTTGATTTTGTTTTTTAATTTATTTATTATGAAATTTGATATTTGAATTTTTTTTTTGTTTTGTTTTACTATTAATGAATGGTAAGTTTTTTTTTTCAATTGATAAAAAAATTATTTTAATTTTTATTAATTTTTTTTTTCTTATTCACAAACAACAAAAAACATTTATTTATTAAATATATATATATATATATTTTGTTTTAAATCAAAATAAAAAATCACAATTATTTACAATACAAAAAGTTTTTAAAATTTTGATAAATAATTTAAAAATGCTATTACTTCCCCGCTAACGACGCCAAAAACATGATGAGTAAAACCAGCATTACCGATCCTACCAATACTTTTGTTTTATATTTATAAAACTCTCACAAGTGCACAAATCATTTTGTAGAAAATGATAAGTATACTCCCAAAGTCGATCTAAGGAAGGAATATATGTAATTTTTAATTTATTATTCAAACTTTTAAAAACGAAATTAAATCCTAAACATCCTGTCACGATATTTTGGGGTTTTGTGTTTTTAATCTAATAACATAAAAATAAACATAGATACAGATTCAATAAACATTTATGCAAATTTTATCATTTATAATAGTAGAGTATTTATGGATATAATAACTAAGTTAATTATGTTTCCTCATATTATTTAGGTTATTAAAGATATAAATTAATATTTATTGATTCTCTCTTTTTTATATGAATACCACATTTAGTGAGGTTAGATATTCTTTGTTAACTAAACAAATCAATTAATACCTATGGGTGGGGTTGATAACTAATTTGGTTAATTAAATTAATTCTTTTTTTTCTAAGATATTGAAAATGAACCTTTTAAATGACACATTTGGTGGGGTTAAATAGTTTAAACTTTATTCAAGGTGTCCAAATTAAACCTAAGAATTTAATTATCCAAATACTAACTTTCAAGTTTTAAAACCATTATTGAAAACATGTTTTCAATACATTTTCAGATAATAATTCTTATAAAAACTTTTGAAATAGAGCTTCACTCTAACTACCTAGCAATTGTACCAACAAATAAAAGAGCACTACTCTAAGTTTGTAATGAAAAATAATATATTTCTCTCTAACATTCTTAATATAAAATCTTGAATAAAAACAAAATCAATTCATTTTAGAGATTTTTACCTATTTAATATTTCACAAGCATAACAACATTATTATTATATCATGTTTACAAACAGCCAATAAAGTTAAATTTAATCACAGGAAAATTAAATATAACATATAAGAATAAAACATAAAAAATAACTGTAAAGAAAAATAAAATCCTTACAATACTTTGATGTTATTCCTGTTGCTGGAAAATCTCTAAACGGAATTTGCATTTCCATTTATTGAATAAAAAAGATATTAAATTACAAAAATATATTTAGTTCTTCTCAAAAAGAAAAGAACCCTAAAACTAAAAAAAACTAACTAAAAAACTAATAACTAAGAAATGAAGAGAAAGAAAGAGAGAAGAAGATGTTTTTGAGGTGTGGTTTGATGTGTGGTTTGATGTGGAGAGAATGAGGGTATTTATAGGTGATGAAAGACAGAAAAAGTGGGTAGAAAATGATTAAAAATTGAGGAAACGCGTAATAGGTGAATGATGACGTCAACTGACGTCATTGGTAGGTGAGGTGCGACAGCGCATACAGATGGGGCAGATGAGCGCAGTGGCGTGCGCAGATTAGAGCAGATGCGCACAGAGGCGCTCACAGCTGGGCATAGATGGGCTTGCGGTTGGGCATAAATGGGCTTGCGGCGCGCGTGGATTGGAGCAGATGCGCGCGCGACTGGGCTCAGATGGGCATGCGGCACATGCGGAATGAAGCATAGGCGCATGCGATGCGCACGTTATGGAGAGGAGGCGCACGTGAACTGGGCATTGTGCTGGCACGACGTGTGCGTTGCTCTGCGCTACTAGGCGGCTGTGTGCGCGATTTCATCCTTTTTGACATTTTGACCCATTTTGTCCAATTTTTCCATCTTTTTTTTACTTTTTCTCATTTATTTTATGAATATATTTGTGATGTATTGCCTCCAATATTTTTTTGAGTCTTTAAGTTACTTTTTTTAAACGAAAATACTTGAAAAACAATAAAAATACCCGTGATTCCGAAAAGACAAATTTATATAAAAATATGATAAAATCATATAAATATATATTTTTTTAATCAATTAAAGTGAATAAAATCATGGTAATTTTAATCCTTTTTGAGCACTCATGGCCTATTCCTCATTGGAGAATATGTTGGACAAATTGGTGGTATCTACCATTTTCTCTAAATTGGATCCTTGGAGAGGGTACTACTAGATTAGAATCAACCCTAGTGATGAGTGAAGTTTCCTTCAAGACGAAAGAAAGGTTGTATGAATGGCAAGTAATATCGTTTGGTTTGCATAATGCACCAAACAAATTTATATGCTTGATGAACCAAGTTTTGAAACAATTTACAAGCAAGTTTATGGTTGTTTATTTCAACAACATATTTCTCTTTAATAAGTCTATAACTGAGTACTAACATCTCAGAGCTATTCTTGAAGTATTGAAATTTTATCATAAGATATTTTAATTTCTCACTAATAGCCTAGTATTTTTGGGATTTTTTATTAGTTTTGATGGAATTACAGTGGATAATAATAAAATAAAAGTTGTTAAGGGTTGGCCAGTTCATAATAATTTAAATGAAATGCAGAATTTTCATGGTTTTGCCACATTCTATAGAAGATTTATTAGACACTTAAGTACTTTAGTAGCTCTGCTTACTAAATGATTAAAGAAGGGCAAATTCTATTAGTGAGAAGAGCAACAAAACAATTTTGCATTGGTAAAAGATATATTGACTAAAGCTTCGGTACTAGCACTTCCTAATTTTCATCTCTAGTTTGAGGTTGAAACTAATGCCTCTGGATATTGCATTGGGACTGTTCTTAAGTAAGAAGGAAAAGTGACTTAATATTTTAGCGAGAAATTGAGTAAGTCAAGGCTAAAATGGACAATCTATGAGGAGGAATTTTAGGGTTGTTTGAGCCTTCAAATATTAAAAGAACTATATTATGCAGAAACAATTTGTTTTGTATTTTGATCATCATTCCTTACAATTTCTCAATTCACAAAAAAACCTCAGTAGTATTCATGCACAATGGGTTACTATAGAAGTTTAATTTGATTTTCCATCATAAGAGTGGACATTAAAAAAAATTTACATATATAATAAGTAGACAATCTCATCTTCTCATTATTATTAAGAATAAGATAGAGAATTTTGATTCACTCAAGGATACTTACAAAGATGATGGTGATTTGGAGACATTTGGGCTTCATATGTGCTGAAATAACCTAAAGAAGACTACAACCTTCATAATAAGTTTCTATTCGAACAAAATACTTTGTTTATTCCTAAGACTTCCACTTGATAGTATTTTTAATAAGGGAATATATTTCTTGTGGCAAAATACCTCTCCTCTATCACTTGAAATTTAAAAGTAGTGCAACCTTTAAGACTACCAATGAAATTTAATAAATGCTTAGTGAGGTGAAGAAATACTTGGAATATTCTAAGTCAAAGTACAAGGAACATGATTATAAATCTGTCATTTTGGTGTTGACATTCTCATGTACAAAACATGATGTTTGTATTTTATTTAATATTCATGTCTATCCTTTAAAAGGTTTGTTACTAATGGCATAGTATCACTTAAGACACAGATTCATGTATACATATTACACACTTTAGATTTCTTAGTTTGCATATAATTTGCATTATTGATTGTTTGGTGTTATGTTGTATCGTTGAGGACTTTGTTTTTTGTCATGGTAAGAAGGGAATTTGTTTGTTTGTTGTATTGTCTAATTGGGGACTTGGCATTTTTGGGTTTTTGAAACACTTTTCTATGTGGTTGTCGATGAGCAAGCTTGCAAGTTCGTTGATGTTTTCTCTATAGGCTTGCCATGGACTCGTTGGGTTTCTCGCCACCCCCTTACCACCTTGGATGTTGAGTGGTAATGACTATTACCCTTGCTAAGATGGGCAGTGAGGCTTGCCACCTTAGGTGGCGAGTGGTTGGTGAAGAGCTAGCGAGGGTTCAAAAGACTAAATTTTTTCTATAAATTTTCCTCTCATCCTCCTTATTTTCTTGGTAAAAATCTATGGGGAGTTTCTGCTTGTTTGGTACCAAAATTTTAGGGTCCCTTCTTGTTCCATTTTCCTTCTGAGTGTCGAATCGAGAAACAATGTAGCATCCCTTTGATGTAAGACATTAAAGAGAACTCTCTCTTATATTTATCAAACATCAAGTTATGTAAAAAATGTGAGAATGAGTGAGGATTTGTTGAAAGTCAAAATGTATTATTGGCAAGGGAAACGCCATACCATTTTAAGGAGGTATGCTCAGGTTGTTTTGGCATGTGTCGACATAGTTACTATGTGTCAATATAGTGTTATGAGGTCGCAATGTTGTCCATAAGTAAGGAGCCTATGTGTTAAGTTACCATGTGTCGGTTGGTCACTATGTGTCAATGGAGTGTTGTGAGGTTGCGACTATCTCCATAGGTGAGGAACCTATGTGGTTGTGTGTCATGTATTAGATGGTTGTTGTGCGGTCGTAACATATATACATTAAGAGGTTGAATAGTTAATATTGGATCACATTACATAATGAAGGAGCTTCAGGGATGACCTTAGATCTACTTAAATCAATTTTTGTGTTGACAGTGAATAAAAGACAACTTAGGCACAATTAGGACCAGTGTCTTAGTTAGTAGAGGTATTTATGTATATAATTTTATCGAGTTGTATTCAATTGATATACTTATGAATTTCTTGTTGTCGAGTTATTGTCTTGAAAAACCTGAGGATGCTACCATACATGTAGGGATTTTATGTGAATTTATCTCGTTACATACTTTAAAATTACAATAATCATTTACTGAATATGTTTGTACATAGAATATCTTGAAATAATTGAAAATCTTTTATGACTTTTACAATATGTTTGTCATATTCATATGATAGTGTGCTATTTGTGATGTTATTGCATGTTGTTAGCATTAACAGGTGCATGTGGTGCATGTGAGTCACAACGTTATTAGTATTTTTATTTCATATTTTTTCCTAGTGTACTGGTTATTTGTACAATGTTTTGAATTAAATATATTATATTTTTGATGTATTATCTACTTTAAGTATCATCATCTCAAATACCTATTCAAATCAAAGTTTAATTTATATATATGGAATTATTTCAACTTACGTAACTCTTAATGTTGACAAAAATGAAGAAAGCTTAGTATCATTTTATTCCAGAACAGCATCATGTCTCGTCAAGTTTTAACGTGGAAGATATCTATACTTTCCTCTTGATAATTGTACCTCTTACTTGGAAGACTCAAGAGATTCTTCAATTCCATACAGGAGCAATTGATGCAGGAGCTTCCACATATCCTTAATAGTATTAGTTTAATATTGTTTATTTAGGGTCTTTAATTTGATAAGTCATATTTTATTTATTATTTTATACTTTAAGTTTTAATTAGCACTCGTCTGGCATTTTAGCGTCACAACTTTCTTTAAAAAGGAAAGTTCGTGGAGTGAAGAGATAGAGGATCATTTTTGTAAAAGCTGGAAGTTATTATAAGAGACTTGAACCAAAGTGTTTCAATTCCTAATCTGATTTTATTTTTAGATTGAACTTTATATATAAACTTCCAGTCACCTAATTATAGAAAGAAAAAAAAAGTAATTTAAGTCGCTCAACATTTAGTAATGTACAATTTAGTCTCATAAAAAAAAGATAATAGTTTTTGCATTTTAAATGTTACATAAATATTAGATTACATTGCTCACGGTGAAAATAACATAACTAAAATTTTCTTTTTTAAAAAAATGGGGACATTTGGACTGTGGCACCAAATAAACAATAGAGATATATAAGAATGACCAAGTTGTAAATAAATCACTAAATGGTATATTAGTTGTATATAAGCTGTATATTAGTTGTATGCAACTAATATATTGTTTCTTAAAAGCACTTTTAGGAAAAGTAGATTCATTTTCTTTTATATTTATACATGTATTGCTCTTCATTATTTGTAATCTTGTAAATACATTAAGTAAATTCAATTTGGTATCAGAGCAGGAGAGAAACAAAAAAAAAAAAAAAAAATTTACTGGTTTCTGAATAGAAGCGGCCTTGGCCATGCGGCACTAAAGCATTACTAACGCCAGTATTCTCGCCTTGTTTGCTTCCTTGTTTCCAAGGTGTCATTCATCAGCTCTACGCATTCAATCTCTTGCTCACGCCGTTCGGCCCGCGCCGTCGGCTTGCGACCTGCGTGCGATTCGACCAATCGACGCGGCCAGCGGCGTTCGAGCCCGCGCACACAGAAACCGGTCGGCTCAGCGCCCTGCAGCGCCGTTCGATCTCAGCGCCGTTGGCCCGCGCTCACGCGCAGCGTTGATCACAGTGCCACTGCCTTGTTGATCGCGCCACGCATACCGGATTGGATCCAGCCCAGCCAGCGGACTTCGACCTGCCCAGTGCCGTTAAACGTACTGCTCAGCCACTTACGGTAGCGCCGTTGACCCAGTGTGCTGATTTCTTACATTTTCGAGTTTTAATTATCTCTTCACCCGTTGCAGCTGGCAGTTCCACAAATATTTTTTTAGTTATAAATTAGTATAATTGATTGGTACATAACTCTTGGTGAAAGATTCGGCCTTCGATCGTTCACAAATATTTACATTTTCAGCCTTCATACCCATCAAGACTTAGCCCAACCCTTGATTCGGTACCCAACCCTAGCCGACTCCAAGACCCGTGTGTAAACATTCAAACAACCCGTGACCTTTATCAAATTGACCCGCCAAAAAAAAAAAAAAAAAAAACCAAAATTTTTATTCCGCTGCACAATATACTTGTTATTATTATTTCAATGGAAGATTCCAGACAACATCAAGTTTCTAGAATTCATAACGTTCCAAATTTTGAAGTTTAGTTAAGGATTCGAAAGTGGTTCTTTCGGGGTACTAAACTTAATGGTACAAATTTTCAAACATGGAAAAAAAGTTATGTCTGTTTTATCTTCGTGGAATGCATAAGATGGGACATGTATACTGGATCGATCCAAGGCTCTAGTCAAGATGATGTAGAAGCCTATACTCGGTGGAGAAGATGATGATGGCTTTGTCATGTCAATCCTATTTAGAAGCAATCAATGATGATATATTACAAATGGTGGAGGAATGTAAAGCTAGCGAGGGTATATGGAATACCTTAAGCGATCTTTATACAAATGGAGTCGACTTTATTCAAGTTCATGAACTTCATGTGCAAAGTTCTTTGGCATGCGGCAAAATGGGGCAACCAAGATATCTCTTTTTTTTTGCAAGTGAAAAATGTATGGGCTGAAAATTGAAAATGCCCGTACAAAATTAAAAATCCGAGAAGATCATACGTGGTACGGAGAAGGAGAAGAGCTTGAGCAGTGCATGCTTTCTTAAGAGCGATATAAAACATAATAGTGCTAACAAGGCGAATTGCTTCGAATGTCGAGATCCTCCGAGCTTGACTACCGCTTTACATACATCCGTAAAGACGAATCTCGAAGAGAGTCTTCAGTGGTGCACATGTTGAAGTATCAAGCTTAGCCATTCAAGCTAAATCAAAGGCACCTTTCCTCCAGCAGCCAAACTCAATTTCATCTCATCAGCAGGGCCCTTCACCAAGCTTTCCCAATCGCCCTCATTCTCTTTGCTCTTATTGCAATGAACGGGGGCATCTCAGAGTGAAACTTGTTGGAAACTATATCCACAGAAACCAAAACGACAGGTGCCTCGTTTAAAGCAAAAGCATTTGCGGTGCAAAATTGTCCAAGAACCGGACTATTATGGACAGAATCATCCTTTGGAATGTGGAGGTATCCTTACGGCCTTCAATAGTGGTCGTGGTAAGATTGGTATGACCTTAAATGTTTCTCGCTCTGTTGGTCTAATACTTGGATTATTGATTAAGTGCATCGATCATATGACTTATGATAAATCTTTTTAATAAGTTATCTCCTTAGGTGTCTTATGTTACAAATGCTAATGGTGAGGCCTTTCTGTCTTAGGGCGAAGTCGGTTCATATCACTCCATCTTTCTGACTCCATAATGTTTTATATGTACGACTTATCTCATCACTTAATATACGTCACGGTTGAATATTGAGTCTAAATGCTTTGTAACCTTTTATCCTATGTATGTGATTTTTTAGGATCTTCTTACCAGGGAAATAATTGGTCGAGGGTATCTGAGGGGCAGATTGTTTCGCTTGGATCAGAACTACGGAGGGGAGAAACCAGGAGCACGGGCAAGCACTGCATTGATTTCTAATTCTGATAAGCTAAGTGAAATTTGGTTGTGGCATCGCCGCTTAGGGCATCCGTCTTTTAGTCTTATGAAAAAAACCATGCCTACTTTATTTATTGGTGTTAGTGAGACTGTGTTGCATTGTGAGACTTGTGTTTTGGCCAAGAGCCATCGTGTTACTTATTCTCCTAGTATTTCTAATAAAAGTACTATTCCTTTTGAATTAATTCATTCTGATGTTTAGGGACCATCTAAAGAACCCACTATATCGGGTATGAGATATTTTGTTTCATTTATCGATGGTACAAGGTTATCACGGATTTCTCTTCTTAGAACAAAAGATGAAGTTTTTTCTGTTTTTCAAAATTTTCATACCTTTGTTCAGAGACAATATAATGGCATCATTCGGATCCTCCGTTCTGACAATGGGGGGGGAATATGTTAATCATGTTTTTCAACAATTTTTCAAAACAAATGGGATTATTCACCAAACTACTTGTCCTGGCTCTTAGGAACAAAATGGAGTGTCCGAAAGAAAAAATCGTCATTTACTTGATATGGCTCGTGCACTCTTATTTAGTGCTTATATGCCAAAATATCTTTGGGTGATCTTTGTCACATGTGCTTACGCCCATCTCATCAATCGTCTCCCGTCTAGTGTCCTTAACGGAAAAATCCCATTTCAGATTCTCGCATCTTACGTATCCTTATCATCCTTTCATAATCTTCCCACTCGAGTATTTGGTTGTGTGGTTTTTGTGCATGTTCTAAAAATCAACGTTCTAAATTAGATGCTCGGGCAATTAAATGTGTGTTTGTTGGTTATGGAAGTTATCAAAAGAGGTACAAGTGCTTTCATCCACCAACCGTAGAAAGTATTATGTTACTATGGATGTTACCTTCTGAGGGCATGAGGTTATTTTTCCTCACGATCTTCGTCGTGGGGAGAATACATATTTGGCTGTATCATGGTGAAGGGAGGCATTAGGTGAGTACCAACTGATGTTTCAATGAGACCCGGATGAGACTTCTATTTCATTGAATCCGGTCATTGCATAAACAGATGCTTCAAGTATTCAAGCACAAATTCACTTACGACAAAATGACATTGAAGAAGGCGTACCACTCAGGCATTACTCCTACCCTTGATCAACAACTCCCTAATCTTGAAGGTCACTCATCCGAGGTATGTACACCTACCGATACTAATAACATCGAGTCTAATGTTGGACGGTATGTGTTACCAAATAGAGTCTACTCGAGGTCGGCCAAAAGGTATGAACGAAATATTCATGCAAAATCAAAATACCCGTGTAATTTCATGTCCCTAAAAGATTATCTAAGTCATACAAATCATTTGTGAATCAAATATTTGGTGTATCGATACCTAACAAAGTGCGGGATGCGTTGGGAGATCGATATGGAGGAAGGCAATGGATGAAGAGATGGATGCATTAAAGAAGAACGATACTTGGCAACTTGTGTCACCACCACAAGGAAAAAAGGGAGTTGGTTGTCGATGGGTGTTTACTATAAAACATAATGGTGATGGATCCGTAAATCGGTATAAAGCTCGTCTTGTAGCAAAAGGGTTTACTCAAACGTATGGTGTAGATTACGATGAGACTTTTGCTCTGTTGCCAAAATGAACACGATTCGGGTTCTGTTTCTGCACTTTGCTAACCTAACTGGCCAGCCCGGCGGATTTGATGTCAAGAATGCGTTTCTTAAATGGAGAATTAGCCAAGGAGGTGTACATGAGTCTTCCACTGGGTATTGATTCTCCTGGTAATTTTGTATGCAAATTGAGGAAGTCTTTGTATGGCCTCAAGCGATCCCCTCGAGCCTGGTTTGGAAGGTTTTCCACGAGTTCATGCAAAAGGTTAGTTCTGGTGAGTAATTCGGACCACGCTCTGTTTCTCAAACATCAACGAGGAAGGTACTTGACCCTAATAATTTATGTTGATGATATGGTAATCACTTGGTGATGATACTATTGAGATGGATAAATTACAAGACAACTAGCCTCTGAATTGAAATGAAGGACTTAGGTGAACTAAAAGTACTTCTTAGGAATTGAGGTAGCCGGGGAAGAAGGAATATATCTTTGTCAAGGAAGTACATTATTGATCTGCTAATAGAGGCAGTATGTTGGATTGCAAACCTATTGATACTCCTATTGAGCAAAACCATGGTTTAGCAGTATCCGGATCAAATACCAACCGATCGGGCCCGTATCGGAGATTGGTTGGACGTTTGATTTACTTAGCTTATACTAGACCCGGATGTTGCATATGCGGTAAGTGTGGTGAGTCGGTTCGTACATGCACAATCCAAGTGAGAACCATATGAATCTTTGTTTTGAGAATTTTAAGGTATTTGAAATCGGCTCCGGGAAGAGGAGTAATATTCTCTAAACACAACAATCCTCTTGAAGTCTGTGGATTCACGGATGCGGATTAGGCGGGAAGTATTACGGATAGAAAGTCAACATCGGGTTATTTCACCTTTGTGGGAGGAAATTTGGTTACATGGAAAAGTAAGAAGCGAAAGTGGTGGCACGATCTAGTCTTTGAGAAGCGAGAATATAGAGGTATGGCTCGTGGGGTTTGTGAATGCTTGTGGATAAGAACTTTGTTATTAGATTTGGGTTTCGAACTTCAAAAATACTACGCAGATGTATTGTGACAATCAGTGACCATTGATATATATCACAAAATCGGTACAACATGATCGCACTTAAGCATGTAAGAGGTTGATCGTCACTTTATAAAAGAGAAGTTAGATGCCAAACTTATTAGTTTTCCTTTTGTTCCCAGAAGAGCAACTTGTAGATATACTTACCAAAGCGAGTCTCCAGTCATTATATGACTCACTAAGCAAGTTGGGCATGATTGATATCTACGCGCCAACTTGAGGGGGAGTGTTAATAAATCACTAAATGGTATATTAGTTGTATGCAACTAATATACTTTATAAGCTGTATATTAGTTGTATGCAACTAATATATTGTTTCTTAAAAGCACTTTTAGGAAAAGCAGATTCCTTTTCTTTTATATTTATACATGTATTGTTCTTCATTATTTGTAATCTTGTAAATACATTAAGTAAATTCAATTCAAGGTAGGGCTGCCAACATCATGTGCAGGTAATAATCGATACAAACAATTTCGAGTGGTAAAATTTGGGGTAGCTTTCGATTCAGTTATCCCTTTATTTGAAATTTTGCATTTTGGTTAGATTTTGGGAGTAATACAATCATGATATTGGAAATTATAAATTTAAGTTATATTGAATAGTTTATTTTGCATATATATATATATAACTTATAATTGAATATAACGAAGAAAAAATCAAATAAATTGTATAAAAATATTTTTTTCTTTTTATTTTATAGAGATTTTTTTAAAAAAATTAATATATTTTGAAGCCTTTTGGTTTAAAAAGGATTTTTGGAGTGTCGAAGCAGTAACCAATAGTTGATGTAAATTCCACAAAGTTATATCATCGATTTCGATTTTGATTTCAAATGTAGTATATAATTTAGGGTTTCCATTTCGAGTAACATGGTTGAGTTTCTCTCCATTGATATTCCTAAACTAATTTCATTTGGAAGAAATATTTTTATCACCATCCGACTGCTTTTGGTAATACATACATCAACTCATATCTTACGATCTAATTTACTCTTTTTAGTTAATATCTTTACAATTATTTTATAATATTATATTTTTAATTTTAAATATATTTAATATTTAACATGTTATTTAATATATAAAAATAATTTAATATATATAATATTATTGCTTTACTCGTATATCTTAATCCAAATAACGATAGATGTTCCTTGTATGACTTTGATGTACACGTGCACCCTGCACCTCTTACTTGTGCTATGAACTATAAGATAAAAATTTGGTATTTTTATTTAAGGAGATAAAGACGTTGAATGCTAATAAAAAAAAGTCAATTTATAATAATTTAGGTGACGTTTGATTCGTAGAATAGAATCGAAATCGAAATGGGAATGAGAATGGAATGGAATAGAAATGAAATAATATTGTTTGGTTTGATCATTAAAATCAAGCTCAGAATAAGGATTACAATGTTTGGTTTGTTATTATAATGGAATGAAAAAATTGTAAATTATCTTAATACCCCTACATTTAGTAAAGTTCAAATAATATTATTTAATTATTATTTTTTCGTCAAACAAAATACATTATTGAAATCATTATTTTTCTAAATAATTATTACTTAATTAAAAATAAAATATATTATTAAAATTATTATTTTTCTAAATAGGGTTTAGGGTTTTAAGGTTTGGGATTTAGGGTTTAGGGATTTAGGATTTGGGATTTAGGGTTTAGGGTTTGGGGTTTTAGGGTTTAGGATTTTGGGGTTTAGGGTTTAGGGTTTTTGGATTTGGCATTTAGGGTTTAGGGTTTAGAGTTTTTGGATTTGGGGTTTAGGGTTTAGGGTTTTAGGATTTAGGATTTAGGTTTTAGGATTTTGGGTTTTGGGATTTAGGGTTTAGGGTTTAGGGTTTTGAGATTTAGGTTTTAGGGTTTTGAGTTTTGGGTTTTGAGATTTAGGATTTAGGGATTTGGGGTTTAGGGTTTAGGGATTTAAGGTTTAGGGTTTTAGGATTTAGATTTAGGGTTTAGGGTTTTGAGATTTTGGGTTTAGGGTTTTAAGATTTGGATTTTGGATTTTGGGTTTTGGGTTTTGGGTTTTGGGTCTTGAGATTTAGGATTTAGGGATTTGAGGTTTAGGGTTTATAGATTTGAGGTTTAGGGTTTTAGGATTTAGATTTAGGGTTTAGGGTTTTGAGATTTTGGGTTTAGGGTTTTAGGATTTGGATTTTGGATTTTGGATTTTGGTTTTGGGTTTTGGGATTTAGGATTTAGGGTTTTGGGTTTTTGGTTTTGGGTATTGGGTTTTGGGTATTGGGTTTGGGTATTGGGTTTTGGGTTTTGGGTTTCGGGTTTTGGGTTTTGAGATTTGAGGTTTGAGATTTGAATTTTGGGTTTTGGGTTTTGGGTTTTGGGTTTTGGGTTTTGGGTTTTAGGTTTTTGGATTTTGGGATTTTAGGTTTTGAGATTTTTAGTTTAGGGTTTAGGGTTTTGGGATTGGGGTTATATTTGGAGTGAGGATAAAATTGAAAAAAAATTAAGATGGAATGAAATCATGATTCCTAAAAGGGGAAGAAGGAATTGTGATTCCTTCTCTTTTAGTAATCGATTTTATTTTGTCTCCTCTATTCAATCCAACCAAACACACAAATGAAAGGAATCAATGTCCTCGGGTATAACAATAAGTAATGTGATACATCATGACACGTTAAAAAAATGTGTCTGATTATCTTAATTAATAAATAAGTGCACATGAGTTGTTATCTAGAACTTCTTGCAAATAGTGTTCTCAATTAGAATTATGTCATGAAGTCATAATCATTAATTAAAATAGCTCCAACAAAGCAATTGATCTAACATTCATTTACAAATTTGGTATCATATATTAAAGATAGGGGAAAAAGTCTTTGTAGTGATGTTGTTACATACAAAAATACATTTTAGTCATATAATTTATGAGTTTAATACATTTAGTCCTAAATGTTGAGCATTTCAGTATAAAAAATGGTCCCCTGTTGGAAATAGAAATGCATTTTTTAATAATTATAGAACTTAAAATACTCTTTTTTAATAATTATATGATTAAATATATTCGATTTTCATAGTATCAAAACTAATATTATCTAATTTAGGAATTATGGGACTAAAATACATTTAAAAAAATGGAAGCTATAGTGCCTCTCAATCTTAGAGTAAGAATATTGACTTGTTATAGTATACTTTTTTACCCAATGTCATTTTTTTCCTTTCTCGCCCTAAGGTATCATTTTGTACAAGTTATTTTACTTTTCTACCCCATAACTAGTTTTATTTATTTTTGCTTAATATCTCAAATCAATATTCCATATCCTCCCTCCAAGTAATCAATCTCCCTCCGGTATTGAGCCTTGAGCTTCAAGAGTGTCTCCTTCTTTCGCTCTTGCCAGAGTTTCTTGGTTGCATCACAATCCATCTAAGTTTGGACTGAGCCAACTATTGGGTCTGTGTTTGGAAAATCGGGTATATTTTTCCTATTCTAAGTAGTTATTATTCACTTATGATTAAAATGAATAGAACTCAAACTAACCCAACAAAATAATGTTATTAAAAATATAATATTAAAATAAACTAAAGCAAATATTGAAGCAAAAATATTAAAACAGAAAAATAAAAACACCAGAAATTTAACGATGTTCGGTATAAATATTACCTATGTCCTCGGGTATAGTTGATCATTTCTTCTATCTCCAAATGGATGAACTCCAAAATTACAACTAATTGGGAAAAATTGAACTAATTAATTACCTACAAGAGAAGAATATTTACAAATTTTGGGATAATTTAGAAGTAGAAGAGGTGGCTTTATTTATAGCCCAAAATACAACACCTATCTTCATTCCTAATCAACGTGGAGCTTTTTTAATTTGCTCACTACGGAGTTATATAATAGTTTCGGTCTATTTGAAGCCCTTTTGGCACTTGAATATGAAGCCATCATCATTGTAAACCTCCTGAAGACAAGCCATGCAAAAGATACAGAAAGATGAAGAAGGCAAGCACATGTAGAGTTGCAGAGAAAATGGTATAGAGAAGAAGGAAAAAGAATATATTATGTATTGATTTATATTGTAAACTATGTAAGCTAATGACTGAAATGTAATCATTCATTTTGTAAAAGGATTCTATACATGTGCTCATGGAATCATTTGTAACAAACTAATATTCTTTTCTTTTTGTGCTACACGTATCGTATTTCTTGTTATCAGTTGTCGTTGTGCTTATTATCAACTGCTATCACTTGCCATTTGAACACTTGCATTGGTTGCATCTTGAACTGCTGTATTTGTTAAAATGGATGCACTGATGGTATCCTCAACATCCCCTTTCAAACTTAATGGCATGTTAATGACATTGAGTTTGCGTTTATGTAACAAAAACTGACAAATGAACAAGGCTTTTGTAAAAATTTCAGCAAGTTTCTCAATAGAAGGAAGGTGATTTATTGTTAATAGCTTGGCAAGAACTCTTTCCCTAATAAAATGTAAATCCAACTCAACATGTTTTGCTCTTGCATGACAATCTGGATTTGTAACTAATGAGACCATACTTAGATTGTCACACCAAATTTTCGGTGAGTGAGAAAAATAAATATGAAGTTCTTTAAGAAATGATTGCACCCAAACAAGTTCAAAGGTTGTATAAGCCAAGGACCTAAATTTAGCTTTAGTGCTACTACGAGAGATTATATTTTTTCGTAGAAGACTAAATGATTAGATTAGCACCTAGATAAATGATACTACCATAAGTGAATATTTTATCATTAGGGTATGATGCTCGGTCTACGTAAGCAAAACCTTGAACCAAAAAATAAGTTGAAGGCCAAATGATAAGACCATGAGTAGCAGTTTCATGAATATACCTTAAAATCCTTTTGATTGCACACCAATGAGGTTAAAGTGGACATGCAATAAATTAGCAAACTTTTTTAACTGTAAAGGAAAAATCAAGCCTAGTAATTGTAATATATTGCAAAACCCCCATAATACCCCTATAAAGGGAAGGATTTTTAAATTGTTCTCCTTCAATAGCTAACAGCTTATAAGTATTGGACATAGGTGTAGATATGGACTTGAAACATTGCATATTTTCCTTTGTCAAAAAGTCCTAAATATATTTGCATTGTGTTAGCAACATATTCCCTTCAGATAACATGGAAAGTTTAATTCCAAGAAAGTAATGCCCCGTATTACAAAGAAAAGGAGTTATGTAGTGACTAAATGATACCAAAAATTTCAGATTCAACATTTTCTGTAATTATTAAATCATCCATATAAACCAGAATGTAGATTGTAAAATGTGTTGTTACCTTGACAAAGAGAGAAAAAATTTCTTTGGATCTAGTGAATCCTATAGAGACTAAGGCATTTGAAAGTGTGTCAAACCAGGCCCTAGGTGCCTGTTTAAGTCTATAGATTGCTTTGTGAAGTTTACACATGATCAGGGTGTTGATGATGGACAAATCCCTTTGGTTGTTCCATAAATACCTCTTCTTGTATAATTCCATTAAGAAAAGGATTTTTGATGTCTAATTGGTGCAAAATCCAATTGTTGGTGATTGCAACAGTTAAGACAGTTCTGATGGCTACCTTCTTAACCACAGGACTGAATAACTCCTAAAAATCAAAGCCAATTTTTTTATCACAATGCTTTGGTACAAGTCAAGATTTTCATTTGGCCAGAGCACCATTGGGTTGAGTTTTGATTCTAAAAATCCATTTGGTTGCTATAATGGTTAGGTCTTTTGGTCGAGGAACTAAGGTCTAAGCTTGATTGTTGATAAGAGTGTCATATTCAAATTTCATCGAGGCTTTCCATAATGGATCTGTGAAAGTTTGTTTTACCGTTGAAGGAGCATTAAAGCTTAAAAAACATGTGGTGAGATATGCTTTTGGTTTGAATATGCCTGCTTTGGATTGGGTGAAAATTCCTCAGGTAAAGACAAAATTTTGCTGAATGTGCAATAAAGGCTCTGTAGGAAGAGGAATAATCGAAGAACCAATGTATAATATAGGAGACATATGAGATAAAGGATGACTGGAATGAGCAGGTATGAGAGACTGCGTTGAAGTAGAAGATGAAGACTAAATTGACTCACAGTTGTTTAAGAGAGTATTGGAAGGCTTTGACTAGTTGTCTTGAGCACAAGGCAAATACAACATCTCAAGACGCAACCAATGCAAGTGTTCAAATGAAAAGTGATAGTAACTGATAATGAGCACAACAAGAATTGATCACAAGAAATGCAATATGTGCAGCACAAAAAGAAAAGAATATTAGTTTGTTATTTTAAGGCTTGTTACAAATGATTAGTACATGGCTATAATTCTGTTACAGAATGAATGATTACAGTCATGTAGCTCATAAGCCAACTGCCCATCATCTCATCTTGTCTTTTCCAGTTTTTAAAGAGTGGATCAATTGTTCCATCATCTTTGTATTTGGATGGGGAATCAATAAGAACATAGTCTTCTAGTTCTAAACTTCTAAGTATTTTGAGTATTTGGTGACGCCATATTATAAAATTGTTATTATCTAACTTAATTGAAACAAAGATGTTATGAAAAGTGATAAGTGCTCGATCTAATTAATTCGAGTCTAGAAGAGTTTTTACTGGAGCTCGAATGGGTGGTTGATACAAGAACAGTATCATCTGGATCCATTTATGGTTTGGTAATGAAGCTTTAATACCATGAAGACAAGCCATGCAAAAAATACAAAAAAAATGAAGAAGGCAAGCACACGTAAAGTTATAGAGAAAAATGGCAGAGCGAAGAAGGAAAAGAAGATATTCTGTATTGATTTTTCAGTGAAGAAGCATTACAATGATGTGTTATTCTATATATATTGTAAACTAGGTAAGCTAAGGACTACAATGTAATCATTCATTTTGTAACAGAATTCTAGCCATATGCTATGTAATCATTTGTAACAAACTTTAAAATAACAAACTAATATTCTTTTCTTTTTGTCCTGTACTTATTACATTTCTTGTGATCAGCTGGTGTTATGCTCATTATCAGCTGCTATCACTTGCCATTTGAACACTTGCATTGGTTGCGTCTTGAGCTGTTGTATTTGCTGAAATGGATCCTCAAAACCTCCCATTGGTTGATTTCCGAAGCTTCGGGAACATGATCCTCCAAGACGAACGTATTGCCACTATGGTGAGATCATCTTTATGAGCTTAGCCCCGCATATCAATCTTATTTTCGTTGAATATTGGCTCTAAAGTAAATTATATTAGGCACCTAATTTTCCTCAATTAGTGGATTAATTTGTGGTTTAATTTAGAGAAATTAATGACCTAATTAGTGGCTCAATTTAAAAAAATTAGTGACATAATTTAAGAAAATTAGTTGTCTAATTTGAGACTTAAATTATGGCATTGAAGAAACAAGTAAAAATTAGAAAAATCAGAGAAATGATAGGCATATTTTATGTGAATTTAGGGAAACACCTGAAAGATATTATTAGTGAGAAATCTGTATCTATATTTTGTATATTTTTTACTCAGTTTAATGATATTTACTGTCTCCCGTGGGTCTAGACAAATTGGTGAACTATGTAAATTCTGTGTGCTTCCTTTTACCGATTTGATATATTCATATACCAATATTTACTGCTTCCGTGCACAACAATTTTGCATCTATCTTATCCTTTCAATTAATATAATTTTCAAGGATTTAATAATTTGCCTCAAAAAATTTCATATTAAGAGTTTACGACTTTGGTGAAAGCACCAAATGTCAATAGAATCATATTAGCCAAGCCTTTTCGCTAAGCCTGTTGAGAAAAAGAATATTGAGGAGGAGAAGGTATTCAATTTGACTAGCTTTTTGTTTCTCTTGCTTCTTTGAATTGAGTTTATTATTGGTGTGTTATAAGATATTTATCTCGAGTTTTATTGATCGAAATTACTATAGTTTATCATTTTCCTTGAATTTAATGAATTTAAAGAATAACTAGCGATAGATGTTGACAATGATATATATTACATCACCTCTATCTTTGTACATACAATGATTAATTTTTTAATAAAATTTATATTTTGTCATTTTTGTGATCTAACACATGTAAAATTTTACTTCAATCACTAACTTTGTATGTAATGCTTTATATATATATATATATATACATGAGCTACAAACACTCCACTATTACATTTAATTATGTCTTTGAATATAATATGTTACATTCACCTCTACTTTTAGATATGACATTATATTTATCTTTAACAAAATCTTTAGAGAACTACTAAGTATGTAACACTTTATTTTTTAATCTACCGTGTTAGATCAAACTCTACATGTTATTATGTTATTATAAATATGTACAAGGATAAACAATAACGGTTATACTAATACCCATGATCATCTCGCACCAATTTCTAATACATTTAATTAATAATCATTGATTATGAATCAAAATCAATTTTTCCACGATTTAACCATATTTTTTTATTTTTTAACATTTATTCAAAAATATATTTAATTTTAAAAGTTCAAAAAGAGTCAAACCCGTTTACAATTCCCCTTATTTAACCTAAATCTAAACTTGTTTAAAAGTCTCAATTTCATATCAGATTCATAGATCATGATAGAATTAGCCAATTCTAGTGCAAATTAGTTAGCTTTAATTCTTGTACAACGGTTGCACCAAGCCTACAAATCTACAATTTCTAAGATTACAACTTTAGAAGCCTAATATTCATGTGAGTATATTTGAATTAACGGTAGGTATATCTTAAAAATAATATAATTTGGCTTCTGCTGGAATAAGCCTAGAATAAACAAATAGAACAACTTGGGTTTGGTATCTTTTAATTAAAAGGAGTATCACTAAAGAACCGAACCCGAACAACTTCAAGGTGACAATGGTAGCTTAATTTCTCACGGTTGTGACGTGATATTCTTGAAGCCTCGGTTTTTAGGTGATGGATCTTATCTTCAATTCTTTTTTGAGACGCTTCACCTTAGCACTTGATCTCCATTTCTCTGCTCAATGTCCATCAGCAGTACAAAACAAGGAAGAAATAGCTCATAGTTAACTAAAACAGAAGAATCTACAGCCTGCAGGATTCTATTAAAAACTAGGCGAAAAACAAAAGTCCAAGCTTCAATACAAATCGGAAGGCATGCATTAAAATAACAATGGCAACAAGCCATGGATTCTGAAGAATAAGAAAGCTACTAAACTCTCAAAGGAAATTATATACCACTGCAGTTTTATATTGGAACTCAGGCTCCACTTATCCCCTATATTCAGCAACCTCCTTTTCAGCCCCATCTTTGGCTTGTCTTAAACTCTTAGTCCGGCCAATTTTTCTAAAAATGACGTAGGGTGCCCTACATAAGTCAGGTTGTTTTGTATAAATCCTTTAGAGCAGAACAAGAGTATCTCTTGCAAGGGGGAATGTAAAGAAGAACAGAACTGTAGAACAAAATTATACTTGTAAATTTACATAAATACACATATAATATGCTATTATATTTTTGCATGAATGCGTGCTTTTCTTAAACTTGGGTCAGAAGAGTTGTACATGGAAATGACCGTTCTGGGAATAGAAACTCGTCATCTTCAGTGAAGCATTAAACACTGTTCCTTAAATGACATAAGTTCCCTTGTCAGGATCTGGATGAACATGAACAACAATGAGAACAAGGTGAACAAAGTTCAGGACTGCCAGGTAACTATAACAATTTGAATTTTTCAATCTCACTAATAGGTTTTTTTTTTTAATTGTGTTATTATAGTTTTTGCAACGTCAAACAAAAGCTTGAATTTACTAGTGCTAATGAGAATCAAACAGAATTGAAGCACAGATAAAACAGATTAAAGAAGAAATCGGAGAAAATGAGTTCATTGCTTTTGACAGTGTTTACTAATACTTTTATCGAGTCGAATAGGAAGAAAATGAGTTACATACCTACTTTCATGTACAAACTAAACATGCAATAAAAGCAAATATCATTATGCTCAAGGTTACATGTTCTCTTATGTCTTATAGAGGTAATTATTAATTCATCCCTGAATAAGGGAAAATCAAATCAATAAACACTAGATGGAATATAAAATTCAACCTAATCATTTGAACTGATTAAGATACAAATGCATATATAGGAATATTACGAAAATTACCACTTCCTGCAGCATTGATAATGTGTTGAGCCACTAGCTCAGAAACCAGCAAATGTTGAATTCCACCTTGAATCATATTGGCTGCCATGTTTCCTGAAAATATCTCATTGAAATATTTTTCTTTTAGATAAAGCCCCATTGAAATATAAGAATGGCTTATACAAGAAAACAGTTACGCAAAAACCACTATGGCAAAGAAAAAAAATAATATAAAAATGAAAACAAACAACATTTATAGTAGTATAATCAAGTACCTTTCATTCTTAAAAGTATATATTGACACACTTCATAGGAAGATTCAATTCAGTAAAATATATAAACAACAAATATTGAACCCATGCAGAAATAAGAAGAAATTGTAAGAGGCACAAATGACCCTTAAATAATCAAGAAATTCTATATTGATATTAAAATAGTGAATTAAATACATAACCAAGAGAATAAAAAATTAGAACATAAGAAATTTTATTAATTAATTACAATCTATGACTGTAGCTTTGAAATCACCCACAAGCAATTGAAAATTAACTATTCGTAGATAACAATAGCATTATAACAATATTCTTGAGAACAAAAATAAAAAAGGAGAAGAAAACTTAGGATAATTGTCAATGAAATTGGTCTCCAACTCTCCAAATTGCCTCTTGAAATCTTTTTCTTACCTCCGGCCACAATTCTCTTACATTAACAATCCTAATTAATCTATTTATAGTACTAGGTTATGAGGGGAAAAAAGTGGAAAAGAAAATTTAGAATTGAGGCATAAATGTGAATAAATGATACACGGGCCATAGCATTCAATATATCATGCCGCAGCATGAAACAATTTCCTGACCCCATAATAAACAGGCAGCCACAGTGCCGCGGCATGAAAAATACTATGCCTCAACGGGTAGTCATTTTCTTCACCTTCTCACCGATAAAAATCCGATGTATTTTGTGTACAAAAATGGCACATAGGTCCTCCAATGTTTGACATTTTACGTCTCAAATGCTGAATCTTCAATTCTTGTCACTTTGAACCCTTGTCTTCAACTTTAAGTCTTTCATTTATATCTTTTAATGCCAAATATCTAAAATACATCAAAATATATCCCGGGATTTCGAAAACACATTTTGTAAAATAATTAAATAAAATGCAATATTAAAACTTAATTCTCCCAATTAATTCCAATAAATCACAAGGTAAACATGCTTTTCAAGCACTTATCACTCACCTTGATATTAATCCATCACAGAAGGGAATCTCTGTATTAAGTCCATTGACAGCAGCAGAATTTCGATCGCAGTACTCATTATCTTATGGTGAGTCTATGATTAATGATAAACTGTTGTGTCTAAGATTACATTTCGATTGCAGTACTCATTATCCTATGGTGGGTCTATGATGATGATAAACTGTTGTGTCTAAGATTACAATTATATGTTATAAAGGAACCATTGGTACAAAGGCATCCTGATGACGGCAATATTGATTCATCAGGAATATAGCAGTTCACATTCCCTCATTGTGTATCGGTTATAAATAAATTAATGCATAACATTACAACAAGATTCTAGAGTTATTCAGTACACAAAGGTGAATGTTTCCCACAGACCTTGTATAATGCTATTAGTGTGTAAGATGGTGTTTAACTGTCAACAAGAATTTACTTCTGAATAAAAGGAGTCACCAATAGTCCCCACAAGAACACATACCATCTTTGAAATGGTGGAATCTGTTTATGTCTCTCACAATAATCTCCCTCGAGACTATTTTACTGATGAACTTGAATGCACTATGACAGTCTACACAGACTCGCAGATTCTTTTTCACTCTAATGGGAACTCCAGGTGGGGTAGCAATCAGTCCAAAAGCCACTGCAAGCTTCTCACTGTGGTACAGTAGAAGCTTTTCTTTTTCATTTCGCTCCACATCATGGAGATCAAATTCAACCATGGGGACATAGCCAGCTTTATGCATGAGTTCAATCAATTCATCAAGTTTTGCATATATTTCCGTGCTTCTTGAATGAGTTCTATCTGCTACAGTAAAGGTATAAACTATATCTTTGATCTCCATCCAGCTAATTCCAGGTTCTTTCTTGACCTTGCTATCTTTCATGAGTCTTCTCACTTTCGCCACATTGTCCCACAGGCCAGCCGACGCATAAATGTTGGCAAGAAGTACAAGGGTACCCGATTTATCAGGCTCAAGAACTAAAAGCATCTCAGCAGCATGTTGGCCAAGCTTAACATTCTTATGAATCCTAGCAGCACCAAGAAGCGCCCCCCAGACAACTGCATTCGCTTGGAATGGCATAGTTTTCACAAGCTCCATTGCCTCATTTAATTTCCCCGCTCGGCCAAGGAGATCAACCATGCAAGCATAGTGCTCTTGCATTGGTTCAATCCCAAACATATCTTTCATTGATTGAAAATAACTTTTGGCTTGATCTACCAAACCTGCATGGTTGCATGCACAGAGAACACTAACTAAAGTTATATGATTGGGTTGAACACCATTGTTAAGCATTTGACTGAATAAATTTAGAGCCTCTTGCCCATGCCCGTGTTGAGCAAGTCCTCCAATCATTGCAGACCATGAGACTATTCCTCTCTCTGGTATCTCGGAGAAAGCATAATCTGCATCTTTTATACTACCGCATTTTGCATACATGTTAACCAGCGAATTTCCAGAAAAAGCATCAGACATGAATCCAAACTTCAGCACATGAACATGGATCTGTTTCCCTTGCTCATACGCAGATAAGTTAGCACAAGCATTCAAAAGAGAGCTGCAAACAAATGAATCGGGCTTGATCCTCTGATCTAGCATTCGCAAATAAAGCTTTAAAGAATCTTCACATTGCCCATATTGAGCATAAGCTGTGATCATAGATGTGAACGCTACTAAATCTCCAATCGGGCACTCTTGAAAAACTTTTGCTGCATCTCTGACTTTGTTACACTTTCCATATGTATCAAGAAGGCTGTTTACAACATATATGTCAGATTTTAAACCCGATTTCACGGATAGTGCATGAATTTGTGTGCAAAACTCAACAGCCTCGAAACTGGCTGCTGATTTAAGGACAATAGATAATGTAGAGTGGTCAAATCCTAACCCCTCCTTGTACATGTCAATAAAAAGGGATACAGCGTGCCTGTCTTCCCCATTCAGTAAATGTCCAGAAATCATGGCATTCCAGGCAATCAAATCCTTCATCACCAAAGTATGAACCATCCTGGCATCTTGTGTCATTTCACACTTAGAATACATATCTATTAGTCCAACACTCAGATATGAATCTAATTGTGAATCCATCTTTATCAATGAAGAATGCAACTGTCTACCCAATTTCTTCATTCCTAATCCAGCACAAGCCTTAAGAGCACTTGATAAAGTAAACATATTTGGACATGTATCAGATCTTTTCATATCTTCAAACAATTTTAGAGCCCAACTGTAATACTCGTGAAGAACACAACCGGCAATAATAGCATTCCAGGAAACAATATCAGGTTGAGGAATGTCTTGAAAAACAGAAACTGCATCTTGGAGTTGTCCTACTTTTGCATACATGTCGACTAGTGCATTTGCTGAGAATGAGTCTGATGCATACCCAAGCTTTATTAAATACCCATGAATTTTCCTTCCTTGACTGCCATCCGCCAAACCTGAACAAGCAGCAATTATGCTAGACAAGCTGAACTCATTTGGCCTTATTCCACTGCCAATCATTGCCTCGAAAAACTCCACTGCCTCTCGACAAAATTCACTCTGTACATAACAAGATAACAATGCATTCCATGAAACAATATCTCGTTCCGTAATTGCATCAAATAGCCTTCTTGAATCTCCGAACTGCCCACACTTTGCATACATAACAACTAAAGTATTCGCCACAAACACATCAGACTCAAATCCAAAAACCACACCAATTCCATGAATTTGCTTGCCAAGCTCCAAATCCTTTTTAATAGAGCACACTTTTAACACACTTGGAAAGGTAAATTCATTAGGCTTAACACCACGCGAGTGCATGCCATGAAACGCTGAAAGGGCCTCAGCACCTAGTCCATTTTGAACATACCCAGATATCAAAGCAGACCAAGAAACTGAATCCAGTTCTGAACTTTCTTCAACCAGTTTCCAGGCATACCAATAACACTGACACTTCGAGTAAAAACTAATCAAGTAGTTTCTAAAATTTGGGTCTTGGCTAAGTCCAAACCTGACCAAATTAGCATGGACCTCCATGCCCGCAGAAACATTATTGGAAGCAGCATAATGTGACAAAATCTTAGAGTAGGAAACAGCATTAAATCTTCTATCATTTACCAAGCTCAAAATAGCACTGCCCTGTGGATCGCCACTTAAGTAAGAAAAGGTTTGAAAAGGTTTAGAATAAGAAACAAAATAGGTTGAGAGACTTGGGTATTTAAATGGAAAGTACAGTCTCTGTAGAAGAGGGTGTTGAAGGTAATGGAACAACCAAAGCTTATTAGTCCATTGGATCATCGACAGCCTATTGGATTTGTGGACGGTATGACTAGAATGATCTCAGCTGTTAAACTTTGTTTCATTGATTTAAAGATTTGGCACACTTGGTTAGCTGACTAACAAGTATGTGTTAAGAGTATCACTCTTCTGTCTCCACCCTTTATAAGCATCTTATTCTCCCCTAATAAAATAAGTCAAAATCACAACTTTATGTTAATTTCTAAGTCATTGGAGTGTATTACTTTCATAATCCACGATATCTCTCACTCATTGGACTTTAAGATTTAATCACATATAAACTCGATCAACCTCTAACAAACTAACAAAAGCATAAATGGGCAAGAAATCAAAGATAACATAGAAAAATGTAAGAATTGCAAAAATATGAAACATCAATAAACCATAATCACCATCTTCTTCTAATCCATTCACATCTCATCACGACATAGATGACTAAGATTTAAAATTGTAAAATCATCAGCTTTCCCCAATGCCCATACTCACTCTGCTCTTTTTTCTTGTCAGTTTTCCCTTACCCTGCGGATAGGCAGGGGAAGCTCAAGAGCGTGTAAGGCCTAGGCCGCAATATGAGGCCCTTTAAATGTATTGAAAAGTTGAAAATAACACATTTGAATGATTGAAAAGGTATATAAATCATCATATCAGATCACTAAACTAGCTAATACCACAGTACATATATACAGGGTCGGCAATTCTAAGCATAAAGAATAAAACTGAAACCAATAAATCAAGATAAGGCAGACAGATTACCTATTACAAACTAAAACCCAGCAAGCAGAATACTTCAGGGGATGGAAGAGTGGAAGCTGGAGACTTGGCCGCCGGCATTAGAGTTGGAGGATACTTGACTGTCAGCGTCGGGGTGGAAAAGGGAGAGCGAAATTTGGATATGTCTGGGGTTTTTCCGGTTTTGTTTTTCATGTGATTTTTCATTTTAACCTGACAGACTTCTTTTTTTCAGTTGTCCCCAATTTTTTCCCTTTTTTCTCCTAAGATCCACAATTTTTTCGTTTTTTCAACTTTATCATTTTTTTTTAGTTGCTAGCCTAGTAGCCCAAATGTCAAAAAAATCTTGTGATGAGATAAAGATTTGTGGATGAAAAATCCACTTAACAAACAACTTTTCTTTGAATTTTTTTACGGTTTTATTTTTATTTTTTCCTAGTTTTTCATTTTATGTTCTAATATTTTTAAATTTTATTACAACTTTTTTTTTAATAAAAATAAATAATTGTTAAATTTCTTTTAATAATATTCGGAGAAAGAGAATTATGACAAAATCTTGATATTTACTACTAAATATCTTGTTAATTATAAAATAATTTAGATTAATTAAAAATAACAATGAAATGATTATTTTAGTATTATATATTTTTAACATATTCAAGACATCTTATTATATATTTTTAAAATATTTTTCTTCTATATAAAAACTTTATAAACACATAACATTGAAAATAAAAGGGATGTTTATGCAAAGATATGAAAAAAAATAAGAAAATCCCAAAAAACATTGAACGAACAATTCGTTAGAACATGTATGCCTTACAATTTTTTCCTGCAAAATGCTAGTAGGTAGGTATTACTCGAGCATCCTATATGCAAAATGTTGCAAAATGGGTAGATATATGAAAGACATACTTATAAATTGACCAATTTTTAATATAATTTTATTTTTCTTTTAAATCAACGGGATATCACAAGTAAAAAATGGGATGTCACTAGAATTTCTCTTAAGAAAATCCTGAATTTTACATCCAAATATCTGGCTAAATACAATAAATTTACATATCATGAAAAAACAAATAAAATTACGAAACTATCCCACACATCCCATGTTCTATTATAATGTAAATTCCTACTATACATCCCATTGCGTGAACTCTCTCCTCCCCTCACGACAACCCAACAAACATCCCATTTGCCCAACCACCAAGTGCAACCAATTTGGGATACACCTTAAATTGAGCTATAAGTTATATGAGTTTTTTGTGTTTTTGTTAGTATTCATATTTATATATCATTGAGTCTATTTATTTTACTAAATGTTTTATCTTCATCTGTATACATAATTAGAAACATTTTATATGTTTGTATATTTTATATACATCACAAAAGTTGGTTTTGTTAGTACCCATACTATGTTTTCTTGTTGATCTATAAGTATTTGTTAAAATTATTTTGTAATTTTGAAGAACAAAAGCAAATTTTTTTGTGTACTCGTGGGGTTTAAATTGCTAAATAAAATAAAATAATTAAATTATTATTTTTTACATAATTATAGAAACTATAGTATCACACACCTTAAATTAACTATGGATAAACAACTTTAGAAAAATAAAAGAATTTTTGTAAACCTTTTTCTCAACAATTAATTTGAGAGGAATTGTATTAAATATATAATATACAAAAGTATGTCCAGGTTCAATGAACCTTGAGTTAGTAACAAACTAACAAATTATTGTTAAGTGTAAACACTTTCATCCCCCCTCAAGCGAAAGGGTCTGGGAGTTAGACAGAGTTTGGACTTCAAAGTGAGAAACCTTGAGCTTGGTAAGTGCTTAGTTAACAGATCTGCTGTTTGATCTTCACTGACAATATAATGAAGTTGAAGACTCTTTTTGAGGACTAAATCACGAATGAAATGAAGATCAATGGCTATGTGTTTTGTTCTGGTATGAAATACGGGGTTGGCTGCCATATAACTTGAGCTGATATTATCATACCACAACAAAGGAACTTGCTGAATAGGTACACATAATTCTTTGAGGATGGAAAGGGTCCAAACAATTTCTGAGGCTGCAATTGCCATTCCTCGATATTCTGATTCTGCACTACTTCTAGAAACGACCTTCTGTTTTGTGGCTGACCAGGAAACAAGATTTGGACCTAGATATAAACAATAGCCACTAGAGCTCCTCCCATCATCTGTGCTAGTGCCCCAGTCTGCATCAGTAAAAGCCTGTATATCAAGGTTTTCTGATATTCGTAGCTTCAAGCCATCTTGCATTGTTCCTTTTAGGTACCTCAAAATTCTCTTTACTGCAAACCAATGAGCTGTTGTTGGCTGATGCATAAACTGACAGGCTCTATTTACAACAAAAGAAATATCCGGTCTTGTGAGAGTAACATATTGCAAAGCACCTACTATACTTCTATACTGTGTCTGATCTTCAAACAACTCACCATCATACTTTGATAGACTCTTTCCAATAACACCAGGTGTTTTGGCTAGCTTACATTCTAACATATCTGTTCTGGCAAGTAAGTCTGCAACATACTTGGCTTGACACAAATGAATGGAATCTTCATCATATGAAACTTCAATGCCTAGAAAATAAGAGAGCTTGCCCAGATCTCTCAAAGCAAAAGTGGCATGTAACTTGTCTATAAGTCTTTGAATCTGATCTGGTGAACTTCCAGTAATCAGAATATCATCAACATAAACTAAAACAATTAATGTTAAAGTTTTACCAAAATAGAGAAACATAGAACTGTCAGATCTTGAACACCTAAAACCCCAGGATTGAAGAGCATGACTTAATTTAGTAAACCAAGCTCTTGGTGCTTGTTTAAGACCATAAAGAGCTTTCCTTAGTCTGCAAACTTTATCAGGAAACTTGTTATTTATAAAACCGGGTGGCTGAGACATAAAAACCTCCTCTTCAAGTTCTCCATTAAGGAATGTGTTTTGAACATCAAGCTGCCTTATATTCCATCCTGAAGATAGGGCAATCGTTAGAACAATTCGTATGGTTGCAGGCTTTACAACAGGACTAAAGGTCTCATAATAGTCCAATCCATATGTTTGATTATACCCTTTTGCCACTAACCTTGCTTTATATCTTTCTATAGATCCATCTGGTTTATATTTGAGTTTGAAAACCCATTTGCAACCAATTACACTTGCATTAGTAGGGATATCCACTAGATCCCACGTTTCTATTTTCTACAGAGCATCATATTCTCTATTCATTCTTTGCCGATCCGGTTGGGATCCTTCAAGGCTTGTTTGTAAGTTCTTGGCTCTGTCTCTTTATGTGCTAAGAAGATTTTCTTCTTGAAAATTCCATGTTGAGACCTTGTAACCATTCTTCTTTCTGTTTGAGCAGGTTCCTGTATCATAGCAAGTGTTTCAGATTGTGATATAGCAGCAGGCAAAGGAGTAGAACAAGCAAGTGGTTCAGATACATGTAACTCAGAAGCAACAACATGTGGTGAAGTATTGATTGGTGGAGTAATAGGAACATTTATAAGAGTAGGAGTGAAAGATTCTTGTGCAGTAGGAGGTGACTTTGTAGATCCTTGTGCCATGGGGAATATATTCTCATCAAACACAACATGCCTAGTGATATAAACTCTTCCAGAACTGGAATCTAAACAGAGATATCCCTTGTGATTTTGACTATACCCAATAAACAAGCATTTTTGAGATCTATATTGCAGTTTGTGAGAATTATAGGGTCGAAGAAAGGGATAACACAAACATCCAAATACTTTCATCATATTATAATCAGGAGCTTTATGAAAAAGTATAGAGTAAGGGGATTCAAACTCCAGTAGTTTTGATGGCATTCTATTGATCAGATACACAGCAGCTTGGAAGGTATAGACCCAGTATTTTTGAGGCATAGAGGCATGTGCTAGAAGAGCAAGACCAGTTTCTACAACATGACGATGCTTCCTTTCTACCCTGCCATTTTGAGCAGAAGTGTAGGGACAAGAAAAACGATGAGAGATACCACATGAACTTAAGAATGGTTCAAAAGCTTTAAATTCACCTCCATTATTAGATTGTAAACATTTGATCTTCATGTTAAATTGATTTTCAACAAGTCTTTTAAAGTGAATGAACTTGTTGAGAGATTGATCCTTCGTTTGTAGTGAAAATAGCCAAGTAAACCTACTGTAATCATCTACAAAGAGAATAAAATATCTCGCACCAGAAGTAGAAATCATTGGAGCAGGTCCCCAAACATCAGTGTGAACTAATTCTAAAGGTTGAGAGGCTCTAGAAGTAGACAATTTGAAAGGAAGTCTGTGACTCTTTGCAAATTGACAAGATGAACAAACTGATCCTTTATTTAAGGTAGCAGAAACATTACATTGTCGCATTATTCTTTGAACAATTTCAAAAGAAGCATGTCCAACACGACTATGCCATAGATCACTGTCTTTAACAAGTGAAAAAGCAACAGGATTATTATTATTACAAGTAAACGAGGAATTAGAAACCTCTTTATAAGAAGCTGCTGGAAACTTATAGAGTCCATTCTCAAGGTTGCCTTGAGTTAGAACCTTCTTCGTAAACCGATCCTTCACAAAGAAAAAATTGGAATGAAACTCAACAAATGAATTGTTATCAGAACAGAGCTTGGCTACACTTATTAGATTGGAAGATTGAGAAGGAACATGAAGCACTTTCTTAAGAGAAAACACATGAGATGCAGAAGGAAGAGAGACAGATCCAACATTGGAGATAGAGATTTTCTTACTACTACCAACAGTAACACGATCTTGTCCAGTGTAAGGTGTAGTGGTAGACATGTTTCCAGAGTTCTATGTCATATGGTGAGTAGCTCCAGAATCAAGGAACCATGCATCATTATTGACTGTATTTTGAGATGCTACCATAGCAGAGATCTGACTTTGATTAGAATTCTGATTCTCCGAGTTAGAGGCTTGAAAGGATATGTCAAATCTGTGGTAACAATTATGGACAGTATGTCCAAATTTTCCACAAAGCTGACATTAAGGTTTATTGTTGTTGCCTCTTCCACCTTGATTGTTCCTTCCACCACAACCACGTCCTCTAGTGTAGGAATGGTTGTGATTCTGCCCTTAATTCTGATGTGGAGACCTTAGGAAGCCCTGATTATTCTTAGGATAAGACTTGTTTCCAGCATACTTGTTTTGCACAAAATTAGCTGCTATATTAAATCCTTCTTCAATAGAATTCTGTTGCTCAAGACGATGCTCAAAGGACATGAGCATACTATGAACTGCCTCTAAAGAGATCTTATCATCTCTGGCATTGATCGATGTAACAACTGCATTGTAGTCAGCACCAAGACCACTAAGGAGATTCATAACTTGATCCTGTTCAGAGACAAGTTCCAAACTGTCAAAAACACCTTTGAGTTTCATGATATAATCAATCATTGACATAGAATTCTTCTTCGTTGTTTGCAATTGCAGTCTTAATTGCATAATTCTTGCTCTAGAGGAGGAAGAGAAGATCTGCTCAAGAGCGACCCAAGCTGAGTGAGAGGTAGTATGACCAATAATCTGAGCCATAATTTCTGGGGTGAGAGAAGAGTAAATCCAACTCAAGATCATTCGATCCTGTCTTCGCCATAAAACAAACTCTGGATTGAGATTTCCTGTAGTAGCAACAACTGTTGGTGGATAGATCAAGATTCCTTCGATGAAATCCTCAAATCCATTGGCAAAAATCACATTATCCATCTGAGATCGCCAGAGAACATAGTTCATTCGATCGAATTTCACAGGTAAGGCATGATTGAGTAGATGCGACGCTGGAGAGGAGATCAATCTTGAAATTTGAGAGGTTCCTGACGAAGAGGTAAGAGATCCAGTAGCCATGATCGGACGAAGTAATTATTGTTGCCTTAGAACCCTAACAAGAAGCAACAGCGAGCGAATGTTGCCTTAGAACCCTAAGTTATTTCTTCGGGGAGCTACGGATGAAGAAACAAGAAGAAAGCAGAAAATCTGTTGAGAGAAAAAAAAATTGAGAACTCTGATACCAAAACAACTTTAGAAAAATAAAAAAAAAATTGTAAACTTTTTTCTCAACAATTAATTTGAGAGAGGAATTGTATTAAATATATAATATACAAAAATATGTTCAGGTTTAATGAACCCTGAGTTAGTAACAAACTAACAGGTTTAATGAACCCTGAGTTAGTAACAAACTAACAAATTATTGTTAAGTATAAACACTTTCATGGATAAGTAGCAAAAGGATGCCTAAATGATCACTGGTGATATATTCATCGCTAATAAAAGGGGAAAATTGTTACCACTAAACTCAATAATCTTAAACTTATTAGAGGTAATGGTCATTATTAGAATATATATATATATATTCATTGAGTCCCGTGCTTAAATCTCTTGTTATAAACTTGCAAATTGATTATATTAAACTTAGATATCGTTATTTAATACAAGGTTATCTGTGTTTGAATCCATTTAGAACAAGTATTTGATATGTTACTGTGCTAACTTTTTTTTTTCTTTAATAAAGTTCGACACTTTATTGAGTTGAACAAAGCAATGGTTCAAATCAGACGCACCTTGAAAAGACTTGAAGAAGATAAGGATTCGTTAGCTTTAACAATGACACTGCAGGGATAGAAATAAGACCAACTTTGTAATGTAATGGAACGTTAAAACTCTATATAATAAATAAATTAGGTGGTTTATAGACTTATGATTCTTCTCTTTAGTCATCATGTCGGCTTACTTAAATTATTTCTAAGTAATTCTCCGAGCATGAACTTTTCTTCGTTATCGTATGCCTCACTCACTAATTTTGTTAGTAGTTCAAACTTTAATTAACATATAATTTTGATTATATCACTTCCTAAATAAAAAATGCTTTTTCAAATTTCCTTAAATAAATGTTTATATTAAATATCATTTAAATTACGATATAATATTAAATATTATATAACCATACAAATTAAATCTCCAAGTTTTGATCTTCAAACTTATTAATATCATAAAATCTCCCAAAAACAAAAAATAGAGACCGAGAAAGATCATTGCACTAATTTGGTGATAATTCCAATCAAAATTAAAACGATAAGGGTACACAATTACCAACCTGACTGATAAACGCAAGGTAAAGAAACAGAAAACAGAGCATAATGCTAACGCTTTTGGGCACCGGTTAAAACAAGTGCCCACTTTAATACATAATAAATAACAATCTACAAATTACTATATCTCAATTTCAAAAGCACCTTTTGGAATTTTATTCATTCACGTCACAAACCTCTTTGATACAGTGGGTGAACAAGGGAAAGTAGAAAAAGAAAGAAATAAAAACTCATAGAAGTGCTTCTGAAATTAAATAGCAGCAGAGCTTCTGAATGATCCCAACGCTTTAGCTGCTCCAGCTCTCAATATGTATTGGTGGTAAAATGCAGCAATTGCAGCCCCAATGAATGGTCCGACCCAAAAGATCCACTGTGAAAAATCACAAACATAATTAGATAAGATCTTAACTTTGTGAAAATCTTAAAACCTTGAAATGAAAACAAAAAATACATACGTGGTGATCCCAAGTTTTTTCGTCGTTGTACATCACAGCAGCTCCAAAGCTACGAGCAGGATTAATACCAGTACCAGTAATTGGAATAGTTGCTAAGTGAACCATGAACACAGCAAACCCAATTGGAAGTGGTGCCAAGATCTATCATTTCACGTACATATGAAAAAAGAAACAGTTTGTTAAAACAGCAGTTTTCTTCTTAACATGATCACTACTTATCATTTTTTAGATCAAATAATACACAAATTTAAACATGTCTTAAAAAATAAACACCATTTCATTAGAGCATCATCTCACTGGTTATTCATTTTCAAGATAAAAATGGTAACCAAATGAAGAAAGTTTGAATCTTTTTCAACTTACGGGAACATGTGAATCCCTAGCACTTCTTTTAGGGTCAGTAGCAGAGAAAACAGTGTAGACAAGAACAAAAGTCCCAATAATCTCAGCAGCCAATCCAGTTCCTTTACTGTACCCATCACTAAGTTCATTAGCTCCTCCGCCATATCTGTTGTAGTGAGCTTTCTGGAAAGCCTTCACCAACCCACAACCACAAATGGCCCCCAAACACTGAGCAACCATGTACAAAATAGCTCGAACCAAAGAAACTTTTCTTGCTAAAAAAAGCCCAAATGTCACTGCTGGGTTTATGTGTCCTCCTGATATACCGGCAGTGCAGTAGACAAGAACAAAGATCATGCCACCGAAAGCCCAAGCAATACCCAAAATGCCAACACCACCACAGTCGTCTCCACCATTTGTTGGGTCTATTTGACTCTTGTATCCAATTACAGTTAGGACAGTGATATATAAGAACAAAAGAGTAGCAATGAACTCTGCTATAATAGCTCTGTAAAAAGACCATTTTCCCAACTCTTCAGCATCAATCAAAGGTGCTGGTGGAGGGTCATGGTAATCTTTTGCAGAGTACCCACCTTGTCCTCCTACTTCAACGTCCTTTGTCATGGTTCGTAATAAGCTTAGCTTGAGTGAGAAAGAAAGAGATTGAGCAAGTGTTGAGGCTTACAAAAGAAAGAGCTGATCACAATGTTGTATTGCAAATAGCAACTCCGTTAAGCTATTTATTTATGTTGGATTTGTTTTTGTTTTTGTTTTTTTGTTTTACTGTCTTTTTCTTCGTAAAAAAGATTTGTGTCGTCTGTGCGTCTGTATTGTTATTTAATTTTTGAGTTTATCAATATTTTATGACTCAATTGAATTACGTTAACTGATTATTTATGTTTGTGTTTGGAATTCAAAAAAATTGATATTAAATTATTAGTTTACAATTTAAGTGTAGTATTATATGTATGTAACTATTTTATATATGTTAATTTTTAATTTAATATAAAATTAATATTGTTAAGAAATTACAGTTAAATTTTCGTTATATATATAATTTTCAACAATCTATCTCATAATTTAAATAATTTAAACGTTGTGATAATATATTTTTTATTATTAATTTAACTCAATTTGCCGCCCCCATTGATTTTTTTTCAAATAAAAGAATAAAATATGTTATTCCTCTTTGATCTTTTTTTCCTTTTGTTTTGGCCCTTTTCCAATGACAAATTCCAGTTAGCTCTAAGTGTAGCTACAAAAATAAACCAAAATTTTGGCCAAAACTTCATTAATTATATGGAATTTAAGGAATTCAACTATTTCATTTGGTCTTAGTTTTCTATGCGCGTGTTAAACCAAGCATAATTATTCTGTCCACGACCTCTTAAATTTTTGACGGAAAATTCTAATTTCTTACATATATTCCAACCCATTTGTCACGTGTTACGGTTCTAATATATAAAAAATAAATTAGTCTTTTAATTTTTAAAAAATATAATAATTACTATAAATTTATAAAATATTAATATTTTTTAAATAATTTAAAAGTTAAAAACACACTTATAAATTTATATTTAAATTAATTATAATATTATAAATATTAAAACAATTTTAAAAATTAAAAATTATCTATCCTCTAATTTATATAATTTTAGTTTATTTATTTTAAAAATATTTATGTTTACAAAAATTTATATATATATATATTATATTTTTTTTAATATATAAAAAATATAAATTTTTTATGTTATATTGAAGTATTTAAAAATAAAATTTCTTTTATAATTAAAGATATATTATTCAATTAAATAATTTATTTCATTTTTAAAATATTTTATCACGTGTTATATTATAATGTGTGACCGGAAAAATGGTAGCGTTTGTTGAATAGTTGTATCGTTGTTGAAATTTCAAGCCAATATAGCAAGCAACTAGTTTTAAAATATTTTAGTTTGAATTTTATACTTTAAAATATAAAACAATAAAATAAAAATCTAATAATATTAAAAATATTTTATTAATAAGAATATAATATTTAATAATTTAGTTATGTAAAGTTTGAGTTAAATAATTAGGATAAATTCTTAGGTTAGAGATTTTAATGTAAAAGAATACATAAATTAAATATATTTTTGTGTTTACTAATTTTTTTAATTACAAAACACATTAAACAATGAGCGAACAGTATGGAGTCCTAAAACAACCGATGGATAACACGTGTCCTCCATTGGACCCACCAATTGTGAACGTTGGAAAACAGGTCATGAATCACATGCCTAACGTGAGCTGTTCATGTCAGCATCATCTACCAGTAGGTCCACGTACCACCGACCTGAACATTACCCAATTAGATTGGGCCCATGTCACCATCCTTTATACTCTCAACCACAAGTTTCATGTCACGTGTTGAGTCCGGCCAACCTCAATCATTATTAAATGAAGAACACTTAGCACCTTGGTCTTCTAAATTTCTACTTAATATTTTATATTATATTAAAAAGCTTGAAAATATTATTTAATTATTTAATATTATTGATTGTTAATTATTTAATAATTATATATAATTTTTTAAATTTTAATTAATAATTAAATTGATATGCATATTAGTGATATTAGTTCCTCGATAAAATTTTCAAACATTAATCAAAAAACATGCCATCAATATTAATTAGGTATGACAAATTTATTGATAATTAAAATTTTAATAAAATTTAATTAATTATAACTTTTTATATATATTTCAGTGATTTCTGCGCCTTGATATTGAATTACTCCTATTAAATAGACTAAAAATATTTACTATACTTATAAAAGAAGTTAAGTTTTAGAATTGTTTGAATATTTATTTACAAGCTTTGCAGTAGTGTTTATAAAATTGGTCTCTATTTTTAGAAATAAAATTGGTGTCTTAATCGGCGTGGAGAATGGTAGTAAGAGTTATAGTAATCATTATAATTATTTTTAGCAAGTTAAAATAAAAATTGCTATTTACAAATATACAGTAGTTTTTTAGATTTAATTATATTTTAACTTTGTATTATTTATTTAAAATATATTTAATTAAAAATTAAAATATTAATATTATATTTATTTTATTTTATTTAAAATATTGATTTTAATTTTAATTTTTCGTCTATTAAGTGTATGTTTATAAGAATAATAAAATTAAAATATAAAAATAAATAAAATTTAATTTAATACTTAAAATTTTATATATTTTAATATTAAAATTTTTATATATAATTATATATATATATAATAATATTAATATATATTTAATTTTCATGAACTATAGTTTCGATATTAAAATAATTTTTTCTAACTAATATCTTATTATTTATAATTATTTTTCAAAAATATTGACATATTTTACCTAACAATACACATCACAATACACTTTATTACTTTTTTATTTAACACTTGTAGTTAAACTTTTCAAATAATGTATTTTATTTTAGTACTTCTTTATACCACAAATTATAATATTATTAAAATAAATGTGATAAATAATTATTAATTAAAATAATGATACTTACTAAAATATATTTTTTTATTAGAAAAATATTTTAACTTCAAGATATAATAACACATTTTAATTAAAAAAATGATTCAAATAAATTAGTTATACGATAATACTGAGTATTGTAAGCGTTTCTTTATAAGAAAAAGTAAACATATTTTTATATCACTGAATTATAAGAGTTGTTATAAATATATAATCAAACTTTTATTTGTTACTTTTATATCATCAAACTTTCAAACTATTACAAATATATCATTCATGGTTATTTTTAACAAGAGTTAACATTTTGTGTATGTAATACCCTAAATACCCCTTACCTTCTCTCACTCTCACACCTCATACCCTCACATACACTCTCGAGAAACCCAAAATTGATTCTCTCACCTTCACTCCCTTGTCTCTCATCGTCGTCATCATCCATCACCCTCCAATCAATCAGCAGCCATCGAGCCAACCTCGCAAAGCCATTCGTTTGAAAACCAAATTATAATGAAACCAAAAACAATGATATCATCATCCTCGCATGCGAGAAAAAAAAGTCAAAAATCACAAAAATTAAACCATAACTAGTAGTCCAATTCCTGAATTGATAGTTGACATCAACTTGCAAAGAAAGGGAAAAGACCTTCCTATGGTAAGTTTACTTTATAAATAGTTTCTTTTTTAAGTTTATTTTTTTAGTTTTACGAGTGTATGGTTATTGAAAATAAAGCAATTAATTTAGGTTTTTGAGAAGATTCTTTGTCTATAAACTCTTTGTTTTTGTTTTTTTCACTCTTTATGGTAACTAGCCCGAATGCAAGTAGGGTGTGAAGTATGTATTGAAGTGGGAATTTTTTTTTTTGAATATTTTATCAAAAGAAATTGACAATGTAAACAAATACTTTAGTTACTTAGACATAGAGTTTATAGAGTTAACAAGAAAGTTAAAATTGTGATTAATGGGGTTCATAAAGAGAAATATGCAAGGTTATAGGATTATGCATAAGAGATAAAAAAGGACTAACATAGGATTAAATATGAGGATTGATTCTGAATTGAATTCCGAGAATGAGCCATGACTCAAAAGGTTTTATCTTTGTTGGTAGGCTACCAAAAAGGGATTCCTTGAAGGGTGTAGACCAATCCTTGGATTTGATGGGTGTTTTTTTTTGAAAAATAACTTACAAAGGACAACTACTTACTGCAATTTCAATTGATGGAAACAATACAATATTTTCAGTTGCTCGTGTTGTCGTTGAGAACGAATGTGAGAAGATATGGAATTGGTTTCTAAGATTGGTAAGATATGATCTATATATGAAATATAGCTATGGTTAGACTATAATATCATACAAGTAGAAAGGGTTGATGAGGGTGATTAACAACCTATTCACACATTTTGAACAATATGAGTGTGTGTGTATTAAGCATTTGTAGTAAAACTTTAACAACTTTTTTTATCAAAAAATGGATTCTATGAAATCTTTGAATATAACTGCATATGAGTAGTGCTAAAAAAATGTCATCTAAGTCTATGTCACACTTCAAAATAGAACCAAAATTTGATATGTTATTAAATAAATGCATATGAATGCTTCACCACTTGTATTCTTAATTATAGAGATAAATCTATTATCACTATGTTAGAGAATATTAGAGTTTTATATGATGAAGAAAATAACTACTAAGAGAATGGAAGTTAAAACTTTTAGAAATGGGGTTGGTCCTAGAATCCAAGGAATAATTAAGAAAAATAGAATTGTTCTATCAATTGTATGCAGCACATTCTAGGGAGAAAAAATATAAAGTGAATGATGTGATTATGAATAAGTGGGTGGTTGATTTAGTGAGGCTAACATGCACATGTAAAAGGTGGGACTTAACTCGTATATCATGCATACATGCATGTGCTACACTTAGGGTTTTGAGAAAAAATCTATTTTTTCTCATTTTATCATCCTATAAATAAGATACTATTTCTTTTTTAAAAATATAACACTTTCATCCCATCAACCCTCTTTGAGGTGATTTTTTTGCTTTTTTTAGCTTTAATAAATAGGATATTATTTTTTTAGTTCATGTAATAGTTTTTTATATCTATTCAATGAACATCATAGTAATTCTGTTTGGAGTTTTTGCATAAATAATTATAAGAATTATGTTGAGATATATTTAAATTATTCTTTTCAAAATATTTTTATGTATTTTTTTACATGTTATATATTTAATTTATTGATCATTTATTAAACTATACATGTCTTGCTATAAATAATATGATATATTAATAATTTTGTTACGCTTGTAAAATACTAAAGTAGATTAAACAATTTTTACCAAAATCGATAAATGAAAAATATATTGATGAAGTATTTTTCATAATAAATAAAGAAGTTAGATTTAGAATTTAAATTATATGAATCTGATTTAGTGTTGCACTTTTAAATCTTTTGGTCTATATCAACTAGGGGTATCCATAAACCGGATTGGACCGGATCAAACTGGATCGGACCGAACGGTTTTACAAATCAAACGGTCCGGTCCGGTTTGTACTAATTTTAAACCGTTCGAATCGGATCGAACTGGTTTAATAATATATTAAAAATTTCACATTATTCTTCATTAAATGTATAAAAAATCGAACCAAACCGGACCGAACCGTTTTATAAATCAAATGGTCCGGTCCGGTTTTTATTACTTAAAACTGTTTCAAATGGTCCGGTCCGATTAAAGTTTTTTGACCAAAACCGGACCGGATCGGACCGTTGGACACCCCTAATATCAACTGTATAGTTAGAGTGAGCTTTATTTCAAAGATTTTTTGTAAACTTATTATTAAATATATATTAACGGCATATCATTCATAATATTTTTAAAATCTAAAAACTAGTTTCAGATACTTAAATTATAAAGAGCATAATTTAATTAAGCTTTAAATTGTTGACATGATCTAAAGTTCCAAGTTAAAGTTTAACAAAAAAAAAATGACCAACATCTTAGGATATTTTCATACCTATAAGAAAGAATCAATAATCTTAATTTATAAATTTAATGTTCTACTTAATATTGAACAAATATAATTAACTAATCAATATATCTCATAAATTCTTCACTTCATGATAAATGTTTAATTGCTTAAATATTTATTGAATCTATTTTTATTTTTATGTTATTAATTTAGAAACTCAACCCAAAACAATTGTGACATGATGTTTAACTTATTTAATTTTATTTTTAAAAGATTCGTTGAATGGTTTATAAACCACATGATTCTTTTTAAACCGATCTTGAAATTATACTTATCAAATAATTCGTGCATTTGTGAGCTATTTTATAAATTATACAAAATTTGTATGCCTAATTCTAACACATCAAATTTTTGGTATAATTTCCAAGTAAATCGATAATAGTATTGAAAACTATTTATCCTTTACAAACATTAAGTTTTTGGTGTCGTTGTCGGGAAGGAATAGCGTTTTAAACTATTATTATCAAAATCTTAATAAAAATTATGTTGTAAATATTGTGATTTTTATTTAAAATTTTAAAATATCTAGTTTATTAATTAATTTTTCATATTTTTAAGTTTTGAATTTTCTCTTATTTTTTTAAAAAATAAAAAATCTAAAATTAAATTTTCTTTTTTATTTATTTTTAAAACTTTATTTTCTTTCTATTTTCGAAATAATAAAAAAATTATTTTTCTTTTAAACAATTATTTATTGTTTTTTTAATTTTAATTTTAATTTAATTTTTTATTCTTTTATTTTTTAAAACTTTTTGTAATTAATTTGTTTCATATATATTTATTTTACTAACATGAGTATAATTTTATTATTCTTTGTAGCATATTTAGTATTTATGTGGAGGAACATGTATTGTTTTATTATTTTGTATATTTATTTTATTTTTTTATTTTTCAATTTGACAAGTGAAATTAAATTTTATTTTTATTTGTATATACGGAGGTCCTTAAGATATCCTTTCACACATTTAAATAATAATATAAGTATGCCTACTAAACTATCAAGAGGCAAGACTTCAACGTTCCTTAGCTTTTTATTGAATAATTTTCTGAACCTTACCTTGACCTTTCACCTGAACTGTTAAACATTGGGAAAAGCCCGCTGTCTAGAAAGACCATAATAAAAGAGTTTACAATGCCAATAATTAGCACCACAACTACTTTTATCCACTTGAGAAAGGTTTCTTAGAATTATGAATTACAAAACATTTATTTTTGCATGCTTTCGTCTTTTCATGGGCTACCTATTGAAAACTAATTATCCTTCATTAGGGACTTTTATTCTACAATCTAGACTTTCTCCCTAAGTGTACTCATTGAGGATCAACACAAAATGAGGTGTTTTTTCCTATACCTTTAAAGACATGGTCAAGGCATGATTATTATTACTTCCTCTAAGTTCTCTAATAACTTAGTAAAAAGTTTACAATAAATTTATGAAAAAATTTTATTTCCATCAAAATATATTAGAATTGAGAGGTAAGATTGTTACTTTCTCTCAAATGGAGGAAAAAGTTTTCTATGAATCATGGGATAGGTTCAAACATTTTCTCACTTAGTACCCCATCACAACAACCCATTATAGCTTAAAAACTAATTTTTCTATGATGGATTTACCCAAAAATGTCAATCCATTATTGATAATGTTGTTAGTAGAGCGATAAGAGAGAAAACAACCTTAGAGATTTTCAATCTCTTTGAAATATTGGGTGAACGAGAAGAGCTAGAGTCTATGAAATTAACTAAGGTACTAAATTCAAATGCAGCTTGCTCAACTAAACAAGCAAGTTACACTTCTAACTACACTTGCTATAATAAATAAAGAGCAATATGGTATATGTAATACTTTGGGACATAGTGTTGATACCTGACCCTATAAAATCAGAAGCTACAATTGGACTCGAGCAGGTCAATGTATTGGGGATATCAACTAAGACCTAGATATAACCCAAATGTTAATACTTATAATCCTAAGTAGAAGAATCATCCTAATTTCTCTTAGAGGTATAACAACCCTCCATTTGCCTAAATTTCAAATCCAATGAGCCAAAAATTCCACTAACCACTACGAAGAAATCCTCCCAACAAGCCAAATCTAAAGAAAAACTTAAATTTATCCATTCAAGTGAGAAGAGATAACCAGTTAAGGGCAAATCAAATGTTCGGCATTATAAAAAATTTCATTAAGAAAATGGAAATATAGGTGGAATAGTTAACCAAACACTTGTAGAAGCAAATCAAAGAATAACTACAAGGTCAGAAAATGAAAATAACTCAATAACAAGGGGATATTAAGTTTACTGAAAGATGAAATCCTCAAAAGTAACATGTAACTAAAGACGATAAAAATATTATTAGATAGGAGGCAACCCATTATTATAGGTAATATTATTTTATTTTCTATCTTGTGAATATTATTTAGAAATTTTAATTTTATAACTATTTGTTAAAATTGTGAGAAGTACATATGTATAATTTTAATATTTTTGGATTGATGGATGCACATGCAATTACATACCAACTCTTAACAAATTCAAACAAATGGGTAATTTTTCTCTCTTTACTCTTTATCTTTGATTTATAATTAGGTAATGTAAATTCTAGGTTGAGGGTAGAAAAATTTACATTTATAAAATTATATGTTAAAATTGAAATTTTATATTCACATGTTTACATTTTTATATTTTTTTTTATTTACTTTTTTGTGTGTTTTTTTTTATTTTTATTGAAATGGAAATTTTTTGTTTAATTTTTATTTTCTTACAAAATTATCATGTCTTATAAAGTTAATTTTAAGAAAATGATGAAGTCTTTGCATTGTTAAATTAATTGAATTTTTTTTACGAAATAAAATGATAAATAGTTAGTTTTCTCATTATTAATATTTCACCATTAAATATTAAAATTGAAATGAACTTAAAATCAGTGTTTAAGAACCAAATTGTGGAGACTACCTTCATGAAAATATATTTTGAGTCATTATTTTCTCATTCTCAGTGATAATATTTTTCTACTCTTTAAACACTATTCTTATCAATTATAATTATTAAATTATCTCTATAAGTCTTTTCATTGGATGTTAAAATCTTATATTTAAATAAAATGTTATATATTTATTTTTATTACTTAGGTTGAATAAGCTAAGTAGAAATTAATTTTCTATTTATTCATACATGATTTCTAAAAAAGAGACATATATAAGATTAACTAAATTAATAAAATAAAAAACCACAAATTAGCTATTCACCTATCATTGAATATATGTACTATCTATACATAGGTCGTTTATCTAAAAAAAAGAATATCTCTAAAAATAAGAAGAGAGATAAAAATAAGAAAAGAGAAAATGAATAGTATAAACTCCATACTATGATCCATTATCCTTAAAGTTGTAACAATTAACTAAATAAAAAAGAAAGAAAAATAATAGGAAATAATTCTCCAAGAAATCATTACATTTTCTTTATCTCTTAAAAGGTATATTACTTGAGATTTTTTATTTGATGAATTTGATTGATGTATAAAAATAATATGTAATTTCTTTATGAATCCTTTCAGTTGAATCCTTTCATGAGATCAATATGATACACCACTTTGAGCTTTTAATTCTTTAAACATGTGCGAACTATTAGTTTATTTCTATGCAAAAACTTATTCGCATATATCTTTTAATGAGTGTCTGAACCAATAGCATCAGTGTTATTGAGAGTATGCTTTGTGAGGTTAAAGTTGAAGGAAATTAGAATTTCTTCATTGAGATTGGGTAAATTTATATTGATATATTTTTGAATTGAATATGAAAGTGTTTTTCACCTAATTATTATAATAAATCATAAATATTTAGAATATTAAAATAACTTGTGCTATAAATTTTAATTATAAACTTAAAAGAAATTTTAAGAGCATGAAAAGTTTTGTTTTTATTATTCTTTTTTCTTTTTACTTTGTTTTTAAATTTTTATTTTTTGTATGTTATTCAATTTTTGTTTTACTTTTGATATTTATGGGTATCATATTTGAAAACTCTTACAAGACTTAAACTCATGCATTAAAACAACCTAGAGGTTTAAAGACTTGTTACATACGCTAAATGCAACCATGTCAATTTACGGAAATGATTTAGAATGATTTAATTTTTAGTTTTCATTTTTAGATTTTCACCATTTTTACTAGGAGATTAGCAAGAAACTAGTTGGAGGTTGTGATAAGTGTTCAAATGCATTTAATATATAGTAATTTTATACATGTTTAATGATTATATAGATTTGTATTTACCTATTCTACTATTATTTTATCCAAATATTGTTTTTTGAAATCACAAGTATATTTTGTTGTTTTTCAAGTATTCTTGTATTAAAATAAATCAACTTGAACAATTATACTTGAAGCACTCTATTATAACTTGAAATATTAAAAGAAAACATTTGTAAATCATTACATACATTTAAAAAAAATTACATGAAAATTAGGGTTCCAAGTAATGTAGTTTAAAGTGTGTCGCGTCAAGAATTTGTTATGAGCCACGACACGAAGCCAAAGGAAAAGGTTAAAGGGGCCCAAATATGATGCATGTCAAAATGTAAAAATATTGTTTGTTGCGACATGAAAAGAGTAGATTGTGTTCAAAATGTATACAGGTGATGTATGCCATAGTATGAAAAAGTTGTGTGTCGTGGTGCCAAGTTGAAAAATCCACTTATGTAAATGGACCCTATTTCTTTTGTAAAATTATATCCCTTTTATCCCATAAGCTCTTTTCTTCCTAATTTCTTAGTTTTTCTCAGTTTTTTTTTACTAGTTTAAAGTCCTCTCATTTGAGAGTTGAAAAAATTAAGTTCATATAATAACTTTTAGTTTCAATTCAATAAATAACACAACAACTATGTGTGGAGGTTTTCCAAAACCAATTCTAAGAAATCTTTAAGGTATATTTAAATTATTCTTTTCATAATATTTTAAGTGTTAGTTTACATACTATATATTTAATTTATTTATCATTTATTAAATTATGTCTGTCTGGTTATAAATAGTATGTGATATTAGTAATGTTGTTATGCTTGTGAAATATTAAAATAGATTGTATATTTTTATAAGATGGCTTAAGTTTTATTTCATCATTAAGATTTAAACCAAAGTCTACAAATGAAGTGTTTTTCATAATAAATAAGAAAGTTATATTTAGGATATAAATTATCTGAATTTGATTTAGAGTTATCATCTTAAATCTTTTGGTCTATATTAAACATATAGTTAGAGTTGACTCTATTTCAAAGATTTTTATAAAAAATATTATTGAAGATATATTAATAACATATTGATCATATTAGTTTTAAAATTTAAAAGTTAATTCTAGATACTTAAATCATAAACCTAATTTAGACACCTTGATGAAATTTAAATTGTCAGCCCGACCAAAGGTAGCAAGTTAAATGGTTTAATAACTTCTTAGAAAAAGAGCGTAATTTAAATAAGGCTTAAATTGTTGGCCCAATCAAAAGTTACAAGTTAAATTTTAATTAACAAAGAAAATGATCTCCACCTTAGAATATTTTCTTAGGATGTTTTCATATATATAAGAAAGAATTAATAATCTTAATTTATATCTTTAATATCTTATTTAATATTAGACAAGTATAATTAACCAATTAAAATATCTCATAAATCCTCCTTTATATGATAAATATTTATATATAATGGTGACGTGGACTAGGTGATTTTTTCATCTAACACTACTTTTAACCAAAGGCCAATTGGATGGTGTAAACTATAAACAATGGAAAATAAATTTGGTTTTTATCCTAATTGCTAAAAACTATAAACAAATATTGAACTCACAATTGCCAAACGAGCTTGGTAAGGATACCTCTCAAGTTGAGTGAGTTGCATGCGAAAAGTGGAAGAAATCTAAAAATATAGTTAAGTGATATATCTTAGCCTTTGAGAGTTCCATACGATAGAATAATTATACATATATGAATTGAATTTTTGACCAAAATAAGTATACGTTACATACAAGGGGGTGGTTGTACAACTCATGGAATCTTTTTGAAAGCTTTATTCCAACTCTTCCAATCAGGCCTTTGATAAGTGCTTGAAAATCACTAAATATAACGTGATATATATGAGTTGTAGTGTCTAAATAGACTTGTATTTGCATAGTTTTACTATTATTTTAACAAATTTATATTTTCAAAATCACAAATATATTTTGTTGTTTTTGTTATTTTTAGCTTCAAAATTATTCAACTGATAAAAACTTAAAGAATTGTAACTAAAATCATTCAGTTGCAACCAAAGAAGAACAAAAGAATAAATGTATTTAAGTCTTGCATGTGTATCAACCAAGCTTGTAAGAGGATGAAACAAAAAGAAGTTAAAAACAAGCAATTTAACGTGTGCCATGGCGATGGAATTTATGTGCAGTGGTGCGAGTGTATCAAGTTAGAATTTAAACGCATACTAAATCAACGAATATCGTAGCAATGGAAAAATATGTGTCGTGGTACTCAATAATTGCTCACTCATGATCCACTTTATCCTCCTCATTTTGCTGTGTACTCTATCTATATATACCCCTCAGGACTTTTATTCTAATTCATCCCTTAACTCCATAACAACTCTTCTTCTTTGTTCTTAGTTTTCTATAACTTTTCTTTAAGTTCTCCTCTTAATTTGAGAGTTGAACAAACTTAGTTTTAACAGTAGTTTTTTATTCAATAAATAGTTCAGACATATATGTTTGGAGGTTTTCTAGATACAGATCAATATTAAAATTTTGTATTTTGAAAAATACGCTTGATGTATAAATTTTATATGTATTCTTCTATTTATAGAATTAATTTGATGTACTATTTTAATGTTGTATTTAATTTACTGAACATTTATTAAATTAAGCATGTTTTGTTGAAAATAATATGAGATCTTAGTGATGTTGTTATGTTTGTAAAAATATTAACTTTGGTAAATGATTTCATAAAATAAATTAAGTTTTATTTCTTCATTAAAGATTAATACAAATTTTGTTTTAGAAAAATATATTGATGAAATATTTTTTTTAATAAATTTAAAATATGAAAGTTAAATCCTAACATCTAGTTATCTATATCTAATTTAGAGTCATAGTTAAATCTTAGCATCTAATTATCTAGATCTAATTTAGAGTCATACTCTATTTTTCTATTTTAAATATTTTTATAAGAATTATTATTTGAAAATATATTGATGACATATTTTTTATAATAGATTTTAAAATATGAAAGTTAAATTTAGATATATCAATCTAAAATTTAATTTAGATATTTTGAATGATATTTTAAATTTATAACCCCACAAAATCATCAATTTAAATGGTTTGTTAATTCCTTAAGATTAAAACATAATTTAATCATTATCAATTATTGATCCCTATCAAAATACTTTAAATAATATTAATTAACAATGAAATTGATCCCATCAAAAGACTTTTTTATACAAAAAAGGAGAAACAGTAGTATTAATTTATATATTTAATAACTTAATTAATATTGAGCAAAGATGATTAACTAATTAATTTATCCCATAAAATCTCTATTGAATGATTAAATGTTTATCTACATGTTATTTGTTGAATTAAATCTATATTTTAATTTTATGTTATTAGAATATGATTTTCAAACCAAAACATTGTGATAGGATGTTTAGATTTATTTTTTTTGTCTTTAAATTTTTTGTTAAATTATTTAAAAATAACGTAATTCTTTTTTACATCAACCTTATAAGTATAATCATTATTTTTTTTCAAAGTGAGTCGTGCACTTTCAAGCTATTTTATAAATATACAAAATGTGTGCATCAGTCTCATAACGTGATCAATTAAGCATATAACGTAGCAAAATACAATAAATACAACATGCTTAAATCAATAAACCATAAAATAATTAGTAGATAAGGAAGAAAGATTTGCGGTAAACACGCTAGTGATAGTGTGTCTCATATGCTCCTATCCTGGCTAACAATATGCGTTAACGTGACAAATAGCACACACCATATGAATTAGAAAAACATACTGGAAACACTATAAAGGATTTTTAATCACTTCAAAACTTCCTATGTACTAACATATTCGACAAATAATAATTGTACTCTCATAACATGAGTTCATATATAACACAGTATGTAATGAGATAACCCGTATAGAACCCTTACTTATGTAATAACATCCTTCGGATACTTAAAAAAACCATACGATAGTAAGCAATTTATTAATAAGTAAATTAGTGGTATACAACTTGATAAAATAATAGATACAAATATCTCTACTAGTCAAGACATTTATCCTAATTGAGCCTAGATTGTCCTCGTTTGCTATCAATGCAACACTTGGTATAGTCGATCCAAACTCTTTCCTAGAGCTCCATCAGCACGTGAGGTGATTGACTACTAATACCTTAACCTACTAACACATATTGCATCTCCGTAACATTCATCCGACATATGACTTACAATCATATACGCTTTTCACAATGGAAACCATTGCGACCTTACAACACTTCTTCGACACACAACAACCTAACACATAGACTCTTCACCTATAGCCAACACTACAACCTTGCAACACTATACTAAATCATTGTAACAAGTTGAAACACCGCAACACAACTTAAGAGAAACCCCTCAAAATGATATGACTCCTTACTCATTCTCACATTTTTTGCACTCAACCCATTGTTTAAAAAATATGAGAGAGACTTCTATATGATGTCCTACATCACACAAATGATACAGTATTTTTTAGACCCAACACCCCGAAGAAAAATAGAACAAGGAAGGATTAGGAAAACCTGGTGCCAAACGAGTAAAACCTTCTTACGAATTCTGGCCAAAAAACCAAGGAGAAAAGGAAAATTTATAGAAAAATTCTAAGCCTCTTGAACAATCACTGGTCACTCATTGAACCTCGTCGGCCAAGATGAGAAGAGTAATAGCTATACCTGAATAAGGATAATAGTTGTTAAACACTCGCTGCCTAAGGTGGCGAAAGGTGGCCAAAACAAAGTCCCCAATGGAACAATAACACCAAAAACCCACCATGGAAACTATATCCAATGTAAGAAGTGTATATGTAATAGGAAAATACAAAAATGTGTCATAAGTAATACCCAGCCACCAGTAAACAACTTTACAAAATATAGATAGAAAAATCAAATAAAATATAAACATCATGTTTTGCGTATAGAAATGCCAACACATAAATGACAGTCTTTACAACCTTTGTCTTTCCTGCTGTAAAACATCAGCTTGAAATAATGGATTTTTCCTTTATATGATCTTGCAATTGGATGAGATGTTTATGCAAACATAAGTCTAATGAGACAAGAGGTGATAAACAAAATCCAGAATTAAAGATACCAGCAAAGACTCTTGTGACAGATCACATATTTAAGATGGAGTATTTTTGTGAATTTGAGAGTGCTGGTGGTGAGATGGATGGACAGTCCCAATTGGATTTTGTCCTAGGGTCACTTCCTTAATGTTTTGATAACTTTATAATACATTAATTGTAATATGAATAAGTTAAATTCACTTTGAACCAAGTAACGAACGAGCTACATAATGCTAAAAGTTTGCCAAAGGAGAAGCAAGGTTCTGTATGATTCTTGTTAGAAAGTTTACATCTAGTTCCATGCTCAAGGGCAAGAAAGGGAAAATACATATGAAGAAAAGCCCCAAGGTGGCAATAGATCACAAGAAAAAATGTCCCAAGAAAATACATGAACTTAAAACTGGAGACAAACCACCATATATGATGCAATTGTTTCAAGTGTGGTGCCAAGGGACATTGGAGGAATCAGTGCCCTCGTTAACCAAAATGGTATGGATTACTTAGTGAGTTGAAATGTGTTTAATTGTTAATTAAGTCATATAATAATTGGATTGTTGACTCTAGAACCACTAATCATATATATTTTCTCTTCTTTGGCTTGCGTGTAGGGAAACATGTAGCTCAATGAAGGAAACGTCAACTTTAAGTTAGGAACAGGCAAGGCTATTAGCACTATAGCAATAGGAATAGTCGTATTATCTTTAAATGATTATAGGACTTTAACTCTAGTTGATTGCTTATATGTACCAGAAAGTGAAACTTATTTGCAAGAACAAGGATATTAGATTCCTATGTTATTATTCGTAAGAATAAATCATTTAGTTTTCATCATCGACTTTATAATATGAGTCCATGCTCCTGTTTTGTTAATATCGAAGAAACAAGAGGTTTCTTCAATTTAAAATTGTTTCACTTAAGGCTAGGTCATATCAATCAAAATAGGTTGCAAAGTTGGCGCACATCATAGTGGAAGGGATAATTGATGTGGAATCAGAAACTGGGTCCATGTACTCCAATGTCACTGTGGAATAGAGATAGAAATGAATCACTACTGATCCAATCTAATCATAATACAGTATGATTTATTGTTAACGAATCACTACTGATCCAATCTAATCATAATACAATCTGATTTATTGTTAAAAAAAATTTAATTTGATTATATTTATTTTAATCATTGATATGGATTAGATAATAAATTGATCTATAAATTGAGGATATTCATGATCCATTTTAAATTGTTATAAAATTGTTTTTTCTTTATTTTTTTAAATTAAAATATTATTTAATATAATATATTTACATATTTTAGATTTATAAAATAAATAAAAAAATAATAAGAAAACACATTCCTAAAAAACGGCTTACTTATTTATTTATAATAATCATACTTTAATTTTTATTTATTTATTTTATTAACATTATAATCATATAAATTTAAAAAATTTAGGTACTTTTATAATAAAGTTTTTTATATTATTAAATTAATTCTATCTAAAATTTTAAATTGAGTATAATTTACACTTTAATTTCATTAAAAAAAATTATTTACAAATAAAAATAAAATTTGGACTAATTACTCAAATATTAGAAAAAAAATATTATCGTTTATAACAAAAATAAATAGTTATGAATATGATGATATTTGATTTTTGATTTAACAAATTTTAATCAATAATAGATAGATTTAAGAAAATTGTATGTGTGTGAAAGAGAGATTTATGAAAATATAAGAGAGAAATTTTAAAATGATTATTCATAATGTAAATTTTTTAAATAAATTGTTTTAAAAATTAAAAAAATATATTAAAAATGTGCTATTCTTTTAGTTTTAAAAATTATATTTTTAAAAATATATTTGAATTGATCCGATCTAAATTGATCCACGAATCTAGTTGTTTTGATTTGATCCAATCATTTGATCTTATGTGTGGATCATGATATGATTCAATCTAAAAATGATCAATTTTGATCAATAGATCATATGAAACAAATATCCGTGGAGTTTCAATCTAATGAATCTAATTATCATCCTTATTTGGGAACTTATAAGTCGATAAAACCTATTGGATGCAAATGAATCTACAAAAAGAAAAAAGAAAGAAGAGCAGATGATAAGGTGGAAAGCTTAGAGGCAAGACTAGTAGCACATGGTTTTATCCATGCATGTAATGCATACATTCAATTGAACAATTAAATTAAATCTTATGGGTTAAGACATTAAATTAATAGGGTATGACATATATATGTCAATGATTTCATGTGTCATAAACCATTCATACATAAAAAGTAAAATAACATGTAAAGACGAAATAAACACCATGTTATTTATGAATGGGTTCCTTTGGCTTAAAATTAAATAATGAAGTCACAATTAATATATGAATCTATATTGGGTTTAATTTAGTAACTCTGATATGGCAAGCAGATAATGCTTCCGATCAGTAAAAGGCCATTGGGTCAAGCTCAATAAATATTGAATCATTAAATAAATGTGACCATGGAATACTCTAATTAATTATCATAAAAAATAAAGATAGATAGATGGCCACAATGTTATAGCAAGTCTATCTATATGAGTAAGGGATATGTATTAGGTTGATTATTTTTCCTATATATATTCATATTGTATACAACTATAGATATCTCAGATCCCATAGCAAGACCTATATATTCTTTAAAATTTCATCATTATGTTATTAACTTAAACATCAGAGAACCAAAGACCACCCCACGATAGTCGAAGGTCCTAAAGAGGTGTTTCACCTCGCAGATCCATAAAGGATAGCCCTACCTAATGTCGTCAAAAATTGACATCAATATTTAGCACTGTCTATATAAAAGAAATGTGTTCTTTTCACCTGAATGGATCATAAATTGATAGACTTTCTAAACATTCTCTAGTTTCCTCATCTAAAAAACATATAGATCTTTGAGAAGAGATCGAGGGCCAACAAGGTTTTAAAAGAGAAGGTCCCTTATTCAACTAGTACTTTGCATCTATTGACTTAACTCTAAAAAATTTAAGAGAAGTCATGGATTAGTAAACTAGCTCCACCATCTAGACCCCAACTATCAGTTAAAAGGTCCAACCTATAATCAACAGGCCATCCATCCACCAATACTTGTAGCTCCACCATGATCTATTAGGTATATAGATCCTACATTTGTACCTTCTCACCCATAATGGGCCAATTGGATCCAGAAGAAGAATGCCCATTTTAAAGCCTCTATAAGCCTAATAGAAAACATGCTCTAGACCATCTTAGAGTGCTTATTATATCTATAAGCTCCTAGACCAATCCTCCCCCAAACCTACACTAAAAGACAAATACTAAAAACAAAGCTACAATTACTCAAAACATATCAAAATTTCTCATACTTTAGATTCTTTTTAGGTCATAATTAAGGCTCAAGCACAAATTCATCTAACATCTCAATACTACCTAACCCATACTTGCAGTGTTGTTCACACAATATTTGTAAAATAGTCAAGAGCTCTCAACACTCAAGCACACCATTTTACTCACAAAATATATAACACAAATATTAAAATACACTTAAAGTAATTTGTAATATGGAAATAACTTTTAGGGATAATTTTTGATAGATATTCGAGATATATTTCATGCTTGAAAATGAAAGAATAAAGGGATTTATAGAACCAACCAAGCACCAATGGCCAACCTCGATAAGGCCTTGAAAGGAGTTCGACGATGAATCCATAAAGGGATTTGTCGAGAGCCTCATTGAGGTGCCAAAAAATTTAAATTTTTATGTCCAAAATTATTGAGTAAAATGTCATAAATACCTACATAGGCAAAAAAAAACTATAACTCATAACCTATCTTGCATATTAAGAAAGCAACCATGTGATGTGTGTATCACATGCTTTCAAACACAGTGTACCTAACTATGTAAATGTGTGCATTGTTGATTAACAATAACCAACCTTATATAGAGGAAGGTAGAAAGAAACACTACGTAAAATAAACAAACTTTGTGTTTTATACAAGCCAACTAAGATATAAAAGACTAAGGAATTATACAAACTTAAATGTGATTCTAGTGTATAGGTAAAAATATTATGTCATATTTTTAATCAATTGAGAGGAACATGAAACCCTTTGATTTGATCTATAATGTTCTATGTGATTTGAAATTTGTTTAAATACGATGTGATTTGAAATTTGTTTAAATACAAGGTGAGATTAAGTATTTCATTACTTTTGTTGATGATAGCATAAAATATTACTATGTATATTTTTATAAATAAGGGTGAATTTATAGAAAAATTTATTCTTTATAAAGTTGAAGTTAATAATCAATTCAATAAAAAAATCAAGGTTTTGTGAAGTAATTGTTGTGGTAAGTATGAAGAATTGTTTTTTGAACTCCATACACAACATTGAATCATACATGAAATCACAATGTTGTTATTGAATGGTAAAGATTGCACCTTGATATAAAAGGTGATGTAACACAATTAAGCTTTAGATTACCTTAGGACTTATAAGAGAAGTCATGTTGTTGGCTAATCATCTTTTAATAAGGTGTCTTAAAAGAAGGCATATGAAACATCGTTTTAGTTATTTAAAGGAATGGTGGATTCCTACGAATACTTACCAATGCAGGGGTGTCTTATAAAAGTGACCATATCTACACCTAAGAAGGTGCAGATAAGTCTTTAAATAATATATTGCATTTTATTGGATATACATATCATATCAGTGTTTATCAATTTATGATGCATGTATCGAAGACCACACAAGATCTTGATAATGGAATCCAAAAATTCATTGTTTTTTGAATATTTATTTACTTGTAAGTTCCAAGGAAAATCAAGTTCAACTAAACGAACTTACGATACTATAAATGAAGATAGTCAGGACTAAGATGGTTATGTCAATGACAATGAAGATAATTATATAATCTCGTGTGTTTACGTCGATTGCATGCTAATTGTGGGTAATGATGATATCCACTATGAGCATGTTGAATTCAATGCTTGACATGAAAGACATGAGATCCATTGATGTAACTCTAAGAATTAAGATATCGAGGATATCAAGCAATCTCATTTTAAGACAATGTCATTATGTTAACAAAATATTTAAAAAATTCAACAATGATAATTCTTAAACTGTGAGAATCCCAATAGATGTAAATATAAACATATCTAAAAAATAAAGGTAAGAGTATGTCTTAATTAAAATATTATAGAATGATATGAAGCCTTATGTACTTAATAAGTTGTACAAGACTAAATATAGCTTATATTATAAATAAACTAAGTAGAATTTAAGATACTTACGTAATTATGAACTACACTACACAAGATATCTAACTATATTAAAAGAATATAGTAATATAAAGTAGATATCTAACATGAATGACTCAAAGTCTATTAGTGGATATATGATCACATTGAGTGGTGTAGTTGTTTCATGGAAGTCCTTTAAACAGACTTCAATTACTAGATCCATGATGTAATATGAATTCATCACTTTGGATAAATGTGACAAAGAGGTCGAATGCTGCATAATTTCTTAAAGGATAATCTAAAGTGGCCAAAGCTTGTGCCTACAATTTGCATCCATTGTGATAGTCAATTTGTTATTGATAAGACACAAAGTAATATGTATAATGATAAGTCTCAACATATGTCTTGTAAATACGATACCATTAAACAACTACCCTCAACATAGGTTATCTCTATTGATTATGTAAAATCAAAGGATAACATAGCGGATCTGCTAACTAAATAGTTAAATTAAGAGCTAGTTAATAAGTCATAGAGGGAAATGGAAGTTAAACCCATGAAAGGAAAAGAATTTACAAAGAAAATTCAGACTAGTTGACTAGAGATCCTAAGATCTAGGTTTAGAGAAGCAACCTAGTTGTAAAGACTTAGTTGGATCAGTGTAAGAGTTTACTCTCAAGTTTATTCCTATGATCAAAATAGTGATACTCGTAAGATACAAGTTAAGTTAAGGTTTTTAATGATTCTTATTAAGAGAATACCAATCAGAGTATTGCGAGTTACTCTTTACGAATTACTCTTATAGATAAGAGATCACCTGTGTAAAAAAGAAGTTGGATCGTTTTAAAAGAGAATTGTGTAGGGCTCAATTATGTAGAAACTCTAAAAAAACGAGACGTATATTTATGGCCAAAATGAACATAACAATGAGAATTGAATTATGTTAGAAAAAACTTATATGTGAATTATGCAGCCCTTACAAAAATGATAGAATAGTTTCAGGATATCATATCTACTGTTCAGTTAGTAAAATAAATATACTTTTAAAAGAGAATGTTCAAATGATAACACCTACTTATCCTATATAGATTTTAAACCGTTTAACTCTATTTTTGTGATAATTTTTTTAAGTTATTATGTTTAAAAACTTCAACGATTTTTATTCATGTGAAAGATTGTTAAAAATTATAAATAAAACTTGTAATTATATTTTGTGAGAAACAATAATGATGATTAAATATTATTAATCATTATTTAAATTAATTTGTTAATTTTTTCTTCCTTCCTTTTTTCTACTCTTTCTACTTTTAATTTATTTTTTAATTTATTTTTTCCTAATTATATATTTATATATAATTTAAGTTGGAAAGAAGGCCTAGAAAAGAAAAGTAATCTAAGTTGGAAAGAAGGGCATGCAAAAGAAAATTACATAAAATTTAAATAAATTAAGTTGGGTTTATTTTTATAGAATTTAGTCAATTTAAAATTTATTAGAGTAATAAATTGTGATATAAGTATGTTATTAATTGATTATATTATGAGATATATTTTTTAAGTTTTTAGATATTCATAATGGACGAAAAGAATTATAATTTATGAATTTTTATCGTTACTTTATTCAATTTATATTTTATTTTATTTAAATTATATATATAATTTATATATATTTATATTTATATATTTTTAATTAAAATGATATCATTAATTTTTTATCCTTATTATTTTATCTAGGGGTGTTTATCGGATGGAATCCATTAATTTTATATTCATCTGATTTGATCCGATCATCCACTTGGATTGAAATATCATAATCTGTAACCGATCCGATCATCTTTTAAATCCGATACAATCTGATATGTAATCTATTCGGATTAAATCTGAACAATAAACTTAATTAACTCTATTTTTGATATTTTTGAATAAAAAAATTAAATTTTCACATAAATCATAATATAAAATTATTTGTATTAAAAGAAATCTTAAAAAGCCAAATAAATATATATTAATTATATATATATATTTAATTTAATAAATATATATAATTAATTTCGATCGATCGGATGAGATCAAATGAATCATAGTGAAATTTATCATTCAATTCGAACTTAAAAGACGAAAAAAAATTTCATCTAATCTAATCCAATCCGATATTTGGATCAAAATCGTAAAAAAAAATCAATGCATTAATCAAATTATCCACGTGAATAACTGCTTATGCAGTGAGATTTTTACCGACAAAAAAATTATTTTAAGCATTAATTTTGCATAGAATAAGATCAGGTTGTAGGTAGCCGAAAATTTGGAAATTAAGTACAAAAGAAGACAAAAAAAAAAAGAAGAAGATGTGGTTAATATGTGGCCAGCATACCTTTTTTTGTGAACCACAGAAAAAAAAAATGATTTATGGTTTTCTAGATTTGCTTTTAGTAAAAGAAATTTGCAAATATCAAGAAATACGTGAAACAAGAGGTTGTGAGTAATATAGGGAAAGATTCCATTTCAAATGTTTGAAAACATGCAGATCAGCTTATCCTACCGGCGGACAAACAAACGGAAAAGTTAAATTCACTTCTGTCAACTGTCAACTGTCAAATTTAATATAATTATTTCAATTAATTCAAATTTATTATCTTAATTGGAATTTCATCTCAAATTTAAAAAAAAAAAGTACACATCGCTGGTCTTGTGATAAGAAACGAATAATTATATTATTAATAGTTAATGTACAGTAAATGATTTAATCGTAAATAGGACTGAATTATTCTGGTTTTAGTTGTCTGGTAGCTTCAATTTAATAAACTCAAATAATTTCGTATATTTTTTTAAAATTTGTTAAAAAAAGAATTGGATTAAATCGAACTTTATCCACCCTTGAACCTTATCTTAAATAATTTAAAAACAAATAATAAAAAACAAACTTTTACTGATATAGTATTTAATTGAGTAAACAAGGTTTGACAGTTTTGTGTACGTACTGATACATTGAATAATAGTTGCCCAGAATTGTGGATGATTTTTGGTTTCATATGTATCAACGAAGATACACGCAACAGAAGGATAAAAATATTTTTAATATGGTCGATAATATCTTAACCCTATCTATATTTTAAATATCTTAATATCGTTGATGTGTAGAACAATAATATAAATATTATTGTGATGTGACAGTGTCTTAAATAAAATTATAGAACTTTTTTTTGTTGAAACAATAGTATATAATTTTAGGATTTTTTTTATTTTGTAAATAAAATTTATTATATTATAAATATAAAGATTTGCACAAATATGTATTTTTAATTATTAGTTTAAATAATTATTTTAAAGATTTTAATTTTATATATTCTATAATTTTGATTTATTGATAAAAATAAATATTTAATCTATATATATATATATATTAAATATGAAAATTAAATTAAAAATAAGTAATGGATTATTTTAAAATTTATTAAAAAATTTATAATTTCACCGGGTCCATCATTTTCATGAATATTTTTAATTTTTTTTTGTCAACAATGAGAACATTCTCAATACATTCATAGAACTTAACTCTTTATATTTTGAGTATCAACATTTATTAAACCTAATACACGTGGTGTTTGATCCATTTCTTAAGATTAGTTTTTAGACTCATCCTTGTTGATTTAAATTTAATAAATATATAATAATATTAATTATTATATAATAATTACTATTAATACAAAATTATTTATTTTATAAAAAAAACTTAAACCTTTAAATTAATTTTTTCATGTTACTTTTATTATAACAAGGAAAAAAATTAATGTTTGTAATAATAATAATAAAATAATAACTTTTACGATAAGTTATGTTATTTTTGTGTAGGAATTTTCGTGTATAAAATACAAAATTTATATAAAAATCAATTATTGACAATTCAGTGTAGCATACTCACATAGTTGTTACACTTTGTATGTTTGTATGAAACACATACCACCAGGGAGTTGGGAGCGTGTAATTGGCATATTTAGATTTTGTTTATATATTTGGTTGTTTTTATTGTTTGTACATATTTGTAGAAAACTATTGTTATTTTTTCAAATAAATGACTAGTTTTTAGAGCTTGTAATGAAGCTCATTGAGTGGTCTACGAGATAGTTAGTAAGGAAGAGGCAGAGAAAATACGGCTATTATCCTTGCTGTGATGGTTATTATTCTCACCAAGGTGGTCAACAAGACCTTAGCAAAAGGTGCGTTAGCTCAAAGATTTTCTATAAATACCCCTTTTGGATTTATGAAATTAATTAAAAACATAGAAAATTTTTACAATTTGCAAACTCAAGATTTTCACTATAATAGTGTTTTTTAATTCCATATCATCAAGAGGTTGAGTGTGGTTTCATATTGGTGATACATTAAGTGATTTTTAAATATTTTTTTCAAGTGGGTTAGTTAAAAATTGATTAAACACCAAGATATAGTTACAATTAGGTATATGTGCATGGATTGCCTTTATCCTAAGATTTATCACATATTAAGTTGTAGGTGATTATATCATATTACATAGTGGTGGGACTTCAGAAGAAAGTTAGAGTAAATCGGATCACATTTATTATGGAGACAACAAAGAAGGCATATTAGGTCGAGTTGAGTGTGGTCATGTAACTAGTAAAGATATTAGTATTTATGGTCTTAGGTTGTAAACTATAGATTTACTTTAATTAGTAAACGGTTTGCTGTCAACAGGCTGGGGTTACCACATATGTGTAGATACGTATAAGTTTATCATGTTATATTAATGTGTTTAGATGATCATGTTTTGTTAGTACAATTATGATTGCATATGAAAGCCTTTCTTTTCTTACCATTTTCTTTCTAGTTACTTGAAGTTGATGCTATGCTATCTTTTATTGTCCTAATGTATGTTGGTTGTTAAAATATCAATCTATCTACTTATGTGAATTAACTTACTATTTCTTCTTTTTGTTTATATGTTATTTATTTGTTTTGCATGTTTCCATTATGTATGAGATTAGGTGAGTCCCAAGGTGTTCTTATAACCTTGTCTTAGTTTTGCACTAGGTCTCAGACTCTTTTAATCGGTATCATAATAGGTACATCTTATTCAGCTTAATTATTTTGGTGTTGATTCTTTTTAACCCTTCTTATGTGTGTTTCTCTTCTTTAATCTAAAACGACTTTTGGTATAAGAGAAGTTGTCTATAGATCTTCTGAGTTCAATGACATGTGTTATGCTTTTTGAATATTTTTGATGTTCTCTTATTTGAGGTCGTATGATGATGATGTTTGGTTCTTGATTGAAAATAGATGGAAGAGTTCTTATCAAACTCTTAAAGATGACATTTTAGAGCCCAAGACTTTCAGTAATTAGAATGAAGAGTAACTTCAAAATAGTAATCATAACTACATAGGATTGTATGCTATCCTTGGAGTTGTGTATATAAGTGAAGTTTAGTGTTTGTCTAACTATAAGAGCTCAAAAGACATATGGGAGTGTTTTGAAAAGAAGTACGAAGATGATTTCTTTAGTATGGTGGAGGATAGGTCTTTGAGTTATGAAGTTGGTACTTTTGGGTGTTCTATGTTAATGGCTTCTCATTTAGAAGAGGTGCTTACCAGGTCAATGTATTGGGCAAATGTAGAAAGTGATGAAGACTATTCCATACAAGATACTTATGATCAACTAGTTTATGATCTCTTGAAACTAAAGAAGACTATAATGAAGATTGACATGAGTAAAAAGGAAAAGGATAAAAATCACTAAGATCTTTCTAATCGTTTGTTGAATGTTATCCTTGAAAGAGAGAAAGTCATTGAAGACTTAAAGTTGATGTTGGATAATTACATCAAGTCTTTCAAGATTCTTCTAGATGATAATGACGAGTATTTGGCACGTATCAATGAGCTTGAGAGATCTACCCAACATAAAGAATTAAAAGGATAATATATTCTACTTGTTTTAGACACTAGGTTTGATAAGTTCAAGGATGCCGCTTAGTTTGAGCATGAGGTATTTCTCGTAGAGAATGAAAAGGTGTGTGACACGATTGGGAACATACAAGTATATGTGGTCACATACAAGTGATAAGTAATTTAAGCACAAGGGTTATCGTACTTACGAAGATTGGTAATAATTTCTACTATTACTTAATATATACATATTTTTAGCTATTAAATTATTTATATTTAATTTTATTTTATTATTCTTATGTGTTATAATTATTTATTTTATTTTTATGAGAAAATATGAATTTTTATAATTTTTAAGATTTTTATAGATTTTTCATTAATTTTACTTGACAAATGGATGTTTTTAAAGTTAAGATAGATGTACTTAGAAATGTGGATGTGCTTGTACAGGAGTGGAATTACTTAGTAAAATAATGCTTTTAATGACGTCTCTCCATCACATTATTCCACCAGCATAGCACCAAATGATGTGTCACTTGGCCTAGTTCTTCAACCCTAGCGAGCGACACATCGTTCATCCATCTCTTTTCCCCAGTATTTTGCGTTGTTCTATGTATACACTTATTCAAGCACTTGAAATAAAACAAAACATGCATGTGATTCCAAACACATAAATTTATATAAATTATCACATACATATGTTATAATAAAATCTATTTATCACATTTAAGTATAATAAAATCACGAAATATTAGCGATTTTAAAGCACTTATCATAACTCCCAATCAACTTCTTACTAGCCTCTAGCAAAAAAAGTGATATAAACTAAAAATGAAAATAAATAAACTAACTAAACTAACCTAAATCTGTATATTTGTTTGTACTTTGTATTTGTATGTTGGCTTCTTGTGTGCAAAACACGGAATCTATTTATTTTACTCAGTGTTTTGTATTTCTTTATGTAAAGTTGGTTATTATGAATCAGTAATACACACATTCACATAGTTGGGTACATTTTGTATGCGAATATGTTTACATATACCACTAGATTGGTTTCAATAATATGCATGCTAAATTGACCATTGTGGTTTTTGGCAAGTGAGCGTGCTAGCAAGTTGACATTGTTGCTCATATTTTTGTTTTGTTTTATTTTAGAAGTGGGTATTTATGAAAATTACTCGGAATATTTTTGGAATGAAAAATATGATTTTTTGTAACTCGTTATACTCCTCGACAAGGGCCTTGCCACACCCCTCAAAAGGTTATGGCAAAGTGATCGGTATGGACCATGGCGAGGCAATGACAAGGTTGGTTGTGAGCTTGGGTAATTTCTACAAACACCCCATTTCTCTTCTTGTTTCTTATCCAAAAAATCGTAGTAGAGCTTTGTCAAATTGACATCTTATTTTATGTTTTTGGATCATTAATATCATGAGTGTTGTTCGATATTAGTGTTTTATGACTGTTTGAGCAAAATCGTATTCTTAAGTGGTGAGTACTCGAGGCAATATTTGCAAGTAAGATTTATGTGAAAATGTATAATTGTGAGCTGTGTGTCGGCAGAGTGTTGTGAGTAAAATAGAATGCTTGAATGTTGAGCTTTTGACTATTTTACTTTCTATGTGAGAAACAACATTATGAGTTTGGGTTGGTTTGTTGTGGTGAGATATCAAATTATTAGTTATGTGAGGTACGTGGATTGACTGTGTGTCCCACGTAGATAATTTATAGTTTGTGGTGGATTGTGTGTTCTACATGATTATCGATGGTTCGTGATTGAGGGTGGTCTTCAAGGTTAATAGTTCTGTTCACTTCATATTACTGATCTACGGTTTTTAATAACATTATATTGGGTGGTATTGGCTTTAGAGGATAGCCAATTTCTAAAGCCAATTTCGTGTGTCAAACCAAATCTACAAACCTTCATACAAACTTTGCAAAAATGCACAATTTCGTAAATATTTTAAGGATATGATGACCCAAGTTTCTCTTATGGGTTTTGGGACTTACCTAAACTTCATTCGGAGACATTGGAGTATAGGATAAAGACAAAAGTTTCATAGAAATAAAAGGAACTGTAAAGATGAAAATACCAGAATTGATCTATCTTGGAGAAAATGAGTCACTTTGAGCATTGGAGCTTGAAGATTGTGATTAGGTTTCTTCTTCCTGTGCTCTTATGTAGTTTCTTTGTATTTTACATGTATAATTCTCGAGATTTATTGATTAAAATTATTATGGAGTGACTTCTAGCTCAGCGGTTCCATTGGAACCCACTAAGTAACTTTGGATGCTTAAATTTAGTTTTTATTTATTTATCTGCCTATTGTGTTGATATGAATTAAGACCACATTTAACTTGTTCCATTGTAATATTATCATATTTGATTCATTTATGTTAATATTTATATGATTGAGTACAAAACACAGTGTCTATGTTTCTATTCACAAATCTTGTTTCTTCCATATATAGTTGATTGTTGTGTGGTTCAATTTCACACTCACTTAGAATATAAATGTATCTGATCACACACTGATCTTCATTAGCTATTATCTTTTGTAGCGTTTTTGTTGTGTGTGTGTTTTTTTTTTTAATTTATGATGTGTCTAGATCTGATTTACTTGCTGCATTTTCTACCCACTTGTTCACGCTTTCTTGCCCTTAGTTTCTACCTAGAAGATGGGAAGGCTGCACCTTCGCATCTTCGCATCTTATACTTGGGAAGAAGATGTGACAAAACATGAATCATTGTGTGTGACCCAACGACCAACTGCCTTCTTTATAAATACCCTTTATGCTTCATTTAATTAAAAAGTGTGGGAAGCTCTTACAAATTGAAAAATTAATTTTTCAAACATTTTTCAATCTAGTTCATTGTGTTGTTTCGACACACTTAGATTTTCAAACTATATTTTTGGGTTGGATATAATTAAAATGAATTTTACTGAGACATAGTTTACATATATGTGCATTGGCAATATTGGTAACCACACGCATTTGTAAATTCACTTATGTTGATCCATCGAAGGTCGACTAGTCATTACTTAGTGATGGTGCTCGAGGGATGAGCAAGGTCTAAGGAGGATTGGTGTTGTGTTCACAGTGTGGGCAATACTAGGAGTAGGTTGGCAAGTTGCCGCAATTTCTACTTTTTAGTAAATTGCTTCTAGATGATTCCCCATATATGAGAACCCAATGTGATTTTATCACGTTACATCGCCTTGTTACATCTGATAATATATTGTCAGAGTACAATTACGATATGTCAAATATGTTGGAAGCCTAAGAAGCCCTTAGTGATCGAAAATCTTATATGCTAAATATGTTGAAAAGTAGTTTTGGGTTCTTTGAATATAATTGTAATATGAAAACTAATTACAATTACATGTTAATTGTATTCAATTTTGCACGTTATGTGCGTTTGAACGAATTTAGCATCTTAGTTAGTGACTTTGAGAAATCAATATCCTTCTATCCCTTGTTTCTTAATCACTCGTAAATAGTAATTTGGGTTTATTGTAGTTTACCTTTTCAAACAGTTTGAAAGGATTAGAGTATTCCAAATTTGAACCTCAACTTAAAACTAAAAAATCTCGTAAATATGACATATATTTAGGGGTGTACACCAGATGAATCTATACTCATTTGATTTGATCCGATTTGACCATTTGATCAGATTCAAACATTCTAATCCACAATTGATCTGATCATTTTTTAAATCTGATGCAATCTGATACGTAATCTATTTGAATTGAATTAATTGAATCCGATCAATCCATAACTTATTCGAATTGGATCAGTTGAATCCGATCAATCTGACCAATAAACTTAATTAACTCTAATTTTGATATTTTTGAATAAAAAAATTAAATTTTCACATAATATAAACTTATTTGAGTTAAAAAAACCTTAAAATATGACTAATATAAGAATAACCAATGAAAATATAACTACTATATAAAACATAAATATATATTTAAGTATTTTCAATCAGATCGGATGACATAATCGAATGATACATAATGAAATATATCATTCGATCCGAACTTAACGGTAAAAAAATTAATAAATTAATCGAATGATCGAATTTTTTGCACACCCTTACATATAAGGTTTAAAAATACTTAACAATTAGAAATGAATACTACCAAATCATATCAAGATGTATTAACATCAAATTTGTACATATTTTTTATGTAGCCATTTAAGACAATTGGATAGTTCGTGCACGAGACAATAACATTGCTTAAATTTAATAAAAACCCTTCTTATAACATTTGATTATAATGACACAACTGATGTAGTAACAGTCGACAACAGTTACAAATAATTATGAAAAAAATGTCCTAAATTTAATCAATAACGCAATTATATAGGTTTAATGTTTATTGTGAAAATTATAAACATGTAGTATTTATTTTTAATTTGTTATGTAGAAATATTTTATTATATGTTCTACGTTTTACTTTGTTTTTTCATAATCATGCATGTATCATCTAATCTTATTACATTTACACAACTACGTCGTTGTCTAAAGGCTGACACCAACAAATTGCTTTAGATACTATCAATGTGACTACAGCACTAAGAGCTGTACAACTGAAGTTATATTACTTGTTATACAGTTGAGCAATACGTGGGCATATAAGTAAAATATCATGCTCGGGATTCACAAGTGGGATCTTTAATTTTGGGCAGGATTAAAAATGGAAAGTTAATTAAGTTAATTGTGTTTTATATATAAGGAGTTAGTTGTAAACATATTTAAAACGTTTAAAAAAATTAAATTAATTATGTTTTATGTGTACGAGGTTAATTACAAATATAACTAAAAAGTTTACGCAGCGCCAAAAACAAGAAATCATCACTGAAATTCGTTAACAGCCGAACTGATAAAAGAAAACAGAGAGATAAGAGTGTAACCCATTAAAGCATCAATCTTGGGGAATCTCTATATCACCATCAGCGATCTCCTGCTTAACATCCTTAGGATCCTTCCCATCGACCGTACAGCCAACAGAGACACAAGTCCCAAGAATCTCCTTCACAGTCCCACTGAGATCTTTTGCCATAGATCTGTTACTCATGACCTTGGCGATTTCAATGACATCGTCCAGTGTAATATTCCCATTGTGCTTCATGTTCTTCGTCTTCTTACGGTCTCTCTCTGGTTCCTTCAAAGCATTGATAACCAAAGCCGCTGCAGAGGGAACAACAGTGACCTTAGCTTGAAGGTTCTGGACAGTCAGCTTCACAGTCACACTCAAACCCTTCCAGTCTTTTGCCATTTCTTTGGCTGTCTTCTCCGATTTTCTTTGGAGACAGATCCAAAGTACCAATTTTGGGGGCAAGAGAACTCGCCGATCCGACCTCTCCTCCGGTAACTCTGACGAAAACGTCTACGACTTGAGATGGATCGAACTTTGGAAGCACGGTTGATGGTGTGTAATGTGGTTTTGAGGATTAGGGAACGAGAAGACAAAGAGAGGAGCTGACGAATGAATGTATCCTATGCCTTTGGAGAATCAGAATACACTGGGGCTGACATTTCAATAAGAAAAGCCCATTCGGCCTTTCCTTCACTTTGACGACAATCACTACGATTTTACATTTTTACCCTTTGTCATTGGAAAAATTTGGAAAAATCCCATTTATTACTACAATATATCCTTTGAATGAATTCTAAATTTAAAATATTAACATATTACTAAAAATATCCTTTACACATCCAATACATCCTCAGTCCCCATCCCCCTTACACATCCCTCTCATCTCTCTCACTCAGCCCCTACAAAATCACCACCCACAACCAGGCCCAACACCAGCCCAACTCTGTTTCAGCGCCCCCAAAATCACCAGTCACCATCATTTTGCTGTACTTCTTCTAATTTTGCTCTTTCTCATTCTAACAACCATTTGTTACTAAATACGCTATTTTCAAGTTTTTATAATAATTATATTTTAGATTCTTATCTATTAACACATAATAACATGAATAATCATCACAATCCAAATTAAATATCATTATTGAATGTATCATTGTATTACTTGAAGATTATAAAATGACTTATAAATTTTAATTTAATTTGCATAAAATATATTCCAACTATTTGTACATAATTTATGAAATGTATGTCAAGATGAGTGTATATGTGGTATTGGAGCTTGTGATAACAAACTTATCTGCATTTTACATTAAATGAAATTAATAAATCAAAATATTAACAATAATCATATAATTTAAATATAAATAATATTTTTACATATACAAAATAATTTCTTTTGACAAAACAAATAGCATATATCTTCTTTTTGATAGCCATCTCATACTAAAGAGGGAGAAAAACCCATATTCACTGTAAATTAAATGTCATAATCGTGCCTTTGTATATAAAAACAATGATATGTCCTATGTAATAAATTTTATGAACAAACTCCATCATTACTTCAAGATATCATATAAAAAATGTAATCTTCGTGATGATTTTGTAACTAACTTAACATATCAGCTCTAACATGAGACCATGCTTTCTCTCCTAATCCAAGTCCAATCCCATAGTTTTAAACCCACAATTATCATAACCTAATACATCATTAAAATGCCTTACATATGCTTTGAATCCAATAAGCATTTGACTTGTATATATTGAAGATTTAATTGATAGTTTTGATTGAGTTATTTTCAACGATAACTTTTATTTTCTTAAGAATTGTGCCCCATTTGAAGAAATAATTAGTTCAAAATCAAGCATAGATATATCAGGTTCCTTTTCAACTAATGCATACTAAAAACCAAATGTGTTGAAGAGTCAACTTTAGAAGGACAACCTTGGCTTCTTTGTTTCACAAATGACTCATCCAAATAAGATATACTTAAATCTGCCAAGATACTTAAGGCCATATACATCTTAATTTTCACATGCCTATCAAAAGCGTTTCAAGAACTTTTAAACCAAATGGGTGCAATCCAAGTCTAGTTCCTCATTTTGTAATATGGGTGCAAAAATGAGTTTCTTCCCATGGGCATCAAGTGAAGACAACTCAATAGTAGGCAAATGTGGGAAACAATTTTATGATTGCATTCATAAGAGCTTTGTCTTTATCTGTTATGATGACATTAGGTGTAATTTCTTCATTCATCAAAGATTTCAATCTCTTTAATACCCAATGATAATTATCCTCCTTTTCAAATTCTATATATGCACATGTTATAGAAAATGTCATGTTTGTAGAAGTAATCTGAACAATCTCAAGAAGCAAAAATTTGTAATTATTAGTCTTATAGGTACAATCCATGATAATCACATGAGGAAAAGCTCTTAACATATAAGTGGATATTAGATGAGCAAAAAATAAGTATGTTATAGCCTCATCAACATCATGGCTCTATACCACTCTATATAATTGTTTTTATTCTTTTAAAATATCAATAATTTTTCTTTTATAAAAATTATTTAAATTCTAAAAAACTAATATCTTATAATTAATTCTTATTATTTTAAATTAGGTTATAATAAAGCTCCATCAATAATATTATTTAATATAAAAAAATTGTGTATTTATTATTAAACATATATCATATTTTTTATTTTTACATAAATATTGTTGATTTTTTTATTTGGTCAAAAATTTTATTTCATTCCAATATATAATATTTATTATTGATTTATTTTTTTAAATAATTTCCCTTTATGATAAAAAAATACTAAAAACTTAAAATAGCAATTAAACATTTGGGTGTCCTGGTGTTCCATTGAGGATTCCTGATATAATTTTGTAAAGATTTTAAGTAAGAATGAAAGATAAATTTAAAATCAAGAAAGTGAAACCAAAGGGTGATCGTTGGTACTGTCTATCCTGTTGATAATCCTTTACTAGAATTATTATTAAATTAATTATGATATTAATAAAAATAAGCTTAGAAAATATTATCAACCCTAATAAAATTAGAATGAAGAGGATCAAAGGTCTTTTAGGTTGTACCTTATACAAATAGAAGGTTAAAATATAATATTTAAAATATTAATTAAACATTTGGGTGTCTTGGTGGGAAAAAATAAAAAATACTCTCGAAGTTTTCAATATCTTCAAAAATACTCTTAGCGTTTAAAATAAAAATTATAATAACCCTAAGATTTAAGGTATCTTCAATAATGCACTTATTATTTAATAGAAGTATCAAAAAATCGTGAAAAATCACATCAATATATAAAAAGTCTTTTCTACCCTTGCCTATATAACTTTTTGAATATTGTTATTGAAAATATTATCGTAAATACCCTTTAAGTTTTACTTTTCTTCAAAAATACCCCTGTTATAATAATTAATTTAACTTTATCAAAAATACCCTTTTTATAATAATTAATTTAACTTCATCAAAAATTTCCCAACTATAATATTTAATTTATCTTCATCAAAAATACCCCTATTTCTTAATAACACGATATAAAATATTTTTCAAAAATACCCTTGAAGATAAATTAAGTTAATAAAGCACACAATATCAAGTTAAATATTTTTGGAAAATATTTTATATCGTGTTATTGAGAAGTAGATGTATTTTTGATGAAGATAAATTAAATATTGTAACAGAGGTATTTTTGATGAAGTTAAATTAATTATTATAGCAGGAGTATTTTTGAAGAAAAGTAAAACCTCGAGGGTATTTACGATAATATTCTCAACGAAAATATTAAAAAAGCTATATAGGTAGGAGTAGAAAAGAATTTTTCAGATATTGATGTGGTTTTTCATGACTTTTTGATGCTTCTGTTAAATAATAAGGGTATTTTTGAAGATACCTTAAACCTCAAGAGTATTGTAGCTTTTTTTAAACATTAAGGGTATTTCTGAAGATATTGAAAACCTTAGGGATATTTTTTGATTTTTTATCCCACGGGAGTAATATATGTATAGGGGTGAGATTACTATTTTGTTCCTAATATTAAACGGAGATATAAAGCTGATAATGTTTATAGACATTTTTGATATTAAATAAAATTTAAGGATAATTTTGAAAAAATGTAAAATCTCAGAGATATTTGTGATAATAATCCGTCATGGTGTTCTATCGAAGATTCGTATAACTTTGTAAAGATTTTAAGTAAAAATGAAAAATAAATTTAAAATCAATAAAGTGAAACCAAAGGGTGATCGTTGGTCCTGTTCATCCCGTTGATAATCCTTTATTAAAATTATTATTAAATTAATTGTGATATTAATAAAAATAAGCTTACATAATATCATCAACTTTAATAAAATTACACAGAATAGGATCAGAGTTCTTGTAGGTTGTAGCTTATACAAATATAAGGTATAAGTTTTGTAAAGTTTTAGTGAACCACGTAAGTATTATTGGTTTTATAAAATTAACTTCAAAATACTATTTTATTCTTAATTAAGAAATTTTATCGGATTATATAATTTGATAATCATGTGATTAAATTTATTAAATTATTTCTAGTTATTAAATTAACTCAATTTTTAAATTCATATAACTTGATTGTAACACTAATAACTTCAATTAAATTTTTATTTCATCCTCATAAATTTGATTAAATATCAACAAATAATATAATTTTATTAATTTTTTAATTAGTAATCAAAATAAATTTTTAATGTTAATTTTATAAAAATAATAGAATCTACGTAATGAACTAAAAAATTATATGATTTAAGCAAATTAAATATATAAACTATCGAACACGCACTTCATTTCATAAATTTTATTCCATAATTTTTTTATATCTATTCTAAAATATTAGTACGTAATCATTAATATTCTTATTCAAAGTGGTACATGATGACTACTTTCACAATAGGGTTGAATATCTTGGATAAAGGTTAAACAAATTTTCAAATCTTCCATAATTTAGTTATCATCTTTTTAGATCTTAATGTAATGAATGAATTATCATCTTTTTAGGTTTATGATTTAGGTCGATTAATAAGTAAACTTTTAATTAATTACACGGTAAGAAAATTAAGACAAAAAATCTTAAGTAAACATAAATTTCTAAAATTAAAGTTAAAAATTCAAAAATAATTTTAAATTATGAAAGTGATTTAGAACTTAAGAAACTAAGTTACATTCATGATATAATTAATAAAATTATTGATTAATGGTGAAGATAGTTAGATGATAACAAATCTATTAATATTCTTGTACAATTTATTTTAATATTTTATATTATTTTTTTTAAAAGAAAAAAAACTAACTTTTATTAATTTTAATTAATTTACTGACGAACTAGTAATTAGGAATAAATATTATTACTAATTTCATGAATATAATAACATTTATTTTTAAATATATACATAATTACATATAGTTAGTATTCTGAATCGTAACAATTTCAATATATTTTATAGAATAAAGTTTCTTAAGACATTTACTTTGGTCATAGTATATTACAATTTTTACCTGTGGATTGGTTAACGATGCAACTCATTTATTGTTAACTCTAGTAAAATGAAAATGTTAACTTTGGATGTGAAACAATTTTTTTTATGCATTTGATTCATTCAAATGAAAACATTGTTATTTTATTAGAGTTAAATGCATAGAAAAAATTCATTATATTTAAAAGTTAAATACTAAATATATAAATGTATTTATATTTTAATCCTTATTTTAAAAAAATTAATTATTTTTAAATTTAAATTAATCATAACTAATGTATTATATATATATAATGTTTTTATTCTTTTAAAATATCAATAATTTTTCTTTTATAAAAATTATTTAAATTCTAAAAAACTAATATCTTATAATTAATTCTTATTATTTTAAATTAGGTTATAATAAAGCTCCATCAATAATATTATTTAATATAAAAAAATTGTGTATTTATTATTAAACATATATCATATTTTTTATTTTTACATAAATATTGTTGATTTTTTTATTTGGTCAAAAATTTTATTTCATTCCAATATATAATATTTATTATTGATTTATTTTTTTAAATAATTTCCCTTTATGATAAAAAAATACTAAAAACTTAAAATAGCAATTAAACATTTGGGTGTCCTGGTGTTCCATTGAGGATTCCTGATATAATTTTGTAAAGATTTTAAGTAAGAATGAAAGATAAATTTAAAATCAAGAAAGTGAAACCAAAGGGTGATCGTTGGTACTGTCTATCCTGTTGATAATCCTTTACTAGAATTATTATTAAATTAATTATGATATTAATAAAAATAAGCTTAGAAAATATTATCAACCCTAATAAAATTAGACTGAAGAGGATCAAAGGTCTTTTAGGTTGTACCTTATACAAATAGAAGGTATAAGTTTTGTAAAGTTTTAGTGAACCACGTAAGTATTATTGTTTTTATAAAATTAACATTAAAATATTATTTTATCTGTTAATTAAGAAATTTGATAGGATTATATAATTTGATGATCATGTGATTAATTTTATTAAATTATTTCTAGTTATTGAATTACCTTAATTTCTAAATTCATATAACTTGATTGTAACACAAATAACTTCAATTAAATTTTTATTTCATCCTCATAAATTTGATTAAATATCAACAAATGATATAATTTTATTAATTTTTTAATTAGTAATCAAAATAAATTTTTAATATTAATTTTACAAAAAATAATAAAATCTATCTAATCAATTAAAAAATTATATAATTTAAGCAAATTAAATATATAAACTATCGAATACGCACTTCATTCCATAAATTTATTTCATGTTATAATTATAGGAAAAGATTTTACTTTTTTATTTTTCAATTTTTTTTATTACCTTTTTACCACCTAGCTACTACCCCTGTTCACGCTTTGAAACTGCTTATCAAGAAATACATACATAGTTATCTTTAAAAGGATTCAATAATGAGCTAAGATGCCTAACAATTTTTAAGAATATCTCATATTTGCTTTTGGGTCCCTTGATAGGATAGAGGATAGAGGATAGAGGATAGAGATAAGGAAAAGGAAATAAGGAAAAGCACGGTTTAAACTCAATTTTCTTCCATGGAAGTGATAGTTAGCAACTTAGTATCTTATTTTCAAAGCACTTGTGCTTTGTACAGAAAATCGGATATAAAGGTGTAAATTGGGAAAAAACTTTGATATGCAATACATGTATTTAATATATATCAATAATTTCAAAATATATATCATTAATAATTATATAAAATAATTTATGTAAAAATATGACATAAATATGATATCATCGCAAAGTCATTCTTTAAACTATGGTCAACGTGATAACTCCAACAAATTTAATTAAATCTGGTCTATCCAAATGCGTACTTTCCTCAGTACACGTGTCTTACTTTCTTGCTACAACACATGTATCACGCAAATTAGGTGAGTAGTGAAAATTATATATTTATTGAGATATGAAATAATTATTATTTTAATAATTATTTATTAAGGAAGTATCAATTAAATTATAATACGTTTATATAAATTTTCCTTTCCGTCTTTCGATGAGAAAAAAAGGTGGGTTTGTACTTTGTACCCAATTTTTACTTTTATCCATCAAATAGCTTTAATTTTCAATTTTTATTTCTTAAATGCTCAAATAGAATTTACTAGTACTTTATGACCTTAGTCAAATAGTTTTTTTTAATTAACTGAAAATTTCACAAAATTAATATTAATTTATTAATGTATTTTTATCCACTTGCATTTTTAGTTTTCATAGTATAATATCCACCATTATATTCATATTCACCGCATATTTATGTTTTTATTATCAATTAAATTAAATTGGTTAATAAATTTTAAATTCATATATTAGAAAATAAATTTTTTATTTAATTTTGATCGAAAAATACTTATTTAAGTTAAAAGTTTAAGTAATTTTATGATTTTACTTAATTAAATTACATCATTATTTTAATTAAAAAATATAATATATATATATATCTTAGATATGTTATTTTATTATATTAAAAAAAATAAAAAAAATCAATTTTACAAATTAATAAAACTTTAAAAGATATTTTTAAATTAAAGAATTAAATAACACCTAACATCTAAACAAATAGATTTAAATAACATTTATCTCTTATCAAACTCACCGAATATGCTTAAATTATATTAATATTTATAATTTAATTTAAATTGATTTATATTTCATAATATGTTTAAGTGTATAGTTCACACATTATTTTTTTAAATTTCTCCTATTACATATCTATTTTATCAGTATATATAATTGTAAAATTTTGGTTATATATTTATTTAAAAAATTTACATAATTGTGCGACTTCATTTTTTCTTCGTATATCTCACATTTATTTTTCATAATTTTTTCAAATATTTATTTAAAAATACATAAACATCGTAAAATACTAAAATTCAAATTCATTAAGAGTGATTATTATTTTTTTATATATAAGATCACCATTTTTAGTTACCATTTAGCTTGATACATATATCTCATGTGGTAGATTTTAAAATATTTAATCTTACTGATCAACAACATAGGAAAGCTTAATCCAACGATCAAAACAGTGGGCGGAGCATATTGTATTAAAAATACCGTCAGTAGCAGACTATCTTCTCTTATATACAGGCTAACTTCTTTTTCACGACATGTATAAAAAAATTTACAAATAAGATGTTATAATAGATTAAAATAAGTAAGAGGGAGTTATGATAATATATTTTCTTCATAATTAATATAATAATAAATGATTATTTTTAAATTTTTGTGATTAAACAAATATTATATAATTAAAGTTTAAAATTAAAATATAATTCTATTTATACATAAAAATTTATTTTTAAATCTTATTAAAAAAACATATATTAATTTTGTTATACCATAAATATAAATGAATATATATTTTTTAATATTTTTAAAAAAATAAACATAAATCTTTTTTATTAAGTGATTAAAAATATATCCAATTAAAATAATATATAAAATTAATTTCTAACGATATATAATCTAATGCAAGCGATTTTGAGTATCTTTTTAACTACATAGGAGAAAACGATACAACTATTGACAAGACGATTAATGAAAAAGGTACTGGAAAAATAATAAAAGAAGCTGAAGCTGAAAACGAAATGTTACATAATTTTCTTTTAGAATACTAACAGATTACATCAGAGCTTCTTAATGCACTAAAAAAGTTAAAGATAAGTAGGGACTGATACTGATGGTAAAATGGTCCATACTTAACATATTAAAATAGATTATTTTTAAATTTAATATAATAATTATTCACTTATAAAATTAATAGATTTAATTCAATGGATTTCGTGAATTGATTTAAATTTAAATTTTATTAAAACTAAAAGAATTATAAATTCTTCACATATTTTGTTAATTTTTATAACTATTTATTTAAAAAAATTTAATTATAAATAATAATTTTTAAAATTTTTCTCTTACATTTATTTTTATAAATTTAACTTTTTCTTTCTTAAAATTTTCATAAATCTATCTATTATTATTTAAAATTTAATAAATAAAAATTTAAATTTCAACATATCCATAATTATTTATTTATTTTATATTTATTCTAAATTATATTATTTTTTTTAACTTACCATGATTTATTTAAAATAATTAAAAAAAATTAAAAAAAAATAAAAAATATTTTCCTATTATATATCATATTCTCTTACTTTTTTTAATTTATTAATCTAAAATATTCAATATAACACATCAATTAATATTTTATTTTAAAAAAATAAAAAATAAAATAATTTGAATCTAATCACGATTAACCTATTAATTAATACTTTATCAATATGATTTATTTAATCCATCTATCAAAACAATCAAATTCATTACCATACATGTTCTAAAGCTGGGAGGTGACAGTTATGAATTATGATTAAATAATTAATGTTATATAATATAAATTAAAATCATATTTCAACATGACTTTAGAATCATATTTAGTTTCTTAATTTTATCATATTAATCCAAGCGATGAGAAAGAAAGAAAGAAAAAAATGCAAATTTTAATTCATATTATATAACATTAATTATATGCAAGACTTTTGATCGCAATTTACACAATTCGAGAAACGATACTGGGAAGTCCTTGAGGAGATTTTAGTTACAAAATTAAATAAGAATTAATAAGACAAATACATAGGTAGTTATAAAATGTAAAATAGTGGACCATAGATATGACAGAGTAGATATAGAATTGATTGAGAGAATTTTAATCATAATTTAGAATGAAAAATAAAATATAAATAATGGTTAATAGAAGTTAAATTGTATGAGTCATTTTTATATGTATCATGTTTTGTATGCATGAGTGATACCGGAATGTATGTAATGTTGGAAATGTACGGTACTGAAGTAACAGTTCAATTTATTATTAACAAGGGCTAATTATGTTGTTATGTATAAATTATTGTATATAAATTTTTTTTGTATTTTATTTTACAGTTTAATTCTAAGAATGAAACGATGGAAAATAAGAAAAAGTTAGGATTGATTTTTGGAAGTTAAGGATGGTTATTTTAAACGTAGATAACTTAAACTATGATTATTTGTAAAAAATTAATTTTCTTTTTTAATATAACCGTAACCGATAAAACATGGTACGAAAATGGTTAGTAAAATATTGAAATTATGATTAATTAAAATCAAATATATAATAATATTATTATATATATATAATTACATAAAAATATATTTTTAATGATAAAATAAGTAATATTTAAAATAATTAGATTGAATTTTATTTATTATTACTTTTATTTATTTTTATTTAACTTTTAAATATGTATTAATTTTTTTAAAAAATAAAAATTAATGTTTAATATTTTAAATAATGTAATAGAGTAAATAATAATTTAATATTTATTTTTTTTAAATTAAATATATTTTTAAATAAATGTTAAAAAATTAAAAAGAATAATTAAATTATAAAAAAAATACTACATATTAAATTATAATAGATAGTTATTAATCAAATATATTTAAAATTAATAAGAGGTGTCACTATCAAGATAACCGTTTTGACACATCATTCCTACTCAGCATACACTAATTTGTGGGACATATTGCTACTTTTTTCTTTCGTTTTTTTTAATGTACCTATTTATAATTATATAATTTACAATAGACATAAAAGTAAATAACAAAATTCTAAAGCCCAAGATGGTCGTGGCTACCCTTGGCTTTGTTACAGTTCTGCCCCGGGAGATGGAGATAATATTATATATAATTTGATATTAACACTAATTTTAGTATTTTATTTTTATAAAAGAAGAAAATTATAAGAGTAACTTAATTTTGAAATTTTGAAATTTGAAATGTTTTACACATTCTACATTCTAATTTTTACTTAAATTTTATAATTTAGTTTGCTTTTCATACGAAGATCACATTTTTTTTTCTTATAACTTAGTTACTTTGTTTTTTTTTTTTTGCACTTTATCTCCTTACTTTTCACGTGATTGAAATTTAAGAATAATATGTATGTTGAATTTTTTTTATCAAATTATAAAAGAAAAATTATAAGAGGAACACAATATTGAATTAAAAAGGTTTAAAAATTGTGTAATTCAATTAATTTTTATTAAAATTAAGATCAATATGCATGTGTTATAACTAACGTTTGAAAATTTCTTGCATTTCAACGTGAAAATTGCTCAAAAATATGAAAAATGTGATTATAAAAAAGAAAGAAAAAACAAGAGAAATACTTATGTATCACATGAGTATAACGTGACAAATATACTATTAGTAGGTAACTTTTTTTTTACCCAAAAATATTTGAGTTACAAAATTTATGTTTAAATTTTTGAGATTGTGATATATATGTATGTTATATGTATGAAATTATTATATAAACAAAATGATGACATATAATTATAAAATTAATTAGATATAAAATTAAAGATACAAGATATATACAATGAATTGTGTTAAAATTATTGTATTACTTAATATGCTACTTGCATGGTAAATACATGAACATGATACAATTTATTTTTATGCAATGAAGTTATATGCAGTGTATCGTGATAATTTTAAGAAAATGAGATTAATAATTACATTAAAATGAGTTTTTTTTATATGCAATTAGATGGAATAATGTATAATAATGAATATTGATTATTTATATAGTATATTTTTTATCAATTTATCTTTTTTAACCTTTTATTAGGGTTTTTTTTAAATATATATTAATATTAAATTTTATTAATTTAAAATACTACTTCATTATATATTACTTATTTTATGTATGAATTTTGGTCCAAAAAGTGAGCAAGTACATGCTACACATGAGGACGCCCGTTTTGTAGCATTATCTTTTGGCTTTTAGCAACATAATTGTTTTGTAAGAAGATGAAAGAGAAATCTTATCCAAAGACGAATATAAGACAAGAAATTAAGAAATAAAGAAAACAAATTTTATTTATTTATTTTATTTATTTATTTATAGCACATAGAAGTAACTCAAGGACAAGGTCGTCTCTCATTAAAGTTCAATATTGTATAAACATACAACAAAACCCACTTCTAATCAGCTATTATAGTACTACTGTCTTCAAATATATATGGCTTCTTGGAGGGGATTCCATGCAAAACCAAACTTCATCTATCCAACTGATTCATCAGAACAGAAAGATAAAACGACTGCTTTCGAATTTGATGAATCTGATATATGGAATTCAAGTGATCATATTGTTAAATCAGCTAATTATTACTTAGATGGCAAAAAAGGAATTATGCCAAATTCAAGGGAAGCCAAGAAAATGACAAGAAAGACATGTTGTTCATTGCCAGTGAATATACCAGATTGGTCAAAGATATTGAAGGATGATTATAATAATGAGAAGCATAAAAAGAGAGAGAGTATTGAACATGAAGAATTTGAAGAAGATAAAGAAGAAGATGATGATTATAGACTACCTCCACATGAGTATTTAGCGAGAACTAGAGGGTCTTCGCCTTCTGTACATGAAGGGATTGGGAGGACTCTTAAAGGTAGAGACTTGAGCCGACTCAGAAATGCTATTTGGAAGAAAACTGGATTTGAAGATTAATTAATTAGTAATTTGCTTCATTTTAATCTCTATCTTGTTAATTATGTTAATTATATTTCTTCTGGTAGGAGGAACTTTTGAACCGAATACTATTTATCTTGTGACGACACGTGTAAATATCAGTTATTTAATTTTTAAAATAATTCTAACACTTAATATTATATAAAAGATATAGGAGTAGAAGTGGATGATATTGTTAGCATTTGCCTTTGATTAATGTTTACATGAGATTTTGGTTAGAAATTAGATTAATGTTACCATATTTTAGCTAGAAGTGATATAACTTTGAGATTAATTATAGCCCAAATCTTATTAGAGGAAATTTAGGTTTTTATAGTATACGAAATCAAAATTTATTGTTGTTTGTAGAAGTTTGAGGAGAGTAATAAAATTTTCAACATTTCTTAATCACTATGTGAATTTTGTAATAACTATATTATTCACGTACAAGTAAAATTTGAACAGAAACCTAACTTGTTTTTCAACAATTGGAGAACATATTTACCATTAAGATACACATGCTAGGACATGCATTAATTGGAGCTTTTTAGAACGAAAATTGTTTTTGTTTTTTTGGTTTATATGATATGATATAATTAATTTTGTTAATAAATGATATCATAATTATTTTAACAATATGGTATTTTTTTCTTTCCCTTTTAATTTCTCTTTATTTATTTATTTATTTATTTTATTATTAATGTTACTTTTTTTTAGAGGGGTGGGTATAACGTCTCGTTTGGAAGTAATAATTGGGATCATAATAGTAGGTCACAAGTGAAGAAATCAACAAGGTAGCTACAACAAACCCCGAAGAAAAATTAATATCTTTTGGTATATCTGAATGATGTATGAGAAGATGAAAGTTTTACATTACTTAAAATTTACCAAAATCTTTCAATGTATATATAGCATGATATTATAACAATTTTATAAATATTTAATATGATCGATATGTGTGTATTTAATTCAGTATAATATTTTGAACTAATAAATTGCACATTTCTGTAATCAAATTTCATACTTTTACGGAAAATATCAATAATACACTAGAATTTAGCATTTTTTTACACGACATTTTTGCATACATATCTTCAAAGTTAAAGGGATCAAAGATGATGTTTAATTTATCCTATTTTTAATATTAATTAATAAATAATGGTCTAAAATTTAGAAAATTAAATAAATAAATATATGCACATAATATTTAAATTATATAAACATGTGCTTACAAATTGAAAAAATAAATTTTAGATAGCTTTATTGAATGAATTGTTTTTATTATTATCCCAAGTCACGTGTAGTATTTAATATAAATAATAAGTTATGCCTAACCACACATGCATGATAAAATTATTTGAATAGGTTTTTAACTTAACATTTATAGTAGAATTAATAATAAAATTAATATTTAATATATTTATAAAATAAATATTTTTAATTATATTAAGTATATGAAAAAGTTAACTTTCAAACTTTTATAATTCATTGTAAAAAAAAATTAAAGTTTTTTTTTTCTCAAAAGTGAAAATTAGTTAATTAAATTTCTTATCAATATATATGTGCCAAAAATGAGATAGAATCTTTTTTAATAATGTGTCAAAACAATAAAACTATTTTTAAAAAATATTTACAGAGAAAGAGGAAATAATATGATGTAAGAAAAAAATCAAGAGAGTATAACATAAGTTCTTTAGAGCTATTTCAAATTTATAAAAGCTATTAATTTGCTTTGTATTTCTTATTAAAAAAAGAATCCTATTGCAAAAATATATTTGTATTTAATATTATTAAAATAAAAATAAATTTTATTTTTTTTACATGAGTTATTTAATTCTTTAAATAAAATATATAAAATTCTTAATTATTTGAGATTAGTTGAAATAATCAAAATAATTTATGACCACTAATTAAAATTTATAAGAGATATTTAATTACGTCACTAGCATGACTCATATCTATTAAGAATTAAGGTGGCGTTTGGTTCGTAGAATGGAATCAGAATCAAAATCGGAATCGGAATGGAATGGAATGGAAAGGAAACAATTTTGTTTGGTTTGACCACTGGAATCAAGCTCAGAATCAGGATTATAGTGTTTGGTTTGTCACTGGAATGGAATGAAAAAAGCTATAAATGACCTTAATACCCCTACATGCTGTAAAGTTCAAATAATGTCATTTAATTACTATTTTTTCGTCACAAAAAATACATTATTAAAATCATTATTTTTTTAAATAAGTATTACTTAATTAAAAAGAAATATATTATTAAAATTATTATTTTTCTAAATAGGGTTTAGGGTTTTGAGGTTTGTGATGTGTGATTTAGGATTTAGGATTTTGGGTTATATTTGTAGGTTAAGGTTTAGGGTTAAAATTATTATTTTTTTAAAAATAGTTTAGGGTTTAGAATTTTGGATTTAGGATTTAGGGTTTTAGGGTTTTAAGGTTTAGGGTTTATGGTTTTAGGATTTGGAATTTGGGGTTTAGGGTTTTGGGATTTATGTTTTAGGGTTTTGGGTTTTGGGATTTATGTTTTAAGGTTTAGGGTTTAGAGATTTGGGAATTTGGGGTTTAGGGTTTTAGGGTTTAAGGTTTAGGGTTTAGGGATTTGGGATTTAGGGTTTTAGGATTTGGAATTTGGGGTTTAGGGTTTAGGGTTTTGGTATTTATGTTTTAGGGTTTTGGGTTTTGGGATTTATGTTTTAAGGTTTAGGGTTTTAGGGTTTAGGGTTTAGGGATTTGGGGATTTAGGGTTTAGGATTTAGGGTTTTAGGATTTGGAATTTGGGATTTAGGGTTTAGGGTTTAGGGATTTGGGATTTATGTTTTAGGGTTTTGGGATTTATGTTTTAAGGTTTAGAGTTTTAGGGTTTAGGGTTTAGGGTTTAGGGTTTAGGGATTTGAGGTTTAGGGTTTAAGGTTTTAGGATTTTAGGATTTGGATTTAGGGTTTAGGGTTTTGAAATTTTGGGTTTAGGGTTTAGGGTTTTGGAATTTTGGGTTTGAGAATTTGAGATTTGAATTTAAGGTTATATTTTAAGTGAGGGTAAAATTGGAAAAAAAAGTTTAGATGGGAATGGAATAATGATTACCAAAGGTGGGAGAAGGAATTGTGATTTCTTCTCTTTTAGTAATCGGATTCCATTTCGCCCTCCATTCCGTCCAACTAAACACACAAAATGGAAGGAATCAATTCTGATTCCATTCCATTCCCTCCAACCAAACGTGGGACAAGTGATCTTTATCTAAAAATAACTGTTACAACGATATCTAGTTGAGAATTCTTTGTATAATATTTAATTATATAAGGTTAGACAAAATATATTAAAAATATTATTAATATCTGTTTACTCGTAAATGTGTTTATATGTTATTAGATGACTATTAGCATAATAATCTTTATCTTTATTGATTTATAATACCTTACATTTGACTAACTCCACGATGCCTAAACTAATAGACTAATATGCTTTGTATCCATTAAATATCAAATATACGTAGTTCTACTTTAAAATCAAAAACTAGAAATAATGATTAATATTTAATGGAATTTTTACATGTCTTCAAAGGGGTCAAACATAATAATATTAATTTCTCTTATTTTTAATATTAAATAATAAATTATACTAAATTAATTAATAAAATAAGAGAAAATAAAAAAACTTTTCTTTTTTAATTTTATTCCTATAATAAAATGCTTTAAAATTTAAATAAATAAATAAATAAATATATGCACATAATATTTAAAATATATATACATGTGCTTACGTATTAAATTTTTTTTTTTAAATAATTATAATGAAGGAATTTGTTTTACTATTATCCCAAATGACATGCTTAATTTAAATAATAAATTATAAATAATCACGTATATTTGATAAAATTATATGAATAATTTTTAAATTTAATATTTATAATAAAATTAATAATAAAATTGGTGTTAAATATATTTATAAAATTAATATTTTTAATTATATTAAATATATCAAAAATTTAATTTTGAAACTTTTATAATTCCTTGTAAAAAAAATATTAAAATATTTTTTCCCGAGCCTGTTAATTACTTAATTAGATTTCTTATCATTATATGTCAAAAATGAGAGAATATTTTTTAATAATGTGCCGAAATAATAAATTATTTTTAAAAAACTTTAGAGAGAAAGAGGAAATAATATGATGTAAGAAAGAAATCAAGAGAGTATTAGATGAGTTGTTATTTGTATTTATTATTATTGAAATTAGAATAAGTAGAAGTATATTTCATTTATATAAATGTGTTATTTAATTCTTTAAATAAAAAATATATTTTTTATTATTATTTGCCTATGTTATATTAGCATACATACGGGAGGATTGAGTTTAGAGGATTGATTTTAGGTGAAGAATCAAAATAAATAGTCTGTAACTACTAATTAAAATTCTTAAGTGTTATTTAATTACTTCACAAAAAGAATTCATATCTATAGAATGAAATGAACCTTCGACATAATTGTTACCAAGATATCTAGTTGGAAGTTCTTTATATAATATTTAATTACATGAGATTCGACAAGACGTATTAGAAATAATATTAATTGTTATACTTATTTTTTTCATAGCAACTAATGAATGATGTTTCTTTTGAGATAAATAAATAATTCATTCGAAATTAATTATCATATAAATTATATCAAATATATATTTATAATTGAGATATTTTATAATGTTCAAAAATATCAAATAAAAGGGTAAATTAGTAATTTGGTTTAGTAATTTATTCTATATAATTAATTATACATTTATTTAATTTAACTAAATAATTATGTAAATTAATTATGAGATTAAAATTCTAATTCAAATGTTTGGTAGGTATTTAAAACCTTATAGGATAATTAAGCAGGACATTTTAATAAATAACAAATTAGATTTGATATTACATTAAATTGGACACTCCTAGAAGTAATGATACTCCCCACGTTGCATGACATATGGATAAAAGAAAATTGTGGAATGGGATTCCAAATAGCACACAGTTTGATTGTGTATATATGAGTCTCCAAGTTGAGTGAAATTACGAGTTGGATTCCTAATTAAATTGTTCTACATATACACATCATTAAACCCTATCCCCCATAATGGTCGGCCACCATAGCATGGATAATTTTTCCTTTTTGTGAGAACAAAACTAACCAAACACTTTTGTGAGAGAAATTATTTCTTGATTTGATTAAATGGTTCTACACTATTCATGCATAGAAGGCTTTCAGATGATGAGGAACTATAATTGTTCTTGATCTTTTGCAGGAACTATTATATTGGGAGACAAAAGTCCGAAAACCCCTCTAAATTAAAATCCTAACCACTTTACAAGGATATGATTAAATTATTATTAATATCGTAAAACTTGTGTTGCTTATGTCAATAACTTCTGCATAATTTATAAATTAAAAATCAGATTTTTATATTGTTAACTGTTGCTTAATATGTCTAATATTTTTAATATTATCCAAATCCTAGCTAGGACCAGTGATATATGTTTCCCCTAATGGTACGTACTACATGAATCATACTTATACAAGTTTAACTAAAATAAATACTTTAATGTAAAATACACATAATTCATACTGTTGTTGTTTGGACATCTTTTTGTGCAATTATGACAAAGAAAACTCTAAAAATTAGTATACTTATGCAAAGATAATTTTAAATTAATAATAATAAAATTAATCTAAAATCTAGATATTAATATTTATTTTCAGAATTTTCTTTTAAAATATCAAGTTTATAATATTAAAATGACAATTAACTAATAGATTTTTATAATCAATTTTAATTTATAGAAAGGTGGGGTTGGTAAGGAAAAATATCAAGAAATTGATGTAATTACTAGAATTTTGGCTCAGAAAACTATATTTAATTGTGTTGCAATGTGGCCAAATTTAATGGGACATTAGTCAATAAGCCAAATCCCATGTTCATATATAACCATGTAATAGTTACCAACGAGTTTGTAGTCTATTTAATTATATAGAAATTACTAGATTTAAGTCTTAATTTTGACAAACTTTTGATTTAACAGTACTTAATCTACTTAAATATATAGCAAGTATGAGATTTAAATTCTAATTTTTAATATATAAATAGTATAACTATTTCAAACTAAAAAACAATATAATGGTTACAGTAATCATTTTTGGCTCAAAATGTTCAAACACGATATTTAACTAATATAATCTAGTTTGTGGAGACTAGGAAAATCTGGTTTTAATTATTTGAGAGTTTTGATCTCATCTTAAATATGAAATCTTAAGTCTAGATGCTGGAAAAAAAAATTAAAATAGAAATAAAAATAAAAATATGATTATTTTTGGAAACATGATTGGTTAGGAGATTATGTGACACATGGAGAATGATTAAAACAATGTCATATTATTGGAAATTTTTTATTTTTTATTTCTTGATAAAGTAACTTCATTAATTAAAACCATCATCGATCATGTTTACATTCATATCAGCTAGCATTATAAACTCTTGAAGAAATTAAATCAGAACACCATACCAGACTTTGTTTACAATTTAGAGCATATTTTGATAGTCTTTTAGCTTCTTTATTGTACTTCCAAGAAGTAGAGCAAAATTTAAGAAAAAACCTCATAGCAAAATTCTTTATTTTATTCACTAAAACGTACCCTATCAGCTACAACGCATTCTAAACTCTCAATCATTAGAATAGCACCTTAAAAGTCACTTTCAATTATGACAGAACAAAGACCTTGCTCCTGCACCCATGTATTAGTTAATAATATACCATCCGTTGAGCACCCAAATGAGATCTCTGAGGGTTAAAATAGGCCACCTTCATAGTCAACACATACCCTATATATATATATTATCCCTACACACAAGGCCAGTATTACCTACTACATTATCGGCTACATTCAAAGCAGCAGCATCTGTATTAATTTTTCATAACCCATCAGGAGGTTTCTTCCATCTCTAGCTTTAACACACCCACAGCATCAGCCATTGGCATGGAATTACTTGCACCAATATAACACCTATAAAACTCTTGACATAAGAAATTAGTCCATCCCAAAAGTACATCGGCAGACCTACCAGCTTTTTCATGCAACACTTCATTTCTAGTATGCCAAACATCATTTCAATAATTTTGATTTGAGTGATTTTCAAATAAGTTCTAGAGTTGATACCTCAAATATATCTATGAAAAATTCACACACAAAACACTCTTACATTCTTAAATTAACTAAACATTCTTTCTCGTACCATAAAAGTCTTAAATTAAATGACATTTATATTCAAATCATAATCTAATTGAAACAAAATTTAAAATTAACTGTTATCAAAATCTTATTCCTACCATTCACGTATAAATTGCCCCAAAATAAAAATAAATATAAAATAAAATAATCAGTATACAAAATAATAAAACCTACAATAAATAAAAACAATAATTGAAAAGAAATGTTTGAAAATTTTTAAATTTATAATTTTTAAGGAACTTTTTCCTCATCTCAAATTAAAATCTATATTATCCCCAATATTTAAATGTAAATAAAAAAAAACAACAAAAGATAGGAAAAAGTTACCCTCCTTGTTTTAGAATAGTGTGATTAATCAAGGCGATTATGTTCATACTCTAATTATATTACATCATCTAAATCAAATTTTATCACAGATAAAGAGTTATGGTGTACCCCATATATATATATCATACATCCCCAAACATTTATGAAATTAGGGATTCCAAAACAAACAAACATTGTCCAAAGGATAAAAAAATCACTAATAAATAAAAATGTTCAAAAACAAAAGAGAATAAAAGAAGAAAAAATCTCAATGGGTTGGTCACATTTAAGGCTTAGTTTAACGTTCTTATCACAATGGTGTCCCAATTTATTTATTTAATTGCATTTAATTGTATATGAATTTATGTTTTATAGATATTGGACTTATTGATAATTTTATGTGATGATTATATTTTATTTCTATGTAATATTTTTATGAATATAAAAAAATGTTTACGATCATCAAAAGTCTTTTAGTAAGTAAATTTTTTAAAAGTAATATATCCTATACTTTTATAAATTTTTAAAAAATAATAATTAAATATACTTAATTTATATAAATTTTTATAAAATTTTAAAATATCTTAAAAAGTTTTAATTAAATAAAGTTAAACTTTTATAAATTCTTAAATAAATACACCAAAAATTTTAAAAATTTTAAAAATTTATTAAAATCTACCAAAGTCATGCTTGATTATACCATTGTTAAGTTTTTATATTTATTAACATATGTATTTTTAAATAGTTTTATCTATAGAACACTTTTATTTATCGATAATATTTATCAAAATCATTTGTTAATAAAAGTTTAAATATTCATCTTTTTATAATATTATTTTTTAAATTTGTATTTTATTAATCCAAGATAAAGCAATTATGTGTGATTAATTTTTCAAAAACTTCATGCAAATCTTACGTTTGTTTTAAACTTTAATGCTATTATTATTAAATAATGTTATTATTGATGAATTAGTATCGTTGTAATAACAATTATGGTTATGGTATTAGTGGTGAAGTTTGAGTTTCACTTCTAATTTGAAGTCATTGCTAATAAAATATTTTGCCACAAATTACCTATTTTAATGACCATCATTTTTGTTTGGTTGCACTAGAATTTTATAGTGAAATGTGTTTCAAAGAATTAGCACTATTCTTTTCTCTATTTTATATAATTCTTGCCATTTTTCCTATGACAAATATTACTTTTGCTACTAATTGTACATATTTGTGGCGAAATTTTATCATTATTAAAATTAGATTTTATCACACAAAATGAAGTTTACTATTAGTAGGTTAGTAGCAAAACTTTATATTTTGCCACAAAAATGTACCATTTAACAACGAAATAAATTTTGCTACAAAACAATTGGCCACTATAAGTCTAATTTCTTATAGTGATACCAATATGAATAATTCTTTCATAATTATAATAGTTCAAAACGTAAGAATAAAAATTAATGAATCGGTTTAATTATAAATTGAATATAAAATATGAAGAAAAAAAATCACCTAAATTTAAAAATATTTCATTTTTTATTAAAATCACTTAGAGAAAGGCTTACCATAAAACTGATAAGTCTTGAGCGATTTTAATAAAAAAATGAAATCTATAGTTAGACATCGACTTGATGTAGGAGAACATTTGCACAATATGGGAAGGCTTATCATTATCATCTAGTGTCATGGTAAGACGTTACCATGACAATGCATAGTAGTAAGCCTTACCCCCTAAGCGATTTTAGTAAAAAATGAAATTCATAGTAAGATATTGTATGTATGGAAAGACATTAGCTTAGTGTGGGAATACTTACCACTAACATTCAGTGTCATGGTATGTCGTAATAAGGCTTACCACGATAAGACGATTCTTTACCACAATATTGATAACCCTTACTTCGGTAGTGATTTTGGTAAAAAAAAAAATCTAACTTAAATGCTATACTAATTTGATAAATCCCTTGTAACATACATGCTTGTTGGTTTTTCTTTGTCTTTTTTTTCCTAATCTTGCCTATTACTTTTTTTTCTTTTTAAATATATATAAATATTTCATGGGAAATTACAAACAATAACTTTAATTTTTATGATTTTTATATAAAGGTTAAATCGAATGACTTTTCATGTTCAAAGAGAAAAAAGTTTTAGTTTTAGATAAATAATTTTACTAAATGATATCGACTTTTGAATAAATACAATTTAATAGTATATATATTTTTAGTTATAGTTAAATATTTTTCTTTATTTTAGGAATCACTCATTAATTTAGAAGGATTTATTCAATTGCAATTTCGAAAAAAATTGATAGATTTCAAATTCTAAAAAATCTACAAATTTTAATAGACTTTTAAAGATTTTAACATATAATTTGTTAAATTTTTTAGAGTATGATTTTTTTGATAAATTTTTATCTTAATCAAATATTTTTACTACACTCTTTATTATTTTATAATTTCTTTATCTTAATCACACTGTTTTACTACACTTTTTATTATTTTATAATTTCTTAATGAACTATTTACAATTATAAAAAATAGTCAGTGTGTTATTATATGTTTTATTTAAAAATTTAGTAAAATCTTTATTCTTCTTTATGCTATGAAAATATACAAAGTTTCCATAAAATAAAAGCATGGTTGCATTAATTGAAAAAGTACACGTATCAAACTTATTTTTTGATAAAAATTATTATCGTGATATCATTGAACCCGAATAACTACTAAAAGAAAATTATATTAAAAAGTAATTATTTTAAAGTTAGTATGCGGGAATTATAAAAATAAATAAATAAATAAAAATAATAAATTGTATTTAATTGTAGATTAATTTATGTTTTATAGATAATGGACTTTTTGATAATTTTGTGTGATGATATTAAAAAAAAGTTCAATTTTTGAAAATACAAAAAAAAAAAAAAAGCAAGAGAGAAAGAGAGAGAGAGAAAATGAAATAAAAAAAAAAGAAAAAAAAAAGTGAAAAGAGTTAAAAAAAATTAGTTTTGAGAAATTTCACGAGACATGATATTAATTATGGTAGATTTTATTTATGTATAAAAAAATGTTTTATTCCTTGATGAATATAAACAAAAATGTTTGCCATCATCAAAATTCTTTTATTAAATAAAGTTTATAAAAATCATTAACATTTTAAATATATTATAATACTTTTATAAATTTTTAAACAATGATAATTGAATACTCTTAATTTTATATATATTTTTATAAAATTTTATAAATTCTTAAAAATTCTTAAATGGATACATCTATATTTTTTAAAAAAATTAAAATCTACCAAAATCCTATTTGATTATACTATTGTTAAGTTTTTATATTTATTAATATCTATACTTTTAAATAGTTGTATTCATAAGCTATTCTGATTTGTTAATAATATTTATCAAATCATTTATTATAGTAACGGACACAATTATAAATTATATATAATAGATATATATTGTTTTAATTAGTTATTATAAATGATGTCTTGATAGAACAATTAAGGGCATAATAATTTCTTTTCCTTATATAAAGTTGTTTTAATTGAAAGGAAACATATCGACATTTTTCTAAAAGTTTTAGATAATGACAAGCTTAGATAATAAGGATAAATTAATGAATTTCATTCTTACGAAAACTTGCTAAATAGTTTTAAATTTTAAATAATGGCAAGCTTGCAAATTAATTATAAGATAATAAGGATAAATTAGTAAATTTCATTCTTAAGAGCAAACTTGCTCTTTTGTAGCAGAAATAGTTTTAAATTTTATTGACAAGCTTGTAAATTATGAGATAATGGAAAATTTACTTATGTATATTGTCTTTTTTTTTACTATGGCAATAGGACTACGTATAAAAACAAGCCAAAAAAAGTCGCAATAATATGGAAAATCAAATCAAATGGTGCACTAAATTTTTGCCAACAAAGTTGTTGAGCATGAATTAATTGCTTGAAAAACAAAATTGCAAAAGAAATTATATAGGCTAGAAATAAAAAGGCAAGAAGGCATTTTTTTTTATATGAGTAACTCTATTGTTAGAGCAGATTTTGATATTATCAGAGAAATAATTTCATTTTCAAAAATTATAGAGCATTAAATTATGAAGTTAAATATTTATTTGTTCATGCATTACTCTTTTATATAGTTAATATATAAATAGAAATAGATTAATAGATAGATATTTAATTCCATTACAATTGCAACAAGTGCATACAACTTAGTAACTTAAGAAGATAAATCTCAATTCTCAACAGATATATGTATGCATGTGGCGCATAATTTTACACATTAATTATTAACTTATTTTATTTCATCAAGCAAGCGCGCATACACAACCATATTATTACACAAGTGAAGTCTAGTCTCCTGAAGAAGAATTAATTGCATAGTGAGTAATGTGGATGACATCTTCAGGTCTAGAAGGTGGATGTGTTTTGTTCCTCAATCTCAACTGCTGGTATTCCTTGTATAGAAATCCTCTATATTTTGGTGGGTTTCCTATTTTTTCAGTGAATTCAGGTAGTGGTTCAACCCATTTGTCTCCATGCAAGTTATGGAAAAAGGCATATGAGTATCGGCTCCTTCCTTCTCTTCTTACCACTCTGTGTGTTGCACTCTTGAATTTATTGTTGCTCAACACCTTTCCCATACATAAACAAACAAACATTTATATATATCAACGTACATTCCAAAATGATTAATTGCTACTGACAATATATACGAAAACACTAATATAGTATACCAGATCAAATTTAAAATTTAGTTTATTAATGTTTAATTTAAAAAAAAAATAGAAATTTGTATGTTATAATTAATACTTTTTACTTTGGTAATCTGGTACCACCATTTTTCCTATTTCCTTTTGATCTAGCTAGGGGAAGAAAAGTAATGATAAAAAATAAGTGGCGCGCATAGTTTCACTCATTGTCACTAAAACTGAAATTCTCTACTACTACAAAAATAGATATTAGAAAAATTCTACAATTAATCAATTGAGGGGAAAAAGAAAACATTTACGACTCCGTCCAATGTTTTAATTATAATACATAATTTGACGTGAATGTGAATAAAATTTGTAAAATAACTTAATATATCGCAAACCCTATATGAAAAATTAATATAGCTTTAGAACACCATGTAGGACTCCGTCCATGTTTTAATCTAAGCATCTGATACGAGTTAGGGCAGAGAAGAAACACGAAAAGAGAAGACAACAAGAAGAAAGGGGAAATCATGTAAAATCTCTTCCTCTTTTATTTCATTTCTTGCGGCTTTATATAACCTAACATTTTAGAGAGAAATCACAAAGAAATTGTGTGAATCTCGTGCACTAGTGTGCTAACAGATTTTTTGACATTCTAACAGAAAGAGCGAGCTGTTTCTCGTGCCCGAGCTGCGCCGATCTTCGTCCGTCCATGACTGGTTGGTGCGCCGCGCTCGTTGGCTGCAGCGACTCGCAGTGGTGGAGCTAATTTGGTTCGTATCATTCCTCCCTCTCTTTTAGAATCCTTGTCCACAAGGATGAACTCTGGGTAAGCTTTGGAGAATCATCTTTCATTTTCCCAGGTAGCTTCGGTGCTTGAAGTTCCCACCCATTTGATCAGAATCTCTGTCTTTGATCGGTACCTTCCTTTCTGAATCACTCAACGATCTAAGATAGTTTCAGACTGTGGCATAATTATGGAGTTTTCAGTTGTGGGTGGTAGATGATGGTTGATAGGTACTGAGGTTCCAACATACTTCCTTAATAAATTGACGTGAAACATATCATGTATCTGAGACTCTGGGGGTAGGGCAAATTGGTAGGCTACAGAGCCAATCCTTTTCTTGATCTGGTAGGGTCCAAAGAATCGTGGGGCGAGCTTCATGTTTGAGCAGAATGCAACTGAAGTTTGTCTGTAAGGTTGTAGCTTGAGAAACACATAGTCCCCTTCAAGGAAGGTGATTTCCCATCTATGTTGATCTATTCGACACTTCATCTGATTTTGAGCTTGTGTAAGGTTGTGACAAAGTTCTCTAAGAATGGTGTCTCGATCACGCAAGCATTCATCTACAGTTTGGATGTTTGAGGTGCCAGGAATGTAAGCCACCAAATGGGGAAGAGGGATTCCATAAACAGCTTCAAATGGAGTAGTTTTGGTGGATAAGTGTATTGAGGTGTTGTAGCTGAATTCTGCCCATGGTATCCATTCTACCCATAGTTTTGGCTGATCACCAGCAAAGCAGTGCATGTATTGCTCTAAGACTCGGTTGACCACCTCAGTCTGTCCATCAGCTTGGGGATGATAGCTGGAACTCATACATAGTTGTGTACCCTGCAATTGAAATAAGGTCCTCTAAAAAGAGCTTATAAAGACCTTATCTCGATCACTTACTATAGAAGTGGGAATACCATGCAGTCGGACTACATTAGACACAAATATTTTGGCAACACCTAGGGCAATAAAAGGATGCTTCATAGCAATGAAGTGTGCATATTTTTTCAATCGGTCTACTACCACCATAATCACGGTATGTCCTTTAGAAAGAGGAAGTCCTTCAATGAAATCCATTGAGATATCAGACCATATCCTTGTGGGAATTGGCAGGGGTTGTAGCAATCCTGTAGGTGTCATATAATCACTTTTGAACCGCTGACATGTGTCACATTCTCGAAGGAATTTCTTTATTTTCCATTGCATGTTTGGCCAACAAAAATTCTGCCTTACCCTAGACAGTGTTTTCTGAAACCCAAAATGTCCTCCAATAGGTGAGGAATGACATTCCATCAATATTTTAGGTATCAGGATTGATTGGGAGCTTAGGTAAACCCTGTTTCTTTTGTACCAAACCCCATTACGATAGTGGATGTGTGAATTACCTGTGGCTACTGTTGAACTTTCCAACTTATCATAAAAAGGGTCTTGTTGAACTTCTTGCTGGAGTGTTGTCCACCAAGCTGCTAGAGGTTACGAGAAAGATAGGTATTGAAATTCTACTACTCTAGACAATGAGTCAGGTCCATGGTTCTCAGTTCCCTTTTTATATTCAATCACATAGTATTAACCTATAATTTTAGGCAACCAACGTGCTTGAGCAAGGGTGGTTATTCTCTGTTCCAATAGATATTTAAGGCTTCTTTGATCGGTACTTATGGTGAAGGGTTTGCCTAGCAGGTAGGGTAGCCATACTCTAATAGCCTTGACCATAACTAACATTTATTTTTCATAGGTTGACAAGGCTAGCGCCGATCCCTTGAGTGTTGCACTAAAGTAGGCTATTGGCCTATTTTCTTAGCTAAGGATTGCCCCAAGGTCGATACCACTAGCATCACATTCAACCACAAATCGTTGTGAGAAATCAGGTAGTCGCAGGATAGGAGGAGATATGAGAGCCTTTTTAAGCTATTGGAAGGACATCTCAGCTTCTTCACCCCAGTGGAAGCCTTCTTTTCCCAATAATTGAGTCAATGGTGTAGCTAATCCTCCAAAGTGTTGAATGAACTTTCTGTAGTAGCCTGCTAACCCAAGGAATCCCCGAACACCCTTAGATGTGGTTGGTATGGGCCACTCCTTGACTACATGGATTTTTGTAGGATCCACTAAGACTCCTTGCTCAGAGATAAAATGGCCTATGTAATCCACCTGCAACACACCAAATTGGCACTTGGATTCCTTTACAATTAATTGGTTATCTATCAGCAACTGAAGGACAGATTGTAGTTGCCACTGATGCTCCTTCCAAGATTTGGAATATACCAATATGTCATCAAAGAAAACCAAGACAAATTTCCTGAGAAAGGGTCGAAAGATATCATTCATAAGGCCCTGGAAAGTAACTGGTGCATTAGTAAGGCCAAATGGCATTACCAGGAATTCATAGTGACCCTCATGAATTCTAAAGGCAGTTTTATGTGTATCTTCTACTCGAACTCTTACTCTTATTTGGTGGTATCCCGAATGTAAATCGAGCTTGGAATAAACTGTAGATCCATATAGTTCATCTAACAGCTCATCAATGACAGGTATAAGGTATTTGTCTTTGATAGTAAGGGCATTTAGAGCTCGATAATCCACATAGAATCTCCAGGTGCCATCTGTTTTCTTGACAAGCAACATTGGTGAGGAAAATAGGCTATTGCTCGGTTTGATCAATTGAGATTGCAAGAGTTCCTGCACTATTCTTTCAATCTCAGTTTTTTGATAGTGTGGGTAACGGTAGGGTCTAACATTCACTGGTTCATAGTTAGTTTGTAAGGTAATTCGGTGATCATGTACCCGTGCAGGAGGTAAGCTAACAGCTGGTTCAAAAATTTTAGGAAACTTAGACAATAGCTTACTTATCTCAGGAGATTATATCTGGGAAGGTTTCTGATGATTGGTTGTTGGTCTTATTTGTAGGAGTAACCCTACACCTTGTACATTCTGGCATTCCTTAGGGTTTAAGGTTGTCATGCTGGCTCTTCCCAGCCCGTGGAAGGTGTGTGTGCTTCCTTCTGAATTGAAACTTAGGATAAGCTTCTTGTAATCCATCTGAATAGGTCCAAGGGTTTCTAGCCACTGAACCCCTAGAACCAGTTGACATGCTGCTACCGGTAACACATAGTAATCAGCTTCTACAGGATACCCTTGAATGATAAGAGTGAGGTTGCAGCATTGTCCAACACACTCCAACTTCTCACAGTTAGCCACCATGACTTCCAATTTCCTTCCCTTGGTTATTGGTAATCCAAATTGGTTGGCTAAGGCCTGATCGATAAAGTTATGGGTGCTGCCCCCATCTATCAGGATCAACACCTCCTTATTTTTCAATTTTCCCATAATACGTAATGTTTGAGGATGTTCAGTTCCTGCTATAACATGGAAAGAGATTTCAGGCAGTATTACCTGGGGGTCCAGTAGTGATGGGGGTTCCTCACATTCTTCTGTCTCATTCTGGTTTACTTATTCCATCATGAAGAGTTGGGGACGTGCACATCGATGACCCGCAACAAATTTATCATCACAGTAGTAACATAATCCCTTCTCTCGCCGCTCACGTGCCTCCTGATTGGTCAACTTCTGAAAGGTTATGAGAGGATTGGAGCCACTGCGTTGGATAGGAGCAGGTCCTAACAGTCCTGCACTGGTGTTAGTTACTGGTTTAATGTTGTTGACAGGTGGTTGAAAATGAGACATGCCTGTGGATTTCTTCTGTAAACAATTCCTTTCTTCAATTAACCGTGCCACACCAATGGTATCAGCTAGAGTTCTGGGTTGGTTGATATTAACATCAATTTGAATCTCATCCCTTAGTCCTGCGATGAAGCAACCAATTATAAACTCTTCAGGTAACCCATCCACACAATGAGAAAGTTTCTCGAAGGATTCCTGATATGCTGCCACACTCGTTGTGTGTCTTAGACGAGATAGTGCTTCTGAGGGATCTTCGAAGTCTATGGGTCCAAACCTTAGTTGGGCGGCTTTGGAAAACTTCTCCTAGGTGAAAGGTCCATGAAATTTTGTAAGCCATCGGTGCCACTGTAAGGCGATGCCTTCCAAGTGGAAGGAAGCCAATAGTACTTGCTGGTCAGCCGCTATATTAGTGAACTCGAAGTACTGCTCAGCCTTATAAATCCAACCTGTAGGATCCTCTCCTAAAAACCTTGGGAAGGACAGCCTCAATTGGGGATGATTTCTTTCTGTAACAGATCGCGAAGTGTGGGGGTGTGATTGGTTAGTTTCGTCTCTTGCAAAGGGGTTATCCTCAAGTTACGAGCTGCTCGTATTGCTTGCAACTCTGTGAGCACAGCTTGTAATGTGTTATCATGACATGCAAGGGTGTCTATTACGTCATTGTGAAATTCTAGATTGGATTTGCCTCGTGTATCCATTCTCGTAACCAGCTTTGATACCAGTGATACGAGTTAGGGCAGAGAAGAAACGCGAAGAGAGAAGACAACAAGAAGAAAGGGGAAATTAGGTAAAATCTCTTCCTCTTTTATTTCATTTCTTGCTGCTTTATATAGCCTAACATTTCATAGAGAAATCACAAAGAAATTGTGTGAATCTCGTGCACTAGTGTGCTAACAGATTTTCTGACATTCTAATAGAAAGGGCGAGCTGTTTCTCATGCCCGAGCTGCATCGATCTTAGTCCGTCCATGGCTGGTTGGCGTGCCCCATTCACTGGCTGCAGGGACTCGCAGTGGTAGAGCTAATTTGGTTCGTATCAGCATCTTCTGACAAATGTTCAGAATTAACCAGCATGACCCCCTAAATTTTTGCATAAATTCATTTAAGGGGAAAACGATCGCTATGGTCCTATAATTATATACAAAATATGTGAGAATATTGCTTTTCTTATAAATTCATATATAAATTTATTTGTTTTTTTTTCTATTTTTTAATTTTTCAAAGTAGTCCAAATATAATTTTATATTTTAATTTTTATATAATTAAAATAAAAAAATTATATATAATAGATTATTAAAATTTTAATTCAAAAATATGTATGTATTTAACTAGTACTAGTATATAAATATATAAAAATTATATATACCGAAGCAAAAACTTTAATTGACCTTGACCGGTCATTGCTCTTACCATCTTCGGCTTCCCAATTCTCAACTTTAACTGAAACAAGTGGTTTTAGAATCTACATTTTGAAAAATTCTTTTAAGTTCATCAGCGGTGACCTTCAAAAGAAGAAAGAGAAATGACTATAAGGAACCAATGGATCAAAGAAACAGAAAAAAGAAAAAAATCCATTGTTCCAATTTCATCTCTATCGAATTCTTTCAAGAATGAATACGTTCATCCTATATCCCTCAATAGAAGGCCTATCAACTTGGCTTCCATTAGCGTGTACTACATATGAAATATTTCTTCAAGTGGCTCAATGACCTTCCCAATCCAATCATCAATTCTATTTGCTCCAAGCTGTTATTTCTCTTTTTTAAGACTCGATCGATGAAATCAACTAATATAATAGAAGTTCATTCTACTCCCTTGAAACTAAAAGATGGTGGTCAAACAACAGTTGATGAGTTGGTTGAAATCAATCTAGCAATCGACATATATGGAAGTGGTTGCGTGGGTTTCTCGGCTTGGTATCCTACATCTCGCATTCATAATATATACATTCAATTGTGCTCTAAAGACAAGGTCGAAGCACGCCCGCCCAATGTTCTTCTTTCATGACATGCTCTGGTTCTTACTATCATAAGTCCAACATCGAATGATGGTCCATCTATATCCTCTTCTAATTTGAAAGTGCCACATTTGAGAACAGACCTTTTACTTTTTTTCATCATGTGGGAATTAGAAGCAATATCTAGAGTTTTTCCTTATCCAAACCCGTCTTGCAAGAAACTTTATTGCATAGCCTTTGGTTTTTCCTATCTTGTCAGGTTCGTTTGAGTCAATAGGAGGAGAAACTTGGACGAAAAAAGAAGTAACTTGGATAAAAATAAATGCAATGACTTAAAAAAAACTTTTTTTGTTGACAACTTCAAACCAATCAATAGAATATTGATTGATACATAATTAATCGAACACTACTTGAAATAAAAGAGATCCTCTATAAGTAAGTCTCTCTATGTAATCCCAATCGGGCTTATAGCTCTCAATTAAGATCCATCTAACTATACCAATCTGATAACATCTCATCATAAAACCTTCCAGAAAGCCTAACTAGATTGGACTCGTGACTATGAAAAATGATTACTCGATTGAGACTTGAGTCACCTTGGAGTAAAGCCACATACTCAACAACATCTCTATAACTATGTCAAACCAAGATCAATCAATATCCGAACAGAATAAATTCAAACTCATTGATTCCCGATGTCGAGCTACTATTGGTATAGTTTTCAATCCCAACCATGGTGCACATAAGCTTAGAGCAATCATTCTTATATTGTTCAAAAAGTAGAGACATTGGCATATATATTTTTGAATCAATCCAATTTTGTTTATAGAAATTGAAAGAGATTTATTGCAGTTTTCTCTCTTAAATTCATGCATAGAAAAGACTCGATCAAAGCATTGCAAATGAGCAAATCAACAAGTTTAGGTTCGTTATCAAGTTCTAGTTCCAATTTTTAAGCGCTTCTCTTTGCCTTAAGTAGAAGGACAAGAAAGATCTTTTTGGTTTTCTTGTTCTCGTTTCTAGATTTTATTTATGTTTATATTGTTGATTTTTTATGTGAATTCATCAGGTCATCCACCCTCTCCTTTCTTGTATTATTTTTTTAAATAATATCATACACTTTTTTATACTCTAACATCCTTTAAAGTATAGTTTTTTATATCATTTTATATTTTTAAATATTTTATTATATTGTAACTTTTTTGGATTACTTTTCTTTCGTGATACTTATGTATTTATACTTTTAGAGAATGTATCAGGTTTTTAGCATATTTTTAGCATAGTAGACATTAAAGTTTGATAGAAAAAGTTTTAGACAAATGCAGATATAATATAGAGAATCAAATTTTAACTTATTTATATATATATATATATATATGGAACATTTTGATTTAAGCACAAATAATTTTATCTTAAAATTTTAAGATGGTATTTGTTACTAATGTAGGTTTGAAGTCACGTGATCGAACCTTATTAAAAGTATGTGTAACCTTTTTTTAAATAAATTTTTTTCAAGATACTACTTATATGTGGACCTGCTCCACATTTTCCCCCCATTTTATACCATATGAATTTTGTAAAATATATATGCATTATGAGTCTACCTAATTCCATGAGGCTAACTCTGATAAAAAAATATGTTGAAGATTCTTATATATTATATTACAGTCATGGATGGAACCACACTCAAGGGAGAGGAGCTACGTGCCTCTCTCAACTTTTTGATACAGATTTTTTCTTTATTGTATTTATAAATATACATCTTTATTTTACAAAAATACATAACAATATTTCCTTTTAAGTTTTTATTTGAATATTGATTTTTCTTTCCTTTTTTATACTATGTATTCATTTACATTCTCATATATTTTTCACTTTTATTCTATTTTTATACAATTTTTACTAACTGAACTTTAGTAAAGTGATAAATGTTTAATATTTTTTAAGAATTTTTAAGAAAACTACCTCAAATAACACATAAAAACCTATATAATAACAAAAATAGAATCCACATTAACATTGAACGAATGTAATTGAAAAAAGTTCAACATTAAATGAGTTTAAATGGTTGTAATTTAACTTGAAGGACGTCCAATTGAACGACTTTTAATTTACAATGATGGGTCATAATTTTTTTAATAATAAAAATGTATGAATTGAACATAAGAGGTGTTATTTTTGGAAATACAAATTTTAAATGTGTAATTTTGTTATTTTTCTTAAATTTTATTAGGTTAGTTTTCTTAGCATTTTGTTAAAAAAACTATGAATTTAGTCTCTCTTACAATTTAATGATTCCACGTTACACCACATATAATTATATAAATATTCATTATTATTTACACTATATAATATGATTTTATCTATTTTTTTTACATATTTGAATTGTTTTACATATTATTATAATTCATGTTGTTTAATTTTTTTTTCATATTTTTGTTTATCTGCATAGATATCAAGCTATGTTATTTAATCTTATAACAAATTTATGTAGTTTTTATTTTTTTTATTTAATTGAATAGAAATACATATTTGACATGTAACACTTATGGTATAATATTTAAAAATATTGAAATTTGTAAATTTTTGAAGCATCAATCATAATCTTTTTTTCAAATTATTTTATAATAATTTGATCAAAAAATTCATAAATTTTATTATAATTATTTAAATGCGTTAAAATTGTTCATTTTCTCTATTAAATTTACATATAGTACTCACTTAATTTAACATTAATTCTGACTAAGTACATCCTGATTACAATAGTAATATCTTTAATTTTTTACCTTATTACAAGCAAGCAAATTAATAATTAATTATTATTTGTAATCAAACTCCATATGTGATGGCTAACATTATTATATATAATCGAATTTAAAAAATGAAATTATAATTTCTCAATAGAAAAATTAAATAAAATAAAGTTGGGTTGATATATATTTAATTAGTACCTGAATGACATCCCCAATATTGACAACAATTGTTCCATGTTTGGGAGTAACTGGGATCCATTTATTATTTATGAATACTTGTAAACCACCAACTTCATCTTGTAATACAAAAGTGATACAATTCCCATCTTCGTGTTCTAAAATCCCATTCTTATCTTCATTTCCTGTGGCTGGAAAGTAATGTAGCGCTGCCATGAAGTCCCAACTCCTATCATTATTGAACTCCTTTAACATGTTTTCGGGTAGTCCTAAACAATCATTTAAAATGCTCTCCACTACCAAAGATATCTTTGATAATTCCATGAATATCTCTTCCATAACTTCCCTATATCATAAACATCAAATATTATATGTGATTAGTTTTAACAAGTTAATAAATATTCACTAATTTCGTGTTTGGTTTTAGTAATAAAATTATAATAAGGACGATAATGGTAATTAAAATTGAATTTAATTAATAAATATAATATTATTATGCTTTTGATTTTTTAGGAGTTCAATTAAAATAAAAGATTAAATTTTAAATAAAATTTATAAAATTATAAATAATGAAAAATTATAAATTTTAAAATAAACATTAATACAAATATGAGAAAAAAAATATTTTAAATTTTAAATGAATGCATAAGGGGTGTGGTTTGGAGGAATAGTTTTTGTTTTATTTCAAATAAACATAAACGGAAATAGCCAGAATTAATTCATTTTTCATAGGTCAAACTTTCCCTAACTTTAGAATAATTCACTAAAATCCTTGAACTTATTAAAAAATTTCACTAATAACAAACTATTAGTATTGTTAAGTTTCTTTCAGTCCCACATCGGTCAGGAGTTCGGTAGCAGTATTGCTTATAAGCTTAAACAATCCTTAACTCAATGATATCTTATTGGGTTGAGTTAGACATGAGTTTCTAACATGATATCAGAGTTGGGTCTGACTTGATCGGTGGTTTGAGCTTTGTCCTTAACGATCTCACCGTGACTTTGTGAGACCATCTTTGTCCATGTAGAGGAGGGCTGTTAAATTTCCTTCAGTCCCACATGGGCCAGGAGTTCGGTAACAATGTTGTTTATAAACTTAAGCAATCCTTAAGTCAATGAGATCTTATTGGGTTGAATTAGGTATGAGTTTTTAACAAGCATATTAATTTATTTCACCTATGATATATCGAGCACATGAATTGCATTTTTTTAAAATCCTAAATCATGGACAATTTATTTAAACTATGTGAATAAAATTAGTACATTAACAACTTAAAAAAACACTAAATTCTTTTTTTAAATAAAAGAAACAATACACGTGTTAATGTATATCTAATAACAGATTAATATATATAAAAGAAACAAAAATACTAGAAGGCATCAGTGGAGTAGGCTTAGTATTAGCAACAACAACAGTAGATTTGTTGTGATGGTAACAAGTCTCAATGGTGTGGTCATGACGTTTACAATAATTGCAGAACCTTTTATTGCTCTACTTGGGACGATTGTTAAAGTTAGAGGATGTGGTGCAGAGTCAAGTTTGGAGAATAAAGATGAGTGAGGTCTTATGTGATTATAACATGCAGAGTCAAAAAGCCAAGTTTGAGACTTATCGGGCAGAACTAAGAGAGTAGTGGAAAGCGATGCATTACCATCCATTTGAACAACCTGAGTTATGATCTTCTGTAGTTCAATGGAGGAGAGGTTGATAGTGGATCCAGAAGGCTGGAACTCTACTGAACTATAGAAGATCATAACTCAGGCTGTTCAAATGCATGGTAATGCATCTCTTTTCACTACTTTCTCAGTTCTACCCGATAAGTCTCAAACTTGGCTTTTTGACTCTGCATGTTGTAATCACATGATACCTTACTTATCTTTATTCTCCAAACTTGACCATGCATCACATCCTCTTAATATTCATATAACTGATGATTCCACCATTCATGGGAATAGTATAGATTTTGTTTCGACCTCTACCCTCTCTGTTCTTGGGGTTTTCCATGTACCTGACCTATCCTATATTTTATGCTCTGTGGGACAATTAGCTAAACTAGGATATCGCCTTATATTTTACTATTATGGGTGTATTATGCAAGATCTAAGAATGGGGCAAGAGCTTGGGACCGGTCCTAGGGTCGAGCGTATGTTTCCCATGAACAATCTTCATCTTCCACCTATTGCTCCTACCTCTGTTGTTGCTACAGCTGTTGTAGTTTCTTCCTTACCTTCTCTCGCACTTTGGCATTCTCACCTTAGTCATGCCTCATCCACTTAGGTACAACAATTAGCTTCCAAAGGTCTATTGGGTTTTGTGTCCAAAGAGAGTTTTGATTGTACTTCATGCCAGTTAGTAAAACAACCAGCTTTACCTTTCAATAATAGTAAATCTATCTCTAATAGTATTTTTGAGTAAATTCATTTTGATATTTGGGGACCTTCTTATGTTATTAGTATTGGTGGATTTTGATATTTTGTTGTTTTTATTGATAATTATTCTTGTTATAGTTGGATCTTTTCAATGAAATCTCGTTCTGAAATCTTACCAATATACAGTAACTTTGCAAAAATGATTGAAACACAATTCTCCAAAAATATCAAAACTTTTCAATATGATAATTCTCTTGAATATACTCAAAATGCTTTTCAAGCTTTGTTACACTCCTATGGCAATGTACATCATCTAACCTATCCAGGAACCTTTCAACAAAATGGTCGAGCCGAAAGAAAACTTCATCATATTCTTGACATTGTTCGTGCTCTTCTTCTTTCTGCCAAAATTCCTGCCCCATTTTGGGGTGAAGTCATTCTTCATGTTATTCATGCCATTAATCGCATTCCAAGCACTATCATTCATAATCAGACTTTGTATGAGCGCCTTTTTGGGTCATCTCTTGACTATCATTACCTTCGTTCATTCGGATCTGCCTGTTTCATTCTTGTTCAGCCTCATGAACACAACAAACTTGAGCCTCGATCTAGACTTTGTTGTTTTATTGGTTATGGTGAAACTCAAAAAGGGTATCGATGTTATGATCCTGTCTCACATCAGCTTCGTGTTTCCCGTAATATTGTCTTTTAGTAACACCACTTATTTGTTAAAATTTCTCACTTTTGTTCTTCCCTAACTAATTCAAATGTTTTAGTAATCTTTCTAAATGATTCTCCTGTTCCTTTTACAGATACTCCTAATCCACCTTTGGACTTCTCTATTCAATCTTCAGATATTTTTGATGATTCTCCTAGACAGGTTGTAGAATAACAGGTTGATAACGAGTTACCCCACCTTGAACATAGGTCCCCTACTCTTGCTCCGCCTGAAGATCTTCCACGAGACATTCCACCTCGCCACTCAACCCGGGTGAGATCCATTCCTACACATTTACTTGACTATCATTGTTACACTACCCTTACTACACTCCATGAGCCTTACACCTATCGTGAGGCATCTACTAACCCTTTTTAGCATATTGTAATGAAAGAAGAAATTAATACAGTAACCAAAACCCATACTTGGGATCTGGTTACTCTCCCTCCTAGTTAGTCTGTGGTTGTTTGTAAGTGGATCTATAAGATCAAGACTCGCTTTGATGGGTCCATCGAGCACTACAAGGCTCGTCTTGTAGCAAAAGGTTTTACACAAGAGTATATGATTGATTATGAAGATACTTTTGCTCCATTTTCCCGTATTTTCTCTATTCGTACTCTCTTAGTTGTTTCCGTTGCTAGTAAATGGGATCTTTTTCAAATAGATGTTAAAAATGCATTCCTTAATGTGGATCTGCATGAAGAAGTCTATATGCAACCTCCTCCTGGTCTTTCTGTTGAAACAAATAAGGTTTTTTGCCTTCGATATGCACTTTATGGCCTTAAACAAGCTCCACGAGCATGGTTTGCCAAGTGCAGCTCCACTATCCTTTGCTTGGGTTATACTGCCAGTCCTTATGATTCTGCCTTATTTCTTCATCGCAATGATAAAGGCACCATTTTACTTCTCCTATATGTGGATGATATGATCATAACTGGTGATGACCTCAGTAGCATTCAAAAACTCAAGGATTTTCTTAGTCAACAGTTTGAGATGAAAGACCTTGGACATCTCAGTTATTTCTTTGGTCTTGACATCACTCGTTCCACAGATGGTCTTTATATTACTCAAGCTAAGTATACATTTGACCTCTTATCTCAAGCTGGACTCACTAACAACAAGACTATTGGCACTCCAGTTGAACTTAATACGCATCTGACACCCTCGGAAGGGGAACCATTGTCTAATCCCTCTCTTTACAGACGATTGGTTGGTAGCCTGGTTTATCTTATAGTTACTCGTCCAGACAATTCTTATGATGTTTTTTAGGTGAGCCAGTATTTGTCTGCTCCACGATCAACCCACTATGCTATTGTTTTGCGTATTCTACGATACTTGAAAGGCACTATCTTCCATGGCCTTTTCTACTCAGCTCAGTCTCCTCTAGTACTTTATGCATTCTCTGATGCTGATTGGGTAGGAGATCCCACTGATCGCAGGTCCACTACAGGTTATTACTTTCTCCTTTGTTCTTCTTTGATTTCTTGGCTAAGTAAAAAACAAACTTTGGTGGCCCGCTTCAGTACTGAAACAGAATATCGTGCTCTTGCTGATACCACATCTGAGCTCATTTGGCTACGATGGCTTCTTAAGGATTTGGGTATGCCCACATCCTCTGCTACTCCTCTTTATTATGACAATCAGAGTGTCATTCATATTGCTCACAACGATGTCTTCTATAGACAGACTAAACACATCGAGATTGATTGTCGCTTTATTCGCTCTCATCTTATCCATGGTACTCTCAAGCTTTTCCCCGTCTCCTTCAACGATTAACTTGCAGATATCTTTACTAAGGCAATTCCCAAAGGACGTACTCTTAATTTGGTTGACAATTTCAAGTTGGTCTCACATTCACTTTGAGTTTGAGGGGAGTTGTTAATGTATATCTAGTAAAAAATTAATGTATATATATCTATTAATGTATATCTATTTACTTTACATATATCTATATCTAGTTATTTTAGGTATATTTAATTTACTTGTAACTTTTATATAAAAACACTATGTATATTCTTTTAACTACATAATACAATACAATCAATAAATATTCCTAACAATACGAATAAGATTCAAACTTAGTTATATAATAAAGAGTTATATCAATTAATTACCGTAAGAATAAGTAAAATCCTTTAAAAATGTGTAAGGACTATGAGTGTTGGCTATTTTCGTGGACAAAATATTTATCTGTAAATTTTTTTTAGGCCTGCTATCAAGTCTATCAAGAAAAGTCAAACAAATGCTCAAGTTCCGTATAATCAGTACTTTCGGTATATCTTTGATAACTTGACACATAGGATTATATTTATGCATTTAATAGCACATGTTTATAAATCTAAAATTATTTTTAATGCTAAAATATGGAATAAGATATGCTAAAAGATATTAAATAATATATACTCTAAAATAAGATATGTTAAAAGATAGTAGATAAGATATATATACTCTAAAATAAGATATGCTAAAAGATATTAGATAAGATATATGTTAAATTATAATTGAAATCTTTATTATAAAAGATAACATAAAATCTATTTTAAAAGAAATCTATTTTAAATAAGAGTTATCTTAATTAATGAAAATTACTAATCCTATTTGGAATAAAAAATATATTTTTTAATTACATAAGATTAAGGGTTTTAATTTTTACTATAAATAAAACTCATTGCCATTGTTTCAATCAACCATACAAGAGCATTCTTCAATCTTTTTAATTTCTCTCTCTTGTTTTACAAATATAAGATCATAATTCTTTAGGCTTCTTTATTTAGTTAATCTATCAAATATTGATGGTTATATTTGATTTATTAATAAGCCTAATTATTTTTATGATATTTTGATATTATATTCTTATGGCTTTTTCTTTATTTTTGTTCTTAAATTGTTAGATCAAATAATTGTTTTTGTCATATCATAATTATTTGATTTGATTATTAATCTTTAAAGAAGCTATTTTTATTTAACTTATATTTGATCTTTTTGGTCTAGGATTTACTAGTTGATTTAATTTAAATGACATATGTTTTGAATCATCTAGTTAGGATTATTCATTATTAAATCTGTTCTAGAACACACACGGGAACTTGTATTTTGTGCTAACTATTTTGTAGTTACGGGAACGTATCCGACGATTGGCAAGAAACTTATTGGAACGTTGGTCCTGGAAAACCGCCACGCTAATATTAGAAACTGTGGAAAACAGAAGCGAGGCTCGTAAGTAAAGTACATTGGGGCGATCCTGCAGGAGGGTAGCATAAGACTGAGTTTGTATTTGAACATTTGATTTTCATAGTGGAAAGTTAGGTGGTCTGGTGGACCGATGGTTTTCCTCTTAGGTCATGTTTGTGGCCTAGGTTGTTTCCACCTAAAAATATCGTGTGTTATTATTTTATTTCCGCACTTATTTTTACACACGATTGCATGTCTGGCCGCTTTGTTTAGGTTATTAAATTGTAAATTGATAAAAAATTAAAAATAACCTATTCACCCCCCTTCTAGGTTAATCAGGTCCATATTTTACAAACTTTCAATTGGTATCAGAGCCAACACTAGATACACTTAGTGTTAGTCCTACAGATTTTTATTATGGATCATTCTATTGAGGATTATAGCTCAGATGATGAAGAACTTGATTCTTCTTTTCTCTCTAAATATAATGTTAAAAGTTCTATAGAATTAGTTTCTAAATGTCTTAAAGCCATAGAAGAGAATAATAGTTTAAATACAAAAATAGAAAAATTAAATGAACAACTTGAGGCGCATGAAAATATTTCTAATAAATTAAAAGAAGTGAATAATATTTTACAAGAACAAAAAATGCTTTGAATTTGAGTATTGTAGGTTTGAAAGAAGAAAATAATAAGCTTGTTGAAGATAATAAAAAACAAGTTCAAGAGCTCAAAGAATCATGTGAAATAGTGGAGAGACTTACCATTGGAGCTCAACAATTAGATAAAACATTGAGCATTGTTAAGTCACATGGTGATACATATAGCTTTGGTAATAAGGATGAGAGTTCCACACCTTCAACATCAAAGACCATATTTGTAAGGCCCTTAAACTCTACTCCTACTGTTACTACTTATGCACAAAGAACTATTACACCTATGGTAGAAAAAGTTGTTAAGTTTGTGCCTGTTTGTCATCATTGTGGTAGAAAAGGTCATATAAGATCAAAATGTAGATTTTTGAGGAATGCTCTTGAACTTAATCATTCTTTTCATGTTTCAAATAGTAGGACCAATAAGCATCATCCATCTATGCATACTACATCATATTCAAGGATGAATGAAAATTTTAATAATGTGTTCAAAAATTCTACTAAGAAGCATGAAGTCTTAGGTTTAAAGAGGGAAGTAAAATTCAATACTTTTAATGCTAGGACTCATTATCATCATCCTACTAGGCATACTACATCTTCATTTGGGATGAATAAGAAAAGTATAGCTAAGTCCAAGACTACACCTATGAAACCTAAGTTTATTGAGCCTCAACCCAATGATATAGAGAAACTAAAATGCAAGAAAATATGGGTTATGAAAGGTTGTTTTTTCCCGATCACATGACCGTTTTTTTTATTAAAATGTTTAAATGACCCTAGGTGAATAATCTTTATTATTTTTATTTTATTAGTTAAACTTAAAAAAAAAAGAAAAAAATAGAAGTAGTATTCTTATCTGGCCAACACGCTATTGGACTTATTTAATACTTACATATACATAACCTCATTTTAGTGACTCGACTCATTTTGATATTTATTGTATAAATTATTCTAAAATTTTGGCTTATGCACACACACACATTATTGTACATGTGATGATCGATGTTGACATAAACTTATTCACACACTCACGAACACACATATATGTTTTGCTTTAAGTTTATGAAATTTTCTTGAAAGACTCTAGGACTTTAACTAATCTTGATTGTAAAATTGGGTTGAGTTCTACTTTTGCTTACTAAAATTTTACCGTATGGAAGCACCTAGTATTGAGAGGGCTACCTACTGTGATGTGTGAAGCTACCGCAATGAACGGAGAGGGCTACCTCACAACTAGTGTGAAAGTCATCGTGCTAGGTTTATGGCTCATGCAAAAAAAAAAACAACAAAAAAAAAAGATTATGTAAAAACTGATTGCTTATAAATCTTGTACTTGGAATGCACAAAAAGAAAGAGCTAATAGAGGTTAAAATATATATATATATATCATTTACCTCATTTATAGGAAAAAAAAATTTAAGTCCTCTTTTAGTAAATATATTTTATTTTGTAAGATTGAAGACTCGATTATATTTTTATATGATAGGTGATATTTTTTCTTTTGAGTCTTTCTTGATAGATCATAAATGAATTAATTGACATATTTATGAAGTTTAAACATGTATACTATTTTAAGTAAATGTCAATATGTCATTATATGTGCGAAGTGTACGTGTGCACCTATTTTATTCTACTTATTTATTTATATGATAAATAATCAAAATTGGAGTTTAAAAAAAATGATGAGTTCTCAATTGGTTGTGGTGTTGTGTGTAATTAAATGAGTTTAATACCTTTATGGCTATGTATGCAAATTTAAAAAAATAAAAATAAAAATAAAATCTTTTTCATTTATTACTTTTTTAATTGGTTTCTAAGTTGAGAGTCATGAGACTTAGAGTTTAAAGCACATTGCACTTTTGCATTACTTTGATTTTACATCAAGTTATATCTTTAGGAGGAGTTTAGCTTCAATTCTTTGTCTAATGCTTTGTCCTTCTCGTATGTCAAAAAGGGGGAGAGAATATTTACTTCCATGTTTTTATTTTGTTATGCATATAAGGGGAGAACATATTTTTATTAAGCTTAATTAATATGAATGCATACTATATGACTATTCTTTACACTTCGCTTATTTATATGTAAACTGAACTAATATACAATTAGGCTTTCATGCCAAGTTGTCCTATGCTTTGTCAATGTCATTTCGCATACTTAAAAGCTTGTCAAGTTGCAACGAAGATGGATCTATCGGACCATAGGATAGTTCCATTTATGTAGTCCTGGGACATCATTGTATTTTATCTTTTTCCTATAAGTGTAATGTAGAGAAAGAGGTTTTGTCACACGAAAATGTCAAAGTGGGGAGTTTGTGGGGTATGAGTGTTAGGTATTATTTTCGTGGACAAAATATTTATCTCAGAATTTATTTTTAGGCCCGTTATCAAGTCTATCAAGAAAAACCAAACAAATGCTCAAGTTTCAGATAATTGTACTTCTCGTGTATATCTTTGATAACTCACACATAGACTATATTTATGCATTTAATAAATACATGTTTATAAATCTAAAATTATTTTTAATGCTAAAATATGGAATAAGATATGCTAAAAGATATTAAATAATATATACTCTAAAAATAAGATATGTTAAAAGATATTAGATAAGATATATATACTCTAAAATAAGATATCTTAAAAGATATTAGATAAGATATATTTTAAATTATAATTGAAATCTTTATTATAAAAGATAACATAAAATCTATTTTAAAAGAAATCTATTTTAAATAAGAGTTATCTTAATTAATGAGAATTACTAATCCTATTTTGTAATAGAAAATATATTTATCAATTACATAGGATTAAGGGTTTTTAATTTTTCTTATAAATAAAACTCATTGCTCGTTGTTTCAATCAACCATACAAAGAGCATTCTTCTAATCTTTTTAATTTCTCTCTTGTTTTACATAAATATAAGATCATAATTTTTAGGCTTTTTTATTTAGTTAATCTATCAAATATTGGTGGTTATATTTGATTTATTAATAAGCGCAATTATTTTTATGATATTTTGATATTATATTCTTATGGCTTCTTCTTTGTTTTTGTTCTTAATTGTTAGATCAAATAATTGTTTTTGTCATATCATAATTATTTGATTTGATTATTAATCTTTAAAGAAGCTATTTTTATTTAACTTATATTTGATCTTTTTGGTCTAGGATTTACTAGTTGATTTAATTTAAATGACATATGTTTTGAATCATCTAGTTAGGATTATTCATTATTAAATCTCGTTAATTAACACACACGCACTTGTATTTTTGTGTTAATTATTTTGCTTACTTTAACGATATCGATTGGCAAGAGCTTATTGAACGTTACCTAAAAAACCGTTTCACGCTTAATATTAGAAATCAGAAAGCAGGCTGGCTCGTAAGTAAGACATATCATTGGGGTAGTATCTAGGGAGGGTAGCATAAGACCGAGTTTGTCTTGAACATTTGATTTTCATAGTGGAAAGTTAGGTGGTCCGCGGGCGGTGGTTTTCTCTCTAGTCACAAGTGTTTGCATTGTTTCCACCTAAAATATCGCAGATTATTATTTTATTTTATGACTTATTTTTAAGCGATTACCATCGTACGCTTTGTCATTAGGTTATTAAATTGTAAAATAATAAAAAATTAAAAATAACCTATTCACCCTCTAGGTTAATCAGTTTTATAATTTATAAACTTTCAAAATGTCTTATTACTTGTTTTAAAAATTTGAGGGATTTCCTGAATGAAGTTATGATGAGTTTAATTGGGAACATATATGGGGTTTGGGTTAATAAGTAAATTAGATCTAGATGATAGTATACAACTTACTTATAGTGAGGTGGATTTTGAGGGTAGACATTGAAATTAGAGCCTGGAGGAAAAACTAAGAAATATTCATTCTTATCAGGGGAGTGTAGTGGCTGCTTGTTATAACCAGCTGGAAGAGGTGCACCTGATAAAGGACTACACTTGAGCTTTTCTTCAATTGAGTATTCGAAAAATGTCTTGGAGAGCTCCAAAGCTTGGCTTAGTAGAGCAAGTGGTATCCCATGATTAACAATTTGGAAGAAACCATACTTACAACATGCTTCAGTTATTATCTCTTTTGCTTTCTTCTTTCCTTGTTCATCGTCTTCTTTAAACAACGGTGAGAGATCAATGGTGGGAATAATGTAATTTGAGTCAGCCATTTTAATTTTCAAGTGGGTCTCATTTCGTCATGTCTTTCTCTTTATATTAGTCGGGAAATAAAAGCAAAGGAATCTAATGATGTATGTACAGAGAAATGTTAATTAGACACGTATATTCGCACATGCACCATTAATGCCCATTTATCTACAATTATATAGTATTGGTTTTCTTTGTATTTTTTCCCTTTCTTTCAAAATTTTTATTTTTCTTGTTTAGGTTAGAATTAATGTCTACTATGTCTAATGTTTTCAAATGAATACTTAATCAATCTAGTTAGACTTACTTTTAATTTTCTATAAATTTTTGTACATTTATTTTTAACTTCAATAAATTTTCATTTTATTGGGATAATTTTAAGCCATACAACTATCTTAAATACTAACCATACAATGAAAGAGTCTTTATCAACTTAATTGCAAACAAGTCTTAGAGTATTATGTTGGCATTGTTTCATTTACGTAATATTGTTAAAGCATTGCTTCTTTTTTATCTTTTTTTTTTAATTGTTGTTACCCTATATATGCACCTTTTTATGGTGTTGTTACTTTGATATCGTTCTATGTATTTGTCATTAGCTTTACTAGGAATGTTTGTTTAAGTTGCTTTGTCATCTGGACTCTTTGTAACTTGTAACTATTTTGATGTATAAAACTTTTATTTGAGTAAAAAAAAAATAGCACTCATTGTCATAAAAGTTTGTATAATTTTTCCCACAATATTTGAAAAAGTTTATATATTTTAAATTTGATATAATAAATGCTAAAAAAAATTATATATTATTATTGATAAGTATAATAAAACTTATATTAATTGTATCTAATAAATAAATATCAACTTCACTGTAATTGTAATATATATATGTATTCAAAATTTGAATACTTTATAAATAATTGTTAAATAAAATAACACATTTAAAAGTTAAAAAAATAACATCCAATAACATTAAGAGGATTTAATTGATCAAAATTTAATATTGAACGAAACTAATTGATTTGAGTTTAATATTGAACGGATCTAATTGGTTTGAGTTCAATAATGAACAAATCTAATTTACATGATTTTAATATTAAATGAGTTTAATCGACTTGAGTTCAATAATAAACAAATCTAATGGTCGAAGTTCAATTTAAACTTTATACAACTAGATAAGGTTAAATTTAAATGGTGTTAAATTAGACGGTATTTAATGTAAAAAAATTGAATAATATATTTTTATAGTAAAATATATAAATTTGAGATAAGATAAACTATTCTTGTGTTTATAAATTTTGAGAGTGTTATAAATGTTATTTTTCCTGAATAATTTAACATGGTTTAAGGGTAACTATATTACAAAACTCAAATTATTACCACCACAATAATGTAAAAAAATTATTTAATAATAATAATAGTAATATGTAATTAACAATTGAAGTAAAATGGTTTAATTTTTTGTATATTTTAGTTTTGAAAATAACAAAGTTTACCTGTCTTTTAAAGATGCTGTTTTGAGAATTTGGGAAAGCTAAAGATGCTGCTTGTCCAGTAGTACCATAGGGGTACCAGCCATCCCATCTCCAATATACCAACCATTATTTGAGTATTAGGAATTTTTTGCTGCTGCAGTCGATCGAGACAGATTCATAAAGAAAGATAAACTAAAAAATTTAAGCTACAATAACTGAAATCGTTTTTTATTTATTTATTTACGAGAAAGCTTAATCTAGCATCTGATGAACATTATTATATTTTGTGACAGGAATCAAGAACAAAAAATTAAGATTACTATATCGTAAATTGTTATTGGTACAAAAATATTTCATTAATACCAAGTTTATTAAATAATAATGATATTAAGATATAATTAATACTAATATTAAAATACATATTTGATGTATTTTTATTATAACAATAACAAAATTATCTTGATAATATTACCCAAAAATAATAATAATTATAATTAATTAAACAATCATGATAATTATGATAATTTAGATATGATTAAGAATTTAATATTTTAAATAATTTTAAGATTTTATTTATATAATAATTAATTTTAACTAGATTTTGAATAATATTTAATATTATTTTTGTTATCTAATTTTTTTTAATAAAATAGTAAATTTATTTTCAGATCATGAATATGAATTTATATAATTTATTGCTCAATTATTTGGATCCTTTTCCTAATTTCTTAGTTCCTTTTTTTCCCTAAAAGCAGTCTCAATTCTTCTATCTTTAATCCTCCTAATTTTTTTTTTATTTTCTCTCCTTCTCCACTTTTATTTCTTTCTTGTTCCACTAAGTCATTTTTCATTATAATCAATGCAAATCATTTTCAAGTTAACTGCATTTTAAAATGGAGATTTTAAGTTATGAAACTAGATGAGAATGGCTTCATCATAAGCCCGGGGCTATGACGTTGATTTTGCCAAGGACTAAGCTCAACTCTTTGTGATTTTGGTTTTTGGTATCCTCCAACTTAAAACATGCTTACAATAAATAGGTATTGACAATTGGTTTGGGAAGATACTTAATTTCGTTGGTTGGAAAACTTGGTGTGAGAGTGCGTTCTTGGTACAATTGATGTGTTTTTGTTGGATGTACAAATGAATTCTCACATTTAATTATCAATAATAATAATAATAATAATAATAATAATAATAAACAAAAACAAAAGGAGAAGAAAATAGAAGCATACTTTCTTCTTTTTTTAATGATTTACTCCACTAGGTTTGAAGGAACACAACAAAGAGTTTGGACAAAAAAATGTTGGTCTGAAATTAGGTAATGAAGGACTTGCTTCTTGGTAAATATATATCTATATATATATTACTTTGAATTGCCATAACATTTGTAACCAGTTTTATTTTCAAATTTTATTTTTCATGTTTGAAGTTAATTTTTTATAATCTAATTCATTAGTTAAAGAAAATAAAAATTGGTTTAGATAAAAAAAAAACATATAGGAATTTTTTTGGTACCGAATTCAATTTTGCTATTTAATCCTCAAATTTATCATTATATTCTCAATTTTTAACTTTGTTGTATTGACAATGACGATATAAAAGAGGTGAAATCTTGTGGAAGTTGTCAAATCTGAAAACAGAAAACAGCTTTTTAAAAGCTTCTTTTTTTTCGAGTTTCAAAATTAAATTAAAAAGTGGAATTTATTTTCAATTAAAATGAAAACTAAAAATAAAACTAGTTAGCAAATAATAACAATTTCAAAACTTTTAAGTTTGAACATAAAAAAACAAAATACATGACACGTTACAAAACCAGCCCTAAATTGATTCTCCTTTTACAAATCTAAAGGGCATCAGACGGAGAAATTCTGCTCTCTGCATCATCGAGTCAACAGGAGGACAATGAAGTGTATGTACATACTGTATCATACTGCTATGCAACCTCAATTTATAATAAATTATCTATTTATCACAAGTTTTGATTTGATCTAGTAAGACTCATCCATGCATTGCATTAAATCATATGTTCTAATAATAGTGTCAAATAAACAATTTAACTTAATTTAAAAATAGATTCAATAAGTTAATGAAATTAACTCCACAAACATCTTACAAATTTATTTAATAAAATATCTTTATTAATAATAATATTTTTATAATTACGATAATATCACTATTAAAAAAACACAATTAAAATATATTATTTTTACTTTTTTCATCTTTTACAAAAATATATTCAAAAGTTAATATTTTACTAAACATTTTTTTGCTTTTAAACAAAATTATAATTTTTTTATTTTTTGTTTTATTTTTTAGAAGTGTAAATAAGTCCGCTCACGAACTGCTAAATCCAACTCATTTAAAAATGAACTAAACTGAACTTAACTCACGTACAATTTAAACGCATGAAATAATTGTAGATGAAATCTATTTTTAACTATAAATCATAATCGATGTCACAATATCACATCTCTTACATGAAGTATAAGAGGAATTCTTGAACAAAACCACGCTCTCCTCACCTCAACAAATTGAATAAAGAAGTTGCCAGTTCACTATAGATAATTATAAAAGAACAATTCTCTCAAATTTCAACAATCTACAACCCGAAATTTGGTACACAAAATACAACTCAATTGCTTGGTAAGCGGAAAATGGTAAGAGCAAAAATACCTTTTTTTTCCATTTGGCATGAAGTTACAAACTTTTTGGAGTAGAGATCATGCTCTTTAACTCTCTTTCCTTGGAGAAGCATCTAATAGTTAAGACAAGGGTAAAGTCTGACATAAAATCATATTTGACAAGTCATCCTTGTTCAATCTATTGCTTCCTACATTTTAGCTTTTCCGCCTCAAGTTCCTGCTTTAAGGCTTCAACACGTTCTAGCAACTCCATGTTTTCCTAATAGTTTCAAGACTTGTAAGGAAAAATATGGTGTGGTATTGTACACATAGCAAGGAGCAAAACAAGGAATTACAAAGCATGAGTATTGGTCATATTGCAGAAGAAGTCTAGTTTTAAATTGCATAGGCAGTTAAAAAGAACTTTCACGTGTGTTTGGAGTTGGATGCAATCTGATAACACGACCAAGCAAATTTTGACATGGGCATACTGATAAATGCTAACATTGATTTTGCAAAAAAGGTCAATGTGTCCTGAAATATGCATTGCATGATAGAACAAATATATGATACAAATCAGTTTAAATATTTCCATTACTGACAACCTTCTGCAGCATTGCCAATTTCTGGTTGGAGGTAGCAGCAACCTCATCCGTATGTGAAGACTCCTTAATCTGTTGACAACAAATGGTTAACAAAGAGACCACAAAGCTACCCCTTTCCATACTATAAGTAGAGGACTGAGGGGTGGAATTGAGAGAGAATTTTATTGTTCAAATGAAGCATCTACAACAAATAGATGACCATTAAATTAGCAGTTTGGAGAGTCAGTCAGAGCTCTGCTAGTGTTTCTCTATATCTTTACCGTTCTTTATCTTTTTCAAATTTCACCATCTTCCACCATTCCCCTCCACTGAAGCTCCATGGTTCTTTCTATTCTTTTTGCTTATTTTCCATTGTTTTCTTTGATTTTAGATTTTCAGAATCATTGAAACTTTCCAAGAAATCTCTTTCAATGGAATGATTCTTAGTGCTCAATACTACTTTGATCCAAATTTTCTCTAATTTAGTACCTGATTCCTCTGGTTTTGTTCTCCGAATTGCTTGGTGTTATACAGATTCGTCATTGTATGATGATCATAAACTCTAACGTGTGCGATCCTGATTGCAATATGATGCTTATTTCTCCTTTTTAATAGATTCAATTAGTTTGAGACTGCTCCTGTATTATAGAGTTTCAACTTTTCTATCGATTTCTCCGTTAACCTATAAATATGGTCAGAGGCTCGGTTTGATCAGAGTTGCTAGTTAGGGCCTTAATTTTGAATTTGGTTCTGATTCTACTAAACTTGAGTCTTGAAAGGTTGGTTGATGGAGTATCTGAAAGAAGTGAGTATAGCTATGGAGGAGCTCAACCTCAAGTTGGACATTGAAGGAGGAACTAAAGAAACAAAAGGCCTGTATCATAGATAAAACTGTTGCGTGAAGATCAACTAATGTTGAAGCTATTCTTCAAGCATTTCCAAAGAACTGGCCTAGGAGAGATGGATTTGATGCTGAAGCAGTCAATTACAGTATGCTTTTGCTTCTGGCTTCATTATTGGGATTAGTTTAATTTTCTACTAATTACTTTTTTGTTTTGCTATGTTTGCTCAAATAAGTACTATTATGTTTGGGGAAGATGGGGGAAGAAGTGTACCAATAGTCCTGTAACTTCGAGCAATGGATCGCTTTACCTGTAACTTTCAACTAAAAAAAATGTGCACTTTACTCGCAAAAATTATGCACATAAGTCTCATAGCTTTAGGCTTTTAGGACTAAAGTGCATCTTTTTTTAAAGTCACAAGACTAAGCACTCTAGTCATAAGCTGCTTTCCTTCTCACCCCAAGAAAACGCCAGAAGCATCTGTAAATTAAATGCCTACAGAAGTATGTAATTCTCGACCTTTATATGAGACAAAGCTCCCTTTTACTGCTAGATGCATACAAGAGTATGGAGCAGTTGCGATGACACTCTTGCATAAAAAATTGGTGCAAAATTTAACTATCCATTCGCCAGACATCCAAGGGAGGAATGCAACAGGGAAAAATGTTATTCTGGAAGATAAAAGTTTATGACAGATAAGGGTAAAGGAAATAAAGCCAAAGTGTAAATTCAAGTCACTTTTAAATGAGTTGGGTTAAGCAGCTCAGGAACATAATCATTTTACATTTTTAAAAAAAAATGAATAGAGATAACTTTTGTTGGGAATAACACACAGATAATATTAAAAGGGACAAATTAAATGGAATAATCAAAATGGCTGTAGTTAAACTTGAATAGTTCCAAAAGACAAGTTGGACTTTTTTCAAATAATAAAAAATATATGAACCGATCATAAAAGAGCTATTTTTGTTGTTTTCTAAACTTTATTTTAGATCAAAATATTAGTATAAATATTATGTTTTGATTATATTTTTGTAAAAGAAGAAAAAGATAAAAATACTACCTTTTAATTATGTTTATCCATACAGACATTATGATAATTAACTTTTGATGAAGGCATTTTATTAAATAAGCTTTGCTATCTGCTCATAAGTTAGATGACCTGAACTTTTTCATCTCATCGATTTATTAGATCAATCTTAATCAAGTTAAGCTGAGTTACTCATGTCAGACCACTAATACTACCCTATGCTTGGACACTTTGATATTAATGAATGTCACTAGTGGCAGAAATAGCAGATAAATGATAAAAAGATCACTATAAAGATGGAAAATACCTGTTTGAGTTGATTCATGCATTTGGCCGCCTTAACTGCTTCCTCGTCATATCTCATCCTCCACGCAGCCGATTCATCCATTGCTTCTCTATTAGCAAGGTCGAACTGTCGTCTGAAACAATTGAGGTATTGACAGAATTGGGCATCAAAGGTGCATATTGACATAAACAAAACCAAGCAAATCACAATAATTACAACTAAATCTTGAAGGATCTGAAATTGAAGAGAAACTATAAATCCATAGAAGACTATTTGGAAATATATCAAAAATTAGACAATTAATAGAAAGAAAAGGGTCAAAAGTAAGACCTCCCGAAAAAATAACTAAATGATAGAGTGTCATGCTTTGTCGAAAAACTGAAATGCTTCCATTTTCACGACCAAGAGTCAATAAAGAAGAAGGAATTGAAACAAACCCACAGGGGAAAAGAGAGAGAGAAGGGTAAAAAATGGCGGAGGAAGTAAAAGTGCTTATTAAAAGGAAAACCTCAAGATCTCAGTATCATCGGAAGAAACAGAGTAATCGATGGCCCAAAGTCTGAAGTAAACAGCGATTCCAAAAATCATTGCGACAAATAACCCGACGAGGATTTCCTTTCTTCTTCTACCTCCCATAGTCAGTTTTCTCGTTTGGGTTCTTGTTCTTCTGTCTATTTGTAATGAACTAATTTTCATTTTCGACTGACCGTAAATACAAATAAAAACCCGAGTTCTTCCTCCAAGTTTCAACGAATTTTACCATGGAGTTCAAACTGGTCTACCAAACCCAAAATTGTAAATGTAAAGTTTGTTTCGTGTCAAAACACACTTATGCAGTTAGGGCTTTAGACATTTGGGGTGACTGCCCAAGGTTTTTTTTTCTCTTTTTTTTTCCCTGCATAATAGAATATATATTCTATTATTCTTCTATGATATAGAACTCAAATATAGTGATTGTACCTTAAGTTTTTGAGAAATCCGTTGCACATGGCAATACATAAAATTCACTATGATACTGATTGATTGTTTAAATAACATTTTATATGTTAACACATATTGGAAGGCATTAGATAAAACTATAACTTTTAGATATATGATGTGATATCATATTGTTTTGTCTCAAAACCAAGCTGTATTAAAGTTGATTTTAATGACGTTTTTAGGTAGAGGTTTCTACAAGCTAGGATAATATAAGATTATTTATATAATACTATCTCAACCTCGTTTCAATGTCTATGAAAAATATGAGAAAATTTATCAATTTTTTTGATATTATTTTTATATATTATTTCATTTCTCAGTCTCCAAATTACTCAATCATAATTATTATAATAAAAGTAAACTTTCTTTTATCTATCATATTAATTAATTATTTTGAGAGTGAGTTTAAAATGAAATCTAAATATGATATAATATCAAGATTTTTAGTAAAATTATAAATAATATTTCAATTACAACTAAATCACTTTGATTGAAGAAATTCACATCTTATGAAATAATGTTTAAAATCTTTCACTTTTTTTCCACGTAAAGGAGAATGCAAATCTTCCAAATCCATGAAAATATTAAGTTTTTTTTATACTTAAGCAATTGTTAGCTATTTTTCAAAGAAGAATTTTGTGTCTTTCATGAATTGATGTTTTTTAAATTTTTTCTCTCGAGATTAAAATAAGGATTTTGGATTATGTAATGACTTAAAACTCCATAAGCATCCTTAACAGAAACTTTTTATTTTCATATCTCATACCAAAAAACTTGACCAGGTATCGAAGGATTAAGATGTTTAAGTTTCAAGATATATGATGTGATATCATGTCCAAACAGAGTAAAAAAATTTTGATTGTCCCAAAACCAGTTATTATTACAAAAACAAAGTTCACTTGTTATAAATTTGTATATGAAGCTCTTTTTTCTACTAATATTTGATGAAGTAATTGTTATGGTAGAGCTAGTATTCAAAGATCATTCTAAAGATTGAAATTATCCTCTCCTATTTCCTAATAACTGTCTTTAATTAGGTTGTCTTGAATCAACATTAGTCTTTTCCAAATATTATAGTCATTTGATTTTTTATTGACAATAAGGAAAGAGTTGTGTTTTAAATATTATTGGCTAAAGACTTTGGCCCAAAGTTTATCAGTTTGGATTACCAACTTCGAAAAAGCTTTGAAAAGCATGGCATTATTGAAATACTCAATTTTTCAAAAGCTCAAACCTCCAAACTGAATCCTAATCAAGAGGAGTAAAAAGTGTTGAGAGTATATATTACCTTTCCCCAATAACTTTTTTATCAATGAGTCATTCGAAAGTGCTCATGGAATGAATGAGAATAGTTTGTAGCACAGAATTGATCAAAGTATTTCGACCTGCTTGAGATAACAATTTTAACTTTCAACTATCCAATTTGGTATTGAGTTTTTCAAGAAGTTTATTAAACTCTATTTTTTTACTTCTATTAAAAGGTAAATAATGCCCAAGTTTTTATTGCTACTTTAATTTTATTAATTTGGCTAATGGTAGAGATTTGATTTTTGTAGTTAGTATGAGCATTTTTTGAAAAAAAGATTATAGAATTTTGTAAATTTATGCTTTGATTAGACCAAGAGCAATAATAGTTTAAAATACATTTAATTACAATGGACTCTAGAATGTGGGAAATATGAGGAGCTCATTTAGTCACTTTGATTTCATGGATCTAATTTTTATTTTTTACTTTGATCATTATCTTTGATAGGCATTCTAATACTATCAAAAAAATATAAGAAGATAAATGATCACCTTGTCTTAAACCCTTTTGTAGGTAGAAATTCTCGAAAGTGGTGACTCTATGAAAGTAGAGTTATTAATGTACTTTTATACTTAATATTTGCTCATTTATTCTATAAGTAGTAATTTTGGGATTCAAAATATTAAAATATGAACTTTTTAGTAAAAATGGATGAGAATATATTTTTAAAAATTTTCTATAATTTTTTGGAATTTTTATGATTCTTTATGAATTTCTTAATGTAAAACCAATCAAAAGATGTCATGTGAATGTCAGGCAAACAAAGCAACTGACCAGTCATTGTCATGTGGATGCCATGCAAACAAAGAGGGCTAATCGAAGCAAACCATATGAAATGGGTGATGTATGTCATGCCACGTGTTGACACTACATTCGTCACGAGTTTCACCACGTGGTCAATAGGGTGCCACACATAGTCACGTGATTTGTTCATTCTTTCCACCAATAAGCCACGTAATCCATATCCACGAATCACAATACCCCATGTCGCACTGACTTAGTGTTTGTTGACCATATTTGTCATATGTCATGCGTTGATTTGTTTAGTCCTTCTCCCTTACCATATGTCATATTCCTATTGGCTAGCGCTGCCATTTTTTTTTTGTCTTAGCCCTTTATCTGAAGCTAAACTAACGATTCAGATTCCATTTGAGCTTAATTTAACCCCCTAATTGCCCCTAAAACCCCAATGAGTCGAATTTAACCAATTTTTATTAGTTTTTGTTGTCAATAAGAGAGAAAAATACAAAAAAATTCAAAATGAGACACAATGTTAATATATATTCAAGAGGATATTAGTGTTACAATTCAAGAGATTAATTATATTTATTCTTCTTCTCATTTCTTTATAAATTCTTAAGTCTTTTTTTATGAAAAATATGAGTTTTATGAACACAATTATGTGTAGTTAATTTATTAATCTAGTGATCTTATAAACCCAATTTTTATCATGTGATGACCTAATATTTTACCCCAATTATAATTATAATTTAATTATATTATTTAATCTAATTTTTATGCTATTAATTGTTTGGCCAACAATTTATCTAAAAAGGTAATTAAATAAATTTGAGAGAATTATTTAATTATTTGTCTTAATTTAATTACATGCATAATTATAGAAAGAAATGTATAATTTTTATGTATGTGATCCATAATTGATGAACTTAATGAGTAGTATGCAATTTAATTGGCATGAGAGTGTGATTAAATTAATTAGTATATTGTGTGTAGTTTACTTGAGAGTAAAACACATGTTAGGTTAGATTCAATTGATAATGTAATTAATTAATATTTATATTGTGGGGATTTTAGCGATTCACATGTTTAGAAAATTAGGATATTAAGTATTTTTAGATATTTTCTCATATATCTTCTTAGGTATCAATTATGAGTTAATTAATTACCGCTATTTATTTTTAGTTCTTCTAATTTTGCTTTCTTAAAACATAAAGACACAAAAAATTAATTTTTATTTTTTAATTTTAAAATTATTTTCTAATAACGTCATCTCTATGCGAATGATATTTTTTATCATTATATTACTTATTGTGATACGTATACGTGTGTATTCATTGCACACAATTTGTATCGAAAAAGTTTTTGTCATTGTTGTTGGTATTATAAACATTAGAAATTAATTTTTATTTATTTGTTTTGTTATTTATTTTTAATTTTGACATCTCTTTAGTGCTATTAGAAACTAGTTGGATTTAATGCACGAGTAGAATCTGTATGGGAAATTTTTTGCCTTTAAATCCTAAAATCAAGGAATCAAATGAAAAGATTTATAAAGGAAACAAATACTATTTTCATGCATCAATTAAAATCATCAAATAAAAATATCAAATATATTTTTTTAGAGATGAATGAAATACAATGACTTCAAGGGGATTTATTTTCTATCATTCTTTATAATAGCTATTTCTCACAAATTTTAAGAATTTTTGGGTCATAATATTTAGTTTATACTTTTGATTTTTCTCTCTTTTTCTTATTTTTCTTTCTCGTTCTTTTTTTAGAGAATGGATCCATATTCTTATTTGTAGGATTTTGGCTTTCTTTTGTATTGGTTTTAAGGAACTCTAGATATATCTCTTATGGTGGAAATCATGCATGAATAGTGAAGGCATATACTTTCAATTTCTACTTAAATCATTCAATTTACATAATAAAAATAAATATAAGACATTTTATCATATGTTAAAAATTCTAATATTTATTTCAATAACTATAGAGATCATCTAACAATTTGAATAATAAGAGTAATGTTTAAAGGAGTAGAAAAATATTATCTCTCAAATTGGAACGATAATAGGCTCAAAATATTCTCACAAGGTAGTCTCTACTATTTGATTTATAAAACAAATTTTAGATTTATCTCAATTTCAACATTAAATCATAAAACATAAATTATGAAGAAAAAAACAAACTAATTATCATATTACTCCATAATATATTGAAAATATTAATTTAAACTTACAAAGACTCAATCATTTGCTTAAAATCAACTAAAAGCATGATAATTTCGTAAGAAATTTTTTAAAAATTATACCTAACTATTTTTTAAAAATTAAACCTAATTATCCCTAAAATTAATAAATAAACTTCATATAAATAAATTAAATGAAAAAAGTGTAAATTTAAACATATGTTTTAATAAAAAATTTAAAATTGTACAAATTTATGTAATGTAATTTTTTTACCCCAACTTATAATTTATATTACCCTTAATGTAACAATTACAAATTAAAGAGAAAAAAAAGAGAAAAATTATCAATTTGTTATATGATCAATTATTGATGTGTAAGTTCAAGTGCATCCATCATTTCAATCATTTTAATTACATACCAAGAATGTTGTGTATTTCTCACACATCTCAACAACAATTATAAATTTTAACAATTCCAAATAAAATAACTATAGCTCACATGATAGGAAATAAAACAAACTAAAGAAAAATAAATTACATAAAATGTGAAAAGCATAAAACAAAAGCAAATAAAATATAAAAGAAAAAAATTAAACATCCTAAAACAAAATACATAAAAACAATAAAAATTCCAAAGCAAGTTTGGATCTTAGTCATCTATGTTGTATAACCCTTGTTCTTCGTGTTGTGATCATTCAAGTGGTGTAAAAATGACATCATAATCTTGATTATTATGTTCTCTTAAATGACTTGAATCTATGCTAAGATGGTTAAGTGTTAACCGATGCATTTCATAGAAAGTATGGTTATAATTCACCTGATCACGATGTTGTCGATTTGTAAATGCAACATTTTGAGTAGTATATGCTTGGTTATAATTTTCCAAGTAAGTCACTATTTTACTTAGATGATGAATTTCATCTTTCATTGTTATTATTGATGAAGAAACAACCCTTCTATCCCTTTGAGCAATATTAGTATCCAAGGTGAGTTCATTATATTATCATAGATTTAGTAATTCATCCAGTTGAAGCAACGCTTCACCTTTTGGGTACTTTATCCCTACTTTTGCACATGAAGCATTAACGAGCTAGGAAGAAGTAAATCAATTGGTGGTTTTTTGCTAACAAATTTATCCTATTAAGAATCATAACTCCAATATTCATAACTATTATGTACATTATAGCATATAATAATATAGCCCTTTCCCTATCCACAAAGCGTTAATTAGTAGTCAACATAAGTCTTGAGCAAATAAAATACTACATATGTGGGAAACCTTACCTAAATACTAGGCTTCAAAGCATCTTAGTTTTCCACTAGCATAACCCTACTTAGCCTCTTCTACTACTAAGTTTTCTATTACTACAACATTATCCATATTACTCAAATAAGTTTCATACTCATCTTGGACTATATCCATCAAACCATTATGAGCATTAATATCAAACAACCCAAATGGTACTGTACATCCCGTACTTTGACCTTATTAATGATAGCATCGAGAACATTATGATAAAATTTTGGAATAATATATTCTACAACTGCTTTCCATTCCTTAACGAACTATCTTCATCTTGGAGCTACTATTTACATTAATAATGCCCTCAAATGACAATTTTTCCCCATTTCAAAATCCATACCCCTTTCTTCTATCAAACTTTTGTTGATAAGTGGACTTATCAAATCTAAGTTTGGCATCAATACTAGAAATTTTGGCTATATTATACTCTATAAGAGTTTCTGCATCTTTTTGTTTTTCAACCCTCCTCCTTTTCGATGCCATTTTAAATCAAATAAATTTTAAAATCCCAAGTGTTCACAAATAATCCAAATAACAAAATACTAATTAATCTAAAAAAATTCTCACCCTCACTTTGTCCAATTAGGGTTTGGAACTCTTTTTAATCCAAAAATTTAAAGAATTGATCCAAAAATCAGAGAAATTATTTCAAGACGTATTTTAAAAAGCTTTGATTACTTACTTGTATTCTTAAAGAAGATGAAACCTTGAAAAACACCTTTTTAAATAAGATAAAGATTTGAAGAAATCTTAATAATTTTCCAAAAAAAATCAATGGAATGATTAGAAAATATATAAGAATAGGATTTTAAAGAAAATATTTGAAAGATTGTGCAAGAAAGATGGGGTTTTTGAGAGTTATTGTGTGTTTGGGAGGAGAGAATATTAGGGCTTCATAAAAAAGATGAGAGAAAATGGGAGAAAATGGGGTTTGGGACACGTTTTATGGGTAATTTAGTGTAAAAAATACACGCAGGCCGTGGCGTAGGTAAAAGCATATCGGGGCACGAGATTTTAAATTTCTAGACAATACGTTTCAAAATAACTTGTGGTGCTACGCAAGTAGGTGCAAAACTATTCTTCACACCCCTTAACTTTTCAATTGGAGACCCCCTTTGTTATTATTTTTATTTATTATTATTTAATCTAATATTATTAAATCACAATAATAAAATAACAATATATATATATATATATATATATATATATATATATATATATATATATATATATATATATATATAATTATAACTATAACCAAATTATAATAAAGACAATAACATAAAATAACTATAATTATGAAAATAAATAAAAAAATAGAAAGTAATAATGGTTTATCTCCCATCTAGTACTATTATTATCGTATTTAGCAAGATGTCACTTGGGGGAGTTCATTTTTTTTGTTAACTCAATGTCCCCACGTCATTGAGTTCAATTGTTCGTTTGATTAAGTAACTGTTATTTCCCTTACTTCTACAAGTTTCCAGTCATTTTCTCTAGTTGTATCTCCACTCACTCATTTGATACTTCTAAGGAGTCCAACCTTTGATTGTTCTTGGATTGATTGTCTTTGCTAACTTGAATGAAAGCATTCAAGTTATCCTCCAATGTTGGTATGTTGGGAGGATTCCATGGTACTTGGTGTTACTACTGAACCTGAGGAATGGAGTTTTGGGAAAATAGAGGGTTGTTTTAACTCCCGTAGAAATTAGGACAATTTCTCTTCCCTGGATTATAGGTGTTTGCCTTATGGTCATAACTAAGTCTTTGTTGGCACCCTTCCCATGCATTGACCTATTTAGGTATCAACACCATGTCCCAGAGTACTACAAACTCCACATTGTTCTTTATGAGAAGTGGATTGTGTAACGAGAAGTGAAAGTTCATTGATCAACTATTCAAGTTGTATTGATACTTCTTTATCAAAGTCTATTTCATGGACTTCAGTCCTTCTCACTCATGATCTTTTTTGTTGGAAATTAGCACCCAAAATTACAAAAGATTATAAGTCTTTGAAGTAGTCTTTTCTCTTATAGCTCCTACAACAACGTTGTCAATGATGAATTGACATTATTATGTCAATCCATTGTAGAAAAACTAATTATGTAACTCTAGAGAATAACTATGATGACGGCACTGAGTGAGGAATAGTTTGAATCTATCCCAAGCCTTATGGAAAGGTTCTCCCTCAGTTTAAGAAAAAAGTAGCTATCTTTGCTCTCAACTCTAATGTTTTTTTTATGGGAATCGAATTTTTCCATGAAGTTGCTATATATATATCCTCCTAGGTCATTAGGGAACCTGGGAAGAGATACATTAGCCAAGCCTTGACTCTATCCTTAAGAGTGTAGAGAAAACACATCATTCTTTGTTGGTCCTCAGTGAGTATACCGAGATGGAAGGTTTGGACTATTGAATAAAAGTACCTAATGAAATACATAGAGTCTTCACTAGGCAGTCTGTGAAAATAAGGTAACATGAAAAAATAAATGTTTCTCAATTCATAGTTTCTTGTCGCTTCACTCAATTAGATTGAGGTAGTAGCAATACCAACAACTGGCTTTCCATACTCCTTCATGGTAATCGCCCTAGATTGTGGATTTTTTCCAAGGTCTAGATTTGGTTCAAACTTTTGTTCAACTAAAGGCTATTGGGTCTCAGTATCCAACCTTTTCAACAGTTCCCTAGGTCTATTAACGTAGTTTATGTAAGGTAAGAGGATACCCTAAGGTTCTTATACCTTTCATAAACTACGAAAACATAGATTAAAAATACATGTCAAGTAAAAAATAAAAAGATAAAATAAATATACAACGTATGATATAAACACTTTATAATACAAACAATCTATGATGCATACACTACTACAAAACGGGTCATTAAAGTTGTTATGTAAAGTTGATTTTTGGATAAAACCGACTTATAATCAATTTAAAGTCGATTTGGTAAAAAATCGACGCTACACGTAGGATGTAATTATAATAAGTTAACAAGATATATAATATATGTTAGTACACAAAAATAATAAACAAAACATTTAACAAAAAAAGCAAAAAATTAAATTAAAGTAAAATAAAAAAGAATTGAATTGAATTAAAATAAATAAAAAGAAAATAAGGCTCATTTTTTTAAATAAAAACAAATTACGAGTATTTACAACACAAAAAGTTTTAAAATTTTTTATAAGAAACTTTTAAAACACTATTCTTCCCCACAACAGCTTCAAAAATTTGATACACAAATTTTATATTTTAAAATAACTCGTAAGTACATGAATCACTTTATAAAAAGTGACAAATATATTTCAAATGTCACTCTAAAAAGGAACTAAATTGTTTAAATAATTCAATAAAACTCTTAAAAACAAAAAATAAATCAAAACATTTTATCAAAAAGTTTGAGTTTGAAAATTCTAAACTAATAACATAAATTTAAAGATAGATCTTATTCAATATGCAAATAAACAACTAACATTGAATGAAGAATTTATGAGATAGATTGGTTAATTAATAATACTTGCTCAAAATTAATTAGATTATTAAAAATATAAATTAAGGTTATTAATTCTCCCTTTTTGTATGAAAATCTATTAATAAGGAGCAATTTTTTTGTTAATAAATATCAACTAAAGTCTCTTGATATGATTAGTTAATTAATAATGATTATATTATGTTTTATTCGTGAGATTTAACAAACTATTTAGATTAATGCTTATTTTGGGGCTATTAATTTAAACTTATATTCAATGTGTCAAGGTTAGGTTTAAGATTGATATATTTGAAACATAACTTTTAGATTTTAAATCTATTACGAAAAATATATCATCAATATATTTTTCTATAACAAACCTCGGAAAGAATATTTAAAATAAAATATAATTCTAAATTGGATCTAAATAAGTATATCATAAATCTAACTTTCATATTTTAAATTTATTATAAAAGATATGTTATTAATATATGTTTATGTAATAAATTTTGTAGAAATATTAAATAAATAAATCAAATAAATTTATTTACTTGAATTAATATTTTGTATGCATAACAACATAACTAATATTCTATAGTAATATTTAGTTAGATATGTTTAGATTTAATAAATGATCAACAAATTAAAAATAACATTCAAAATAGTATATAAAATTAATTCTAAAAATAAAATAATACAATTAAAATTAATACATAAGTTGTATCTTCCAATATACAAAATTTTAGTACTAATCCATACCTAAAAAATCTCCAAACAAATTTGTCTATATTTCTTATTAAATCAAAAAACTATATAACTAAGAAATAAAAACTACATAAACTATTTAGAAAATCATAGAGAAATCTAACTTTTGGTGCGTTTATTAACGAAGGAAAAGGGTTTGTATAGACAAAAAAATGTTAAGAAAATGAGAGAAATATGGATCGTGAAGTGTTACTCCATACTACATTTTTATCACCATCGTAACATGTGTTGATTCTGAACGCGTTCAATTATGATCCAATAGTCTCCCACCACAGGACACATTAATCACTACAGTAACTCGCGTTAAACTGTTTGTCACCAAATTTCTTTGTATTTTACCCCTTACATTTGGTTGGTACATATGTAAGTCTTACACATGTTATTCTATAATTCCCTTAAGTTGCAATTGAGTGCTTTTTAGGCATGATTCTTCATATGTTGATATTTTTAATCAATTTGAAGCTATAAATACTTGAAAAATAACAAAACATACCTGTTATTCTAAAAATATAGATTTGTAAAAACAATGATAAAATTATACAAATACAAATCTATCTTTGACATTATAGTACAAATAAATCACGTAACATTTAATGTTTTTAAACACTCATCAGTGTTATACTCTTTTCCCTTCCTCACAGCTTTGTCTCACTAGATTTTTCAGGAAAGGTTTACAAGATAACATTAGCATATTACATGAGAATAATATACTCATTTCTCTTTCAATAGTTTTTATTCCACTTAGTATTCTATAGAAAGAATCCAAGACCTGATATACAATCAGGGTTAGAAGATATTGATTTCTTAAAGACTCATCCCAAACATACAAACAACAGAAAGATAAACCCTAAACAAATAACCATAGCATCAGTATACAAATATTACAGACATACAATATTATAAAGAGATATAATATTCAAAAATTAGAAAGTTGGCATTAAATAGAGAAACCTTTCTATTGAGAGTTTAACTTTAGTATGTTGTAATATATACAATTTTAAATCATATTGTACTAACCAAACACTAGAGCATGCATAACACAATATATACGTAGTAATATCCTTGAATTACATATAGTAACAACTTGGTAGCAAATAAATTCACTAAGTAATAAATAGATACAACTTTGATATAAATAAAACCACAAATACCTCTATCGGTTGATACCTATGTCCGAACTTCATATTACTACTCTTGCTTGTTGCCTCTGTAATGACTTGGTCTAAACACTAACTCGACTTTCCTCTAAAATATACACCACTCAGTGTAGTGTGATCAGTAACCTAAAATCAATAATGCAAAGTAAAGTGAACAACCAAACTTGAGAACCACTCTTAATCATGAACCACCACCAACCACTGTGGGAAGCACATTCAACCACGTATTACACACAACCAATATGGGAAACACATTCAACCGCATAACACAAACAATCAATTAATTAGGAATACCCCTAAATTAACCAACACTATCTCACAGTGTTGTTCTCACACAGATTATAAAATAGTCAAGAGCTTTCAACACTCAACCATACTATTTTACCCACAAAGATATAGCATAAATACTAGAATACCCGCAGGTGATGTTTTGTGAAGGGAATGAAAAGGAATTAGAATTGATTCCTTTCATTTGTGTGTTTGGTTGGGCTGAATGGAGGGGATGAAATGAAATCGATTACTAAAGGAGAAGGAATCATAATTCCTCCTCTCCTCTTTAGGAATCATGATTTCATTCTATCTCAATTTTTTTTCTAATTTTACCCTCACCCCAAATATAACCCTAAACTCAAATCCCAAAACCTAAAACCCTAAATCCAAATCCTAAAACCCAAAACCCTAAACCCAAAATCCTAAAACCCTAAACTTTAAATCCCTAAACCCAAATCCCAAATCTCAAATCCCAAAACCTTAAACCATAAACCCTAAACCCTAAATCCCAAAACTCTAAACCCTAAATCCAAACCCCAAAACCCTAAACCCTAAACCCTAAATCCCCAAACCCTAAAACCTAAATCCCCAAATCCTAAACCCTAAACCCCAAAACCCTAAATCCTAAACCTCAAATTCATAAACCTTAAACCCTAAACCCTAAGCCGTAAACCCTAAACCCTAAATCCAAAATCCTAAATTCTAAAACCCTAAACCCTTTTTAGAAAAATAATAATTTTAACCCTAAACCTTAACCCACAAATATAGCCCTAAACCCTAAATCTCAAATCCTAAATCCCTAAACCCTAAATCCTAAATCCCAAATCTCAAAACCCTAAATCCTAAATCCCAAATCTCAAAACCCTAAATCCTAAATCCTAAATCTCAAATCTCAAAACCCTAAACCCTAAAGCTTATTTAGAAAAATAATAATTTTAATAATATATTTTCTTTATAATTAAGTAATAATTATTTAGAAAAATAATGATTTCAATAATATATTTTGTCTGATGAAAAAATAGTAATTAAATGACATTATTTGAATTTTACTAAATGTAGGGATATTAAGGTAATTTATATTTTTTTTCATTTCATTCTAGTAGCAGACCAAACATTGTAATCCTGATTTCGAGCTTGATTCCAGTGATCAAACCAAACAACATTGTTTCATTTCCATTCCATTCCATTCTCATTCCCATTCTGATTTCATTATGTGAACCAAACGTCACCTCAAAGTAATTTATAATACAAAATTAATTTTTAGAGAAAATTTTGGCAGAGTTTTGGTGTATAAAAATGGATAAGAAGAGCCAAAAATGTGGGGTATTTATAGAAGGAACCAACAACCAATGGCCACCCTTGTTAAGGGTCCTTATCGACCACCTTACTAGGGGTCCAGTAAGGCCCTTGTTGAGGTGCCAAAAAATTCAATTTTTTAATCTCTAAAAAGGTGCACCAATTCTGATACCAATTGAAAGAATCCAAGACTCAATATATAACTAGGATAAGGAGATAATGAATCCTTAAGTACCCGTCCTATACTTATAAACAATAGAAAGATAAATCATTAACAGATAATCACAACATCAGTATACAAATATTATAGACAAACAATATTATAAAGAAGATTTAATATTCGAAACTGAAAAAGAAGGAAATAAAAAGAGAAAGCTTTCTAATCAGAGTTTAAACCTTAGTATGTTGTAACATACATAATTTAAACTCATATTGTACTAACCAAACACTAGACTATGCACAACACAAGATGTAACGAGGTAAACCCACATAAAAGTCTTATCTATGTGGTAACAATCTCAAGTTTCTTATGGCAACAACTCGGTAGCAAATAAATCCACTAAGCAATAAAATAGATACAACTCTAACAGAAATAAATCCATAAATACTTCTATTAATTAGGACCTCTATTCGAACTACCTATTATTGTCTTCATTTGTTGCCTTTACAATGAATTAGTCTAACATACAAACCTAAATTTCCTCCAAAGCCACACTTCTCAGTGTTGTGTGATAAGTGGCCAAAGATCAATAATATGAAGTAAAGTGAATAATCAAATATGATAACCACTTTCAATTACTAACCACCAACAACTATCATGGGAAATATATTCAACCATATATTGCACACAGCCAACATGAAAACACATTCAACCATATAACATCATCCTTGTCGAGGGTCCTTACCGACCATTGTCCAACGAGATCCTTATCGAGGACCTTGTTGAAGTGCCAAAAAATATAATTTTTTGATCCAAAAATTATTAAGTAATTTTCATAAATACCTATACTTAAATTGAAAAAAAAACTACCACTCACGACCAAGTATACATATTAAGAAACCAATCCTGAGATATGTGTAAATTATGTTTTCAATCAAAGTGTACCTAACTATGTATGTGTATACATCATTGATCCGCAGTAGCTAAACTTATATAGAGAAAGACAAAAATACTAAGTAAAATAAACAGCCTCAATATTTTGCATATGGAAAGCTAACACAAAAATACAAAGGACTACAGGACTACTAAGGTTTTAAAGAAACAAATTAAGATCAAGTGGAGAGTATTATGATGTTATAGAGGTCAAATCTTATACTATGTATTCTGAAGTTTCACAAGTCAAAACAATTGCATATAGGTAAATTGAACTTTCGACAAAAATAAGCAACTAGGACCTAGAAAAAAGGTGGATAAGTCAATCCATGGAATCTTTTTACAAGCTTTATTTCAACTCAACCAAGCAGGTATCATAACATGAATTAAGTAGATAACACAATGGAATATACAACAACAAAATCAAGCTTAACTCAATATATCAAAAAAACTATCAGCAGATAAGAAAGAAAGAAAGATAGACGATAAACACACTAGTGATGGTGTACCTCATAGGCTTTTATTCAAGCTAACAACATGCATTAACAAGGAACATATTGAAAAGCTAAAAAGGATGCAACTACCAATCGACATACAAAAACTCAATAATGAGAAAAAATTCTCAAAATGATGTGCCTCTTTAGTAGCCAATTATACATTTTAACTCTCAACAAATCTTCACTCAATCTTAAATTTTTTACACTCAATTCAATGTTTATGAAATATAAGATAGATTCATCTTTGATATCATGTATCCTATAGATGTACACACTATTTTATGGACCTAATACTTAAAAGGGAAACGAAGCAAGAAATGAGTGAGGAAGTTTAGTGAAAATGGACAAAGTTTCTCCCATGAGCGAGGAAGTTTGGTGACAAATGGACAGAGTTTCCCCCAAGATTCTAGCCAAAGAAATAAGAGAACGAGAGTTGAATTCATAAAAAAAATCAAGCCTTCATGGGTCAATGAGGGTAAACACCGCCCTAGGCAAGGATGAACTCCACCAAAGCTTTTCAATCATCTCAAAAAGAAATCGTTGAGCTTTTGGTAAGCTCATCGAAAACCACAATGAAAGGTGTTTTAGACACAAAGAAATGCATGATCCCTAATAGGATAAAACCAATAACCAACAATGAAAATTATATGTAATTTAAGTGACTGGTTATGTATAATAAGAAAAACAAAAAATGTGTCCTAAGAAGTAATGTGATATTGAGCTACCAATAAACAAACTTACAAATGAAAGACGTTAACATTAAATAAAATACAAACATCATATTTTAAACATTGAAATACCAACACAAATGATAGAATTTACGTATTCAAATATTAGTTACCTATATTAGTTAGTATTATAATAATGAGATTCAAAAAGAGATTTAAATATTATCAAATCATATATTTAAATTAATATTTTATCTTGAAATCCAACCTTTAACATCGTAGTTGAAACAAGAATAATGATATGAGATCAATTTATCTATATTTTTCCCTTCATTTGCTTACTATTTTTTTCTTATTATTATTTTATTTCTTTAATTTTATAACATAAATGATTTAATTGTTTAGAAAAAATTACAAGTTCAATTGCACTTGGTACATAGTTTTGAAATGTGTTAAAATCTTTTTTTAAGTAACACTTTATTAATAAATTGGTCCCTTAAATTAAAAAAAAAATAAAAAAAAACATTACTAAGATCATATTTGGTTGATACTAATAGAATGTTAATAAAATTGATTCTAGGTATTATTATGTTTAATTTAACTATTTATTTGTAATAAAATATAATAGAAATGATCATTCCTCCTACATATCTCATGAATATATTTGTATAATTATGCAAATAAAATATGACCTAAAATTTATAACAATAAAATAGTATCTTAATAATTATAAACGTGATCTGATTAACTATAGTTCAATACTAAACGAGTGTTTAATGCATAATAATGAGATACATTTTTTTAATACTAAAAATATATATATTAGTTACAAGTTTTAAGAATATTCTTTTTTATTATTTTTTTTAAATTATTATATTATATGCTTTGATTGCTTAATTTTTTTTGATAATATTAGGTTAACTTCCTTTTCATATTTAACATATTTAGAGTAAAAGTTAGGGGGTTAAATTTCATAAAATTTAAAAATTAATGGATTAAATAATGCATAATAAGTTTTTAACACGTTTATTTTTATTACTATATTACCATTTTAATTTAATTTTAAAAAAATAATAATATCTTTAATTTTTAAAATTAAATTAAATATATAAATAAAATTTATGATACTTAAATAAAATATATATATATAAAGAAAACTCGAAAGAAAACAAATTACAAACACTTTCATTTTGATTAATAATAAATATTTTAATTTTTAAATTATTATCCCAACACCTAATTCCACATTTTAATCCTACTTTCTTTATAAAATTATTTAAATTTAAGTGTAAACTTTTATAATTATAAAATTAAAAATATTTAATTTTTAGTAATTAATAAAAGAACCTATTTTAATCTAACAAGACTAAAAAAATACATATTTCTACACTATTATTCCCATAAATGTGATAATTAACTATTAAGTATCAATTTTTTATGAAAAAAATAAAAATAATATTTTTAAAATTTATATCATAATAATTTTAATTTATATATTTTATTATTAATAAAAAAAATTAAATATTATTTTTATTAAATAATATTTAAATTAAATTATGATTATTTAAATTTATTAAATTGATATTATTAAAATTATTAAAATATTATTTTTATTACTATAAATTTTATAAATATTATTTTTTATAATTATTTTTTTAAGGATCTATCATGAACATACATTTCTAGACTCGTCCCAGTATCTCGGTAGAAAAGTGGGTATCAACGATCAAGTATATTTATTGATTATAAAAAAAAATCTATCAAGTGTATTTCTTAATATGAAAAAAGTAGGACAAAAAAGAAAAAAAAAACCTATAACATAATTGCCTACTGAAAAAGAAAAAACAAAAGTATCAACATAATTGCCACAATGAAACAAAGAGAGAGAGAGAGAGAGAAAGCGGTTTGCTTTAAGCATGAAAACCAGGTTCCTTGGGTGGAGCTTTACGCAATCCCCATTATCCTCCACTACCCAACCTTCCTATAGACATAGGTTCTTCTTGTTTTTCATCTCTTTACCTCCTTTCTCAAATTCTCTTCCCAACAGGTTCATATGCTTAGCTTCAACAACACCAAAACAAACACCAAATAAAACCAAGTAAAGGGATCAGTCTTCTATTTCCTTTGATTCTTGTCATCCTCTCTTTTTTCTGATTCTATTTTTTACACAATTTATTTCCCAGAAATAACTTGAGCGAAATAAAAAGCAAGCTGAACACTCTGTTCAACCTTCTGTGACATGTGCCTCTGCTTTTCAAGTTTAATCTGTTTATTTCTCAACAGAATTTTAGGAGATAATTTATTTCTTCATGGGTAATATTGGAAGTAGTGTTTTAACTCGTCGCCGTAGACATGGAAGCCGTCGAAGTCACCCACCCCCACCTCCACCAGCGCCTCCTCAGCCAGAAATTTCTGCCAACAGATACGTGTTCGCTGCCGCAACACCATACCGGGCTCAGTACCCGAACCCAAATAACTCGCAGTACTATCCGTACCCGGGGTACTATCAGCCGCCACCAGGGTCGGTTCCACTTCCGTTGCCTGCACCATATGATAACCACCACCGTGGTCCAGGTCATCATCATATAGAGCCGGCCCATGAGAATTGGGTGGGTGGGAGGTACCCTTGTGGATCGGTCATGAATCCGACACCTTATGTGGAACACCAGAAGGCTGTTACTATAAGGAATGATGTTAACTTGAAGAAGGAGACTTTGAGGATTGAGCCTGATGAGGAAAATCCTGGGAGATTCCTTGTAGTTTTCACCTTTGATGCTACGGTCTCTGGAAGGTAAAAAGCTTTGCTTAAAATTGTTACTGGAATTTTAGTTTTTGTTTCTTTTTATTGGGTTTTTTAAACATTCATAATTGCTCTGTACTAAATCTGCATGTGATGTTTGGCTTAGAGGATTTGTTTGATTGTTGTAGTCATGAGAATTCCATCTCAAGTTAGAGTAAAATTTATTAAATTTGGCATTCCGTGTTTTAATCTTGTAAGTTGATAAGAGATTTATTCCATTTCTGTTTCATTGCTATTAATTTTTATGCAATCCTATATGGGTCAATTTAGTCCAGTAGTTTTACTTTCTAACTTTACTGGAATCCTCGTGTACACATAGAGATGTTTTAGGAGGAAAGATGTGTAGGCTTAATGGTGAAATTGGTAGATCCATGATTGTTGATATGGCTACAAGAGAGTTCGTATCATATGTGAATGTAACTTTACTCAAGTTCTGGAATTGGTTTAAACATGAAGTATGAACTTGCCCCTCCCCGCCCCGCCCTTTCTTTCTTTGAGCTGCGACCAATTTCCATGTACTATCTGTTGATCGAATTCTTGCCAAGCTACTGACAATATGGCTTCAAGAGAGTTTGTATCATATGTGTGTAACTTTACTCAAGTTCTCGATTTGGTTTAAACACGAAGAATGAACCCACCCCCGCCCCCGCCCCTGCCCTCGCCCTTTCTTTCTTTGAGCTGTGACCAATTTCCATGTACTATCTGTTGACTGAATTCTTGCCAAGCTACTGACAAGGGTGCTCTTGCTTTTTGCATAATAGTCTGTGCAACCTTTTTCCATCAATATCAAATTTTTTTTTTGGCATTGAATGCTTTAGAAATAGACTAATAGATTATGCCTTTTCAGGAGAGAAGCATACTGGATTTGGTAGAAGAGGAGATAATTGTGTATTTTTTAGAAGGGACATTTTTCCTTGTATAAATCTTACCCTATTTTGGTTGCATGTTATGACCATATCTTTGGAAGCTGGACCTGCACATATGGTGGGGTGTAATTTTTGGTATACAAGTAAAACAATACATTTAGGAAGCACTTATGTTTCTGAAAGATCTAGATCGATATAGTTTATGGTCTGAATGCTATTAATTGGTGATCAAGTGTTTATAATTTGTTCAATGTGCTCATTTGTGATATAGAAATTTTAATTTCCTTAATTGATTTTCTCTTTTATGACCTATTGTTTGCAGTATAGTTTCTATCACTTTATAATTTACAAGATGCTATGATGTCCTAGACTAATGTTTTGTCCATGATTTTGTTCTTTGATACAGTATCACTATTATTTTCTTTGCAAAAGAAGGTGAAGATTGTAGCCTGACACCAACCAAAGAAAATATCCATGCACCTGTTACCGTTCATTTCCAACAAGGTTTAGGTCAGAAGTTCAGACAGCCTGCAGGGACTGGGATAGATTTCTCTTTGTTTGGGGAGGCTGAATTACTGAAAGTGAGTAACATGGATGTTTATCCTTTAGCAGTTAAGGCCGAGGCATCCTCGGCTATCCAAAACAAGTCAGAAGAGGACCAAGAAGCTAGAACGGTGAATTCGCAGATAACTCAGGCAGTTTTTGAGAATGAGAAAGGTGAATTTCATGTGAGGGTTGTAAAGCAGATCCTTCGGGTAAATGGGATGAGGTATGAGCTGCAGGAGATATATGGAATTGGAAATTCAGTTGACAATGATGTGGATTGTAATGATCCTGGAAAAGAGTGTGTTATTTGCTTGTCAGAGCCACGGGACACAACTGTTCTTCCCTGTCGGCACATGGTAATCACATGTTTACTTGTTTTCCTATTTGAGTCCTAATTATTCAATGCTTGGAGGTGGAGTCCCGTTTTCTTTCCTTCTTTTTTTCCCCTTTTTTTCATGGGTGAAAAAAGAGATGGGGCATAAATGTCGTTGCTGAAACGGCAATAGCTAATGTCTCGTGCTATTCCAGCCAAAACACATATCAACCATCAACCAACCATCCAGATTTTTTGGGCTTCTGTTATCATGAAACTGATATCACTCTGACACTAAAAACTTTTACATGTCAACCCTAACCCGTAGGATTAATATGAACTGTATCTAGAGCCCGTGAGCTCTACCTCAGTGGAAGCTATTCCTTCTTGCAAATCCAATGGTTATTATTCAAACCTTGGTGGTGTTAGTTTTGTTTTTTGTTGTCACCCCCCTCCTCCCCCCAGTTTTTCATGCTTGACTACATGAAGAAAAAATTAGCTGCCTTGAACTGCTAAAATGCTGAATAGACAATAGAGGGAAAGGAATAGGAAAAGGGGGTTCGATACCTTATATTACGATTTTACTTTTAGTATTTTTTTTACCCAAATTTTCAAGGTGGTACCTTAATAGTACTTTCATTTAAAAAAGATACCAATTTGGTGCAATTTATCATTCAATTGAAGATTTTTCACATATGCAATAATATATATGTAATAATCAGAGGATATTTTCGGATAATAAATTAATTAAACGAGGTTCTTTTGAGATATTCAATTAATTAATTATCCAAAAATGCATTTTGAATATCGCACATTTATTACTATATATGTGAAAAATCTCTAATTAAATAACAAATTGTATCAAATTAGTACTTTTTTTTCAAATGGAGATACCATTAAGATACTACCTAAAAAATCTGGGTATCAAAAGTAAAATCGTGGTATTACTAAGGTACCTAACTTGAGAAAATGGTGGTTTTCTCTTTTGATCCCATGGTACATTGCTTTTCATTTTTGACCCCTAGTCAATTTATACTAAAAACTTAACACATATTCAATAAAGTAGTAAATTTATACTAAAATTGAACACATATTCAACAAAGTAGTAATCAGTATATAGTAAAACTGAACACATATTGAACAAATTAGGAGGGGTCGAAAATGAAAGCACTTCTTGAAAGTGGTCATATTAGGCAATTTTTCCAATTGGAAATTCAAACATCTAGTTTATCGCATAGATTGTTATTATGATTTGTTAGTCACGTATGAACGAATTTAGAACGATTGGCAGGTTGTGGCATGTATAACTTGCTTTACTTCCTTCCCTATTTTAATAAATCTTATTATTCTTCACTCTAGTCTTCCAGCATAAAAATGTTTAGAGTTTAGTTTTTGATATTTTCCAACTCTGGTTTCTTTTTCTCGTTGCAGTGCATGTGCAGCGGATGTGCAAAGGTTTTGCGATTTCAGACAAGCCGGTGTCCTATTTGCCGGCAACCAGTTGAGAGACTTCTGGAGATAAAGGTCAGCAACGAGCTCAAGGAATAAAGTGCAGGCATGCCATTGGCTTTTCCTTTTCAAGTTCTTTTCTTCCCCATATGCTGGTATTTGTAATAAGTTAAAAAGGAAATTCTGTGTGTGCCATTTGACATGTATAGCATGCTGCATTGCCCGTAATTATTGTATAAGCCCGTGCCGCCTTGCCTGATCATGCACATCCCCCATTTTTAGGAGCAAGTCTTTTGAATTTATTTTATTGTCTGAGTTTATTTTAGCTTGGTCTCCATCCTCCAGTTTTTTTTTTCCTTCTCTCCTCCTTATTTTGTTCTATCCCATCTTTGTTGCAAGAATGATCAATGTAATTAGTATTTTCAGCTACCTGCACAGCAACGTTAAGTATTTTTCAATGTAGTACTAAGTCTGGGCAATGCATGGATTAAAAAAGATTAATGCCTGCACCATTATTGTATTAAAATCATTAATATTATGAGAAATTTAAAACAAATTAAATAATGATCATATAGCAGTTATATGAAACTCTACTCTAAAAATGGAGATAATATATCATTGGTAATATCATGTATCCATTAGTCTTGGTATGGAAGTAACATGTAATGTCTTTATAATATTATATCGTATATTGTCGAAATGTCATAATGTCATCGATTACAGCAAAAGAGTTCCGGTTGGTACTTTTTCCCGAAAAATTGCAAGTCTTGCATTATAAATGTGCAGTATGTTTAAAAAATTAATATGGTTAAATTATATCATTATTTTTTTATTTTTATTAGATCAATGTAAGTTAGTAATTAATGTTTTATATTGATTATAAATAATATAATGGTAAGATTATGGGTGTTTTTATTTATTAAATTAATCTTTTAAGATTTGAATATATATAAATTTTATAAACTTTTATTTTGGGTAAAAATAAAAACGTTGGGATTCTTCTTAAAAGAATTAAGTATTGCATTAGAAGAAAAAGACAATAGAGTGAAATAGAATATAATTTAATAAAATAAGTTAAAAACATAAAGCGATGATCTTTGTAAGAGATAAAAACTTACATTTTGAGCGAATGTTGAAGTTAATATCTCATTGATTAAAAATAATATTATAGTAGAGTTTATAAAAATTATTTATATTTTTATCCCTTACGTTAACCTTTTGGGATTAGAAAATTTGATCTTCAAATTTTTAAAATTTTATACATAAATTTTTAAATCATATAATTAGTTTTTGAATTTTTAAAATTGTATATATGTGTTCTAAAATTTTGAATCATAAATATATATTTTAATAGTTAAATTAAAAACTTTGTGAATTTTTTAAAAGTTTGAGTATTAAATCGTAAAATTTAAAAGTTTAAAGACTTACGTATAAAATTTTAAAAATTTATGATTTAAATCATAAGATTAAAAAGTTTAATACCTATGTGTGAAATTTTAAGGTTTAAAAACTAAATCATAATTTTTAAAAATTTAGAGATGTATGTGTAAATTTGTTCAAACTTTAATACTAGTGTTAAATAGATAAGCCTTTATTTAAGTTTTGAAATACTATAATTTAATTTTTGATATCATTTTTCACCCTTATTATTGATTGGTACATTGATGATACCACAATTTAAAAAAGATACAAATCTAGTGCAAAATTGAAATTAAAATTAACAATTTTCATGTGTATGACGTAATATTTTTTAAAGAGTATTTTTTAATCTTTTAATATTTTTTTCTCTTCTCTCCACTCACCTCCTCTCTCTATCTCTCTCTTCTCTCTTCCCTCCATCTCTTTCTCTATCTTTTCTCTCTTCTCTCTCCTTTCGCTTTATTTTCCTTCTTTTTTCTCTCTCTACTTCAAAATCAAACCTATATAAAAGATGGAACTATTTTTCTTTCATACCACAGGCGTTAGTGCTTCCTTTTACTTATATATTAGTTGTGGCTTGTTTATATATTTTGGATATTTGAACATTGTATAATAATCATTACTTTTGTGTGTTGAATTATATCATATATTGTAAAAAAATATTATTTTTGAAATTCAATTTATTCATAATAAGTCGATAACAGTTTGTACGAGCTTTAAAGGGAGAGAAGATGTTGGAGAGTAGTTAATGTCTTACATATAATTTTTATAAGGATTATAGGTATTTCCATTTATTAGGTTAATCTTTTGAGATTAGAAGATCTATGTTTCTTATGATTTTTGACATTATATTCTCAATTTTTTTAAATGTATGATTTGATTTTTAAATTTTTAAAATTTCACACTTTTTATGTGTGTATTTTGTCCTACAATATCTACATACAGTTTTGTATTTTTGTAGGTGCTTGTGGGTAATTTCTATTGTTATTAGATGTTTTTCATTTTGTGGTTATGTCGAGTGTAAATATTTTCAAGGGATTGTGCACTTTTTCATCATTAAGAACCTCTAACAATATTTCGATTAACATATCCAAACATTAAAGTGATTAATAATATAGAACATGTTTAGATGGTCCTAAATTTTCCTCTTACATAATTTCAGAATGTCTTGCTAGTTGCTAAGTTTGAATTATATTTTAACTCATGGTTGTATTCAGATAAATGGATTAAGATCGTTCTTTGTAAATTTTGTTTGTTCTTTTAATGATATTTTTTTTCTTTGTTATAAAAAAAAGAATATAGCGATTCCTATATATGAATGCATTAATATGTTTGTCTTAAAATGTGCATAGAAATATATTTAAGAATAAAATTTAACAAAATTTACGCATAGGTTTCTAAACTTTTAAATCATACGATTTAGTCTCCAAGTTTTTAAAATTTCATACATAAGTCTCTAAATTTTTAAATTATACAATTTAATCTTTAAAATTTTAAAGCTTGACATATATATTTTAAATTTTTGATTTACAAATATTTATTTTAGTAGCGAAATTAGGATGTATGTATAAAATTAAGTTTTAGGACTAAATTGTAGAATTTAGAAGTTTAAAACTTTATATATAAAAATTTAAAAACTTATATATTTTAAAAGATTGAAAATTTATGTATAAATTTAATTAAAATTTGAAACTTTAAAGATTTTCACTTATAATAATTGGTTCTTATTATGGTTAAGAATGGGTAAAAAAAACTACGAATTCGATTATCTATGGTTATCTGCACCGTCTGTTTGGTTTTCGTTCGATAATTTTTGAAAAATGGTACGATTTTGGATAAAAATCGAACATGAAAAAATGTTCTTTTTTGAGCATTTTTTAATAACTGTCCCGAATCATAATGATTTTTAAATAGTTTCAAATACAATTTTTATAATTTGATTTGGAAATAATTATATCAAAAATCGTTCTCGTCCATATCTGTATCCATCCTTAATTATGATCGAGCTGAAATTGGAAAATGGACGAAAAAATGTAATTGGGGTTAAATAGTTAAAAATAGTCAATTATAAATAAAAAAATCAAAATTGAATGATCATTATTAAATTAATTAAAATTTTATATGATAATAATTTTAATATATAATTTATAATTAAATAATTAATTTTATAATTTATAATATTTTTATAAAAGTAATCACTAATATATTTTATGATAATTTTTATTTAGTGATTTTTTAAAAAAATCAAAAATTATTTATAATTTATTTGATAACACTTTATGTTTTTTTCTTTCTAAAAACATAAAAGAAAAAAATTACTATTATTTACAAATTTTATGTTTTTAATCATTTTTTTTAATATTTATAAATATAAAAGTAGTAAGACTTAACTTACTCTCTAAAAAATTATTTGGTTAAAATAAAAAAAATAAAAAAATAAAAAATGTAATTCAAAAATCGTATTTTCAAAAATTTATGAATCACCCTATATTTTGAATATGATTTCTTCAAAAAGTGAAAATTTTGAATCAAAAATCATTAAAAAATATACTTGATTTAAAAATCACTTAAAAAATCAAAAATATAAAATCAAAATATTACCAAACAAGTCTTAAGTTAATATCAAATTTTTAATAAATCAATTATAAAATATGAAATGATTTATAAATCTTTAAAAGTATAATTATTTTATTTAAATTTTTAATATTTTATTTTTTTAATTTTTACTAAAAACATATTCTAATAATGACTTTCAATTGGATAAATATCATAAAATAAATTATTAGAAAACCAGAAAATTTCTTAATTCTAGAGGTTTTTGAAAGAAAATAGGAATCACAAAGTTTTATCCAACAGTCTATATGTGATTTTAATTTTCTTTTTTAAAAATCACTAACTAAAAATTATTATCAAAATAATAATTATTTAAATATAAATCATATATAATTAAGTTTTTCTATTTACAAAACACACATTTTTAGAGAAATATCCTAGTAGTTTTATAGACATTAATTATTATTTGTATTAAATGATGCGTTAAATATAAAATATTTATTTAAATTAACTCACTAATTAACACATAGAAATAAAAATTATTTTCCATTCTCTTAGAAGTTATTAATGACTTGGGATCAATTTCGTATGTTAGTTAAAACTAATTAATAGAAAACAATATTACAGTAAGAGTAAAATCTCATCTATTTTAATCTCCCCTCATCATTTCTATCTCCATCTCATTTTGATAGTATGGTCGTATCATATTTGTCCGGGAGCAACTAATAATTTAGAGTAATATATATTATATGCTTATCAAGCTATAGTAGTAATGCTGATTATATAGATCTATTAGTTTTTTAAAATTAATTATTTAAGTTTAATAATTTTTTAATAACAATTTAGATTATTAATTTTAAAAAAATAAAAACATAGATTTAAATTATCAATTTTATATTTTCTTCGTTTTTTTTATTTTTAAAATAAAAATATACTTCAGTAAATATTCATATTAAAATATTTTTAAAATTTAATTTTTAAAAAAACTTAAAATTTGATAATGTGAATTAAATTGTAACTTTTTAAAATTAGTGTTCTAAACTATCATTTTTTTTAAAACTAATTGAATAAATTATTAAAAAAAATTATTGATATAAATTGATCTAACTATAATAATTAATAAAAATATTCAATATTTATCTCAATATTTTTATTTCCTTGATAGCTATATAAAATACTACAACATCATGCAACAAAACCAAACTCTTTCATTCTTTTTTTTAATCTTATATTTATGCTTTAATTCAATGCAAAATGTAAAACAATGTACGGTGTACTAATTGAATCGATAAAAGAGAGAAATAAGAAAAAGGTTTAAAATAATTAAATTTGTATTTTAAATTCATGTAATATTAAACCATGATTCAATAAAATTAAATATTAATTATTGATAAAATTAACTTTGATTTTTATTTTTAAGTAGGGTTATTGTCAGAATGATATAACAATATTCCTACCAAAAACATAGTATGCTGTTCTCTTTTATTTTCAATTAGACAAAACAATATCCTTCGTTGTTTTTATCATTATTTTTTGTTTATTAAAAAAAAATATCGACTATTAATTTTTTAAAACTAATTGATTCATGAATTACAATTTAAATATAGTTTAAAATAATTATTGCAAAATATTTAATATAAAATTATTTTGTATGTAAATATAATTGGCCTCGACTTCTGTAAGATTTAGATCTTGATTCTATCTCTAAAGACATGTGACTTCTTAATTAAATTTAGGTTGTAATTATTATCACATTTTTTTATTGGTTATACATTTTATTTAATATATAATTTAAAAATTATTAAAAATATATATTTTTTAAAAATTAGTTAATATATAAAAAATATATTAAAAATAAAATAATATTTTTATTAATTTTTAAATGTATATTAAATATAATATATAATAAAAAAAACTTGGCGCATATAAACAGATTCTTATATTAAATTATGTAGGATATAATAACATAAAATATTAAAATATTATAGAATAGGATTTAAGTGAGTGAGTGAGTGAGTGTAATAATCATTATACTTACTTACAATCTGACACGTTGACAAAAAGTGTCGGCGCTCAGTTTTCACTCACCTCCCGTCTAAATATAAATCTATCAAATCATTACATATGTTAATATCAATTAATAATTCATTATACATATGTTAATATCAATTAATAATTCATTATATATATGTTAATATCAATTAACAATTCATAGTATAACAAATGTCATGAACCTTGTCTTACTACTAATAGTCTACTACTCTATTTCATCTCTCTTCGAACCATAATATCTGATGCTTCCCCTGCTACTCTATTTTATTAGCTCAAAACAAATCTCAGTTGAGTCCTAATTTGTGATCCTTCTTTCAGATCTAGATATTTTCAAACCCTATCTCCCAAATCGAAGCTATTTTGACTTAAGTAATGTAGAATTTAGCTATGAAGTAAAGCTCAAATTCGATGCTCGGGAAGATGGATCGGACCTGGTTCGAGATGTCGTCGATTAGATTTCCGGGAGGGGTCTGGTTAGGGTTTCAAAATTCAATGGTTCTCCTGGTGGGTGGGAATCACACTTCTTCCAGGTTTTGTACTCGTTAATCTTCTTTATTCCTTTTCGCTTTGGCTTATTCTCTCAAGGAAATTTGTGATTTAGAAATCTAGGAAGTAGTAAAAAAGTAGACTTTTTCCATCGGTTCCCAAATCTCTAATCGGACATTCAGTCCATCCGCTATCACAGAGTTAGAATTGTTAAAAGAAATGATGGATTCGAAGGCTGTTAAATTTCAAATCTTTCGTCGGCCTTCAGCCAGGCGTGTGCTTTTTCGCCTTTTCTTGATCGCCTCGGTTTTATCCATAGTCCCTTTGGTGCAAATTCTGTCCGGCCCTTATTGCAAAATGTTCACTTCGGTGAACCTTGTAGACTGTGCCATGCATTTGGATAAATTGGCCAACTTCACCAAAGGGATGTTCATGTTTAACAGTCGATATCTAAACCCCATTTGGGCTTCCTTTGAGCCATCGCATCGTTCGGGTGATATAAATTTCACTGTTAGCTTGGTGAAAGAGCTAATGGGCAAGCATTTGTTGAAATATGGTGCCAAAGCTCTCTGTGTAGGTAAGGGGTCGGCTCTTATTGTCATGACCCTACGAAATTTGGGTTTCCCCAATGCTCATGGTGTTGATGATACCAGAATTTTCCCACTCAAGCGCAAACAGTTTGTTTATGAGATAGATTATGAGGATAAATCGTTTGATTTTGTCTTCTCTAAGGATTACGATAAGGTTTATGTTCCTGCACTTTTTGTTCTCGAGATCGAGCGCATTATTATCCCTGGCGGTGTTGGTGCTCTGGTTGTGGGTGGTGACGGTTTGAAGACTAGTCCAAATAGCTTAATTCGGTCTGCTACCCCTATTTCTTCAGTGCTGAAGTCTTCTAGTATTGTGCATGTTAATCATCTAAATAATCTCACTTTGGTTGTTTTTAAGAAAAAAATTGATAAAACCAAATACTTTGGAGAGCACCCTCTTCCATATGATTGCTCATCTATGATCAGAAACAAACCTTTGATTGATCAGATGGAGCCTCTTATAAAGGAGAAGCCACTGATGTTTGAAAAAAGGCTCACTTATCTACCCAACCTGGTGGATCTTTCTTCCCGAAAGCGGTTGGTCTATATCGATATTGGGGCAGGGGAGCACTTGAATTCAAATGCCACAAATTGGTTTCCTCCTATCTATCCTGTTAAAAAAGAAGATTTCAATGTTTATTTTGTTGATCATAACACTTCTGTTTTACTGTCATATGTTAAAAAGCCAGGTATAACCTTTGTGTATCATCCTGGCTTGGCTGGAATGAAGGCTAATGTTAGCTTTAGCATTGATGGAGATGTAGAACCATACTTGGGAGATATAGAGTTTGATTTGGTTGCTTGGTTTAAAGAAACAGTTGGATTTGCAGATTTTGTGGTTCTAAAGATGAATGGAAGCAGCATCGAATTGAAATTCCTCTCAGACTTGTTCAAAACTGGCGCAATATGTCTTGTAGATGAACTATTTCTGAACTGCCCAGGTCGTGTCCGTGTTGAAGATGCAGACTTGGTGGATTGCATGGACCTTTTTAAAGATCTTCGAAACATGGGTGTGTTTGTTCATCAGTGGTGGGGAATCTATAACTCTATTCACGTCATGTAATCGTAAGTGTGCTCTAGCTTCTATGTTTTTTATTTGAGTCTGTCATTGTTCGTCGTTGACGGTCTTTTAGTTTGTAAGATGTGTAATATCTGAGCTGCTTTATGTTTGGGCACTCAGCTAAATAAGCAACCATAGTTTCTATGGTGTCTAGTAATGCTTTGTTTAAGATATGGAAAAACTTTGTGGTCAGGTCCTTGAGATATTCTCCTAGAAAATAGGAATATATATATATGAAGAGACTTATAATAAGTAATGCTTTAAAGTTATGTTTTATTGTATTTTAAAATAGTTTTTTTCCCTTATTTAATTTTTAAAGAAAACAAAAATTCTTCTTTTAAGTTTTGTGCTACTCATGTAACAAAGTAATAATAATAAGGGGTAATTTCATCAGAAGGTAGTTTTATGTCTTCTTTCACAGAAAAAGAAGCAAACTTTACGAAATATTCACACAAAAATTTAACGAATCAATTCATGGTAACATTAAGATCACAACCAATAGTTGTCTACTATACTAGAAAATACATAATTACTATTTAATTAATTGTTCTGAAGAGCAAGAATAATTGATAAAGATCTTACCCCAAGGCTACTTTGGCAATTACAAGCTTGAAATTTGAATGAAAGCAGGACTTCAATTTGAATGAATACTAAAAAACAGGAAAAACATGTAACCATATGCATATTAATTTTAACTACAAGAGTGTATCAACAAAAAAATATGTTAACTGAAACGTGTTCTGCATAATAAGAAAAAAAAATTGAAATAAGATATTCTTGCTCCATTGCCCAACTATCTTACCTTAACATTAACCTAAAAACAATATAGATAATTGCTACTATAATTTGTTTACATGACAAAGTAGTAAGAGAAAAATCAATGCCTCAATTCCCAAAAGGACCGGATTTTTTTGAAGTACATCGCCAAATATAGATCTTAATATCTCATCCGGTAATTAAAAAAAAACATTTGAAACTATTTAAAAAAATGAGTATTAAATAAAAGCTCTTTTAAAACATCAATAAAAAAAATACCAATTATAAAATATGTGTATCTGGATGTTATCAAACCTTATTTTTTTTATAACAAAATAAATAAATTATTATAAAAAATAATGAAATGATCTTTTGGTGCGTTTATCTTATAAAATATCAACATAAAAACTTGTTTAGTAAAATAATGTATGTTTCTAACTTTTTTTTTTGGTTTAATGCTTATTTTTCCTTTTTTATATTAAGAACAACTATACAAAAGATGTGGGATTGTTGTTGTGAAAAAGATGTTTGAAAGTAATAATTGAAACTTAATTTGGAAATTAAAAAAAAAAGTTTTAAGAGATTTTTTTTAAGTTCTAAAGTTATTTTAATAAATTAAAATTATTTTATATTACACATGAAAGATACTTTACCACCATATGAGATAGCCACGTATTGAATACATGACCACCACATGAGATGGCCACGTATTGAATACATGGTATTTATGTGGCATTTTGCACGCCATGTGTTATAATTAAAAAAATCTACTTATTTTAAGATATAATATTATTATAATTAATATAATAATTTATTATAGATATTCAAAAAATTAATATTATTATTTTAATAAATAATTATTCATAATTATCCTTTAACGTTTAATATAATTTTTGGTTAAATATTTTTTTAGATGTGACATATTGCGCCATGTGTTATAATTAAAAAAATCTATTTATTTTAAAATATAATATTATTATAATTTACATGATAATTTATTATAGATATTAAAAAAATATTATTATTTTAATGAATAATTATTCATAATTATCCTGTTTAGACATACAAATCGACCCGAAGCAAACCACCCAAACCAAATCACCATCTCGAGATGGAAGATAAAGCACCCCGATGTCCTACCAACGGGACAACCCGTACTCAATGGTAGCTCGAGCTCAATGACAACCCGAGCTCGATCACAACCCGATCTCAAGGACAACACGAGCTAAATTCAACCTAGACCCTTAACATGTTATACTTTAAGTCAATTATGTTTATCTAACATATAAATATGTGTACACATTATATAACTGACACTTGTATCTATAAATGTTCTATAAATAGATAGACTTTTTTTAAAGATCCACACATTAAGCCAATTATCTTAACTTCTCTCTAATCTCTGACTGTAACATATTGAATCTCAACATTTGGCGATGGTACCAGCTTTTAAGAATCTGTGGCTAAAAGGGTCCAAGTCAAGGGTTCGAGGTTGAAGAAGGCGAAAAAAACCCAACAAACTGACCAATGTGAATTTCAACTAGAGGCTAGGGGACCCTTGGGGATATTATCTAAAACCTAGTACGAGATGCTGGTAAAAAGAACACCTTTTGATGTTTGAGCATGATTAAAATTCACATTACTTGCACATTGAAGGGTATTTGAACGGGCCTTCCCAAATATCCTTCAACGTGTGAGTAATGTGAATTTCAACCATGGATTACATTGTGAACAAAAATCTATGGATCTGTCCAGATATCCTTTAATGTGGGAGTAACGTAAATTTCAACCATACTCAAACATATCTTATAACCTTTTATATAACTTTTGGTCATAACTTTTGTAGTTGGGCTATTTTAACTTTCATTATAATTTATTGAGATAATAATTATTAAATAATTGTATCAATTATCTAATATAAAAATATGGATATAATATAATTTAATTTGATTAATTATTATATAATATTAATTGTTAATATATTTTAGATATATGAAAAAGGTATTAAATCCTTTCTATTAATAAAACTAATTTGAAAGTTAATTACACTTACAACGAGATAGTAGGTGGTACAAACATAAACGAGAGACAATAATTTTATGTCATTTATCGTTTTATAAAGATAACAAACTTATAATATCCTACTTAATAGGTACAAATTTAAAGTGTATTTTTATTAATGATATTGAATTTAGCAACCATTCATCCACCGTTTCACTATTACTTAACATTAAAATTTAAAAACCACAACTTTACAAAATTAGAGAGTTTTATTTACATTTGTGCTTGGTCAAGGTTTTGGTGCAATTGTACAAAATACAAGGTTATATGGTTGCTTTCATACAACACGTGATACATAGTGTGCGCATACATTAGTAAGCTTAGTTTCTATAGAAAATAACAAGACGATGATTCAAGTTTTTCATGGTATTTGATTTAATATAATAAAATTTACATGTGTGAAAAAAAATTTAGAACCTTGATTTTCTTGAGTTGCCATCAAAGTGCAACCTATGAACGATTTTTACAGACAATTATTGGTATGAATATAGCAATTCATCTAGAAAAATGCATGTATATATTTTTTCTAAAAATGTACAAAAAGAGCATAGAAATTGTCTAGAGAGAATTTAATGTGTTAGGGATTATAATGATTTTTAGTGAGAAGTAAAAAATATTGATAAATGAATAAATCTTGTAATCTTCTCATTAAAAATATATATATAGCACCTAGTAGACAGGTGTCTGAGTTACATAGGTTGGAACTCTCATACAAAAAACTAAAAAATATATAATACAATTCATGTTAAACTAGGTCGCTATAAGCGTTACATAAACAGGTCGTTATATACATACGGCCTGAGGTCCCTAAATAGGCCACCCAGGTCATTAGGACAGTGTATGGTGGCGAGGTCGTTATATGGTATAGATCTTCACTCATTAGGTCTTGATCTTTAGACTCATCAGGTCGCTATATGATAGCGAGGTATCTCATGTTATTAGGTCACGTACCTGTTACGTGTATATACCAAACATTAACTTCCATATTCCCTTGATTTTAAGAAGTCAAGGGAATACTACTTCGTTACCTGATCTTTACATAGTTAAAGGCGTTATAAATAGAAATTTTGACTCAACGAGCTCATCAATATATAGTCATTTAGGTGGACTTATCTAATACGAACCCTCATAATTACAAGGTTACAGATCGTTACAAAGCATATTCCCCTAATTTATTTTATTTTCATTGGGTAAACTTTTCAAATTTCTTATATCCTTTATAGATAGCAAAGAAATTCACTTTTACCCTATCTATTTTAACTTAGTTAAATTATTTTTCTAGAGAATTTCAGCCCATTAATTATCTTTATATTAACATGTTCTTTTTCAGTCCATTATAAAAAACACGTGGTTTGAATTTTAGCTCGTTTGATTAACAACATCAATTGGAAATTAATGTGTTTTCTATCGTTAGGCTGAGATTCAAAGGACCTGCAACATACAATTTAAGTAATTTCTTCCTCTTATTTTTACTTACCATGTCTCATAAAAGAAAGGAGGTGGTTCACTCTCTTTCCGAGGAAGCCTTGATGAGTGCTTAAAAAATACTAAAATTATCACAATTTAATATACTTTAATTAATTAAATAGATTCATATTTGTATGATTTTATTATATTTTTATATAAATATGTCTTTTTGAAATCACAGGTATTTTTATTATTTTTCAGTTATTTTCATTCAAAAATAACTTAAAAATTCGAAGAAAAATATTGGAGGCAAAACATCACAAATATGTTGAGAAAAGAAATGAGAAAAAGTAAAAAATATGGAAAAATTGGGACAAAAATATCGAAAAGGCTAAAATCCCATGCGTAACCTCCCATCTGCGTCGAGTCCTATGCACAACTACCCTTCCACAATGAGTCCCGTGCGCCTAGCACACGACCGCACGCAGCTGGTACATGCCGGTACACGCTCGCAAGCATTCGGTACATGCTCAGTACTATTCCACGCCGTGTCTCGCGCATGCCAATCGCTCGTCTACTGTAATTTTTATCCGTCTGTCGCAATTTTTGTGCCCCATTCGTGTGCCAATTTATCCAAATGCGTCCAAATTCAAATTTAGAAATATTTTCACACCTTTTTTGACCTTTTACTCACCTATAAAAGGACCAGCTTCCCTCATTCCAAACCATACAATTTTCTTAGCTTTTCCTCTCTCTAAAAAGTTTTTTTTTCTTTTTAGTTTTAAAGTTATTTTCTTTTTGGGAAGAACTAACTATATTTTTTATATATTTTTAGTTTTTAATTCAATAAATAGGAATGCAAATCCATTTGGAGGTTTTCCAATAACAGAATTAACATCAAATTGTTGTAAGGATTCTTTGAAGATATAATTTTAATGAATTGTTTATAATTATTTTTTGTATTTTATTCTTATATGTTATATTTTATTTATCTATTATTAAATTTAACATGACTAGATGTTTGTAAATATGATAATTATAACGTTGTTATGCTTGCAAAATATTAAATAGGTAAAACATTTCTTTAAAATAAATTATTTTTATTTTTATTTAAGATTTTATATTAAAGATGTTAGAGAGAAATATATTATTTTTCATTACAAACTTAAAACTAAAAATTAGATTATAAGGTTTAATTATCCGATTTGATTTAGAATAGTACTCTTTTATTTGTTGATACAATCACCCATCAGTTAGATGAAGCTCTATTTCAAAGTTTTTATAAGAATTATTATTTGAAAATGTATTGACAACATATTATTTTCAGTAATGACTTTAAAACTTGAAAGTTAGTATTCAGATAATTAAATTCTTAGGTTCAATTTGGACACCTTGAATAAAGTTTAAAATATCTAACCCCACCAAATGTGACATTTAAATGGTTCATTTTCAATCTCTTAGAAAAAAAAATTAATTTAATTAACCAAGTTAATTTTTGACTCCACCCATAGGTGTTAGTTGATTTATTTAGTTAACAAAAAATATATAACCCCATCAAATGTGTTATTCATATAAAAATGAGAGAATTAATAAATATTAATTTATATCTTTAATAACCTAAATAATATGAGCAAGCATAACTAATTTAATTATTATATCCTTAAATACTCTACTGTTATAAATGATAAAAAATTACATGATTTTTTATTGAATCTATATCTATGTTTTTAGATTAGGAAACAAACCAACCAAAATATCGTGATAGAATGTTTATGATTTAATTTTGTTTTTAAGATTTTGAATAATAAATTAAAAATCACATATATTCTTTTCTTAGATCGATCTTGAGAGTATATTTGTCATTTTTTATAAAATGATATGTGCACTTGTGAGAGTTTTACAAATAATAAAACCTAAAGTATCTGCAAGATCGACATTGCCGATCTTGTCTCATCAAGCCCCTACTAAGAATATTCCTTTTAAAATGAGATCCTTCCAAAGAAAGGTTGTAGGATTAAGGTCATTTAGTGACTAGCTCGTCACAAACTAAATGTCCTTCTGATATCTCAGGGAGTCACAATAAGAGGCCCATTTTAGGGGAACCATTCAAGGAAAGCATCCTTACTTTCCCTTCCTCATCGAGATCCCGTCCGATTTCTTCATCATATTTACGGGGTCTTGTAAATATTAGAGAACAAATTGATTGAAAGTAGGCACAAATATGGTATCCCATCCCGTGTAGGTTTAATGCTAATACCTCCTCATTTATGTGATGCCGATGATCCCCTAGCGGGGTGGTGGGTGATACATTTAGCAGCCTTTAAAATCAAACTCTGATGTCCATTCTCTAGGGTGATAGTTCATGCCCTTCACACTTTTGGATAACAATCCCGCCTAAGTAAATCCCAATGGGTAGCGAACTCTTTTGTGTCTCTTTGTTGTTTCGGGTAAACACATGTAGACTTTAAAAGCCTGTATTGTTTGAAGAAGAACAACCTAGATAAATGAAGAGCATATATCTCCTATGTTGTTGGGCACAAACTTCATCTCAAACTCCTCGATATTAGTTCATGATGGAAGGATAAATATTTTTATATTACTGAGAATGTCTAGGGTAGTAGGGTAGACCATCTGTCCATCACACTTGGAATCATACTTTTAGCACCACTCAACCTCGTGCAATTGAATTGATGGGCAAATTAGATCCAAGTGGAAAAGAAAAGATTAGGACGATGGAGCTACAAAAAACCTTGCATGAAAGTTATCGAGAAATACTGACTATAGTTCGCTTGAAAAAGTCTAGGGTGTGGAGGGAATATACAAACGAATATTCAAGTCGTCATTTTGTTTACTAGATAATTACTTTAGTTCATGGTTCGTACTATTTTATTGACTTTTTAATTTTATCTTGTATAGGTATGGATTACTTGCATATTGAACTTGAAGATTTAATAGACACTTTTAGTGTCTAAGACATGGTTCCTACTTACCCACGTCTGGAACCCATGTCGCCTTCACCAACCAGGGACCAAGTTCCCCTTATGAAATTAATAGAGGTCGTACTCCCTCTTGTAGTGTCTAGACAACTGAGTCCTCCCCCATCCTCTAGATATAAGACCACCAAGAAGAGGAAGGTTGGGGAAGAATACACCCCGGGTATGGAAGCCATGGATCTGGATGACTTTGAGTTTGACGAAGTCATCTTGAAGGACGTCGTAGTATTGGACACCCAGATTACCTATTTCAATGTAGGAGTATTTAGGAAAACTAGCCTCAAGAGGGATCTATTTCATCATTTTGGTACTGATGCTGAGAAGTCCCAAGTCAGGGCAGCCCGTAGAACAAAGGGTGGTTCAAATGGCGAGCTAATGGTAGATCGTATGATCGAGGTGATTTTTTACATTATTTCTTCCTACCGTTGTATCTTCTTTATTATGTATAAATAATTTTCTAATGTATGTAGGTTATGTGCTTAGCCAGAGAGGCCGAGCTATCCCTTAGAGGTTATAAACGCGAGGTGTAGGCTAGTTTCCTATTGATCGTAAAATATGAAAAGGTTGTGAAGGAAAAGAACGTCCTTATGGCTGAGTATAAGGCCAAACTTTTAAAGATGAAGGGTGACTTGCTAGATAAAACTGAGACACTAAAGAGCTAAACAATTTGAGAGAATGTCTAAGGATACAGAGTAGACCGCTAAAGAGGTTGAGGAAAAGGCTTGCACAATACAAAGTCAGATGTGTGCGATGTCAAATCAAGTGAGCTCGCTTTCAACCTTGGTAAATACTTTGAAAGATGAGTGCACTAAAGCCTATAGAAATGACGTGAGTTTTGTGGTTAGCATCCTCAAGACTCAAGTTGTGAATTTGGAGCTGATTGTGCCTTATTTTACTTTAATACAGGCCTTTCAAAGCAGTAGGTTCAAGATGACCCCAATTGATACTTCGCAACCTTTACCTTTTGGTGATGAGGTCACACCTATCAGTCGACCTGAAGGGATGATAGAAGAAACCACTCCATAGAAAATATCTAATTCTTGTATTTTTGAGAGGTAATTTTGGATATAAATTTTTATGTAAGGAATATTAGGGAATTTGAACTTTTTATAGTCATTAGATGTAGTTTTATTTCTATTTAATGCCCTTTATATCATTTGTGTGATTTATCTAATCATGAAATTTTATTTTTCCTGAGTGTCTAAGGCTGTGTCATAGAATTAAGATCAATTATAAAGTTACATGCAACCTAAAGAAAATAAAATTTTTGTTTGAGGCCGTGAGTGTTTAAAAATAATGGATTATAGCTAAGTGAATTTAGACTACCTGATTAAGACGAGGTCATTTTTTTCTTGTACCTCGGAGGTATCGTTGCCAATTACTAAAGAACTTCTCGTTAAGGTAGAACGACCTATTTCACCCACCATTAGGGAACATATGAACCAAATGACCTTACCAACCTATAAGATTCTCCTCATTATAAGAAAACAACCTACCCCTCCCACCCTAAGCAAAGAGGTAAATCAAATCCTCCCCAACATCCAAGTGGTTTGGAAAATCAAAAGATCAAAGGTGAGCCATGTCGCACCTCACTCCTTGGACAAGGGGTCAATTTCAAAGTTATACTAGGTCGGTATGCTTGCTAAGAAGGATGGTAGTATAAATACACCTCCACCATTGAATGGGTATCAATATGATGAGTTAGCACTTGGTAAGGGTTTTTCTCCATTAGGGGATGTTATTAGCCCGTTATGGAGTATATACCCCGTAAAAAGAGAGTGGCGTGAAGGTAGTGATATAAATGATCTATTTAAAAGCGATATGTTTAATAATCCTGATGCCCAAGATGAATTGTATCACCACTTCGGTGTGCCCAAAGATCGACCTTCTATTTATATAGCTCATAAACAAGAGAAAGGAATGATCTGGTCTAATTGTTATTTTGGTACTTTGATATATTGCTTAGAAGGTATAATTATTAATCTTCTTGTATTACTTTTCATATTATTTTAACAGAGACCATATCTCTTGTGAAAGATTCAAAAAAAAAAGGCTGAGATGTGTTAAGAAGCGACCAAATTTGTGGATCAGGAGTTGTGTATTTTGAAGAATCGTTGTGGAGTCATGGATGAGGACCTGATAGATATGCGTAATGAATTGAAGAATACATGTCACGAATGAGATAGATATAAGGAGGAACAAGATGAGTTGTGCAAATTGGCAAAGTACTAGAAACATAGAGCACTAGACAAAAATACTTGTAAGGCTCATGTGTCAAAGAACCCCGAAGAACATTTTGCAAATAAGTGATGATCCTCATAATAGAGCTTGGACATAATGTTTGTAGCAACTATATTTGTTGTTTTGAAAGATTGTAATTTATCTTAAAATAATGTAATAGCATCGAGACATTTCATTTACCTATATCACCTTTATATTGTTGGATTAAATGTGTTATCAATGTCTTGTTAATGTTTTTGAGATGTATCCCACATCATAATAGGGTGAGTCATTTAATTCCTACAGCCAAACATAGGGGTCATTGTATTTATTTTATACAACGTATGAAAACTGTAAGGGTGAACTAGAATCCAATACCTACCTACGCTATTAAATATAAGGTTCGTTGTGGAACTCAAGGATCTTTTTTAGAAAGTACCCCATATCTCAAGTGGCATTCTTAAAGATGAGGTTTGTCATGGAACTCAAGACTCTTTCTTGGGGTGTATCCCACATCTCAAGTGGAATTCTTAAAGAGGATGTTCACAGTGGAACTCAAGGGTGTTTCTGGGATGTATCCCGCATCTCAAGTCGAGGGGTCAGTGGACTCTTCCTCCAATCATGAGGCATGGGACACATCTTGTATCCTAAGTGGGGGGTCAGTTGACTCATTCTTCCAATTATGAGGGGTTTCCGTGTTGATTTTTCATGCGATAGGAGACATGTAAGGAAAAAATTGAATTTAACCTCTAAATGTGTTCCTAAAGAGGAGGTTCGCTATAAAACTCAAGTCTTTTTAATGGGACATATCTTGCATCTCAAGTAGAGGGTTAGGGGACTTCTTCCACTAATCATAAGGCATGAGACATAGCTTGCATCCTAAGTGGGTGGGGGTCAGTTGACTCTTTCCTCCATTCATGGTTGTTGTCACATTTATTTTTCACGAGATAGGAGACATGTAAGGTCAAAATTGAATTCAACCCTTAAATGTGTTCCTAAAGAGGACATTCACTGTGGAACTCAAGTCTCTTTCGAGGGACGTATCTTGCATCTCAAGTAGGGGGTCAATAGAATCCTTCTTTTAATCATGAGGCATGAGACGTATCTCGCATCCTAAGTAGAGGGGTCACTTGAATCCTTCCTCCAACTTGGGGGGCCATTAGATGAATTTTCATGATATAGGCAATATGTAAGGGTGAAATCCACAACCCTTTGCATATGCTTGTAGAAAGGGAGGTTCACATTAGTGAATGCAAAGCCCATTCTTAGGACGTATCCCACATCTCAAGTTGAAGGGTCAGTTGGCTCCTTCCTCTAACTTAGGAGGCCATTAAATGAATCTTGCATATTATAATACAACATAAGAATGAGCTCAAAATACATCATTGTTTTTCAATATATCAATCATAAGATTTCATACATAGTATTTCTTGAGGTATTCCCCATTCCAACTCAACTCCTCCTCTATGCCATCACGTTTTATCAAATAAGATCCTCTCAGAGTAATATCATATATTTGATACAAACCTTTTTATACTATGGTAAAATTTCCATAGGTAGTTTGAACTTTGTTTCCCAATGACTTATGCAAGACCCAATCCCCTATAGTAAAGCTCTTACGTTTGACGAATCTGTTAAACATCTTTTGAATTGCTTTCTTTTGTGATTCAATGCGTATCAAAGCTTTTTCTTTTTTTCTTCGGCCAATAAGAGATCTTCACTTTTGAGGTGATTGATAACTATATATTATACAGTTATTTTATCCATTTTATTAATTATAATTGTTATGTTCTTGATATTTTTAGTTAATTTTAATTAATTAAATTAATTTTTACTGTTTATTTTTTAAGGAATATATTTTTAAGAAAATTAAAGAATATGAATCGAAAAAGGACTTAATTGCAAATAATAAAATCTGAAAATATAATTTAAATTAAAGTAGTGCTTAATTACAATTAATAAAAGTCTAAAATATAATTTGAATTAAAATAGGACTTAATTGCAATTAATGAAAGTTTAAAAGTTAATTTAAATTAAAAAGGGCTTAATTACAATTAACAAAAGTTTAAAAGTTAATTTAAATTAAATTGGAGGGCTAAAAAGCAATTAAATGAAATTTGTTTTTCTGTGTAAGAAAGAAGACCACACCCCCTATTATCCACGCGTGCCACGCACCGTCAGATCAGAAATCAACGGTGAAGATCAGGTGCGTGAGATGCATATGTGACATAGGTGAGTGGACACAATTCCCAAGTGGCACGCTACTCGATGTTAAGTAGGGCCCATCTGTCGTGCAAGTTGGCGTGCAAGGTGGGACCCACGTGTCTGCCAAAAGAAATGGTCCTGTGCGACACAGTCCAGAGAAACATCATGAGCCCTGTCATTCCAACGAATCAAACAATGCCACGTGTCTTAAATATTCTGTCAGCAAATCAGGAACTGACACATGGCATGTGTTGGTTAAAACAAAAACACAAAAACGACGTGCATTTCCAGCAGCTTCCGCATCACTACGTGTCTTGAAAGAAATTATCCCGCAACACATCCAGTGTTATCCCCTGGTTTATTTACTAACACCACATTCGATAACCAAGTTGGGTATTTGATCTCATGAACCTAGCCCACACTTTTCAAAGAATGGACCTACTTTTTGGTATGGTCGACACATAATTAATGAGAAATGATGATGGGATCGATGCCAAGCATGTCTTCAAGCTTCCATGCAAAAAGTCCGACATTATCTCTTAGAAAACCACTAAATGTAGCTTTCAACAAAGGGGTCAATTTAGAGTTAATCTTTACAATTTTTTCATCCCCTGTATATCCTATGTGAATCGTCTCATAATCATTGGGGTTTACCGTCATAGTATGTTCCCCCGCTCGTGATGTCTTCTTCCCACTTGAACGGTTCTTACTTATTCTTTAATTGCTACTTCGATGATGAGGGTAATGCATTTCTCATGGTGGCATTATAGCATTTTCTCGCCTTGTTCTGGTCTTCCTTGATTTCTTTAATCTTGTTAATAATAGGATATTTAACAAGCTGATGATACATGGAAAGTATTACTTTCATCTTATTGATCCAAGGTCAACCCAAGATTGAATTGTAAGATGTAAGGGTGTTTAATACTATGAAATTCGTAACAATTATAGCTCCTTCCACAGATAATGATAAGTGTATGGTCCCTATTGCATGTCATAGTTAAATTTCCATTAAAACCCACTAATGGCATTTTTGTTGTGTAATCTTTTTAGGGTCTATTCCCATATCTAATAAGGCAGAAAAGGATAATAAATCTGAAGAGCTAACATTGTCTACCAGAATTCTATGCACTTCACAATGTGATATCTTGACTGTAATCACCAATAGATCATCATGAGGCGAGACAACTATTCTTCCATCAAAGGTGATAGGATAAATCAGCCCTTCAAGCTTCAAACTATTAACTAACTGGTTCGTGTCTCTAGCTTCTGAAGCGTATCTTTTCCTCAAATTATTGGAGTGACCTTCCATAGTAGGTCCACCATGTATGGTGTGAATTATTCGAACATCCCTTGGTGGAGCTTGATTAGTCCTATTGATGTCCCTAATAGATAGATTTGGGGGTGTTTTCCCTCATTGAATGGGATTGTTACCTCTTGGATTTCCTTCTTATGGACCTCATGTTCTATCAATAATATAACATAGATATCCTTTCGAAAGAAAATGTTCAATCCCCTATTTAAGCTATTTGTAATCTCTGGTCCAATGTCCCATGTCTTTGTGGAACACACAATATTTGTTAGGGTTTTTAAGTGGAGTCTTCATGGCCAATTGACAATGTTAAGATGCTTCATTCGTTTCACTACCTCTGTCAACGAAACCCGTAAAGGTGGACCTTTAAAATGGGATAAGGCTCGACCCCAAGTCCTTGAGATTTCCCTCAATGTGATCATATGTTTAAACAAGGAGGGTTTGGACGCCTTTCCCTAACATGCCTCCTACTCTATTCTCTTTTACTTGATGTAGGTTTATTCATCCTTCTATTGACCACTCCTTTAGTGGATTTCATTTCCCATCCCACATTTATGAATTTCTGGGTTTCTTCATAGATCACATCCAAAGATTAGGGATGGTTTTTGTCAACTCAATGAAAAGGCCAGTATCACGCTTGATTCCTTTGCGAAAAGCTTCGATTGCTATAGAATCGAGACACTGAGAGATTTCCATTTTTTCATCTTAAACTTCCTTATATAAGTTTTGATTTTCTCTTCCTTAGGGGCTTGTTGCATGCATAATTGGTAATAAACACCTTTACTAGATCATTACAGCTATTTATACTTTTATGAGGTGAACTATTGTTTCATTGTTTCTTGGAAAGTAGCAGAAAATAATTTGCAATACATCGCTTCTATTTTGTTTACTGGAAGGCTCATGGCATCCATGGCTATCTTAAATTGCAAAACATAAGCCACCGAATCTTTTGTCCCCTTATAAGTAGGGCATTTGGGAGCATTAAATTTTGGGGGAGGTAATCTTATCTCAAGAGCATCCGAAAAAGGTGTTGTTGACAACTGATTACAAACAGTTTCGATATCACCCCAAGGTCTTAGCTTCTCCTATCCTTTAAGTCAATCATTTATTTTAGCTCACATCTTCTCCTCCATAATTTTTTATCTAAGACATCATTCGAGATATATAAAAGGCTTGGAAATCCTATAGTTACAAAATTCCTGAGACTTGAATGTATAGGTGCTGAAAGGTATGTGTGCTACATTGCAGGCTCATGAATTGATGGATTCGTCTGTGAAAACCCTGGAACAAAATTGGGATTTGGAGTTATATGTGGGTATTGTTCTACAACTCATATATGTTGTTGTGGGTAAGGAGTGTGTGATACATGTCCCCTCCTAGGTGGGTGATTATCCAATATCAGTTGGCTAGGCGTATGAAATGAACTCTTAGCCTCCGAATATTCCTTCTGTTCCAATTGAGACTTTAACTTGTTATTCTCTCTTGAGATTTGGTGAAGGATTGCTGCAATTCATTTATTTTTCTTTTAAGACTCTTCATCATTGTATATTTTTCAAGGGAAGCACTTTCAGAACTATAATTCAGCAAACTAATGAGGTATTGAGTTATTCTAGTGGGTGTGGTCGCATCATGACGGAATTAGATTTGGTGAATTTCATTGACTAGGGGGTGAGCACTACCTAGTTCGTGATCTTGTAATGACCATATGGGTGAGGAGACACGCGTTTGGTCATTGAGGTCAAAATCTAGAGCTAGACGAGAAAGACTTTTTACCTGCTCAGTAAGTAATGGTGGGTTGTCCATTTTGTGTAGTGTAGATGTTCCCAAAACACAAGTTAATTCTCTTAGGGATAAGATATCAGGTATCAAATGCTAACTATAGATTAGATAGATTTAAGTTCCCACAGAAGGTGCTAATTATTTAGAAAGAATTTAATGTGTTAAGAGTTATAGTAATTTTTAGTGAAAAGTAGAAAATATTGATAAATAAACAGATCTTGTATTCTATTCATTAAAAAGATATATATAGCACCTAGTAGACAGTTGTGTAAGTTACATAGGTTGGAGCTCTCATACAAGTAGTAAAAATATATACAATACAATTCATATTAACCAGGTTGCTATAAAGGTTACATAAATAGGTTGTTATATACATACGACTTGAGGCCTTTAAATTGATCACCCAAGTCATTAGGATGGTGTATGGTGATGAGGTCGTTATATGGTATAGATCTTCACTCATCATGTCTCGATCTTCATCAAGTCTTGATCTTTAGACTCATCAGGTCGCTATATGGTAACGAGATATCTCAGGTTGCTAAATCGTGTACTTGTTACATATATAATATCAAATAGAAATATATTTAAATATCCATACGTGGATTTTTATTTAAAACAGAATATAACTAATTTTCACTTATAATAGTTTGTTAATCTTATGGTCGAATTAAAATTAGAAAATGGATGAAAAAATATAATTATGGTAAGTATATATGATAACTATTTATATATCTTATTCTAATACTCACACACTCATGTTTTCAAGGAACCAAATATAAAATATAACATGATTTAAAAAAATTTAAAACTATAATATTTAATTCAAATTTCTAATTTTTTTGATTTTTTTTAATTTTCATTAAAAACATACTCTAACATTAATTAAGTCTTATGACTTTCATTTAGATGTATATTGATAAAAAAAATGATAAGAAATTTTAAATTTATTTTAAAAACTAAAAAGTTTCTAAATTCTCGAAGATTTTGAAATGGAAATATGAATCACAAAGATTTTTGAAACAACTTATTTGTAATTTTATTTTTCTTTTTTAGATTATTAACTAAAAATTGTTATTAATCACATATATAATTATTATCTAAAATAATAAGAAATTTATTTAATAATAAATTATAAATAAGAATCATTAAACTAATTTGATTTTTTTATTAATAAAAACATACAATTTTATAGAAATTTTCAAGAAATTTTATATAAGTGAATTATTATTTATATTAAGTGATGTCCTAAATATGCAAAGTTTACTTAAATTAACTCATAAATTAACACATACAAATAAAAATTATTTACAATTCTCTTAGAAATTATTAATTGCAATACCTCATATGTTAGTTCAAACTAATTATAGAAAACAATGGGATAATGGGAGTAGAAACTTATATATATGAGAGTTTCGTACGTCCAAATAATTACATATATAAATTGAGTTTCTGATATAAATGGGCATCTGGGACCTAAAAAGAGGGTGATCACGTCAATACATGAATTATTTTTCACAAACTCTATTTTAACTCATCTAAGAAAGTCTAACAACATGAATTAAACATATAGCATAATATAAATAAAATAAATAGAAATTTTTAAATCAATTAATCAAAAAACAAATAATAAATAAGGAAGAAAGATCTATAATAAACACAATAGTGATAGTGTGTCTCATTGGCCTATTTCCAAGCTAGCAAATGTATTAACATGTCAAAGAACACATAACATGTGAAACATGAAAACATATTGAAAAATTTATAAAAGATTTTCAATCACTTCAAGACCTCACATGTATAAACATATACTGTATATAATGATTGTAGTCTCACAACTTGCAATCATACATAATGCAACATATAGCAAGGTAAACCTAAATAGAACACTTATTTATGTGGTAATAACTTTAGGTTGCGTAAGGTAACCACTCGGTTGTAAGCAATTCACTAATAAGTAAATCAATAGTATATAACTCGATAAAAGTATAAACATAAATACCCTATATCAGTCAGGATATTTGTCCTAACTGTGCATAAGTTGTCTCATTCGTTATCAGCACAACACCTGATCCAAGAAGATCTAATCTCATCCATGAATCTTCATCACCACATTGCAGCCTCATAAACTACTAACATGCATAACATTACGATCTTACAATACCCAATCGACATACGACACATTATTGCATAGGCTCTTCACCTATGTGAACTGTTGCATACTTGCAACTACCAGTTAAGACACAATAAACCACTACATAGGCTCTTCACCTATGAAAACTGTTTTACTCTTGCAACTACCAGGTGACATGTGACAACTCAATATTAAGAGCAACTCCCCAAAATGATGTAACTCTCTACTAACCATCCATACATTTTACCTCTACACAAAACCTCACTCAATCTTATATTTTTTACACTCAACCCAATGTTTGAGAAATATGAGAGATACTCTTCTTTGATATTCTATATCACATAGATGCTACATTGTTTCTTGAACCTAACATTTAGAAGGAGAATGGAATACGAACGAACCAGTGAAGTCTAGTACCAAATTGGCACAACCTCTCCCAATTTTGGACAAGGAAGAAGTAGGAGATGAGAATTTATAGAAAAATGTAACCTCTTGGACCCTCACTGGCCACCTCCTTTCCCACTATGATAATCATCATTGGCTAAGGTGGTAAGGGTAAAAGCTATACCCTATCAAGGGTAATAAGTGTTACACACTCATCACCTAAGGTGATAAGGGGGTGGTGATCGTCGACAAGAGAGCTAGAAAAACATTTTAGATATCGAGAAATGTCGAGTCTACAACGGGATAACATAACCACAATATTACAATTTGTGAAATTTATGTGGGTTATTTTGCATGGGTTTCTAGTAAAACTAGTACAAATTTTAAAAATATATTTGTATGGGTTATTTAAAAAACATATACAAAAAAATTATGTGTATTATTTAAAAAAAATCATGCAAATTTTTTGTGTGAGTTTTTGTGAATAATTTTGGCCTAAAAAACAGACATTTCTTAGCCTTCATTGCGCATTTCACTCATTCTTATCGATCGTTATTGTTGTGTCATCGTTGCTCGTCGCTTGTTGCTATTGCTACCCTGCGTTGTTACTGTTTGTCCTTCACAAGCTTGTGTTCTCGTGCATCTCTTTCATACGTCGCTTCTATTTAAAAATTTCACGTTTGAAATATATATATAACTTTTGTAGAAATAAAATTACTCATTAGTAGTTTTCGAAATACTAGTTGAAATGTCCTTCACTCTTTCTCTAGATGGGAGAGATTACATCGATGAGATAATATTACTCATTTTTAACCATTTGACTGTCTCATATTATTTATATTGAATTGGGCCATTTTTTGGGGTTTGTGGTGGAGAATTTTTAGTTTATGCCTTTTCAATTTCATGATATTTTTCCTATTAGAGATATTCTTTTAATTAAGAAAAGAGAGGGAATATCTGCGTGTGTTTATACCTAAAACTCATGCAAATTTTTTACTTAAAACTCATGCAAAATTTTTACCTAAAACTCATGCAAAATTTTGAGTGAGTTTTTCTTTATAACTCAATAAATAAAGTCCCTAACAGACACCATGACAGCAAACAAAGTCTTTCAACAAAACACACTAAATGTAAATTATATGTAATTTAAGAGAATTGATATATATAACAGGAAATTATGAAGCTGTGTTCTAAATGTTATTGAGCTCAAGTTTTTTATTTTAAAGAAAAAAAATGCTTTATTGAGTAGTCTGTGTTTTCATATAATATATATTCGTAAAGATCAACCAATAATTTTAGAGTAATATAACATGTTTAAGTTATTTTATGCCCCGTGTGATTTTAATAACAAAACCATTGTTTCTTAAAAAAAAATGACTTGATAGCTATATAAAATACTATAATATTATGGGACAAAATGTTATTTTGGCCACCACAACTCTTACATTTTTTTTTTTATTATCTTATATTTGTGCTTTAATTCAATACAAAAATGTAAAACAATGGGTAAGTATTAACTAATTGAATTAATATAAAAACATATGAAAAAAAGCTTAAAATAATTAAAAGTATATTAAATTATAATTTAAATTTGGATTATAAAATGAGATATTATGATATTAGAACCAATAGTTTTCAGTGGGATACAGTATATACGAGTGTAATTTCTCTCTTCATTCGTACCATTATACTAGCTTACTAACTGCCACGTTGACAACAAGTGTCGGCACTCAGTTCTCACTCACTTCCCGTCTAACTAGTATCATTAGCCTAGTCCTAGTACTAATAGTCTACTATATTTCATCTCACCATCAAACCATAATGTCTAATGCTTCCCCTTCTACTATATTTTCTTAGCTCAAAACAAATCCCAATTTAGTCCTAATTTGGGATCCTTTTCTTCAGATCTAGGGATTTTCAAACCCTGTCTCCCAAATCGAAGTTATTTTGGCGAAAGTAATGTAGAATTTAGCTATGAATTAAAGCTCAAATTCGATGCTCGGGAAGATGGATCGGACCTGGTTTGAGATGTCGTTGATTAGGTTTCCGGGAGGGGTCTGGTTAGGGTTTCAAAATTCAATGGGTCACCTCGTGGGTGGGAATCACACTTCTTCCAGGTTTTGTACTCGTTAATCTTCTTTATTCCTTTTCGCTTTGGCTTTTTCTCTCAAGGAAATTTGTGATTTAGAATCTAGGAAGTAGTAAAAAAGTAAACTTTTACCATCGGTTCCCAAATCTCTGATTGGACATTCAGTCCATCCGCTATTACAGAGTGGAATTGTTAAAAGAAATGATGGATTCGAAGGCTGTTAAATTTCAAATCCTACGTCGGCCTTTAGCCAGGCGTGTGCTTTTTCGCCTTTTCGTAATCGCCTCGGCTTTATCCATAGTCCCTTTGGTGCAAATTCTGTCTGGCCCTTATTTCAAAATGTTCGCTTCGGTGAACCTTGTAGACTGTGCCCTGCATTTGGATGAATCGGCCAACTTCACTACAGGGAGGTTCTTGTTTAACAGTCGGTATCTAAACCCCATTTGGGCTTCTTTTGAACCATCGCATTGTTCGGGTGAAATAAATTTCACTGCTAGCTTGGTGAAAGAGCTAATGGGCAAGCATTTGTTGAAATATGGTGCCAAAGCACTCTGTGTAGGAGAAGGGTCGGCTCTTACTGTCACGACCCTGCGAAATTTGGGTTTCTCCAATGTTCATGGTATTGATGATACCAGAATTTTCCCACTCAAGCGCAAACAGTTTGTTTATGAGATAGATTATGAGGATAACTCGTTTGATTTTGTCTTCTCTAAGGATTTTGATAAGGTTTATGTTCCTGCACTTCTTGTGCTCGAGATCGAGCGCATTCTTATCCCTGGCGGGGTTGGTGCTATGGTCGTGGGTAGTGATGGTCTGAATACGAGTCCAAATAGTTTAATTCGGTCTGCTACCCCCATTTCTTCAGTACTGAAGTCTTCTAGTGTTGTGCATGTTAATCATCTAAATAATCTCACTTTGGTTGTTTTTAAGAAAAAAAATGATAAACCCAGTTACTTTGGGGCGCACCCTCTTCCAGATGATTGCCCATCTATCATCAGAAACAAACTTTTGATTGACCAGATGGAGCCTCTTGTGAATGAGAAGCCAATGATGTTTGAAAAAAGGCTCACTTATCTACCCAACCTTGTGGATCTTTCTTCCCGAAAGCGGTTGGTCTATATTGATATTGGGCCAGGGCAGCACTTGAATTCAAATGCCACAAATTGGTTTCCTCCTATCTATCCTGTTAGAAAAGAAGATTTCAATGTTTATTTTGTTGATCATAACACTTCTGTTTTACTGACATATGTTAAAAAGCCAGGTATAACCTTTGTGTATCATCCTGGCTTGGCTGGAATGAAGGCTAATGTTAGCCTTAGCATTGATGGAGATGTAGAACCATACTTGGGAGATGTAGAGTTTGATTTCGTTGCTTGGTTTAAAGAAACAGTTGGATTTGCAGATTTTGTGGTTCTTAAGATGAACGGAAGCAGCATGGAATTGAAATTCCTCTCAGACTTGTTCAAAACAGGTGCAGTATGTTTTGTAGATGAACTATTTCTGAACTGCCCAGGTCGTGTCCATGTTGAAGATGCAGACTTGGTTGACTGCATGGACCTTTTTAAGGATCTTCGAAACATGGGTGTGTTTGTTCATCAATGGTGGGGAATCTATAACCCTATTAACGTCATGTGATCATAAATGTGTTGTATCTTCTATGTTTTTTATTTGAGTTCTTAATTGTTCGTCGTTTATGGTCTTTAGTTTGTAAGATGTGTAATCTCTGAGCTGCTTCATGTTTGGGCACTCAGCTAAATAAGCAACCATAGGTTCTATGGTGTGTTATGTTGTCTAATATTGCTTTAGGTTTGGGCACTCAGCTAAATAAGCAACCATAGTTTCTATGGTGTCTAGTAACGCTTGTTTAAGATATGGAAAAGCTTTGTTTTAAAGTTGTGCTTTAAAGTTATGGTTTCTTTTATTTTAAAATAGTTTTTTTTTTCTTTATTTAGTTTTTAAAGAAAACAAAAGTTCTTTGGTTAAGTTTTGTTTTATTTTTTATAAAATATGGGTGGGTGGGTGATAGTATGTTAAGAGGAATAACTTAGTCTTTTGTGTGATTTGTTTTTAATCAGTTTAGTCTTTTTGCGTTGAAAAATTGACAATGTAAGGATAATAATCAATTTTTTTTTTTATTTTGTTTTTATCTCATGTTTTTTTAAATTATTGTTGAAATAATAATTTTATAAATTGTCAATACTAATAGACAATAATTATTATAAAAAGTTTTAAAATTTGATCATTTAGTATTAAGTTGTCATTTTTATTACAAAATGATTAAATTGTTAAAAAAAACTAAATTGCATTAAATAATTAGCATAATTAAAGGTCTATGATTGCATTTAGTTCATAAAATATAAAAATAAACATATAAACTTGTTTTTAAAATGATGCATGTTTTTATTTTATTTTTGTTTAATGCTTATTTTTACTTTTTGTATTCTAAATTTTTTATTAAGTACAACTATACAAAAGATGTGGGATCGTAGGGGTTGAGTAATAATTGAAACTTAATTTTGAAATTAAAAGAAAAGTTCTAAAAGAAATTTTTTTAAGATCTAAAATTATGCTAATAATTGAAAACAAGACTAATCATTAATTAACAGTAAATTTTTTAAAAAAACTTGAATTTAAATAAAAAAAAGAAAAACAGAATATGTTACAAAAACGAGTACAAAGTTTTTGTTTTTTCAATAAACAAAACGAATACCATATTATTAAAAAAGAATCACTCATGTAGTTTGCATATAATCTATGTGTCTGTATAATAAAAGAGAGTTACATCATCTATCAAACAACATTTATTTAATAATTTATACTTTCTTTAATATTTCAAATAAATAAGTATTACAATCCTACCATAAAAAATATATCTATTATTTTTTAATTTATATATAGAAGAGTTGTTCCACGGTGTTTATTTGACAATCATTTTGTTAATATTTTATTTTATTTTCTTTGATAATTACAAATATACTTTTTTAAAAGACAGAATGTATTAGGCATGACTTACAATAGACTTTAAAGAACCTACATTATAAAATAACCTTACCCTTATGTATTTTTCTTTTCTTTTAATTTACTTATTTTTTATCCTTCATTTGTTAAGTTTTACTTTTGGATTCTATATATTTTCTTTTTCATTTTTTGCTTTTGGCTTCTATTTTCTTTAACATTTTTTATTTGATATTTAAAATCTATTTTTGTCAAAATAAATTATTAAAATCAATTATAGAAAATATCATATCAGTTTATCACAACTCTTTCTTAATTAATCTTTCTTTTGAGACTTTATTTATTTGATATAATTTATATTTTTTTTACTAATTCTTTATTTATGGGTATATAATATAAATTGTTATTACTTATCATATTATTTTGTATTCGCATACTTGTTTTTCAGTTCAGGGGTTCCAATAGAGCTGCATACAAATCAATATTTTAGTGTTAGAATTAAATTTAAATAATTCTAAACATGATTTAACCATTATATTACATTATATAATTTTGGTAACTCATAATACATATATGTAATACTATATATATTATTTGTAGTGGTTATAGTTAAAAAAATTATTTGAATTTAAAGTTTTGATTTTTAGAGGTGGCTTAGTTTCTGTTCAAATTATATAATAAATATTATGCTTTGTAAAATTTTAAAATATGTTTAAAAATGTGATTTTTAAAGAATTTTATATGTGATTGTATTGTTAATTATAGTATAAAATGTTCAAATTTAATTTTTTGAGTTTATTTGTTAAATACGTTATTGTTAAAAATTAAAATATTTATTATTTTATAATTTTAAATTAACTTTTTTAAGGTGCCATCGTTGTTGAGACAGACACGACTACATGCCAAATCAAAAGTAGTTATTAACAATAGGTGGCAGTTTCTTAATAAACGTGTTATTGTAATAGTGAATGTTATGTTTACCATCATTATTTGCATTTTTTTATTTTTTAATAAAATTATTTGTATGTTTAAAGGGTATTTATTATCGGTTAATTAGTTTTTTTTAATAGTAAATATTATAATGTAATAGTAATTGGAAGATATATTCCATTATAATTTTGATAGATGGATTTGTAACGAATTAAAAATTTAAAAGGATTTTTAAGAATTTTTAATTATTTTTGATAAATTTAATAAATTCTTGTGATTTGCAATAGATTTTATTTCATATAATTTCATAAATTTTAGTGAATTATATTTTCATAATAGTTAAACAAATAATGAGAATTTTGGAGAGAGAAAAAATACAAATCCTTAGAAATATATTGTTCATCTGAGGCCATTGGTACAACTGGTTCTGTTTTTTTCATTTGAGTATTTAATAAGAATATATGAAACTTGTGGTTTATTCTACTTCCATGAATCTTTGCCATGAAAAACTAAATCACGGCTAACAACTAATTTTTTGTTAGAGGATTATAGTACCTATATAGCCTATAGTTTGTATACTATAACCCACAAAAATACATTTAATATTATTTTCATATAATGTCTTTTTTGTGAAAAAAAACAAAAAAACCATATTTCCAAAATTTCTAAAATAGGATACCTTAAATTTTCATAACTCTATAAAAGTAACGTCTTAATTGTCTTATTTTATGCTAAAATATCATGAAAAATATTAATTTATGTTTAATTATAATAATGTAGGTAGAATTACGATAAATAGAATGAAAATGAGTTAAAAATGAAAAAAATCAGTATCATAATACGGAGAGTATTTTTCTATACCGCAACGCATGGAGGAAAAAATGCAATGAGATCCATACCCAGCATAGTTGTTACTATGCCCCAAGTCATGATTTATTGCACAAAAATTGAAAGAGGCTCAATATAGCACGTAAGAAAATCTGGTAATGGCATGCAAAAATATAGGGTAAAATTTGACTAAAAAATCTTATTTTTTATTTTTAATCTCAACTGTTAGATTTTTAGGGTTTTATCTAATGGCTCATATTAGATCCTTTTTTCTTACTAATTAACCTTAATAATACACAAATTACACAAAAATAAGAATCACAAAACCCTATAGTGGCTGCTAAGAAGGAAAAAAAGAGAAAAAAAATATTCAAAAAAAGGTTAAAAAGACACAATTTTGTAGAGAATTTAATAGAAAAATAGTACTACAAATTAAGAGATTAAATGTATCTCTTTTTCTTATCGTTTTTTATTAATGTTTATGTATTTCTTTGTAAAAAATTTGAAATTTATGAAATTAATTATGTCTAGCTAATTTATTAATATAAGGGTCTTATGAATCCAATTTTTTACATATAATGATATAATATTTTACCATAATTTCGATTTTAATTCAATTATATTATTTAATATGATTTTTATGTTATTAATTGTCTGGTCAACAATTGATCTATAGAAGTATATAAATATATTTGAGAGAATTATTTAATTTTTTTTTGATTAAATAACATATATAATTTCTAGGTATAGATGTATGATTCTTATGTATTTGGTCTATAATTAATGATCTTAATGAGTAGTATGCAATCTAATTAGTAAGAGAGTGTGATTTGATTAATTACTATATGATGTGTAGTTTATTTGAGAGATGAATGCATATTATGTTATATTCAATTGATTATGTAATTGGTTGGTAATTATTTTGAAATTTTTTTAGTTATTCATATGCTTAAAAAATTAAGAGATTAAAGATTTCTATATTATTTTATCATATATTTTCGTAGTTGTTGAGTTTTGATTTGAGTAATTAGTTGTCATTTATTTTATATTTTTATAATTTGTTATTATCCAAATAGTATTCGTAATAATTATATTTGTATTCAATTATAAGTTATACATACAACTCTATATAAAATCGATATCAATATTTAAATATATTATATTATTCACATAATCTGTATACTTACAATAAGTATCTCACGCTTCCAATCATATCCTGCTTTAAAATGAATACGCTAATATAGAGATCCAATAAGATTCTTATTAAGAATATAAGTTTATAAACAGTCTCTTCCCAAAAATATTTTGATAACTTATATTAGTAATAAGAATCATAATGGATCCCTAGCAAACTCATTTTAAATGAAAGCTTGACATATTTAGGGTAAGTAATGTGAATAATTATTTTGATAATTCGTTTGCTTTCAACATATATTTAGCCACTTCTATTTCTATTTTTTCTCTTTATAATGACGTTAAGTTGAGCCGTATATGTAGCTATCAACCACCTTAAAATGCCAAATTCTTATCAAAACTTGTCAAACTCTTTGGAAAGAAATCCCCTACCACAATCTAATCTTTGAAAAGCCCACTTTGTTTTTCAGCTTGCTCTTGAATTTTTTGAAAAAGAAAAAAGGCTTTAACTTTTACTTTGCAAAATACATCGATATTTTCATGCTAAAATCGTTAATAATAATAATAATTATAATAATTATTATTGTTAAGTAAAAGAGTTATAAAGTCCATATATACTAGCATTCACCAATTGAAGCAGTTTTGTTGCTTAACGCGATGTTACTTTCTAAATGAACAACTCTCAAATTCTTTTATGACAAAAGTTTCTAACTTCCAAAATAAAACTGACCATATATACGATGTCGTAACAAATTATTATTCTTCAATATTGATGCTTTTAAAGCATATGATTGACAGCCAAGACTAAGCTAAAAAAACATTTTTTTTTCCAATGTCATTTTTAAAGAGAACTTTTTTTCTTACTCTCATTTTCGAATGAGAGAAGATCATCAATTAAAAATTATTCCACACTAATTAAAAAGATACATATAAAACATTTTTAATAAAATCTAAGTTTTTTTTCACGTGATACCGTTAATAACACATAAATATATATAATTATATATAAATAATAAATAATTTAAAAATAAATATTATTATATTTATTAGAACTAATAACAATATCTATTATTAATTATTAATTTCTTAATAAGTTAATTAAAATTAATAAACGATTTCTTTAAGAAAATATTATAAAATAATAAAAATGAATTGTATAAAAATATCGAAAAAAATGTGATTATAGAACTATACTTACAAGCATCTTATAATTTAATTAAACGTATTATGAATGTAAATTAGTTTTTTAAATTCTAAATCACTTTCATAATTTAAAATCATTCTTGGGTTCTTAATTTTAACTTTAAAAGTCTAGGTCCACTTTAGCTTTAGAAGTTCAAGTTCACTTAAGATTTCTTACATTTTTTTAATGTCTAATTATTTTAGAATACCATCATAAATTAACCTAAATTATAAACATTCTAGAAGTATCATTATTAACTTTAATTCATTCAATGCATTAGAATATAAAAAAGTGATAACTAAACTAGGTAGAATTAGAACACTTTGAATAAGATGACATTTTGAATCCTACTTATACTACTTATAAAACACAATGAATTGTACAAAAATATCGAGAAAAAAGTGTTCAATACTACTTATAAAAATAACCATAAGATGACACTTTGAATAAGAATTTTAACGTTTATATACTAACATCTTAGACTAGATATAAACACATTCACGCAACAAATTAATTAATTCCTAAAATTTGATTTATAGTTTTGACATTTGAACATAAAATTGAACAAATCAAAAATCAAGAATTTGAAACTAAAATTATCCATAATATTAAATTAATTAAACTATAATCTAGAGCTTGAAAATTGACCACAATCACTATAAATATTTAGCTAGCTAGAGATAAAATTTATCAAATCCAAAATAACAACTAAGTATTTCATAATAAAGAAGATCAAAGTTCCATTGATTCATCTATCTGAAATAGGGAACAAACCGAATCAAGAGAAGGTTAGAGAAAAGAATATGAATTAGATGAATTATTAAAAGAAAAAGAACTAAAAAATCAATTTTTAACTTGTTCTTAAATCTCCCTTGAAAACTCTTACAATATTGTATTGAATTTGAATTTTTCTCACAATTTTTGTTTAATTTTGATACTAATTGTGTTTTAAGAGATGTTGTTTAATATTTATAAGAGAAGAGATTGAATCATGTTTAAATAAGATTGTTGAATCCTAATGGAGAGAGAATTAGTGGGTTAAACACATAAGATTGCATTCAAAGTGACAAGCCCATTCGTGCAAGATGAGAGTGCTTTAGACGTGCCAGACATGAGTGAAATGCATTGTGTAGTATGCTATATACATGTCTAGGCGAGTTGTGAAGTTATGATGCACGGAATGGGCTGGGACGCATGATATGGATCCATGTTTCATAGCGGGATGGTTGACACATCGAGCTTACTTGGATGCTGATTGTGTTTTTGCTTCTAAGTTCATCTATGGGCCTTTTTGAGTACATCCACCTATCAAATAAAAAAATTTAAAAGTCCATAAAATCATAGGAATTCAAGAAAATTAATATTTTTTCAATAAATATAAAATAAATAATTTTTTCATTATAATAATAAAATATGTATAAATATAAATGAATTGATATCTAAAAATGTATATAAAATAACACTTATCAAACTCCATAACACTTACTTTTTGTTAGTCTTTGAGCAAAGTCACCATCCATAGTATAGAGATATATTATCAAGAGCATAACAATATTATAGTTTCAAATTGTAATACATGTAGATATTATCTCTAATCATCCCTTTGTTCTAGCTACTATTTAATAATTATGCTTAAAGTGTGTGACTGATGTAACATCTATTAGTAAAATTCAAATCATGTAATCTAAACAAGTTAGAATATTCTTTCTCCCTATAAAACATTACTATTCTTTTTAGAGTTGAATTGAGTACCATAAGTTTTTCTTTAAAATTGTATGTCTACTTATCAAAAGTATTCCTTAAAATAAAAAAATCTTTAATTTGGTTATAATATGGATAGATTTGATGGTTCAATCAAATGAAAGGGAAAAGGAGAAACACAAGTTTAAGAGTTCATGGAGTAAAAGAAAAAAGACATAAATAAAATAAGTTTAAGAGTTTAAGTGTGTAAATAAAATAAGGTCATATTTCATTGTTTTGAACCCAAACATCATTATTAGTTTATTTTATTTTATTTTTACTAATCTTTTTCAATACACAACCGCTTTTATATTTTATTTTAGCTATTACCCCTATTATTTTTTTATTTTTTGGTTGATTTTTTATTTTTATTAGGGGTACATATTGTAGCAATGATTGTTTTTTATATGTTTGACATTTAATTGATTATGGCCCAAATAATACTTTTAAATCTTATTCTAGTATTTTTATAAAATCTTTATCTTTTTGTGCAACTCCATTTTCTTTTTAACTATAGGACATGACCAATATGTGTGATTCAAAGAGTAATGAGTGAGTACAAACAATTGGCTTGTGTAGGCTTAAAATAGTTTACTAAAAGGGTTGTCCTTTAAAGGATAAAAACATTAAAGGTAGGACAATTTAGTAAAGAGATTAATCTTATTATCTTAATCATTTCAAGATATACATTTACCATTCGCCATGATAAACCTAAAAAAAGTCCTAACAACATATTTTTATTCATTAAAATTATAGTAAAGTTTTAAAAAATTCACAATATTTTTTATAGGTTCATATATATAAATTCTTCTATCACTATTTTAATTATCGTGCATGTAAATTTTGAGCAAAATTATCATAAAATTCTAGTCACTTAGGAACGAGATCAAGACTTTATCAACATTCATTATCTTTTTTAACCTAACATTGTTCAACTAGTTTCATCACATATGTAACAAAATAAGGAGAGAATATGTGACTGTTTTCAAGCTTGCCTATTAATCCTAATTATTCTAAGGAATTAATAATTAAATACTAAAAATAAAAAAAAATTATGTTACCTAGTGCATACTAATTCTAAAACATGTATCCTAAAATATGTTAAACTAATGTAAGAACATGCATATATGTAATATAAAAAAAGTAAAAATAGAGTACAAAACAAATTTGGTGGGTTCCATCCACAAAGTATTTGGTGGGTTCCATCCACAAAGTATTTGGTTTAACATCATCAACCCGACTTATGTAACTCTTATTATCAAGCTAATAGTCTATTATTTACATCCTTGTACCTTTGTGGTAGTATCCTTTGAAGCATATTAGACACATTCTTCTCCACATGCATCTCTTTGTTATCCTTGTCATTGGTAAGAAAACATTATTTAAGGTACGTTTCAAACCAAGTTTACTTCTTAATATCTTCCAAAAAAGGTATATGTATTTGCACATTGGGAAAGGTCTCAAAATTTTCCTTTTCATGATTCTACTTTATTAAATTATCGAACATGTTGAAAAAAGATAAAGCAAGACCATCTATAAAAGAGAAAGACCAAAATAATACATATGGTGCCACATTGTGTTCCAAGGGAGGAAGATTATGGTGTTTTCTTCCTAGTTAAATTCTACGGATATATCATTCATAGAGATTTTTTAGGGCTCCTCTAGTAGCTTAACATTCTCCACAATAATGAAATTAATGGTCTCTCTAAGTTTAGCATTTATTTGGGAGGAAAGCTCAATAATTGTTTGTGCTTCTAGTCTTTCCACAAATGAGACCAGTTGGCCAATTCGAGTCTTAAGATTTTTGATAGCAACATTGGTTTTCTATTGAAATTTTATATTGTTAGTAGCCATAAAAGTTATCAACTCCTCTAAAGACTTATCTTGAGTGGGTGGATTATGGCATTGGGAATGAAAAGCTAGGTATGATGTTGAACTCCTCTACAGGATTCCTCATTGGAAATTTGGTTTACATGTATCTCAAGATTTCTCCTCCAAATTTTCTATTCTTTGATAAATGCTTGGTTTTCATGCAAAAATTCTATAGTATAGCAATGATGGCATTCACTAAGTCCTCAAGAGATTTACCTTAAGTGGTAAAAGTGAATTGTGGCATTAAAAGTAGAAAATTAGCCATGATGTTGAAATTCTTAACTATATTTATATATGAATAACTTGGATATTGATGATCTCATCATCATGTATTTTACATGTTAGAATATTAATCATACTTAGACCTTTGGTTTTCAAATCCATCGATAGCATTAGCGTGCTCCCAATTGTCTTATTGATGTTCAAATATGGTGCAAGAAATTTATTGTATGTAGGATACATTGCATCCATGTGTATTCTCATTGTCTTGACATTCAACACTTTAAGAAAAAATACTAATCATAAATAAATAAATACATAAAATAAAAATATACTAAAAATAAAGTAGAATAGAATTAAACCTAAAAAATGAAAATAAAAAACAAAAAATGAACAACTAAAAGTTAAAAAAATAACTAAGAATAATAAAATAAATGAATTTTAAAAATAAATAATTTTTTTTAGAAAATAAATAAAAACTACCAAGGGTTGTCATACCTACAAGGATTGATAATAATGTCTATTCTTAATTACTAGTTTATTAATAAGTTAATTAAAATCAGTAAAAAAAGATTTTTGTTGTTTTTGAAGAAAATAATATAAAATAATAAAAGCAAATTACACAAGAATATTGATAAATATATGATTATAGGATAATCTTCACCACTATCCTACAATTTATATAAACATGTCATGATATAAATTAATTTCTTAAGTTTTAAATCACTTTCATAATTTAAAACCATTCTTAAATTTTTAACTTTAGCTTTCAAAGTCTACGTGAACATAAGACTTATCGCATTTTCTTAATGTGTAATTGATTTATAATACCATCATAAATCAACCGAAATCTTGAACAACCTAGATGTACCCTTACTAGATTTAATTCATTCAATACATTAGGATCTAAACAAGTGATAACTAAAAAATTAATATTAGAACAATTGTTTAATTAGGTGTTCAACCTTCCTTATGACACCAACCATAAGGTAGCATTTCGAATAAGAATATTAGCGATTACATAATCTTAGATTAGATATAAACAATGTAATAAAATAATTAATTATTATAATTCATACATACATAATTTTGACATTTAAACATAAAATTGAACAGATGAAGAATCAAGAATCGAAACTAAAACTATTCATAACATTAATTAATTAAACTATAGTCTAGGGCTTGAAAATTGTCCACAATCACTATGAATATTTGGATATAGATAAAACTTATCAAATCCATAATAATAACAAGTATTTCATAATAAGGAAGAGAAATGGTAGAGAAAAGAATCTAAATTAGATGAATTTTTTGAAACAAAGGAACCAAAAATTAATCTTCAAGGTGTTCTTGAATCTCCCTTGAAAGTTCTTGCAATATTGTATTGAATTTGAATTTTTTTTGAATTTTTCTTTCAATTTTTTTATAATTTTGATACTGATTGTATTTTATGGGGTATTGTTTTGTATTTATAAGAAAAAAACTGAATAAAGATGTACATAAGATTACTGATCCTAGTGGAGAGAAAAATAATGGGTCAAACACGTCATATTACATTTAGAGTAATTATCTCACGCTCGAAGGAGGAGAGTGCTCTAGATGTGTCAGACATGAATGAAATGCATTTCATGGTGCACTACACACTTGTTGGGCGAGTTAAGTCATGAGGCGTGGAATGGGATGGGATGCACGAGATGGAGCCACGTTTCATAGCAAGATGGCTAACATCTGGCAATCAAGTTTATAGGATGTTGATTGTGTTTTTGCTTCTATGTTCATTTATGAGCCTTTTTGAGTACATCCTTCTGTCAAATAGAAATCCATAAAAATCTAAAAAAAAATTTAAAAAATCAATAAGATTAATATTTATCCAATAAATATAAAATAAATAATTTTAGGTCATTATATCAATAAAATATATATAAATGTAAATGAATTGATATCTAAAAATGTTTTTAAAATGACATTTATCATCATGCATTACTACAATCACTAGTCATGTATCATTAATGGATTTTTAGCAGAAAACAAGGAAGAAAAATATTTTCTGGCTCTTCCTTTTCATTCTCCTCAACAGTTAGCTTGTTCTTCCTTGATTCTAAATTTTTTTTCTCTGTGGCCAAATCTTATGCAATAATAACATTGAAACTTTTGATAAAACTCTTCACCTTTGTCACCATGTACTGACCACTGTTACTTGAGTGCTAACCAATTTTGCTTGCTCTACCACCTCTAAAAGAATAGCCACCACAACTTCTAAAAGAATAGCCACCACAACTTCTAAAAGAATAGTCACCACGACCTCTTTTGTTGTGGAATTCATTGTTAGTTTTTAATTGACTTTTTGAATTTAGTGTTGTTGCTTGCATCTCTACCTTAAGAAATACGCAGATTAGGTTTAAGTGCCTTTTCAATGGGCTTTTCTTCATATCTACTCATTTTATCTTCATGTGACTGGAGAGAGCCAAGTAACTCATCAATAGTCAGTACACTCAAATCTTTTGATTCTTCTATTGCTACCATTGCATGCTCAAATTTCTTGGGAAAACTTTTAAGAACTTTTTCAGCAAATTTATTATAAGTTAAATCTTCATCAAATTTGCTCATTTGGTTAAAAATTTCTATTAAATTGCAGAAATATTCATGCATAGATTCACCATCTTTCATGAGAGAGGGCTCAAATTTTCTACGGAGAGTTTTAAGTTTGACAGTAAGTGCTTCTGCATTATGTTGGTACCCATTTTGTAATGTATCCCATGTTTTTTTGACTTCATTGCTCCAGAGCTTCTAGGAAATATAGGGTTAGCCACTACTTCTTGGATGAGAAACAATGCTTTGACATCTTTTTCTGAATATCTTTAAGTGTGTTTGCTGCAATTCCTTTTTCTACGTAACCTATGTCAACCAATTCCAAAAAGTCTTGGGAAATAAACAAAATCTTCATCTTTGTGCTCCAAAAATTATACTCACTCCCTTGAAAGAGTGAAAGGTTGCTTGTGAACCATACACACCGTTCACCATGACTCTGATACCAGTTGGTAACTTTTAAAGAAGAATAATAATTGCACAAATGATTAATTCTCTACAACTGTTAGGATGAGAGAGTAATAGGAGAAGGAAGGCAATATTTTTTGAATAATTCTAGATGCTTTATTAGACCGAATTTGTCTTTAAATAGGAAACAATGTAACTAAAATTTCTTAAATATTAGGACCCATTAACGTTTAATTAGAGCAATATTCCATAACTTAAACTACTGACCACTAACTCCAAGAACCCTTAAACTTTAAGAGAACATGACCTTAATTCTTACAATTAAGGATTTACTGCTAACAATTAAACTACCACAAAATATGAGGTTCAAGAACTTCTAATGTCATTTTACTTTGTAAATAGATCATTTTACTTTATAATGGTTCACATCAAATCACTTAGTTTTTAAAAAGAAACAAATTTGAAAAAAAAGTCTCACATGCCATACTTGCAAAGAGCTAATAAGCAAATGAGAGTTTCATACGTCAAAATAATTGTACACATGTGATTTGTACTTTCGATCCAAATAAGCATCTACAAAGGAGTGGATATGTCAACCTATAGAATCTTTTCGCGAATTCTATTCCAACTAGATCAAATAGGCCTCATAACATGAAATAAGCATATAGCACAATAGAAATTCAATAAAAACAACATGCTTAAATCAACGCACTACATAACCAATAGATAAGAAAGACTAATTTATAATAAACACACCAGTGACGATGTTGCTCAAATGCTTCTATCTATGCTATCAACATACATTAACATGAAAAATAGCATATAGCATGTGAATCAGGAAAACATATTAGAAAAGCTTTGATATCAATCGAGAGAGTCCAAGACCTAGTAAATAACCAAGATAAAGAGATACTGACTCATTGGTACTTGTCTCCAACTCGCAAGTAAGGAAAATAATAATAAAGAAAGAAGGAAAATAGAAATAGATATATTGCTCAAAAATTAGTAGATATGGCATATCACAATAGGCAGATAGAAAAGAACCATGTCATAGCAAAAATGGAAAATGTGCATTAGACAAAATAAAATACTTTCCAATCACAATCAGAACCTTCTATATGTTAGCATATTTTGATTAAACCTTGATTGTACTAACACTATAGACAAGCATACAAACACAACAATAATATGAAGTAAATAATGTAAAAACCCTATCTATGTGGTAACATCATCGGGTTATTTATGAAAACTACTTATTAGTAAAGAATTCACTAATACGTAAATCAACAGTATACAACTCAATAAAAAATATAAATGCAAATATCTCAACCAATCACGACACTTTCCGTAACTATGACTAAGTTGCCCTCACTTACTGTCAACATAATACTTTATCCAAGTAGATCCAAGCACGTCCTCAAAGTTCCATTACCACATAATGTGATCGACTATTAATGGCTTAACCTCTTATACATCACGTTGTGAACTTACAATACATAGTTGACACATGACACACCACTGTGTAAGCTCCTGAACTATAAAAATTATTGCATCCTTGCAACTACTCACCGACACATGGTACACAACCATATCAACTCCACATCTTTGAGAACTATTGCTTTCTTGTAACTACCTATTGACATATGGAAACTTTGGATCCTATGTAGGTTTACCTCGTTAGATGATGTGTTATGTATGATCACATATTGTGAGAATATATTATCATTTAATGAATATGTTCACACATAGACCGTCTTAAAGTGAATAAAAATTCTTTATAGCTTTTACTGTATATTTTTTTGATTCATATGCTATGTAATATTTGCCATGTTATTTCATATTGCTAGCTTGGACATGTAAGACATACTATCACTAGTGTGTTTATAGCATATTTTTCTTTCTCATTTGCTAATTTATTTTGTAATGGGCTTAATTATGCATGTTTTTGTTATTATATTTCTATTGTACTATTTGCTAAATTCTTATTGTAAGGTCTGTTTGGTCAAGTTAGAATAGAGCTTGAAAAAAGATTGTATATATTGGCATATTGATTCTCCTTGTAAGTGTCAGATGCTTATTTGATTTAAAAGTTCGGTTCACATATGTGCAATTACTCGAACGTATGGAACTCTCAATATGCATATTAGGCAACCCTAATGCAATGAAAAATATACTAACCATCCCATATAGCACACAAATAATGCAATAAATAACTAGTTGTTCAAACAAACTTCTCATTCTTTTTGACACAGAAAGTCAAACGAACACCTCAAATGAGAGAGAGAGAGAGAGAGAGAAGGAATATATACATATAATTATCCTAATACTAATGCAAACAATATAGACAAATTAAAGGAGTAAACAAAACAAAATGCAACAAACAACAAACTGAATGTATAGGCAAATTAAAAAAATTGTAGACATAAAATGTAGCCTTGATGGGATACATAGCACAAAACCTCATGTCTCTACGTGTTGTGGGAAGGCATAAGAGACTTTGCAATGCACTTACAACACACAGTATGATGGGCGATCAAATACCAATGCCACATAAAGGTGTCAAAAAATATGTAAGAAGTTTCCTAAGAGTCCAACTACCTTCCAAGTTTACACATTCTTAGTGAATCAACTAATTATTCCAACAATACTTGGGTAGATTTGATCTTGACCTCACGCTATACTATCCATACACATGAGGAAAGACATCCAATCTACTAAAGAAAACATGTGTCGTGCATCTTAACGGGAAATACCAGGCAATCAACTACATGTAAGAAATATGCAATAAAATACAAAAAATCAAGAATGCTAGTAAACACATAAGATGACTTATCAAATTAGACAATACATACTATGCATACAAACATGTTATATTAACTATCATATTTATACATGATTCATACAAAGTGATATCATGAAGAACAAAACACAAAGAGAAATCATCATGAACATATTAACATAACAATAACTCATAAATAGGAAAAACACAAGCATCAAGGATGTAAAACAAACACATGTCTCCTATGACATTATAAATTTGACACACACCTCTCAACCTAAATGTATGCATGTGAGGTAGTAAAAATGTGATGCAACTGATGCATAAAATGCTTAATACATAAATTTTGCATATTTTTAAATAGCTCGCAAATGTACAAATCACTTTATAAAAAACGACAATTATACTTTCAAGGTCAGTCTAAAGAGAAATTACATGATTTTTAAATAATTCAACAAAATTCTTAAAAATGAAAAAAATAAACTTAAACATTCTGTCACAATTTTTTTAGTTTTAAAATATCTAAACTAATAAATAAATTTAAAAATGGATTCAACCAACATTAGACAAATAAATATTTAACACTTAATGGAGAATTTATGGGATAGATTAGTTAATTGATCATATTTGTTCAATATTAATTAAATTATTAAAGATATAAATTAGTATTATTGATTTTTCTTTTTTTTTTTGTATGAAAATATCGTAAGGTTGGGATTGATTGGCACACAAATTGTGTACAATGAATAAACAACTATATGTGTCACAACAAGTAATATAATGATAAGAAAATATCATTTTCACATAGTTATATTATTAGAAACTAATTTTTAAAAAAAATCCATTTTTTTTGTGTTTTTATATTTTAAGGAAGCAAAATTAAAAGAACTAAAAATAAATAGCAATAATTAATTAAATCAGATTTAGAAGCTAAGAAGATATATGAGAAAATATCTAGAATACTTAACCTCCTAATTTTCTAAACTTGTAAATCACTAAAATCCTTCCAATATAATTATCAATTAATTACATGATCAATTGAATCTAACCTAGCATGTATTCCTCTCTCAAAGTAAACTACACATCATATAATAACTAACCTAATCACACTCTCATGTCAATTAAATTATACACTACTCATTAAGTTCATCAATTATGGATCACATACATAAAAATCATACATCTATGCCTAGAAACTATGTATGTTATTTAATCAGTACAAACAATTAAATACTTCTCTCAAATCTATTTAATTGTCTCTATAGATTAATTGTTGGCCAAACAAATAATAGTATAAAAATTAGATTAAACAAATAATTAAATTAAAATCATTATTAGGGTAAAATATTAGATCATCACATAGTGAAAATTGGGTTCATAAAATTCCTAGATTAATAAATTAACTAGACATAATTTTGTTCATAAAAACCATATTTTTATAAAGAAAGACATAAAAATTGATAAAGAAAAAAGAAGAAGAAAAATACAATCAATTTCTTGAATTGTAGCACCAATCTTTTCTTGAATCTCTACCAAAATTGTATATCTTTTTAATTTTTTTGTAATTTTCTCTCTTCTTAGCTCCAAAAATTGATAAAAATTATGTTAATTTTAGTTCATTTGGGTTTATGGGGTAACTAGGGGATTAAATATAGCTTAGGTGGAATCTGGAGCGTCATATCAGCTTTAGATCAAGGGTTGAGATGAAAATAAGCAAAATTAACAGTATTGGCAAATAGAAAGAAGACACATGGCACGTAGAATTTAGTGGGTGAACTCTAATGAAGTGGTAACTAAAAATTTCCTTAAGTTGAGAAATATCTCATGTTTGGACCATTTGAACAATTTCAAGTACTCTAAGTAGGAGGGCAAATAGATCGAGGGGCTTAACTAAGCAATACTTGGATCAATAAGTCATACCAAACTCAATTTTTTTCAAACAAACACAACAAGGCCCAAATAAAAAAGTAACACTATGGGTACAAATTAAATGTCACCCAAACTTCAAAGCCACTGGTCTACTAACTAAGCCAACACGTGGTTCAAAGATTGAACCACAATCTGGCTAGATAGGCTATAATTAAGAGGTACGGCCATTAAGGAACATGATTGACCAACCATAATGATGGCCTACCAAGGGTTATGATAGACTAGAAGTATCACACTAATCAACCAGAGTGTGATAGGCTATGGGGAGGTGTATTTTTTTTAGCTATACTGGGCCAAGCCATGGTTGAGAAGTCATTCCCCATCTTCATGCATCTATAGTCATGAATCTGCTTTTATTTTAAGCCAATACATCCTTCCACACTTGCCCATTAATTCATAGGTCCACAACTTCCTAAATATTGGGGTGACGGTTAGCTCTAGAAGTAATGTTGAAAGTACAAGTACAAGATAAAATAAAAATGAGAGATAAAGTGTGTAAAGTAATATAAGGCCAAGGCCATAGAGCCCTGGCCACCACCTTTTTAGGTCATGCCAATATATGTGTCCTTTTAAAGAATATACACCCATTTAGATGTATCAAAATACATCATTCTTCATTAAGTACCTTGTTAAATGTTCAACTACTTGTGTACATTTTAGACAAAGTCCAAGCACAAGCCAAGGATATAACTTTTTAAAGTATACTAGGATATTGGTCCTACGAGAACTTGAGGTAATCAAGATATGATCCCTACCTTCTGGACTTGCAAAAGGTATTTAGCCTTTTATATCTCCACATCACTTCTTTCTAATTAAGAAAAGTATTACAAAGAAGATTCCAAGTGTTAGAGAATTGGGGTACCCCCAAAAACAATAGCAGGACTCCCCACATTTATATAAATCCTTTTGGAAAGAAGAAGTTTATCTCATCAATAGATTTTCATCTCATTAATAGATCCTTCCATGATTATAGAACTATTTTCATAAATATAGACAAAAAGATTGCATTGAATGGAAGAACTAGACCCCTTAATCGATCTAAACCTCTCCAACTAGAACATCGTCAACAAGAGAATTGTAGGACAAGAATGGGTAGGCTAGAATGTCACTGCCTAGGATGTCATCGATTTGGATATTACTAGCCTGGACATTGCCAACCAGAACTTTCCTGGCCAAAACTTATTTGCTAGAATTTTATTGGCTATAATTTTTTTTGCCAAAACTTTGTTCGCTAAGACTTTGTTGTCTAGAACTTTGTTTGTTAAGACTTCTCCAATGAAGGTGCTGCCAACTAGGGGGTTCTTACCCAAAAGATTGCCAACCAAGGAGGAGCCAACCAAGATGCCTCCAACTAAAGCATCGCCAGCTAGAACACCACCATTCAAGCCACTACATGCCAAGAATGTGCTTATCAGGGTACTGCCAGCTAGGATGCCATCATCCAGGGCTTCATTGACTATGCCTTTATCTGAACTCCACTTGACCTCTAACACACTTTGTTTGCACCAATCCTCATCTTTCTCGATACAATCAATAGTGGCCAGACCTATCTTGTGCATCCACGAATCTGGTATCCATCACTTCCTGCACAAGAAACTATGGTATAAGTGTTGTTGGGTGCAAAGTGTTTAGATGATGAAAAATAATTATTCTACACTACATGCAAGATAAATGAAGAAAAATTAATGAAGATTACCTTGAGAGAATTCTCTTTGCTTTTTTTCTCCTCTCAAATTGTGAGCTTTGAGAAATTATTATGAGTTATGAAAAATGCAAAAAGTGTGGGCTTGTATTTATAGACGTGGTGAATTAATCTCATCCACCCCTCTAAAATCACAATCAATGGCTAAGATCGTCTAACTAATCATAAAGGGATTAGGCTTAGGATTTTTGAGTTTTCCATAAAAATAAAAGACGGTTTTACTTCTTTGATAAAAATGTTGACTTCAACATAACTTTCTATTTAGAAGTCCGATTGAAAATCCAAAAACATCACTGGTAATAAAATGTCATCGTGCATGTTTGTAGCCATACATAGCACAAAATTTTTCACTTGAGTGGGTAAAAAATCATGCAAAGGTAAGCTTAGTATCATCGACATAATTGGAAGAGATATTTAAGACAAATATTGATAGAAATTACAATTAGACCTTCTAGCCCAAGGGCCAAAAATCTAGGGGTTGATATTAAGGGTAATTTCGTACATCCTATATGACAGCAAAGTCGTCCCAGTTAGCAAACGACATTATAGGCCAAACCTAGTAAGTAACTAATCATCATACAAGTGTGAACACAAGATAATTATTCTAAAGGGACAAAAGGCCCAATGATTATCCTTTAATTATCTAAATAGATAAAGGCCCAAAAGTTATCCTTTAATTATCTTAAAGTATAATTGAGGAGATAATTAAGGATAGATGTTTACAACAATAGATGTCAATAATGGATAAATATCTACAATAGATAAGTGTCTACAAATCTACAATAACTCAATCCTAATAAGATAGAAATAACTATCAAGTTAATTCTTTTCCTTATACACACGCACGCGCACACACACACACACATACATATGCACATAATAAATCATATCATCTTAGATCTTGAAATATCACTAGATCTCATAAAAGAAACTTACAACTAAACACTCACTTTCTATATAATTACTAGAGCAAGACTGTATATCTCCTCCAACCTTCATAATAAAGTTAGTGACTTAAGCATCGGTGACCACCTCTACAAGGTGATTCAAGGTCCTAATAGTTTGTTCATCTTATAGATCCTACGAAGAATAATCTTACCTAGTGTTAATAAAAATTGGCATCAACAATAACTATAATAGTGATTTGAAAACAATAGGCACATAGGTACATTTTCCCAATAGGCTAGCATCAAAACAATAGGGACGATGGGTCAATTATAATGAAAATATAGGAATATGACTTCGAAAATAGTGATTTGAAAATTCTATACTTAAGAAAAATTGCACATAGATCAATTGTTCTTCTGACCCAAATAGGAATATGAGACCTAGATGAAGGGTGGAAACCCCAAATTATGGAATCTATACGTGAACTCTATTCCAACTTGGCAAAACAGGCATCACAACGTGAATTAAGAGATATCATAACAAAAATACAAAACAATATACTTAATTCAACAAATAACTTAAACAATTAACAAATAAGGAACAATAATACATGGTAAACACACTAGTGACAATGGACCTTACATGCTTCTATCCAGACTAGTAACATGTAAAAATAGGGCAAGCATCATATAGCATGTAAAACAAGCATACATATTGGAAAAGCTATAAAAGATTTCCAATTACTTCAAGACCTCATATATGAGAACATATTTGGTAAATGATGATTGTATTCTCATAGTATACAATCATACATAACATAACATACCAATTGAAAGAGTCAGACACCCCGTACACAACTAGGGTAAGGAGATACTAACCCCTTAAAAACTCATACAAAACTCACAAGTAGAGAAAATAAACAAAAAGTAGATAATAAACAAAAGCAATATAAATTAACTAGAGAGTAGACATATTAATTTAAAATAATAGTAGCAATAATAAAAAAGGTATAAGCATACTAAAGGAAAGGAAAGAAAGCATGCAACAACATAAATCAAATAAGCTTTCTAATTCGAGTCTAAATCTAGTATGTTAGTCCATACAGGATAGAAACTTCTATTATGTTAACATAATGTATGATCATGCATAACACAAGATATAACAAGGTAAACCCATATAGAACCTTTTCCTATGTGGTAACATCCTTAGGTTACTTATGGCAACTACTCGATAGTAAAAAAAATAATAAAATTAATAAACAAATACAACTCGATAAAAGCATAAATATAAATATCTATATTAGTCAGGATCACTTTGCCCTAACTGCCTATTGAAGCCCTTATTTTCTACCTCTATAGTAACTTGATCTGACACACGGATTTGAATCTCTATGAAAACTCAGCTTAGCATGCACACTACGAAAACCAAACCTATGGTATATGTAAACATACTCGTATACAAAGTGTACCTAACTAAGTGTGTGTGTGCATTATTGATCGTTAATAACTCACCTTACACAAAGGAAGATTAATACACTAAGCAAATTAAGTAGACTCTGTGTTTTACACATGATGCAACAAAGACTCAAAGAATAACATGACTTACAATTTACCTTTGGCTTTGTGTGGAAAAACACTACATAACTAAGTACAGACACACATCAAATATGGGATGATCATGAAGATGATTATAAAGATGACCTAAAGATGTTTGTTCAAATGAACAAAAAATTGACGTATACCCAACACCCAAAAATGCACATACACCAAATGTATTAGTCTTATGTACTCCATCCATCATTAGGATTAACTCATCCACATTCTGCAAATCTAAAATTCGATGGTCTCAATCTATACTTGTAACCTACAAACATGAAACAAACACATATCCATAAAAAGCAAACATGTAGACATATAATTTAGTCTAACAAATACTATTAAGTCACCCTTACAATGATGAACAATGATAGGCTAAGCACACTTAATATGTAGCACAAAAAAACATAAAATACAAGTAATATAATATATATATAGACTCCCCTGAACATATGCAACACTCCCTCTAAGGTTTGCATATCAAGCAACTATGATGCAAATGCAAACTACATTGACCATCCTATGTAGTAAACATATGTGAACAAAGACAATGCACAAAAAAACACAAGTTATTCATACTTTTTCACCCTTTTGACATGAAAAGTCAAACCAAACACCTACACAATATGTAACACACTACACCCCAATATGCAAGAGAAAAGTCAAACATAAATGCATTCAATACTAATAGTCATGCAAAATAAATAAAGAATAACACCGAGATATCACCAAGGTAAAAGCATACAATAAACTGAATGCACAGACAAACCAAGAGAAGTGTAGACATAAAACATCTCCCCCGTGCGATACATAGCATGAGGCCCTACATCTCTACGTGATATGTGATGGCATAAGGGACTTCACAAGATGCTTAAAACACATTGGTAGGATGGGCGGTTAAATACCAATATCACATAAATGTGTCAATGAATTTATAGGAAGAAGTTAACTAGGAGTCCAATTATCTTCCAAGTTGACACATTCTTAATACCTCAACTATCTTCCCCCAATGATACTTGGGTAGATTTGATCCTATAACCTCACTCCATACTATGCACACACATAGATAAAGACATCTTAGTCTACCAAAGAAAACATGTGTCGTGCATCCAAACAGTAAATACCAAGAAAACAACTACATGCAAGAAATATGCAATAAGGCACTTCAAAGCAAGAATGTTGGTAAACACATAAGATGATAAGTGAAATAAAAGAATGCATACAATGCATACAATATGTTATACTAATAGTCCTATTTATGAATGGTTCATACAAAGTGATGTCAAGAAGAATAAGAAGCATCACATGAACATAAAAGTATAACAATAACTCATAAGTAGGACAAACACTAAGGATGTAAAATAAACATAGCATTCCTTCTGACATTATATATTTGACACACACCTCCCCCCTAAATGTAAGTATGTTAGGCAATAAATATGCTATGCATCATACACTATCAAAACTCCCTTAAAACAAAAGTATCTATATATAATGGAAAACAAACAATACAGAAGCAATAAAGCATACTAAGCATGTTATGAAAATCTCATAAAAGACAAACATGCTAGAAAGAGAGTAAAACAATCAATCTCACGAAACATAAAAACAACAAACAAGTGAGATGATAAAGATGGCTTCAAATGATATCATAGGCCAAAAAGACAAGAATGTGCCTCAAGAGATATTAACGGCACAAACCATATAGTGTCACCTTAAGAAAGAAAATCGACAACAAACTGCATACTGTTGCATCAAAAGAGATCATTGGTAACACTCACATCATCATTAGTCAGAAGAAGGAAAGAAACTTACTAACTAATAAACTACACAAGTAACACCCTTAAGAGAGAAGAAATAAGAGATGTTATTAAAGCATCTAAGTATGTGAGGAAGAATCAGGTTCTAACATAGAAGTAATAAACATGCTTAGATAGGGTGAACACCTCAACCATCATGAATGCCAAATAAACATACTAATATAATAACCACAATACATGTAAGTTAAGAGTCCTAAAGATAGATAAATAATCTATATGACAAACTAATGTACATGGCAAACCTGAACAAGAACAATATAGCGAAAAAGAAGAAGAAGAAACCCTCATGTACACAAGCTTGTAACACACCACAATTTCCTCCAAAAAGACATCTAAAGTACCATACAAGAAAGAGAGGGCAAAAGAAGAACTTTAAATAGTATGAGACAAATAGAGAACCAACACTTAACATATTAGGTATGTGAAAGAAAAAAAACTTGTAAAATAGAATAGATGCATTCTATGTGACATGGCATATGAATGACAAGACTACAGATAGAAAAATTCTAATACTCTGACACTAATGATGAAATCATGTAACATGATGCTCATTCAAAAAGACACAAGATGAGAAACAAGCAATGAACAAGGCAAACATACACAAAGAGTGTGTCAAAGCAACAAGCAGATGAGAATACTAATAAAGGATCAAACAACTAGGCATAACAACAAATAAGATAATTAACATTCTATGCAAAACAAAGAAGTGGTGAAAAAGAGACATGCATGCACAAGAAAACATAGAACATGTAAACAAAAAAAGTTCACAAAGACAAACAATCTCACAGAATAATAACATCTCACTCCACTAGAGACAAAAGGAATAAACATATAAGGTGTGTGTATGTGTAGATAGGGCTTTATGATCGAGCATCCAGGTGGTTAAGCCTAAATAGGGGTGACTTGCTCTGATACCAACTTAAAATTCCATAGGTAGGAACAATTGCATATAAGTAATGGTTCTTTTGACCCAAATAGGCATCTGAGACCTAGATAAGGGCTAAAAATGCTAACTTATGAAATCTTTTCATGAGCTTTATTCCAGCTAGGCCAAACAGGTCTTGCAATGTAAATTAAGTAGATAGTACAACGAAAGTACAAAAAACATACTTAATTCAACACATAACTAAAGTAACTAATAGGTAGGAAACAACAATATGAGATAAACACACTAGTGGAGGTGTATCTCACAAGATTTTATCTAGACTAGTAACATGTAAAAATAAGACAAGCATCACATAACATGTGGAACAAGCATACATACTAAAAAAGCTATAAAGGATTTTTAATCACTTCAAGACCTCATATGTGAAAACACATTCGATAAATGATGATTAGACTCTTACAGCATGCGATCATACATAACACAACATACCAATTAAAAGAGTTCGACATCCGACATACAACTAGGGTAAATAGATACTAACTCTTTAGAGATTCGAACCAAACTCTCAAGAAACAAAAATAAATAGAAAGTAGATAATTAACAAAAGCATTATAAATTAATCATAGAGCAGACATATTGATTTCAAATAGTAGGAGTAATAATCAGAAAGCAATAAGCATGCTACAAGAAAAGGAAAGGAAAGAAAGCATTCAACAACATAAATAAAATAAGATTTTCAATCAAAGTTTAAATCTAGTATGTTGGTACATATACAATAGAAACTTAAATTATACTAATACAATAGTTGATCGTGCATAACATAAGATATAATGAGTTAAACTCATATAGAACCCTTACCTATGTAATAGCATTCTCAGGTTGCTTATGGAAACTACTTGATAGCAAAGAATTCTAAAAATAAAAAATAGACATAACTTAATAGAAGTATAAACACAAATGCCTCTCTCAGTCATAACCACTCTACCCTAACCATCTATTGATGCCTCCATAATAACTTAATCTAACACACATATCTAACTCTCCTCCAAACCTAACTTCGTACACAATAGTATAATCAATAATAGACGATTAACAATGTGTACAATAATGTAGGAGCTACCTTACCCACAACCACTAACAATCATTATCTTGGGAACTCATAAATATAACTTAGCCTGATCTCGAAAACACAATATTGCTCACAATCCACTGGTAAAATAGTCTTAAATACTCATAACTTAATAATTTTATTTTACACTCACAAGCAAACACCGTCTCAAATACTTACCACTCTAGAGCATGGTTTTTCTTTCACAGTCATGAATCACTAATACTGAGAAAACATTTAAGGTAATAGTGATCCAAAATTAAAAAAAAATAAGATGTCAATTTAATGAAACTTTGCTAAAAAATTTCTCATTAAAGAACACCAAAAGAAGGGTATTTGTAGAAAACAATTTAGCCTCTGGGGTACCTTATTGTGCCCTCACTGACCCATCGTCAACCCTTCATTTAGGCCACGCCAAGGGGTCATTGAGGCACCAAAAAATTCACCAAAAATGTGATTTTTAGTTTTAGAAATTACTTGTAACCATAATGAAACAAAAACCACAACACTCAACCTAGTATGTATATTATGAAAATCAATTTCGTGATGTGTGTAAACATGTTCATATAAAAAGTATACCTAATTAAGTGAATGTTTGTATTACTAATTTTCAATAACTAATTTTATATAAATTAAGACAAATATATCAAGTAAAATAAACAAATTTTATATTTTATACACATGAATGCTAACAAAGACTAAAGGGTAACATGAATTACAAGATTGGTAATTGAGATAGGACCTTTAGTAAAACGGCCATAGTATTGACTATTAAGAGAGAGAAGATGAAGCAAATAATATATATGAAAGATTAATAAAAGTATAACGATACTATTTCAATGTAAATTATTATTATTATTATTAAAAAAGAAGAAGCTGACAACCAACTGCCACCAAAACAAGATATGGCATAAAGCAAGCCAATTCTTACTTTAAAGGATTAAAACAACAAAGAGTTAAACTTGGGAATGACCTTTAATAGAAGTGGAAATATTTAGGAGTAAATGAACAATTATTTCATAAGCTCATGGACTATCAACTTGAAATGTGTAAAAGTTTAAAAACTTGTAAAAGAATTTCATAAGCTCAAGTACTATCTAGTTTGTAAAATGCTTTTCACGGGGGAAAGATAAAAAGTTCGATGCCTTTCTTTTCTTTTGTGGTGGGGGAGAAACTTATATGGTGAGGACTCTTATTTGACAAATATCAGCACTAATTTGCTAATCTCCTTAATTATATTTGATATTTTTGTTTATTTCGATAAACTTTGCATTGATGAGCACACGTACGTGAATTTTAAAATGAAAATTTTGTACGTGAGATATCTACTTTCGACATAGATGCAGATGCAAAATTCTTATAACTCATTGAGTATTTCAAAAAATTGAAGAAACAATATAAAACATGAATGCTTGACAATATAACTATGTCAACTGCTACTTTGGGATTTACATATAAACAATTTTGTGTCCAAAATATTTTAACACAATCTTTTGAAAGAATACAACACTGAAAACAATATGATATAAAATAATCCCTAATCCTTTTGATAATAACCATCAAAGGGTGTTAACTGGTGGCTGGAAGTGAACTTGTCAAAAAAAGAAAAGAAAAGGAGATTAAAAATATAATGCAAACCCGTGTATGAAGTTGCTGTGGCTGGAAGTAAAGGCCAATGGAATGGGTCGAACTGAAGGTCAGTAAATGGAAGTTGGAAGCGTTGGGCTGAATTGGAGGCACTGGGTTGAATTGGAGGTGCTAGAGTGTTGAAAAAACAAGAAATAACTCTACACAAAAGAGTTCTCTAGTTTGTATTATTTTCTTCATGTTTTCATTACAATTGTATAGCTATTTATAAGGAAATTTTACTCCTTCAATTATTCTTTAAATTAAGCATTCCTTGATTTACTCATTGAATTAAGGATTCCTTGTTTTACTCCTTGAATTAAGGATTCCTTGTTTTACTCCTTGAATTAAGGATTCCTTGTTTTATTCCTTGAATTAAGGTCCTTGTTTTATTCCTTGAATTAAGGTCCTTGTTTTATTCCTTGAATTAAGGACTAATATCCACATACTTCCTGCCGGATCCAAGGCATGGATCCAAGCTTGGACAAAAGTTGTTTAAACTGATGAAGCGGTGGCGGCGGCCATAAGATGTCACGGCTTGGTCGAAGCTTCTTGTATAACGTGTGTTCAATTACCCGTGATTGAACTTGTTCTAGCCAACGTAATGACAATCAACTTCAATGTGTTTCGTCCCTCTCGCGGAAACACTCAATTTGATGCTATATGCATACCGCTCGATTGTACAAACAAGGACATAGGAAGAGTCAGGAACACCTAAATCACATGTAAGACCTTTAAGCCATATCAACTCACACGCTAAGCCATTACCGCACGATTCTCACTTTGGCACTTGATCCGGCAATGATTATTTTACTTCTTCCATGCTGATCAAGTTTCCACCGACAAATGTACAAGAGCCTGGCAGTGGACTTCATTGATCAATTGCATTCCCGCCCAATCAAGATCACAATACACCCATGATTTGTGTGTTGTCATTCTTCTTCATGATAATACCACGACCCACCGATCCTTTTAAGTAGCGAAAATCCTTTTAACAAGGGTCAAATGCTCAAATGTCAGAGTGCATGAATTGGCCTCACAATACTTACATGCATGTGACGTCGTGTCCGGTGATTGTTAGGTAGATCAACTTACCAAACCTACTAGTAATAACTTATATCCATGAAGTGGGCATGCTCTTCAAGCTAGGTTTGAGCCATCACAGAGGGTAATGGCCGGGTTTAGCATCGCTCATGTTAGCTTCCTTAAGCAAATCTAGGACATATTTCCTTTGGTTAAGAAAGAGTCCTTTGTACAGGGTTGCCATTTCTATACCAAGAAAGTACTTCAATATCCCAAGGTATTTAATTGCAAACCTTTGTCCGAGGGACTTTTCGTGTTGAAAATCTCGTCAACATTATCACCAGAATTATCGATCATCTACATAAATCAAGACAACCAATTTGCTTCATAGCTCAGGCGAACAAATAGCTGCAGGAATCGCAAAGATTGTGCTTTTGAAACCAACACTAGCGAATCCGAGCTTAGTTTGCATACCAAGCTCGTGGGGACTGCTTTCAAACCATAAATGGATTTCAGGTGCAATTTACACACTAAATCCGGCCTATCAGGATGCCAGTGTGGTAATTTCATATAGACTTCTTTGAGATCACCATGCAAGAATGCATTCTTCACATCCATTTGGTACATGGACCACCCCTTGTTTACGCTCACGTACGCAGCACTCTTATCGTTCTATTTTTGCAACATGTGCAAATGTTTTCAGAATCCACCTCGAATGCTCGAAAGAATCCTCGAGCCACCAATCTTGCTTTATACCTCTCAATTGATCCATCTCGACTTGAATTTCACTATAGATCCATTTGCAACCCACAACTTTCTTGCCTTTTGGAAGTTTGGCGATGCTCCATGGTTGTGTTGATCTAGGGCTTTAAGTTCTTCTTGCATGGCTTCCTTCCACACCTCTTCGGTTGTTGGCCTCACGAAAGTTTCTGAGGCTCACCTAACTCGACATATAGTCTTGAGGAATGCTGGCACGGGTTGGTGTCACTCTCTTATATGACACATAATTTGAGATGGGATGTGTGAGTTTGTAGTGACAAAGTCTTGAAGTCTCAGTGAGGTTGCCTCAACACGCATTGGATTACGCCGTGAATGTATGAGTTATCTCACACTCATTCACATCTTGTACCATATTGTGACAGGATCATCTTGATTATCACCATCTTCATGCAAAGTACCATTAAGACGAGACCCTTCATTGTTACTTTCACAGAGATGCATCAATGTTGACATGGCTGGATCTTGTTTGTGGAGCCTCAAGTTCAATTCTTGGTAATGGAAACACATCCAAGATGCCATTCCTCGACTTGTGATTTCATGTGACTTGTCAAAAAGGGTTAGTTTCATAAACCGAACATCTTTAGACACAATTAATCTCCTAAGTTTGGGATCATAACACTTATATCCTTTCAGGTAGATGAATAACCAAGAAAAAATACATTTAACAAATTTAGGATCCAATTTATCTCGACGATGAGATTGAATATGTACAAAACAGATGAAAACACTTAAGGTGTGAAAGGTTAATTTTCCTTCCTTTCATGACCTGTGGGAGACTTGAAATCCAAGACTCTACTGGGTAATCTATTGATGATGTAAGTACCGCCATAACCCCTTGGGGACCAATCTCTTTGGTACATTCATTTGTAGCATTAATGCTCTAGTTTTTTCAAGTAAATCCTGCTTTTATGTCACCTACACCATTTTGTTGAGGTGTGCCAACACAACTTGTTTGATGCATAATGCCATTAATGCTCAAATATTGTTTCATGATATGGGACATGTATTCACATTGTCGACCTAAGGTTTGAATTTTAGAAGAGAAGTGATTTTTAACAAGATTATGAAAGTCCTTAAATACTTCCATAACTTCATTCTTAGACTTTAAAAGATATAACCATGTGACTCGAGAGAAATCATCAACAAAAATCACAAAATACTTATAACCATCAAAAGATTCATTAATTGGTCCCCATACATCCGAATGAACTAGTTCAAAACACTTACTAGCCCTGCAAGGAAGAATTAAAAGGCAATCTAGTGGCCTTAGACAAGTGGCAAGTTTCACATGCAATTTCATCATTTCCTAAGTTTGGAAATAAAGTTGACAAAATTGGTAGAAGGGCGAGCTAAACGCTGATGCCACAATTGATTATCTTGGATAGATTAAACTTGGCTTGAAACCTCTGTGGGATTGTTCTCGATATGTAATAGAGACCATCTAAAACCCTTCACCAATCGCCTTTTTGGTGACAATCAAAAATGACATTGTGAGGAGAAAAAATGGCTAAGCAATTCAAGGTATTTGTGATTTTTCCTACGACGTAGTTGGAAAGGAAAGGAAGGTACATATAAACCTGCCGACTTCGATTTCATCCGACATTAATTTTATTTTTTCCTTTCCTAAAACCTTTACATTCTCACCATTCGCACTGAAACTTGAGAAGGATTTGCTAATTTTTCAAACTTACGGTAGAGTTTGACACATGGTTTGTCATATGATCCGTGGCACCCGACCTACAACCCAAAAATCATGCAACATATTTATTTTAAGAGCGCTTTAAAGGATTTTATAATACCTTGCATGTCCTCTTGTGGTATGAGTTTTGTATCTCACAAGAAGCTCGCAAACTTGCCTAGCAATGCTGCTGAAGCTTTCTTCTATGCTATCCACACAAATCACCCTCCTCCGTCTGCTTTGAAGATACAACATAAACTCATTCATGAGTTCACCGATTCACAGAAGTTCTTGAATGGATCACCCATTAGAGGTAGAGGCAAAGCATGATTTGCACCTGTCCAAGATGATTCACTTTCGTCAGAACCCTTATCCTTTATAAAATCGTTTTAATTTCCGATGAATCCAACACGTGTCCTACGGGCTCGTACGGTTGCAATGTTGACACTTCAAGTTTGGATGCTTCCCTTTGTACTCTCGTTGGTTAGATAGGCTCTTGCTCAGTGAACTAGCCATTATACCTTGTTCATGACTTTCCTCCTTATTTCTTCACGTTGAATTGTCGCACATACATTGGTGAAGGAAGGAAGTTCGTATTCAGTGAGTATATGACATCGTATATCTTCATATGTTGAATCCAGATCGACAAAAGTTGAAATATCTTATCTTCTTCCGCTTCTCTTCGTAGCAGAGCCTACATCAGTTGATGAGGATCTATATATTTCCAACTCATTCCACATTTTTCACGCTTTCCTAAGAGTTGTACAAAAGGCTTTCCATCTTGCTGCGTATCCGAGATGTCTTTCTTTAATTGAAAACTCGTGCAGGCGTTGTTTTGACTGCCATACATTTCCTTAACCGTCTCCCATAGTTGGTATGCAGATTCGTAGTAACTAAATATTTTTGCCTAATTTATGTTCCATGGAATTTAGGAGCCATGACATAACCAAATTGATCCTTACTAAGCCAAGATTCATAGGTCATGAGGAAACATCGTACTTCGATGCTTCCATTTATGAACCCCAACTTGGACCTTCCACTCCAGAGCCGTAGACACCGCTTCGACTAAGGCAAGTAATTGAAACTCATTCAACAAGACCGAGCTTAATCTTTGATTCGGCTGACATCCACCTCATGCATATTCACGAAGGAAAGCACCGATGAACTTTCGTACTATGATCCGCTTTGCTTCAACCATTTCAAAGATTGAAGATGCTAAGATAATAATAAAGCGTATGTTAATTTTCCTGCTCTGATACCATGTTGAAAAAACAAGAAATAACTCTACACAAAAGAGTTCTCTAGTTTGTATTATTTTTTTCATGTTTTCATTACAATTGTATAGCTATTTATAAGGAAATTTTACTCCTTCAATTATTCTTTAAATTAAGCATTCCTTGATTTACTCCTTGAATTAAGGATTCCTTGTTTTACTCCTTGAATTAAGGATTCCTTGTTTTACTCCTTGAATTAAGGATTCCTTGTTTTATTCCTTGAATTAAGGTCCTTGTTTTATTCCTTGAATTAAGGTCCTTGTTTTATTCCTTGAATTAAGGACTAATATCCAATATAGAGGTATCGTAATGTATTAATTAGGGCTGGGAAGCAAATAGAGGAATTTCATAGCGAGAAGAAATTAGAAATGATGAGAAATAAGAAAGACTGAGAGGGAAATTTTGTTATCACATCAGAAAAACAGATGAAAATTAGAAAGATGAGAGGAAAATTAAAAAAAATCACACAGCTAAATTTTTTTCTTAATAAATAAAATACACAATATATTATTTGTTCTATGTTTTAAAAAGATTGACACTCTATTACTTTATTTAGATAAGATTATGCGTAATTATAAATTTATTTATTTTTAAATAATTTTTGTAATATAAGTTATGGACGTATTAATCGGTAAAAATAAAAATAATATGTACACACTATGTGATCATGGATTTTACTAAACCATTACCTAAATCCTATGGTCTCAATTTTTAAAAAGATCGTGACTTTACGAAACTATATATCACTACTATAACAATAAGGATTAGGAGATAATGAATCCTTAGGACTCACCCCTAACTCGTAGGTAGCAAAAATAATATAAAGCAAGAAGGAAAATAGAAAGAGATATAATTCAAAAATTATCAAGCATACAACAATAGGTAGATAGAAAAGAAACATGACACACTAGAAATGGAAAATATGCATTAAATAGGATAAAAAGTTTTTCAATTACAATCAGAACTTCCTATGTCCTAGTATATTGGGATCAAATGCTAATTGTACTAACATTATAGGTGAGCATATAAATACATCAATATAATGAGATAAATTTAAATAAAAACTTTATCTATGTGCTAACATCATTTGGTTGTTTATGGAAACTATTCGATAACAAATAATTCATTAATATGTAAATCAATACTATATAATATGATAAAGGTTTAAACGTAAATATCTCTATCAGTCAGACCAATTGCCTTAATTATGCCCAAGTTTTTACTAGTTGTCAACACATCACCTAATCCAAGTAAATCTAAACCCGTTTTTGAAGTTTCATCACCACATGATGTGATCGACTACTAATGACTAAACCTCTTAACATGCATTTACGTTGTGACTTATGACACCCAATCAACACATGACACACAAACACATAGGCTTTTCAATTATGCATCACATTGCGACCTCGTAACTCCTAAAGACACACAATACACCACCGTACAGTCTCCCCACTTATGAGAATTGTGGCATCTTCGTAACTACCAACATATAACAACAACTATATAGGCTCATCACTTATAGGAATAGTTGCACTCTTATAACTACCAATCGACACATGACAACTTAACACTGAGAGATACTCCTCAAAAAGATGTGGTTCTTTATTAGCCATGACCATTTTATCTCTCAATAAAACTTCATTCAATCTCACATTTTTTTCACTCAACCCAATTTTTGAAAAATATGAGATAGACTCCTATATGATGTTCATCTTATAGATTTTGGCCAAAGAAACAAGAGAATAAGAGGGAAATTTATAAGAAAATTCAGCCTCTCGAACCCGTGTCAACTACGTTGGTGAGCCCATGAAGAGAAAAAATGTTTTAGGCATAGAGAAACTCCAAGTCCCTAATGGGACAATACGATAACAAATAAAGTCCCCAACAAGACAACAACAATAAACAAATACTTAACAATACAAATTATGGACAATCTAAGAGAGTTAATATATGTAATAGGCAAATACAAAATTGTCTTGAGTGATACAGTAATCAATCTTAAAAATGATAAGCATAAATATTAAATAAAATATAAATATCATGTTTTGTATATGAAAATACCAACACAAAAATGACAAATTTTATAGTAAATTTAGTCATGTTGCTTTATGAACTTGGTTTTTTAATTAAAAAACATTAAACTACACTAATAATCTTTAATTTTTTCCACGTTCTAGATCTTAGTTACTTATTATTTTTCTTATAATTTGATATCTTTATTTTTTAATTTCACACTTTAGTTTGTTTATTTTTAATTTTATAATTTGGTTCATTTATTTTTTAATTTTCATAAAATTTGAGACCAACTTGAAATTAAATTTTAAAAATATAAAAAATGAAAGGAATTAAAGTGTAAAAATTAAAAAATAAATGTATTAAATTATAAGAAAATATTAAAATATCAAAGTATGAAAATTAAAAATTATATAAACTAAAATATTTTAAAAAAAAGTTTATCAAAGTGCAGAGTGTCAAAAAATTTAGAAACTACTTGTGTCTTTATTAAAGTAAAAAGTTGAATTTAATATAAGATATTTGTTAATATGATATTGTAGTGCCTATAAATGATTAAAAATTTGTGATAAAATAAGTGGTTAATTGATTTTTAACTTTTGTGTCTTAAGTTTTCTTTAATTTAAAAGTGAATAATATAAATTAAAATTAATTTATTCATATTTAAAGGTTAATTAATAAAATAATCCAATTGCAAAACAAAAGAACTTTTAAAACTCTTATCCCAAATATGAAAATAAAACCATAACTATAATAATTTTTGCATTAATTGTCACAATTTCACACCTGGCAACAGGCTCTTACATAAAAACACTACCATCAACGTGTAGCGATATCATAGGTCAGAGTAACGTGGACTTACGTGCTAATCCTATGAGCTCCTCGTATGCTAACAGCTATGAATTTCTAATTAATTGTCTGTTATATTTCTTTATAATTTTGCTTCTATTTCTCTCCATTCTTCACAATCTTCTCTGATAAAAATCCTAACTTTGAAGACATTGCTATTTAATTGGTATCAGAGACGAATTGGGTTTTGTGAAAAGAAGTGAGGGTTAATGCTAATCAGTTTAATGGATGCAATAGCTTGGAGAGGATTGGGTTACGCAGTGTTTATACTTAATTTTGTGTTCGTCTGCCAATTGCTTCTTCTTCAACCTCTGGTTTCTGCTTCGGGTTCGTATCTCATTTGCTTTTCCGATCTATTTTTTGGAAAATTGTTTCTCCTCTTTGTTTTAAATTTTATCGTATTTCCGTATTTGTAAGTTCTCGATCTAGTAGCTTTGATTTTGATTTCCGGTTTTGCCTAAATGTCAAGATTGATTCTTCTTCAAGATTGAATTTTTATCCTTTTCTTAATAAATATAGTTCTTTGTTTTTTTTTAATGTTTGTGCTTTATGTATGAAAGATACTATTGGCATCTTCTAGATTATGTAGTAAGGATCAGGAGTTGGTATGGGCTATGGTAATGAGTTTGTGAATGCTTTTTGTTATTTGCCAAATTACTTATGGCAATACGAAAACAAAACCAGTTACATAAGCTTTGATTTGGGAAATTAGTTTAGTATAGGTCAGTCAATATGGTCTTTAATTTGTGCTAATGCCAGGAAACAAAATTGAATGATGAAAAATAGTTTATTTAAATCTAGGCTAGTTATTTCCCAAAGTATAAGTTTGGGAATTATTAGGTTCAATATTCTTGGAGATAGAGTGGTTTTTGTCTTCTTTTACATGGTTTCCTTCATAAGCTTCCCAGCAGATTCTGATGCCAGAAATATCACGTATGACATGTAACTTGGTTGTTCAGAGAGTAAACCTGGTAATGCTGCCGAGTTGTTTGAGAGCGCTTCACGAAGTATAAAGGTAAAGCGATATAGTGAGGCACTTGATGATCTTAATGCTGCTATAGAGGCAGATTCAACTCTTTCTGAAGCACACTATCATCGAGCATCAGTTCTTCGTCTGTTATGCAGGTACCTTGAGGTTTTCAGGAGATTTTCTTCAGAAGATTTTTCTTCAAGTATCTTTCCCATTCCTCCCCCCTTTTGATAATTAAAATGTGTGACCCATTTTTAGTATATCCATAATAAAAGTAATCTTTTGGATTTATGAAAGTTAGAAGTATTGCTGATTTGATTTTTGTATATTATAGGACTTGTTTTATAACTAATTCTATTTTTAAGTTATGTTTCGTTGTGTTCGAAACTAGTTTTATGTTTTCTAATTCATTTAGAAAGGAAAAAAACACTGTTCGGTAAAAATTTCTGTTTTCTTGTTTCATTATCTCTTAAGTTGTAAAAAAATATATATGGTTTTCAAAAACCTTTTCTTTTTAAGATTTAAAAACATTTTTTTTTAAGCTTCAAAAACAATAATAAGTGTGTGAAAATAGAACTGAGTTCCAATTTGATGTTAAACTTGAAAATGAAATTAAGTACCTAACAACATTCGTTTTAAAAACTTAGGTTCAAAAACTGGAACTTGTAAATAAAATTGTTAACAAAATAGGCCCTCAGTAAATAATGTCACATACTTGGGGGTACTTTTAATTTCGTTAATGCCTTCCATGCTCTTTAGCTATCATTTATTTATCCTCTGTTACGTGATCCTATACTAGTCTTCCATCAATGTTTTTTCACTGTATTAATAGTTAGGAAACAATGTTATCAGACACTAGCCACATAAGTCATCCTATTGAATTTGGTTAGTGTTATACTAAAAAGTAATGATATGAGCTTAGGTATTTACATGGATGCAGAACTATGTGATTTTCATCTAGACCTATTGTTTACGAAAATGTAGTCATGAAAAATCAGACTATTGAAATCTAAATGTTAATAAGGTGTATAAATGTCTACTCTTTCTCTCTGTGTCTCTATTCCACTCCTCCCACTCCAATTTCTGATTGGAAAAGTTATGTGATTCAGGCGATTTTTGGCTAATGTAGATATGATGAATCTGAGAAAAGCTATAAAAGGTACCTGGAGCTAAAACCTCAAAGTAAAGTGGCAGAAAAGGAGCTTTCTCAATTGCAGCAAGCTCGGAGTGCATTTGATACAGCTTTGGCTCTTTTTGAATCCAAACATTATACAAAATCTCTGGAGTATGTGGATAAAGTTGTACTTGTTTTCTCTCCCGCATGCTCAAAGGTAATCTCATACATTTGTGCTTCCCCCTTTTTGAGCATAACTTGTAGTTTCTTTTATAATTCATTCATTGCTTAAACTTGCTAGCAAACCATAATGACTTGAGTCTGGTACGAGGTTTTAATCCTTTTTTACTAGTTTTCTTTTTGCACATGTTGTAGGCCAAGCTTCTCAAGGTTAAATTGCTATTCGCAGATGGAGACTATTCTGGAGTTATATCTGAGACTGGTTACATACTAAGGGAAAATGAGGATAATCTGGAGGCATTGTTGCTCCGTGGTCGTGCCTACTACTATTTAGCTGATCATGATGTTGCTATGAGGTCTTTTTTTTTTCAACATATAATTTAAACTATGGTCAAATAATTTGATTTGATTGTACAACATAAGTGGTAATGTCTTCTGAAAGTAGACCTATATATATTTTCTATAGGCATTACCAAAAAGGTCTCCGTCTAGATCCAGAGCATGTTGAGCTGAAAAAAGCATATTTTGGACTGAAAAATTTACTCAAGAAAACTAAAAGTGTAAGTTTAGCAAATATTTTTCTCTCTTTTTTCCCCCTCCTTGATTCTTTGATGGTGCTGCCCATTCTCATTTGTTTGTTGCTAAAATCCATTTTGATATCATTGAGTTCTTTAATTTGTTTAAATTACTTGTGTTGAATGCAGGCAGAAGATAATATAAATAAGGGAAAGTTGCGGGTTGCAGTAGAGGAATATCGAGCAGCACTTGCTTTGGATCCTAATCATCTGGCCTATAACGTTCATCTTCATCTTGGCTTGTGTAAAGTCTTGGTTAAGCTTGGCCGAGGAAACGATGCTTTAGCTAGTTGCAATGAAGCACTTAATATTGATGGTGATCTTCTTGAAGCTTTAATTCAGGTTAAATGCTGGCCCCAATCTTCCTCATATATGGCATGACTGATAATTATCATATTTTGTCGGAATGCACGATGACTGTTTTGTTTTCTTTAACTGGCTATTGTTATTTTCAGAGGGGTGAAGCTAAATTGCTTACCGAGGATTGGGAAGGAGCTGTCGAAGATCTGAAATCAGCAGCTCAACAATCACCTCAGGTTATTTCTGCTACTATTTTAATTAATCTATTATTATTTGATGTGCCTTCCATAGCTCTTGCCTTTTGCTTATGTAATGTTCTAGTTCGAATACAGTTAAAAGCACCTTGGTTTTGATTGTAATAGTTAGATTGGGGCTTTCGCCAAAAATAGGAAGGCTGAGTTAGCAGATCAATAATGTATTTGTTTGATTTCTGCTATATGATAAAGAATTTTCTGACAGTGCATCAGTGGTGAACAGTTAGTATGACCTTGTTCAGAAGTATCTGGATCTCATTGCTTCTTCACTCTTCTTCCTTGGTTTCGGCTGCCATATGCCATCTTTTATCTTGTTTGATGGATTGTATTTCTCGGGTTAATTTATTGTGTATGCATAATAGTAATAAGTGATAATTATTACAATGGAAACTGTTTTGGAAACTTTCGCTCTTTTTTTTTTGGTATTTTCTCTTGTAGCCTACCTATATCGTTGATACTATTATTTGAGAAGTTCTAAAAGAAATTCCTTTCTTTGCACTATATTTAGATTACAAAGCTGTTTGAAATCATTTACTGTATTGGTTGTGTATTTTATGACTCTTTGTAGTTTGAGTGGGTAAGAACAACTATGATATGCTTATTGATCTTTGGTGCTGGAGAATCTAAACGTTTTAATTTGCGAATTCTATAGGATATGAACATTCGGGAAGCATTGCAGAGAGCTGAGAAAGCTTTAAAGATGAGCAAACGCAAAGACTGGTACAAAATTTTGGGTGTTTCAAAGACTGCGTCTATTTCTGAAATCAAACGTGCCTATAAGAAACTTGCTTTGCAATGGCATCCAGACAAAAATGTTGATAATAGAGAAGCAGCAGAGGCCAAGTTCAGGGAAATTGCTGCTGCATATGAGGTCTGATGATTTTTGAGTTCTTATTATTTATTTATTTTTTTGTAAAATATATAACCTTTTTACTAGTAATGTCTAGGTGTTTAGTTCTGGTGCGTTTGAGCTTCCTTGTGGTATAAGTCCCCTTGAAAATTGTGGCTCTGATATTGTCTTCTGCAGGTTCTTAGTAATGAAGATAAACGCACAAGATATGATAGAGGAGAAGATATTGAAGACATGGGCATGGGAGGACCTGGTGGAGGTGGCTTTAACCCATTTGGCGGTGGCGGACAGCCTTTCACATTTACGTTTGAAGGGGGTTTTCCAGGTGGTGGATTTGGAGGAGGATTTCCTGGTGGTGGTGGGGGGTTTGAGTTCAATTTTTAGTAAAAGTTTCACTCAGAAATGGGTCTAAACATTCATGGCAATACCTATAAGAGTAGTAGTCCTTTTTGACAAGCTCAGAACACCAACGTTAATACGTTACTATTTTCCTGACCAGGCATTTGGCATTGCATGACATTACATCATCAAAATGATGTTGCATGGTAAATAATGCTCCTCCATAGATCTTTGTTTCTTTCTTTTCTGAGAATACCCCTTCAGAGTTTTATTACACAAGTATCATAAAACTAGAATTTTTCATAGATTGGTACTTAAGGAAATCAATGAGCGTGTTGTCACGTTCGCCCCTAATTTTATCCCATGTATCCTTCCATCCTCTCTTCTTTGGTCTCAAAACCGTCCGGCTTGTGTAGTTAGTTGTTGAACTTTATTTTTATTTACAGAGATTAGAAAAAAAATTGTTTGGAAATTAAATAATTACAATGACTTAGCTTTTTTGCTGCTTTTGATTGATTGCAATGAGCATGATGAAGTTGATTCATATCATTTGCCGTTGTTTTGATTACAATAAATTCATTGCCCAAACTACTATATTCTAAATTATATAAATGGACACATAAGAGGCAGAGACAGAAAGGGAAATAAAAAAATTATTAGGAAAAATTGGTTTAGTTCAAATGTAATACACGACCTCATACTCAGAATGAAAAAACCCCAAGAATTGCGACTCCAAGGAACACCATCTTAACAGCATGGTGGTTTAACGTACTGGCAATAGAGGCATCAGTATCAGTACTGTCTGAGGATCCGGAGGGAGATTCAGCTTCTTCAGACCCAATAACTTTGTGTTTTCCAGACTCAGAAGGCGCTGGGGCCAGAGCTGGAGAGCCAAAGAGCCCCAAGGGAAGAAGCACTTGGTCTACCTGATAAACAGCTAGTTGTCCATTAGTATATATTGTGTTACTCACAGGTGCAGTGTCAACACCTGTTGAGACATTCACTTGATTCCCTGAAGTAGTAACATTTAAAGGGTACTCTCCGGCATCACTATTACCAGCTTGTGTACGCAGAGGATTACTGGCTGTTTGGAATTGAGAAATAGAGTAGAAAGTAGGGAGGACATGAAATTGAACCAACTTGAGTTGTTGATCACTTGAAAGTGAATTCAATGTACCTGATTTGAGGTTACTAAAGGCATTGTCAGTTGGTGCAAAAATTGTCATACCTTGGTTTGAGCTAGCTGAAACTTGTGTGTTTATTTGGTTACCAACTTGGGTTCCTTTTAGCAACTTAATGAAAGTTGTGAATTGTCCTGCTTTTTGAAGGATTGCAATGATGTCTGTCGGAGTTGAAGGCCCCGGTGCCTGTGTTGGAGATTGAGCTGAAGATGGTGAAAGGAAGAAGAGTAAGATCATTATGTATGAAGATAGAGTTTGGATCAGCATCATTGTTAGACTTATTGTTATGGCCTTATGAACTTTATGTTTAGAAGATTCAATTAGTGAATATAGATTGAAGGAGAAGGATAAAGAGGGTATATATGTTTGAAGGGTTGGCAGTTTTTGGTGAGTCAAATTAGGTCCAGTGGTGTAATCTAAGGTGGCTGGCTTGATAACTTCACTTTTTTTTTCTTTTTTCCTTTTTTGCGTAAGAGAGAAGGAAAAGAAGGGTCCAAGTTTTGCTTGGAGAAGACGGAAACAAAGAGGGACATTTTATTGAGGTATAAGTAGGTGCAATGAGAATGACGGGGTTGGTTTGCTTGGTACAAACTTTTAAAAGGGCGATCTATAAAAAATATTGAAATTATCATACCACTATCTGTAATTTGTTAAAAAATAAATTGTCTTTAACTTGCCTTTAAACTAATGAGTAGGGAAAATAAAGCTGGCGGTGGCAACTGCTCGCCGTGCCAGGCACATTTGTGCGCATGAATTTTTGGAGGGGTTATAGGCTGGCCGAGTGTTGACACTGTTTACTTCACAGAACTCGCTCATGCGTACCTCACTATTAACATACACGTACAGAGAAAAGAAAAAAAAAAGAATCTATAGCTTAAGGGTCGGGTACATTTAAGAATTTCTATTCGTTTTCTCCACTATTCTAGTAAAAGCTTATTTGATTATATTATTTAATTCTTTAAATTACGAATATTATCATTTAATCTTTTAATTTTTTAAATAATAATCTATTAAAGATAAATTATATTATTTTAATAATTTTTATTTAAAATATTATTATTTTCTATCATATAATTAAAACGTGATTAAAATACTAATTTTTAATAAGAATAAAAATGAAATTTAATATGAAATAGTTTAAGAAAAAAATAATAAAATTAAACAAAAAGTTATTTAAATATATATTTTAATTTTTTAAAAAATTAAAATTAATAAAATAATAATAATTAATAAATATTAAAAATAAATTTTAATTTTATCATCGTTAAAAATTTGTATTTTAATATCGTTTAATCACAAGAAAAAAAAATAATAGTTTAATAAAAATTATTAAAATAATATAATTTATTTTAAATTTTAACGAAAAAATGATATAAGAGATTTATGTAAATTAAAAGTTAAGAGTGAATTTACAACTAGTAAAGATTCTTACATAAAATATAATTTATCCTTTCAAAAATAAGATAATTTCAAGTTATCATGAGCAGTCGGTGCTGCAAATCTGCGGTTGGGCCAACTAAATATTATTGCTTTCCTATTCAATCTTTTTCTCACCATTTTGTTCTCTGTTTCAAAATAAAAGAAAATTGAGAACAAGAAAAAAAAAACAAAACGAATTAAAACAATCTGTTAAAAGCACTTAATGACATCAATTTAGGGTTATATACATATTTTTTCTTTTCCCTTTTTTCCTCGAAAGAAATTATTGGTAGCACAAAGACCAAGCATTGTTCTCTTCAAAGATTGTGAAAATGACTGGCTGCACTAAATTAGTTCGATATAAAGTCATTTTCAAACATTAATTGCTTTAGGTTTCTAGTGTTCGAAAATGGGTATATGTGTAGGAAATAAGGCAGTAGAGAAACAAGAAATTTTTCTCTCACACAGTGTTTGAAAACAAAAGAAAAATACCTCACGTGATAACGTGATAAGATGATGAACAATAAAATTTGAAAACCACCAAATACTATTATGGAAAATTATTTTATACCCCTTTTCTATCACATTGAACATAGCTCTAGAGTAAGAATTTTCTGAAGAAAAAAAAAAGAATTATTGTAGAGAAATTTTGGGAGATGAGATATTGTTGTAGATGTCTTTTCCCCAGCTGCATAATCAATTATATAGCGTTCAAAATGAATTGGAGGTCCAAATTGCCATTCAATAGCCGGTGAAACTGCAATAACTTCTCTTTTCAACGGTTACAAGGGAGTTTAAGTCATTAATTAAAGAAAACAACAAAATGAGAGGGTATTAATAGAAAAAAACTTCATCTTTAGTAGGTCCCTCCCATCACCTTACTGACCACCTCGTTAAGGATAATAGCCGAAATTACTCGCCGATCATATTGACAAGCCCTTTCCGACCATTAGGTGAGCATTTCAACGAACACCTCAAAAAACAACGATACAAATACATAATCTAAACATGCTAACTACATGTCCAAACCTTCAAGTGGTGTGTCTATCATACAAACATATCTATTTAATTGTATAAAATATTGAACCATCAATAATCGACCTTACATAAAGGATGATAGATATATAAAGTAAAATACATACTCCTTGTTTTGTACACGAGAATATCAACCAGAACAACAGAACTTACATTGTGGACTCCTATTTATTTACTTCATGACCATAGAAGTACCTCATGCATCCCTTTGATAATATCCCAAAGCTTTCTTAGACACCTTGCAAGCTATAATTCCTTTTTACTGCTATGTATTCACTATTCTAATAATGATGAACAACCCCTTACTATTTCAATCAATCTCTTTGCTTTCTTCGTTCGTTCATTAGATCATTAGTTTGGGAACAACCATGCCATAAACCAATGTCTTAGTAGGATATACCTATCCATTTTCTATGTGAAACCAAACACGATCTCCATATGACCATAAGAAAGAACACATATGCGACTTCTAATAGATATAGTTCATCAAATTGAAAAGTGGAGGTTTGCAAATGTTTCCTCCTTTATTGGAATCTATCCAAGTAACAATGAGTATGTGTAACTAGAGAGAAAAGAATCAACGTTATAGTTGTTAAGCCTAAAAGGGTACGATCGCTCTCATAACAACTGAAAAAGTTCATCATTTGGTGCATAATTAAGAAAAAGTGATATGGATACCGTAAGACTCACCCAGCTCTCACATGCAGCAAAAAGGATTATAACACAAGTAAACAAGCAATAAACTAGACATGAAAGAAATAGCTAGTTTAAATTACAGCAATAGAAAAAATAATCAACAACCATAATATAACATGGAAACAATAGGCATGAGATACGTAAACAAGGTATAAACAAGAAAGAGATAAAGAAAACAAAGGCTTTCTAATCACAATTAGATCCTTCTATGTGGGAATATAGATGATGATTGATCTAAAATAGATGATGATAATACATTGAGTAGAATATTACAAACTCTATACTTTGCGCACGAGAATACCAACACAAAATTAACAAGACTTACATGTTTATTTAAACACACCCAAAACAAGTTGTAACAAAATCCTTTTAAAGTGTATCACTAATAACATTGAACTAAGATAAATAACAGTTTAAAAATCAAGTTTCCAAATTACTAGAGTTTCTTTGATTATTCTAATTACCAAAACAAAAAATGAGATGGGGTATTCATAGAAAACTTCATGCTTCTTTTGAGACCACGCTGACCTACCTTGCTGAGTCCTCAACGAGCCTTACTGACCATTAAGCAAAATCTATCACCATAATAGGACCTCATGAGCGAACCTCAATTAACCCACACCGACCTTACTAAGAATCTCTACCAAACCATGTGATACATTTCAATAGGGTTGGTAAGCTCCACGTAAAATCATTTTTATTTCAAAAATATTATATATTTTTTGAAAATACTTCCCAAATCATTTAATGCAAACATACATCGTAAATATGCATACTATATGCAAATCCAAAAGTGAGTGTGTGTATCATGAAAACATATTATATGTGTCCTAAGTGTGTTTATGATGCCAAACCATCAATGATTAACCTTACAAAAGGATCCAAAATAAAACCAATTAAAATAAAGACCGTATTTTGCAAATGGAAATTCCAACACAAAGCATAAGGACTCTATAGTTGGTCAAAATATCTTGTGCAAGTTTCCACACTTCTAGACTTAAGCGCGTTTATGGTCCAATAGGCCTCATGTGAGCTTTTGGAAATCTAGACTCGAGTATGTCTCTAGACCAAAGAGTTTGGTGTGAGCTTTTGACCACTTGAACTTAAGCATGTTTATGGGCCAATGGGTCTCGTGTGAGTTTCTAACCATCTAGACTTTAGCACATTTGGACCAATGGGTCTTATGCGATTTTTTAATTTTTCTAAGTTAGGGTGATCATTTTCTAGATGTTTCTCCTTGGAGCCCCCTAGTCTCCTAGCCTGTTTGCTTGGTTTCTATGAACTGGTTAAGACACTCAAGTATTAATTGAGTTTTTTCTCTTCTACCTTTGAAAAATTAAGGGTGAGAACATCATACATCTTGTTTGATCATGCAAGTGTTACATTCTCCTTTGTAGGGAAGTAGCCTTGGATGACATGTGACCTTCAATGTACATTGTGCATCATTGATTCTGGACCACAGCAGACTGAAATACCCTCATTAAGATCACATCGAGTCCTATTCGAATACAAGTGAAGTACATGAACTTGGAATGATTTTTGAACCTAAGGTGATCATGTTGCCAATTAGTAGGCCCATTTGTTACATATAGTTTGGTTGCTTGTTTATTGTTAATATGCTAACACAATGCCTATACATGGGCAGTTTTTCTTCCTATGGTCCTCTTGGAACTGTGGAAATGTAAGGGTTGCCTTGTTACTCGGGGTCCTCTTAGAAACGTGTGATTATGGAACCTATAGATGTTCAAGTGTGATAGTCCTAATACGATCCTTCTAAACTTAAGTAAATTTTTGGGTAAACAACTTCTAAGGTCCATTTTATACAAAAATGCTTGAGCTTCTTTTGGGATAGAAAGGTAACCAATCTTTGATTCATTTTACACAAAAGTGCCTGAACTTACTTAAAGGTAACCATACTCTTATTTTTGATAAGCTAATTAGCTGATGTTATAGTCCTATGCAATCCTTGTAAACTTAAGTAAATTTATATAATTTGGAGGAGTTGGAACATTATTCTAAACCTCTAGTCTATGAAACTTAGTAACATATTATATGTCGGTGAACACATTTGTTCCTTACCAAACGTGGCTTATGTTTTATTTTACTAGTAGACATTCTTTTCATATTCTAGGTGGACGTCCTGAGAGTACCATAGGTTGATACTCTAGACATGTTGAAGATGAAGATTTCCAATCTCTTTTGGGGGTTCTATTGTTGGAAAAGGCACCCTTAGGAGGGATGCATAGTTCTCTAAATTTTTTGTGCATACTTAATTAGTTGTACTAATCTTTCCATGTACACTTAAGTGGACTTAAATAAACTTCAGGAGTATGCTTTGAGCGTACTTTCTAAACATCTTACAGAGACATTTTTCGTGCATGTATGCATCCTCACACTACTACAAAAAGGGGTATTAAAGTTGGTTAAAAATCGACTTTAAATGAAATGACTTAAAATTTAAAGTGGGTTCAACGCGTGAACCGACTTTAAATTTTTTCTTTTCTTTTTTTACAAAATTTACTCATTTTCTATTATACTCAAATTAAAACCTGTATTCGATAACTAAATAATAGCAGAGAAAAAAATCTATTTAACAAATAGTTTAAATAATACAAATAATTGAAAAATAAAATATTAATTAATAGTAGAAAAATTACCATGATATTTGATGAGCGAAAACCGGCATCGCCAATTCTCGCAAATACTTTGGTTTTAATATTTGTAAAACTCTCGCAAGTGCACGAATCATTTCGTAGAAAATGATAAGTATACTCCCAAGGTCGATCTAAGGAAGGAATGTATGTGGTTTTTAATTTATTATTCAAACTTTTAAAAACGAAATTAAATCCTAAACATCCTGTCACGATAGTTTTGGTTTTTGTGTTCCTAATCTAATAACATAAAATAAACATATATACAGATTAATTAAATATAATCTAAAAAGAATAAACATAGATACAAATTGAATAAATAAATATAAATACAGATTCAATAAATATTCATGCAAATTTTATCATTTATATTAGTGGAGTATTTATGGATATAATAACTAAGTTAATTATGCTTGCTCATATTATCTAGGTTATTAAAGATATAAATTGATATTTTATTGATTCTCTCTTTTTTGTATGAATACCACCTTTGGTGGGGTTAGATACTCTTTGTTAACTAAACAAATCAATTAACACCTATGGGTGGGGTTGATAACTAATTTGGTTAATTAAATTAATTCCTTTTTCTAAGAGATTGAAAATGAACCATTTAAATGCCACCTTTGGTGGGGTTAGACAGTTTAAACTTTATTCAAGGTGTCCAAATTAAACTTAAGAATTTAGTTATCCGAGTACTAACTTTCAAGTTTTAAAATCACTATTGAAAACATGTTGTCAATACATTTCCACATAATAATTCTTATAAAAACTTTTGAAATAGAGCTTCACTCTAACTACCGGGCGCGTTTTTCTGCTTTTTGACATTTTTGACCTTTTCGACCCATTTTGTCCAATTTTTCCATGTTTGTTGACCTTTTTCCACTTATTTATTAATTTATTTGTGATGTATTGCTTCAAGTATTCTTCTTTGAGTCTTTAAATTGCGTTTTTAAGCCAAAATACCTGAAAAACAATAAAAATACCCGTGATTCCGAAAAAGACAAATTTATATAAATATATGATAAAACATATAAATATATATATTTTTAATCAATTAATGTGCATAAAATCATGGTTATTTTAGTGCTTTTTGAGCACTCATCAATATTGTTCTATATTATTCAAGATCATCATATTCTTCTCCAAATGTTATAATACAAACCTACATATATAATACAAAAATTTATACACATAAATAATAACACATAATAATAGAAAATATGAATAATAAGTGTGTAGAATTAATAGAAATACTTACAAGAGTAAATGAAGTGACAAAATGAAGGTAATGAAGAAAAATGGTATTTTGTAAGTGAGAAATGGGTATAATTTTTTTTAGTATTTTTCTATAAAAAAATAGGGGATCTAAAAGATTAGTTAGAGAGGAAGAAAACCCACTAACCAGCGCTAGAAATGGTGATCATAGGTGGCCGAAAAATGAGAAAGAGTGGAGGAGAAGTGGAGGAGATTTTGGGTTTTTGAGACTTATGCAGTGCTTGGAATAGTTTTTGTTTGGGGAAGAAAGAAAAGAAAAGAATTTATCCACGTGTGTAGCATCAGTTCTACTTGTCAACCGATGTTATCCACGTGTGTAGCGTCAGTTTCAGATGTCAACCGATGCTACGTTACGTGGATAGCGTCGGTTCTACTTGTCAACCGACGCTATCCACGTGTGTAGCGTCGGTTCCAGATGTCAACCGATGCTACGCTATGTGGATAGCATCGGTTGATGTGGTGAATCGACACTACGCTACGTGGATAGCATCAGTTTCATATGTCAACCAACGCTACGCTACGTGGATAGTGTCGGTTCACCACGTCAACGAACACTACGTCCACGTAGCGTAGCATCAGTTGACACGTGGAACCGACGTTATCCACGTAGTGTAGCATCGATTCACCATGTCAACCAATGTTATCCACGTATAGCGTGAGTTTGACACGTCAACTGACGCTACGTCCTAAGTGGATAGCATCAGTTCTACACCGAACCGACTTTAAATTCATTATAAGTCAATTTTTGGAAAAAAATCGACTTTACATATCAACTTAAATACCCCTTTTTGTAGTAGTGTCAATTAACACAATCTAGTTAGATACCTTATAGTGGGTCACTAATTTATCTATCCTTAGGTGCAACTTATGGATTTTGTACATGGAAAATTATAGTTCTAGTACCAAGCATCAATAAATGTTGCCTCTTCTGTAATGAGGAAGCTTATAGACTATTTCATGCCAAAGTTGTATAAACTATTTGTGTGGTGGGCACTTTCTTTCCTAAGGACCCATCTTTTTCTTGTAGACCTGTAGATTATACTCTATCTCGCTTGGAAGTTGTTACATCTGAATGCATATAGGAGCATGTTTGTTATATGGAACTCTCTAGTTGGAAGATGATGTAATGATCTAAAAGTAGTGAATGCGCATGCTTATGGAGATAACTTTCTTAAAAACTTTATAGAAGGTATTATGAACACATTTTATATGTGCTCCAAGATTAGGCAAACTAATTTATGTTCTTCACCAAGAACGTGGTAAACCTTTATATAACATCATGCGATTGGAAAGTTCACATTTTAAAATTTTCATGTGGAACACATTTTGACCCAACGAATAACTCGATACGCTTATCAAGACATGTAGATGTATGCCCTGGAAGGGGGAATCCATAAATGACAATGACAACATAATCTATATTGTTATATGACCTAGTCTTAGATGGCCAAGTCTTGGTCAACCAGTCCTAGTAGCTTGGTTTTATTCTGTGTGACCTAGACTATGTGGTTTGAAAGGCAGCATCTAAATTATGTAGCTTGGAAGGAAACAATCTATACTATGCAACTTGGAAGAAATTTGTCTTATTATGAAGGATGGTATGGCCTATAAGGTGGCAACTTGACTTATCTATGTTGAAAATCAACACCAATCTAAAAATGAAGTGGTTAAAAGTTGTAGAAAAATAAATAGAGTGCTTGAAGGATGAATAAATAGGGTGGTTGAAGGATGAATAAATAGGGTAGTTGAATGTTGTAGAAAAGATAAGTGTGTAGATAATATTTGTGTGGCTAGAATTATTTCTTAGTTTTATATTTGTGTGGTGTAGATTGCATGGTGAGTACTATAAATAGCATACCTTGTATTTGGTTTAATCATCCCATCAAAAACAAATAAGTCTTTGTATTCTTAGTTTGAGTGTGAGTTGAGAGCTTTCTCTTTGAGTGTTTGCATTTCTCTTCAATTTGTGAGTTGCCTTTGAAAGGTGTTATATTGTCTTTCATTATGGGTATAATACAAGTAGTTTGTTTACTTGTTTGGATCCAATATTAGTAAATTTAGAGTTGTGTATTCTAAATTTTACTCAACAATTGGTATTAGAGCGGGATGATCAGGGGTCGTTCTTAGTGAAGCTATCATGAGTCATAAGGAGTTTGGTACTCTGCAATTTTATTAGTCAAGCTTGTTTGGAATAGTTAAAGTCTTGCTGGCACGATGGGTGATCTTCAAGTAGTTAGAGGAATCAAGAAGCTCAACAACAAAAATATAACACATGGGCAATATGTATGGAGTATTACCTACAAGGTCAAGACTTGTGGGAGGTTTTTGGTGGTGACGAAGTTACACAACTAATAATGGAAGATGCAAACGGCATCTTACAGAAGTGGAAAATTAAAGCAGGAAAATTGATGTTTGCTTTGAAGACCATAGTGGAAGAAGAAATGTTTGAGCACGTTTGGGATGCCAAAACACCAAAGGAAGCATAAGACACTCTTATTATACTCTTTTCAAAGAAGAATGATACAAGATTGCAACTTCTAGAAAGCGAGTTGCTATCGATGGCACAACGTGACATGACAATTTTCCAATACTTTCACAAGGTAAAATCGTTATGCCGCAAAATTTCAGATTTCGATCTAAAAGCTCCTATTGGGGAAACAAGGATAAAGAGAATAATTATCCATGGTTTGAGACCCAAATATCAAGGGTTTGTTACCGCTATACAAGGATGGCTGACACAATCATCTCCTATTGAGTTTGAGAATTTGCTAGCCGGTCAAGAAGCTATGGCTAAGCAAATGGGAGGAGTCTTGTTGAAGGGTGAAGAAGAAGTGCTCTACACCAGCAAAAGCATAGGCACTTTTAAGTGGTACAATAGTAGTGGATCTAAAAATGATGGCAATAAAGGAAAAATTTCTCAAGGAAAGGAAGGCTTTCGTCCAGGGGGAGCTTGGAAGAACCACAATAATAGTAGAAAATTTGATGGTGAATGTTACAATTGTAGAAAGTTGGGTCACATGGAAAAATATTTTTGGAGTAAGAAAAAGCCTATTGAAAGCAATACATATACTTCTAGTTCTAAAGAGCATAGCAAAGATGGTTGGGATGCCGAAACATTTTTCACTACAGAGGAAGAAGAATTAGCTCTCACGATAACAACATCAGAACTTGTATATGAAATCGTGGAAAGAAATGGTGGTGTGGAAACCAAGAAGAACACCGGCGATATGGAAACTATGGAGAATAGTGATGGGACAACATTGGTACATCTCTCAACCATTGTTTCTACAATCAAGGATGGACTCAAAGATGCAGATGAAGAGCTTAGTGACAACCGTAGGATGAACCATTGGATAGAAAACTCAATGGTGGTGTACTTTGAAGAAAGGCATCGTGTTTCATGTAACCGGTGAACAGACCTAGGTTACATGGATTCCAACTATGAAAAAGGCACCTCTTCTGCAAAGTTTGATGGTGATAGAAAATCAGATAGATGGATAGGGAGATTAGGTTATGATAGCATAAGATCTAATATTGCAATGGATGATGTTACTGATTATGAGATTCCATGGGAGGAAGATGATGATATCTAGTCTCATCCTTCGTCCGAGAGTAGATCTTCGGAGTCATCTTTGAGGTCGAACAGTCTGATAATGATGACAATTGTATCAATGGCACCTTCAAAACAACAAACGAGTGAGAATAACCTAACCCTAGCCCTACCAATCCTGTAACAATAACAAATGAGGAATGACATTGGAGGAGGTGGAAGAGAGGATTGTTGGAGTGAAGGTGCTATAGCGGTGTTGATCGATGCTTGGGGTAAAAGGTATCTGGAACCGAGTAGAGGGAATCTCAAGCAAAAGTATTGGAAAGAGGTTGTTGATATTGTGAATAGTAGAGACTACTATTCAAAGAATCCTAAGACTATAATTGAGAAGGCTATAATTGTTATAGGTGGAGGACTTAGCAAGTGGCATTTCTTTGAACTACTTGATGGGTTAATTAATCGTTTAGATCCAAACGTCAGTGATGACATGCTAAAACAAGTATTTAGTCAATTTGATGAGGATGCAATTGAGAGTCTAAATGGAACGATAATTGGTAAGCAAATCGTTCATCTTTCATGGGGTGGCCCCTCAGGAAACAAGCAGTGAAGAGTGGGTTAAAATAACCAGTGGAATAAGAAGGCACACCTAATAGTTTGAGGGAATCAAAAGCAAAGTGATAGATAAATGTGAAGAACATTTTTCTTCATGGAGTGTTGGTGTTGAGGAGGAGTGTTTAAAATCAATACCAACCCAATAAATGAAGTGGTTGAAAGTTGTAGAAAAATAAATGGAGTGGTTGAAGGATGAATAAATAAGGCGGTTAAAGATTGTAGAAAAGAGAAGTGTGTAGATAATATTTGTGTAGTTAGAATTATTTCTTAGTTTTATATTTGTGTGGTGTAGATTAAATGGAGAGGACTATAAATGTATTTGGTTTAATCATCCCATCAAAAACAAATAAGTCTTTGTATTCTTAGTTTGAGTATGAGTTGAGAGCTTTCTCTTTGAATATTTACATTTCTCTTCAATTTATGAGTTACCTTTGAATGGTGTTATATTGTCTTTCATTGTGGGTATAATACAAGTAGTATGTTTACTTGTTTGGATCCAATATTAATAAATTTAGAGCTGTGTATTTTAAATTTTACTCAACAATCTAGCCCAGTCTAATAGGTGACATCTTGGACTACTCACCTAAAAACTATGCATAATCTATTTATCCTAGATTATGGAGTTGTATTTACAAGACTTCATTTATTGATTTCTTTTTATTGTTTAATTCCCAAGTTTGTAATAATGTCAAAATAAAATTTAGTAGTAGAAAATATTTCCTTACAAAAATTTATTTGCAATGGATGTATGCATTATGCATGATTAGTAAAAAAATGTCATAAAATATGAGAATATAAAAATAAATAATAATAAAGGAAAATTACGTGGAAGTTCCTTTTTCTCTTATTTAAAAAAAATGGAGTGCATCTTCAAGTAAATACCTTTAACAAAATCCATCTCATGTATGTCCGAATGGAGCAAATTTTTTTTTATTTCTTTTGTTTTTCAAACATTACACGTACCAATGACTTGACTTGAATTCGCATCTTTTTAATGCTAACTCGAAAAAAATCATTATATTACAAGAAAATTAAAAAATAAAAATAAATTATTTTATTTTTGATATAATAGTTACACAAATAAACTCACCACTATACATATACAATAAAGAGTTTGAATTTATTCCATCCAATGCACACAAAAAATATATATCATTGTGTACTTTAATTATAGGATTAAAACACTTTTTTTTAAGTTATGGCCACTAATGATAAGTGTCTAAACAGTACATACATCTTGTGATTTATCGAAGCTAAAAGAATAAATAAGGTTTGAATATTGTATTTTTACCTAGGGATTTTATAAATTATGTTTTTGGAATCACGGGATATACTTTGATATATTTCACGTACTTTTGGCAAAGAAACAAACAAATCCTCACAATTAGGGGCATAATTGTCATATATTAGAGAACCTAAATGCAAACATTAATTTGTACATAATGCATTAAGGAAGGGTCAAAACATGAAAGTGAAGACAATAAGGGTGTGCCATGGACCAAAAATTTTCTTGCGTTGCTGTATGAGTCTACACGAGCCATGGCCCTTGCTTTCAGATTTACACTAAAACACTAGATTTTCTACATCTTTATCCAACTTACTCTCGATTTTTTAGGATTAGAATTCTAATTCTTTTAGACCTTTACGATCCTAATCCTAACTATATTATGTGTAACTCCTATATTATAAATATATAACTAAGGTTAACAAAAAAATCAAGCATATATTTAGACACATAATTTTACAGAAAATACACTTAGGTATGTAAAGAATTTAAAGGCTAGAGGTAAGATAGAATTCAAAGAAGAAATTAAGAAGTGGAGATCGACCATAGACATTTGTCATTAGTGAAAAAGTCTACGACTCGGTTTACTATTAAGTTAAGGAGATACAATTCATTAAGGACTCGTCCCTAACTCGCAAGAACAAAGTAATAAACACTTGAACAAAATACCTAATAGAAGTAGTAAAATATAATATCGGATAAATAAAAAACTTTCGGTATAAAGATATTGTTAAATAAACATAAGGCATGTAAATAATTAAAAGTTTTCTAATCAAATTTTAAGCTTTAATATGTTATAATATACATACCTTAAACTCATATTGTACTAGCATAACAGTAGATCATGTATAACAAACAATATAATGAGGTAAACCCATATAGAAACCTTATTCATGTGATAATATGCTCGAGTTTCTTATGACAACCACTCGATAGCAAACAATCTACCAAGCAATAAAATAATTACAACTCTGACAGAAATAAAACCATCATTACTTCTATTAGTCGGGATTTCTGTCCGAACTACCTATTTTTGTCCTCACTTATTGTCTCCATAACAATCTAATTTTACACACAAAACTGGCTCTTATCCAAAGCCAACACTACCCAATGTGGTGTGATTAAGAATCACAGAACAATAATGTGTTATATGAACAAACAATAGAACCACCCTTGATTACAAACAAAAAATAAATACCTAGGGACACACAGTCCACCACTGATCACAAATTATGTATGGGAGACATATAGTCAAGCCACGTACTCATAGAGTTAACATTTTGATCAAACTAAGCAACCACTTATTGCATACAACCAAAGTGGTACACATAGCTAATATCTTATCACACATATCCAAAGAAATAAGAACTTTTAATAACTCAGCTCAATTCACTCTCATAATGAAATTCTCACAGATATTATAAAATAGTGTACCTCACTATTTTATGCTTACACAAACGTATCACTATTATCGAAACACAATCAAGATAATGAGTGAAAATCGAGTTCGAAATTATCAAAAAATTTGGCCAAATTTTGGTAAGATTTTTGAATTAAATAAACCAATTAATAAGGGTTATTTATATAGTATTACCGACGACTATTCAACCTTACTATGAAACTTGTCAACCACCTCGCCAAGGGTCTAGCTAAAGTTGTGGAAAGGGGTGTGTGGAAGGCCTCATCTAAGGCCTTGTCGAGGTGCCAAAAATCACATTTTTTTCGTTCCAAATATTGTCGAGTATTTTCATAAATACTTGCACCCAAAAGGAGCCAAAAATTGTTACTCATGGCCTAGCATGCATACTAAACAACCAACCCCGTGATGTGTGAAAAACATACTATCAATCACATTGTTCCTAACTATATGTGTGCGCATTACTAATCCGTTATAACCAACTTACACAAAGGAAGACAAAACACTGAGTAAAGTAAATAGACACCATATTTTATACACGAAAAGCCAACACAAAAGACACAGAGTATAATAGGACTTACATTCTTTACCTTTGACTTTCCACATCAAAACATTGTACCACTATGCACCAAGACACATCAATCATAAGATGATTATGAAGATGACCTAAAGATGTTTATTCACATGAACAAAATATTGATGCTTACCTAAACCCAAAAAATACACCTAAACGAAGTGTATATCTTGTGCGTTCCATCTATCTTCATACATCAACTCATCCAACCTCTATCACTCTAAAACATGGAGATTTCAGCACCATTGCACATGGTACACTTAAAGCTTAATGACTTCAATCTACACCTCTAACCTACACACACAAAACAAACACATAGTCATATAGTAATAGTGTGTAGTCTATCCATATACTATCATGTTATCCTTACACAAGTAAGCATCGATAGGAAAATCACATGCAAAGTACATAACTCTCTGACTTCATTTAACACTTGTCCTAAGTGTATACAAGTTAGGTAAAAAGGTGATGTGCAATCCTACACTTATCACCCATGCAACACACAACACAACATCAAACACATGGTTGTGCATACAAACTTCTCCCCTTTTTTTACAAAGAAAGTCAAATAAATACCCCTACATGAGGGAGAGTAGGCATACAAGTATATGATAATATTAACATTTATGCAACGTGACAAATAAGATTAAAGCAAATAAGCATAATCCAATGATATAGAAACATAGCATACTAATTTGATTAATCAATACACAAACTAAACATACAAAAATTAATTTCTATTCATGATCTTGATAACACATTCATAATCATATGTAATGTTGGTTTCAAGCATGCTCAATAAACTAGAGGGTCCTTATAGATTAACCAATACACTCAACCTAGATATCCACATGCTCAATGAAGGAGAATGCCAAATGATCAAAGAAAAATATTTTTTGATTTTTAAAATAGTAAAGGAAGATAAACATAGTTTAATGAAACAGACAAGTAACACAACAATATATAAGTCACAAATAGAGGAGCTCCAATCAAAATGAGAAAAGAATAAACTATTCAACTCCAAATAGATCGTCCAAAAACAATGATCAAACATTATCCATCTATTTATAGAATTTGTGAGGGGTAATTGAGTTAGGATATAGTCTCTAAGTTATGTGATCATAAGTTGTATATAAAATTGGAGGTTTATTTTGTTTATAATTTTTAGAAAATCTAGTCGAGTTATTCATATAAATGGGACCAGGTGAAACTTTTAGAAGACGATTTATCTCTTTCTACACTGTGCCTAAGGTGCATAATGAAACTTGCTTGAAGATACTCATATGACCTAGAGTAAATACATCTAGACATAGGGGATAATGGAGAGTAAGGACGAGAACTTCGACATGTACTCCTCACATATTAGTACATTGCCTAACAAGGTGGCCAATAGTGCCACATAGATAACAAAACGAATAGTGGAGTTAGAGAATCTGGATCCCTAACTCTGAGGAGTAGCACATAAGGGAGGAGAAGAAGAAGTACTCATATTGACTTTCACATGAGGAGAGAATTAAATTTCTAGTAATGTCATGCTCTGAAAAATGGGTACGTGAGATAGAAAGGGGATAAATTTAAAAGTATAATTCAAAGAAATTCAAAAGATTTATTTAATAAAATTTCAATTTAATTTTGGATATCCTTATTTAAATACATAATTTTTAGAAACATAATTTCATTAAATTATTATAAATAACAAAGTACATAGATAGTAGAAAACAGATTCACTTCATAACATGCCTCAACATTTACTCAAAATAAACAAGATCAAACAAAAATTTATAACCTAAGGCTCTCTTCTTTTTCCTCGTCTCTGAGTCGTGCACTACTCTGTCAAACCCTAATTTTGAGGTAAGAGAAAAATAGGATGAGATACACGTAGTTCAGTAGGAGTTTACTCTAATATATTTCTAACAAGTAGTTACCCATGGTGTATGTTGTTTATATATTAAATTTCATGAATGGTAATCGCTATCAATATACGGAATGGGTATATTTTTATCACAAAGCCCGAGTATACCAGTACCTCTTTACTTCCGAGAAAACTAAGGGAAAGTACAATATAGATAACCCAATGCATGCTTATACAATATAAAATATGATATGATATAAATCCAACACATGAAATGCAACCCCATATGTATTGGTAATCCAAATATATGTGCACATATGTAGTCCAACTTCAAGATGCATGTGGGTCTACCTCTGAGCCTATGTACGATCACAATACATTGGGCACATGTATCTATCATATCAAGTCATATGGGCCCTCATCTATGGGTAGGTAAACTACAAACATATAGGTGGGCCAACTTTGGGGCCCATGTGCAATCAATAAATCCATAATAGACGAAAAACTCCAAACACAATGGTCAGTCCAACTTTGAGGCACATGTACGAGTAGAAAATATGTGATCACATATCACAACCACAATAATCCACAGACATATATAGATACTATATACAAAAAAATCCAAAGATACATGTGTATGCGATGCGTACCTACATTTTGTTGAAAACAACCTACTACAACCAGTAGCCCATAGATACCATGCTCTACAAGAAAATGTACAAGTATAATCCCCTTAAATAAAACCATTCATGATGAATGAATAAAAGTATTGGATGTCATATCACATTTTTAATCAACATTTGATATCGTTTAATATGCAAAATTTATTTAATGCCTGCACAATAAAATCTCAATTTTAAAAAACATTTTATTATATTATGACAATAATAAAATCATAGTATCTTGTTTTTCACTTTTATTTATAATAGAAGATGCATAACATTTCATTTATAAAAATAATGCATGAATATAAAAAATTAGTGTAAGAACCCTTACCTCGAATCCTTGCTCAAAAACTTGGATATTTATCCCCAAAATGTTTCTAAAATGTGCCAAATAGCCGAAACAATTTAGTGAGAGAAATTTTTAGAGAAGGGAATGAAAGAGGTAAGAAAAATGTGTGTATAAAATGGGTGGTTTGGCCCCTTTTTTATGAACATTTGATGAGCTTGCCAGTTTTGGTTGCTGATGACTATGAGAATAGAGTCATTAGCGCATTTTTTTACTTAATAATTACTTATTTTATTTAATAAATAGTATTTTTATGGCCAAAAAAATTAAAATATAATTTTTTTAGTAAAAATGGGTGAAAATATAATTTTTGAATTTTTTTATGAATTTTTAACGCGGGATTAATCATAAGATGCCACGTGGCATGCCACGTGGACACCATGCAAGCACAAAAAATGAATCACGTCACACCACGTGTGAGGAGGACGAAACACGTGTCAGCATGGCGTTCAATCCGAGTTCGAAAATCCATCAACGCGCCATGCCACGTTTCACCACACAATTACTTTGTGCGTTCCACTAGTGTGCCACGTGTTGTTGACTCGGCAAGCATTGACTCTGACTGGTCTTCCCCTGCCACGCGTCGCTCCCTCATTCGCCCAATGTATTTTTGATGCCACGTGTCGCACTGTGATTGGCTAAAATTGTTAGTTTTGCTGATAGAACAGATTGATGCTTATTTTTGCAAGTGTACGAATCGTTCGAGTAATAAAGTGTACAAAAGTATGGATATCGAACCCACAAGGAATGGCGTTACTAAGTACCGAAATTGATTAACCCTAATTTTATTTGAAAACTGAATTGTTGAAATTGTTTTAAAAGCAAATTAACATAAAACTAAACACAAATAACAAAATTTAATGTTGTTCACAAATGATTAAAAACGCTAAGGTATTTGATTTCGCTAAATCAATTCAATCCGATTTCAAGTCATGTTATATGAGAATCAAAGCTAAAAGTGATGGTTGAAAAACCCAAATTTACCTAATACTCTCTCTCGAGTTATATTAGAATTACTTATCTATGAAAATCAACTATATTTCTATGAAGATTTAATCACAAACAAGCACATTAAGATTTATGGAATTTCTAGATTAACCACATACATCATGCATTAGTTCTCACACTCGCATTCAACATACGGTATTTATCACAAGAAGCATTCATTACATATCTCCTCTCGGTCTCAATATAATGCAACTAATCATCTAAATCTTGGCCAGAAATTTAAAAGCATTAAGCATAGAAATAAACACTCAATTTGAAAACAATGAACTCATATAACAATAACAAAAGAAATCAGATTTCCTTGATTCAACTACATCATAGCCTTAGCAAAAACGAATTAGTTCATAACGGAAATAAGAACAACCATTATTTCAATTGAATTCATGAATAACAAATCTGAATAAAATGCAGAATATGAAGGCTAAGGAGAAGAGATGAAAAAATCTTGAAGATGAAGACTTGGTAGCAACAATGGTGATGATCCTTCAAGCTTCTCCAAACTTTCTCTCCAAAATTGCCTTTTAGTCCTCCAAAAATGACTCAGATCTGTTCTTTCTCCATCATATTTTATATATAGATCTAGGGTTTGGGGGGAAATTTTGGAACAAAACACAATAAAAAATGTGTTTTCGAACGAAACTCGCCAGCGGCGACATTGTTCTCGCCGCGGCGAGATTTTTGGAAAAGTTACGATTTTTGTTTCGCTAAATCTCGCCGGCGGTGAGATTACTGTGGCCGGTGGCGAGGTTAAGTTGGCCGGCGGCGAGATTGCTTTGCCAAAATCCGTGCTCCCTACATGATTTTCAACGTATTCTCCATAAGGTTTTCGCCGGCGGCGAAATTCCAAATTTTGAAATTTTGTTTTCTTTTTATTTGCACTCAATCCCGTTCATAGAAATTTGTCCCAAACTTCTCCAAAATTATGATTTTACCTGAAATTGCACTTTAAACACAAAATACCCGTGAAATGACATTTGTGGATTAAATAATCAAATAAACGCAATTTTCACACAAATATCAACATTTAAATCATAACAAAAATGCAATAATTTGACTCTTATCAACAACCCCCAACCAGCTTCTTGCTAGTCTCTAGTAAGAAAAGCGATCTATGAATAATTTCAAAGGAGACATTAAAAGAAAAATTCAAAGGAAATTTATTCTATTTACAACATTACATTAAGCGTATGCAATAAGCCTTTAAACCCCTAGGTGGCCCTAGTAGGACGAGTTGTAGTCTCGTGAGGGCTTCCAGTGATAATACCCACAAACATCTTACCTATGACTATCCTAACTTAAAACAATAAAATCACATAACAAATAATTTGCACAAATGTCTCAAAAATTGTAAATAACACCCAACTTATAGAATAATTAAATGTCACCTAAGCTTGAAGAAATCTCAAATGCCAATTCCACTTTTGTTATTGACTCTTAAACATCCATCAAACCACAAACCAATAGCCATAATGCCCGGATAATATTATGCATAACATCCACAAACAAAAAAGGTGAAATCTCAAACTCCATAGGCTCACTTCTCAAACCTCTCTCCACTAATGAAGAAAAATACACCACTTTGGATCAATAGGACTTTATGAGGCTTGTAATGTTAGGCTTAGGTATTTGGTTAAGAAAGAACAGGAAGTGTCAAAATACAAATAAGGGCACTTATTAGATTAAACACAACCAATTAAGTAAAAGAGTAACACCATTCAACCCAAATTGTTTCTTCCGATCATAACCCATTTTTCCACAGATAAACAAAGTTCTTCCTCAATCTTTCACCTTAATACATCCATCACTAACACTCTTTTATTTACTAGAATGTGAAGGCTTTCTTCTTCTTCTTCTTCCTCTTTTTTTTTTTACTCAATTGTTCTTGAAAAGCCAACCACTTTCTTCCAATATATGTGGATTCCTTTTTTTTTTTTGCATCCTTACTCCAATTGCTCTTGAAAAGACAAAACCCCAACCAATTTCTTCCAATATATGTGGAAGATTTCTCCAATTCCAATATATGTGGATTTTTTTTTTTGCATCCTTACTCCAATTGCTCTTGAAAAGACATAACCCCAACCAATTTCTTCCAATATATGTGGAAGATTTCTCCAATTCCTCTTGAAAAGTTTGTGTTCAAAATTAAGCGCTCTTAACAAATAAGGTAGGAATTATATATATATATATATATATTTGGCTCAATAGAAGGTAGGTTATATAAGGCAAAAAGAAAGAAAAGTAAGGCTAACAATATATTTAAATAGGCTCAAAGAGGTTACTAGTGATATAAGGATAACAAGGTAGGCTTAAAATGGCACAATCGATCCAAAAATGGCCTACATCATATCCTAAACAGTGCAATTCCAAATTATTTCGCCTCAAGAGGTTTTCAAATGAGTTCTAGAGTTTGGTTGAGATCACAAAAATGTCCATGAAAAATTCGCACATAAGACTTCTCTAAGCATTTAGACTAATCAACCAAATCATACCACATACCAAAAGAGTCGCCAACTAGGTAAAATCAACATTTGAAATTATCTTTAAACCGAAGCAAAATTTAATGTCTTCTAAAAGCTACTTGTTATCACAATCACATTATTATCATCAACGTGCAAATTAAAATAAGTAAAATGCAAATAAAATAAAATAAAAATAAAAATAGACATAAGACAATAAACAAATAAAAGAAATTAATAGACATAAGACAATAAACAAATAAAAGAAATTAAATCAAAATGCAGAAAAATAAATGGAAAATCAAAATTAAACACAAATAAACACACAAACAAAACTACTAAAAATGAAGGGAAGAAAAGATTTACCGTTTACCGCACCCCCAACCAAAACCTTACATTGTCCTCAATGTAAGAAAGGAAATAGAGATCTCCTTTCCGCCGGCGGTGAAACTGCCCTCGCCGACGATAAATGTAAGATTTTTTTTCTTAGATGGGATGGCATTGGCTTTAGCTCAATCTTGTTGGCTCCATTCTTTACCACTGAGGTTGGAGTTTCATTTGTTCCCAACTCCTTAAATGTTTCATCACTGCATAAATATTCATTAGGTGCTACCAGTAATTCAGAACATTGTCTCGTCCCCTCATCTTCCTCCTCAATTGTTGCAGATTTCACAAGGCAAGCTTCTAGTGGTAGCAATGGAGTTCTCTCCTCAAAATTTTCCGAGATCAACCCGTCAAGAGTGTTAATTTGAAAACAAGAATGTACATCACTTGGAAATTTTATTTCTTCAAAAACATCAAAAGTTACTTGTTCATCTTGCACCCGTAGAATGAGCTTTCCTTGTTGAACATCAATCAATGTTCTTCCAGTTGCAAGGAACGGTCTCCCCAATATCAACGGTATCTCTCTATCTTCCTCCATGTCAAGCACCACGAAATCTACAAGGAAAATAAATTTGTCAACTTTAATTAAAACATCCTCAATTACCCCTAGAGGATATTTCACCGATCGATCCGCTAATTGTAAAGAGATTGAAGTGGGCTTCACTTCTCCCAGGCCTAGTTTCCTGAAAATAGAAAGTGGCATCAAATTAATGTTTGTTCCTAAATCACATAGGACTTTATCAAAATTGTAACTTCCTATAGTACAAGGTATAGTAAAACTCCCTGGGTCTTTCAATTTCTGTGGTAGTTTTCTTTGAAGAACTGCACTGCACTCCTCATTTAGCATGACAGTTTCATAATCTCCCAGCTTCCTCTTCTTTGATAGAATTTCCTTCATGAATTTTGCATACTTGGGCATTTGTTCCAACATCTCTGCAAAAGGAATGTTAATATGCAATTTCTTAAAAATATCCAGAAATTTATCAAATTGATTATCAAGCTTTTTCTTATTCAATCTTTGAGGATATGGGATATGAGGCTCATATTTCGCATATGGGGAAGGTTGAATATCTTGGGATCTTGATGGATTTTCTTTATATTCTTCCATCTTTTTCTCCAATTTCCTCTGCCATTCAAGTTCTTTACCACTTCTCAATGTAATAGCCTTTGCATGCGCTGTGGGATTTATTGTGTCACTAGGCAGCGATCCTTGAGACCTTTCTGCAATCTGCTTTGAAAGCTGCCCCAATTGGTTTTGGATGTCCCTGTTAATTACCTTTTGATTTCTAAAATTTTCTCTTGTCTCCTCAATGAACTTTCCCAAAATTTCTTCCAAATTTGTTTGTTTTTTCTCCTGGGGTTGGTAGGAAGATGATGACAATTTGAATCCCCCTTGGTTATTTCCCCATGACAAATTTGGATGATTTCTCCAACCTGGATTGTAGGTGTTCGAGTATGGGTTATGTTGAGGTTTTTGGAAATTTGAAACATAATTTGCTTGCTCAACATTTGGTGAAGCAAATGGATTTCCAACTTGGCACTCGATACTAGCATGATTTCCACCACATAAATCACATTGTGCAGTTGGTTTGGATTCGAATTTGGATGACAAAGAATCCATCTTTCTTGAAAGAATAGCAACTTTAACTGATAAAGCATTCACTGAATCAATTTCATGCACTATTGCTGGTCTTTTTGCAATTACCCACTCTGAATGCCACTGATTGTTGTTTTCTGCCATAATCTCTAACAACTCATAAGCATCCTCTGGTGTTTTTCCCATTAAAGACCCTCTAACTGCAACATCAATCATTGCCCGATAGTTTGAAACCAACCCATTATAAAATGTAGAGACTTGCAGCCAAATTGGTATACCATGATGTGGGCATTTCCTCAACATTTCTTTGAATCTTTCCCAAGCTTCATACAATGATTCTTGGTCATACTATGTAAAAGATGTGATTTCATTCCTTAATTTTGCTGTCTTAGCAGGAGGAAAGAACTTGGATAAGAATTTCTGAACCAATTCATTCCATGTTGTAATTGATCCTGGTGGTAATGAGTTTAGCCACTCCTTGGCTTTATCCCGAAGTGAAAAAGGAAAAACCCTCAATCTTACAGCATCTTCGAAGACACCATTTATCTTGTAAAGATCACACACCTCCAGAAAGTAAGCAATATGTGCATTTGGATCATCCTTTGACATTCCCTCAAACTGATTTGATTGAACCATTTGGATAAAGGATGGTTTTATCTCAAAGTTATTGGCTTGAATAGTTGGCCTCCTTATACCCGAAATAGTTCCAGCAACATTAGACGCAACATAATTCCTCAAAGCTCTACGATTTCCACCTCCGTCAACAAATGGTGGATCCATGGCTATTTGTCTATTAGGAGTTAAAGTTGAACGTCTTCTCTCTCGGTTTAGATGCCTATATGTTCTATCAATCTCCGGATCAAATGGAAGAAGGTTAAGGCTTCTTGTACGATTCATACAAAAATCCTATAACCAGAAAATCAACTTACATAAAACAACACAAAGTTACTTTTTTTTTTTGATAAATAAAATAAAACAGCAAAATAAACAAAATTAAAAATGAAAGAAAGATAAAGCAAATTAACTTCAAATTAAAACTAAGTTTAGGTAGTATCGATATTAATAAAATCAAACCATTCTCCGGCAACGGTGCCAAAATCTTGATGCTTATTTTTGCAAGTGTACAAATTGTTCAAGTAATAAAGTGTACAAAAGTACGGATATCGAACCCACAAGGAATGGCATTACTAAGTACCGAAATTGACTAACCCTAATTTTATTTGAAAACCGAATTGTTGAAATTATTTTAAAAGTAAATTAACATAAAACTAAACGCAAATAACAAAATTTAATTTTGTTCACAAATGATTAAAAATGCTAAGGAATTTGATTTCGCTAAATCAATTCAATCCGATTTCAAGTCATGTTATATGAGAATCAAAGCTAAAAGTAATGGTTGAAAAACCCAAATTTACCTAATACTCTCTCTCGAGTTATATTAGAATTACTTATATATGAAAATCAACTATATTTCTATGAAGATTTAATCACAAACAAGTACATTAAGATTTATGGAATTTCTAGATTAACCATATACATCATGCATTAATTCTCACACTCGCATTCAACATACGATATTTATCACAAGAAGCATTCATTACATATCTCCTCTCGGTCTCAATATAATGCAACTAATCATCTAAATCTTGGCCAGAAATTTAAAAGCATTAAGCATGGAAATAAACACTCAATTTGAAAACAATGAACTCATATAACAATAACAAAAGAAATCAGATTTCCTTGATTCAACTACATCATAGCCTTAGCAAAAACGAATTAGTTCATAACGGAAATAAGAACAACCATTATTTCAATTGAATTCATGAATAACAAATCTGAATAAAATGCAGAATATGAAGGCTAAGGAGAAGAGATGAAAAACTCTTGAAGATGAAGACTTGGTAGCAACAATGGTGATGATCCTTCAAGCTTCTCCAAACTTTCTCTCCAAAATTGCCTTTTAGTCCTCCAAAAATGACTCAGATCTGTTCTTTCTACCGTCCCCCTCTTTCTCCATCATATTTTATATATAGATCTAGGGTTTGGGGGGCAATTTTGGAACAAAACACAATAAAAAATGTGTTTTCGGACGAAACTCGTCGGCGGCGACATTGTTCTCGCCACGGCAAGATTTCTGGAAAAGTTACGATTTTTGTTTCGCTAAATCTCGCCGGCGGCGAGAATATTCTCGCCGGTAGCGAAATTCCAAATTTTGAAATTTTGTTTTCTTTTTATTTGCACTCAATCCCGTTCATAGAAATTTGTCCCAAACTTATTCAAAATTATGATTTTACCTGAAATTACACTTTAAACACAAAATACCCGTGAAATGATATTTGTGGATTAAATAATCAAATAAACGCAATTTTCACACAAATATCAACATTTAAATCATAACAAAAATGCAATAATTTGACTCTTATCACAGATCACACCTAAGTTTTATTCAATTAATTCTACAATTCAAGAGATGTCACAATTTTGGTGGAGATTCAAGAGGAAATTAATTCTACAATTCAAGAGATTGATTGTATTTCTTTTTCTTCTCTTTTCTTTATTAATTCTATGTCTTTCTTTATGAAAAATATGAGTTTTATGAAAACAATTATGTGTAATTAATTTATTAATCTAGGAATTTTATTAACCCAATTTTCACCATGTGATGATCTAATATTTTTTCCCAATTATAATATTAATTTAATTATATTATTTAATCTGATTTTTATGCTATTAATTGTTTGGCCAACAATTTATCTATATAGACAATTAAATAGATTTGAGAGAATTATTTAATTATTTATCTTGATTAAATAACATGCATAGTTTCTAGGGAGAGATGTATGTGATCCATAATTGATGAATTTAATGAGTAGTATGCAATTTAATTGGCATGAGAGTGTGATTAAATTAATTACTATATGGTGTGTAGTTTACTTGAGAGAGGAATACATGCTAGATTAGATTCAATTGATCATATAATTAATTGATAACTATATTGGGGGAATTTTAGTGATTAGCATATTTAGAAAATTGGGGGATTAAGTATTCCTAGATATTTTCTCATATATCTTTTTAGTTACCAAATCTGATTTAATTAATTATTGTTATTTACTTTTAGTTATTTTAATTTTACTTCCTTAAAATATAAGAACACAAAAAAATTGATTTTTATTATTTTTAGTTTTAAAAATTAGTTTCTAATAAAATAATCTTTGTGAGAATGATCTTTACTTATCATTATATTACTTGTTACGATATGTATACTTGCGTATTCATTGCACACACACAATTTGTGTGGTGATCAATGGCAAGGTGGCTACGAGGTGATATTTGCAGGTTGTACCCAGTTTTTCTAGTTCAATCTAATTTTTCATACAAAACTTTCTCATTACATCCCTATATTGTAAAACATTGTTTATAACTTCCTTTTAGGTACTAGAATCATTTGTAATAAAATTATGAGGTTTTACATTCTTACCCCCTCAATGAAATTTCATCCTCAAAATTTATGATTCTTTAAATAAGTAAGGATACTTCGAATGAACTTCCAATTCTAGTTCCTAAGTTGCATCTTCAATGTCGTGGTGTCTCCACTGAACTTTTGCTAATGGTATTGCTCTTCTTCTTAAGTTCTTTATTTGAAAATAAATTATCACCACCTGTTCATCTTCATATGATGCATCTTCTTGTAATGGAAGTTATGTCCAATCTAGGATAGCATTCTAATTCTATTGACACTTTCGTAAGATATGCATTTGAAACATATCGTGAATTTGTGATCATTCTTGGGGTAACTTCAACTAATATTCTACATTACCAATTCTCTTAATAATTGAGAATGGCTCAATATAGCAAGGTACCAACTTTACTTTTATTCCAAAATGATTTACTCCCTTTCGAGATTAAACCTCGAGGAAAACATAGTCATATACTTTGAAGTTTAATGGTCATCGTCCATGATCAGCATAACTCTTAAATCAATTTTGAGTTGTTCAAATTTTGTCTTATGCTATGCGAATCTTTTCAGTTGTTTCTTCAATAAGATCAATTCTCATTGTACTAAAATCTTTGTATTATGTCCAAAATAATGGATATCTACATAATCGTCCACACAAGGCTCATAAGGAGCCATTCGAGTGCTAGCATCATAACTATTGTTATAGGCAAACTCAACCAATGGTAGGTGCTCGCTCCAATTTCCCTTGAACTCTATAAAACAGGTTCGTAACATATCTTCGAACATATGAATAACTCTTTCAAATAGTCCATCTATTTCAGAATGATAAGCCATACTATGTAATAACTCTGTACCCAAAGCCTCTCATACACATCTCTATAACCATGTAGTAATTTTTGGATCTCGATCTAACATGATTGACTTTGGGTGGCCATGCGATCGTACAATCTCTTGGATGTACAACCTACTTAGAATGTTCACGAAGCACCCGGTTTTGAGTAGAATGAAATTGGTAGACTTTGTAAGACGATCAATAATTACCCATATGAAATCATGACCTTAAGAAGTTCATGTCATCCCATTTCCATTCTGGTACTAGGAATGGATGAAGTAGCCCTATAGGTTTCTTGTGTTCTTCATTCATGCAATTTTCCATAAACTGAGTGATGTCTTTTTTCATTCTTTCCACTAATAGGTCTTTTTCAAATCATAGTACATTTTTGCGCTCCTAGGATGTACCGTAAATTTCGAAATGTGCGCTTCTCCCATAATTTCTTGTCTCAAATAATCATCTGTAGGTACCGCTATCTTTCCATGGAAATAAAATGCTCTTTTATTGTAAGTCCATCCTTCCATCATCTCTCTTTCATTCATCTTACACTATGCTTTACAAATTTTAGGATCAATTGATTGGGCTACCTTGATGTTTTCCAATAAGGTAGGACTATTTATGGGGTTTCTTTTGTCATCATACAAATTGTGCTTGTAACCTTCTACAGTTTGAGTGTTTCACTAGGGATACAACATCTTTTGCATAATAAAGCTTGACTTATGACTTAAAGTGTTCGCCACAGTATTAGCCTTTCCAAGATGATAATGTAAAGCGAAGTCATAATCTTGAAGATAATCTACACATCTTCTTTATCTCAAATTGAGATCTTTTGAGTGAAATATGTTTGAGACTCTTATGATTCGAGAAGATTTAGAACTTGGCACCATAAATGTAGCATCTTCACATCTTTAGGGAAAATACCACTACTGATAGTTCTAAGTCATGAGTTGGGTAGTTTTTCTCATGAATCTAGAGTTGTCATGACCCGTAGGAAACTACTTCGTCATTTTGCATTAAGACACATCCAAGGCCTTGTAATGAAGCATCCATGAAAACCACATAAGGTTCTGTATTATCTGGCATGGTAAGGATTGGTGTAGGGGTAAGTTATGTTTTCAATTCTCGGAATGCCTTTTCACAAGCTACATTCCACAAGAATTTGACTACTTTTCAAGTAATTCATGACAATGGTGCAGCAATCTTTGAGATGTCTTGCACAAAACATCTATAGAATCCATCCAGTCCAAGGAAACATCATACTCCAATCACATTCTTTGGTTGACTCCAATTTAATATGCCTTCAATGTTGGAAGAATCCATATTAATTCATCTTCCTGATATAACATGTCTAAGGAATTTAACTTCGGTAAGCCCATAGTCATACTTCTCGAACATCACATACAATTGGTATTCCCTTAGAGTTTGTAAGGTGATCTTGAGATGTTATTCATGCTCTTCACGACTCCTTGAATAAAGCAATATATCGTCAATAAATATAAAAATAAATTGATCTAAATAAGGTTGAAATACTTGGTTCATTAATTCTATGAAGCTATAAGAGTATTTGCTAGTCAAAATAACATGACACAAAATTCAAAATGTTCATACCGCGTATGGAAAGCAGTTTTGGGTATATCTAACTCTTTGACCCTCAGTTGCTCATATCTCGATCTGAGATCACTCTTTGAAAAGAAAGTTGCTCCTCTGAGTTGGTGAATAATTCATCAATCTGAGGTAATGGATACTTGTTATTAATAAATACCTTATTCAATTTATAGTAAATAATGCAAAGTTTGAAACTTTCATCCTTCTTCTTGATTGCCACACACGAAGTGTGTACAATAAATACACAAGTATATGTATCACAACAAATAATATAATGATAAGAAAAGATCGTTCACACGGAGATTATTTTATTATAAACTAATTTTTAAAACTAAAAAAATAAAAATCAATTTTTTGTATTTTTATATTTTAAGAAAGCAAAATTAAAATAACTAAACGTAAATAGCAATAATTAATTAAATAAAATTTGGTAACAAAAAAGATATATGAGAAAATATCTAGGAATACTTAATCTCCCAATTTTCTAAACATGCGAATCGGTAAAATCTCCCAATAAAATTATCAATTAGTTAAATGATCAATTGAGTCTAACCTAGCATGTATTCTTCTCTCATGTAAATTATATATCATATAGTAATTAATTTAATCACACTCTCATGCCAATTAAATTGTATGCTTCTCATTAAGTTCATCAATTATGGATCACATACATAAAAATCATACATCTCTGCCTAAAAACTATGCATGTTATTTAATCAAGACAAACAATTAAATAATTCTCTCAAATATATTTAATTACCTCTATAGATAAATTATTGGCCAAACAATTAATAGCATACAAATTAGATTAAATAATATAATTAAATTATAATTATAATTGGGGTAAAATATTAAATCATCACATGGTAAAAATTGGGTTCATAAGATCCCTAGATTAATAAGTTAAATACACATAATTGTGTTCATAAAGCTCATATTTTTCATAAAGAAAGAAATAAAAATTGATAAAGAAAATAGTAGAAAAAGAAATACAATAAATCTCTTAAATTGTAGTATTAATTTTCTCTTGAATCTCCACCAAAATTGTGTCTTCTCTTAGATTTTTTTATATTTTTCTCTCTTTTTAGCTCCAAAAAATGACCAAAATTATGCTAATGGAGGCCAATTAGGGTTTATGGAATGATTAGGGGCTTAAATAAAGTTTAGGTGCAATCTGGACCATCCGATTAGCTTCAGATCAAAGGTTACGATCAAAACAAACAAAACTGACAGTTTCAGTCAATCACAGCGCGACATGTGGCAGGAAAAATTCATTCGGCCAATTAGGGAGCAATGCGTGGCAATGGAGACTCATCAGAGTTAATGCTCGCTGAGTCAGCAACACATGGCGCGATGTGATTCATGGAAAGGGATGGCGTGGCGCACGGGTGGAACATGCAGAGCAATGGTGTAATGACACGTGGCATAAAGCGTTGATAGATTTCTGAACTCGGATTGAACATCGTGATGACACGTGGTGAGTGTTTCATCCTTCTCACACACAGCGTGATGTGATTCACTCTCTATGCTTGCGTGACTTGCCCAGTCAGCTCCTCTGCATGTGTAGTATGCCACGTGATAACTCCTGATTGGTCATGCGTTAAAAATTCCAAAAAATTCCAAAAATTATATTTTCACCCATTTTCACTAAAAAATTTATATTTTAATTTTTTTGGAGATAAAAATACTATTTATTAAATAAAAGAAGTAAATATTAAGTAAAAAAGTGCTCTAATGACTCTACTTTCATAGATTCATCATTACTATCAGTATCCATGCTAAGTTTCTTCCATTGTCTATGTCTGGTTCCAGAGAATTTATGAGAGCTATACTTGCTTGGTTTTGGTCATCCAAATACATGGGCACATGCATGGTCCAACTTTAAGATGCATGTGGGTCTTCTTGTGACCCAATTTATGATCACAAATACATTAACATATGTATCTATCATATCATATTATATGGCCTTTCATATACAAGTAGGTTCCCCGAACACAATGAAGGGTATAACTTCGAGGCTCATTTGTAGTCAAAGAATCCATAATAGATGGAAAACACTAAACACAATAAGGGATCCAACTCCAAAGCCCTTGTGCAACCAACAAATCCACAATTACATATCATGACCACAATAATTTGCAATCATATATAGACACCATAGATGAAAAAAATCCAAAGATACATGTTTATGTAATGCATACTTGTAGTTTGTCCAAAATAGTCTACTACAACCAGTAGCCAATAGATACCATACTCTGCAAGACAATGTATAATGTACTCCCCTCAAACAAAACCATTCATGATGCATGAATAAAAGTCTCAGATGCCATATCACATGTTCAATCAACATTTGATACTCAATTAATATGCAAAATTGTTTTATGTATGCACAATAAAATATATATATCGAGTATCTCATTTTTAAACAATATTTATTATGTTATAACAATAATAAAATCATGGCATTTGGTTTTTCACTTCTATTTATAACATATGATGCATGACATTTCACTTATAAAATAATGCATGAATATAAAAAATTAGAGTAAGAATCCCTACCTTTAATCCTTGACTAAAATCTCAAATATTTATTCCCAAAACACCATCCAAAATATGCCAAAATGCCTGAACAACTTAGTAAGAGTAAGTTTTAGAGATATGAGAAAAGAGGGAAGAAAGTTTTTGTGAAAAATGGATGGATCAGCCCCTTTTTTGTAACCAATTGAAGCTTGCCAAGGAGCTTGTTAAGGAGTCTGCCAACTGTGGTGGCAAGGATGCAGCAAGGTGATGGTGGAAAAATGGTGAAGGCTATACCCAATTTTTCCTATTCGGTCTGATTTTTCACATGAAACTTTTCTATTACATCCCTACATTATAAAACATTATTTATAATTTATTTTTGGATACTATAATTATTAATACTAAAATTATGAGATTTTACATATAGTATGGTCTCAAATGCCCGAGTTCACCATATTGGTAACAGGTGGGAATAATAGTAGGTAAGGGAAATAGAGCACCACTAGAGAAACAAGAAGGACTAGTCTTAGATTAAGTGTTCTCCTTGCTAGAGGAAATAGGCTGGAATGTAATAGTTGATCTACATTTAGGAGTGGTAATAACTAATTTTAGCTTTAAATATTGAGAAGTCAATTTCACAAACTTGGGAGGTGTTAAGGCTAAAGTAGAAACCCCTTCATTATATCCAATGTTGCATTTGTCACCAAAAGTCTTTGTACTACTGAGTATGTCATTCAAAAAATTTAGAACCAATCATCATCTTGTTTACAATAGATACAAAATGAACCAGTTCTTTCTCATTGACATTGATTTTGTCCTTCAGTGCTTTAATCAAATCTTCCTTTTCCTTAAGAAAGGATTCAAGATAAGCTACAGAATTGTTAATAATCCTAACTATCTCATGCAGTTGTTCAACCTTAGCTTCATTTTCCATGAGAGAGTAAGCTAGATATTCCTTGGAACTTTTAAGGGCAATAATCTACTTTTTCAATCATTCAACTTCAACTTTCTAATCAGTCGAAGAATTATGCTTAATAAATAATTAAGTAGTTTTACCTAGGGTGGGACATTTCAATTGATCCTCTAGATTCTTTTTTTGATTAGGTGTGATAGCTTTAATAATTGTATAAAGGCATTTGCTATTCAATTCAGATTCCTTACTTTCTTCTTTTCTTCACTCAATCATAGGTTTAGGAATCACAATATTTTTAGGGAGAGTTTTGGTTGGATACATCTAACCATTTTTAACTATAAACCAAAAAAGTCTTTGACGGACCACAATTAGGCTTTCATTTAAGATTCCTAATGGGCATAGTTTATCCCATTGAACAACGAAGGCCTACCTACCTTACATTCTCTTGAGTCCATCAGAGAGAAAAGTGTATTATCAAAAGTGAGTTAAAAGAATCAATACCAGAGCGATTAAGCCTTAAAAAGTTACACTGGCTCTGATACCAATTAAAAGAGTCTATGACCCAGTTCCCTACCAAGGGAAAGAGATACAGGCTCCTTAAAGAGTCATCCCTAACTTGTAAAAGTAAAGTAATAAAAATTTAAATAGAGCACCCAGTAGAAGTAGTAAAATACAATATCAAATAAACAAAAAAAAACTTAGTACATAGATATTGTTAAATAAATAGAAGGCATGTAAATAATAAAAAACTTTCTAATCAAAATTAAGCTTTAGTATGGTGTAATATATACATCTTAAACATAGATTGTATTAGCACAATAGTAGATCATGCATAATAAGAAATATAACGAGGTAAACCCTATCTATGTGATAACATCATCAGTTTGTTTATAGCAATCACTTGATAGCAAATAATTCACTAAATAATAAAACAATTACAACTCTAAGAAAAATAAAACCATTATTACCTTTATAAGTCATAATCTTTGTTCGAACTGCCTATTATGGCCCTCACTTGCTGCTTCTGTAACAACTTGGTTCAACATATGAACTTAACTCCTTTCCAAAACTAACACCACTCAATCTAGTATGATCAGAAACCACATATCAATAATATGTTATGTGAAAAAACAACATAACTACCCTTGAGCATGAACACTAAATAAATACCCAATGACACACATTCCACAATTGACCACAAAATCATGTACGGGAGACATATAGTCAAGCCACATATGCACACAGCTAACGATATGATGAAACCAAGCAACCACTTATTGCACAAAACCAAAGTGGTACTCACAACTAATCTCTTATCTCACACAACTAGAGATATGAGAACTTCTAATAACTCAGCTCAATTCACTCTCATGGTGAAGTCCTCACAAATATTGTAAAATAGTTTACCTTATTATTTTATAGTCACACAAATGTATCACTCATATCAAAACGCAATCAAGATAATGAGTGAAAATGGAATTCAAAATAATCAAAAAAATTCATAGAGTTTTAATAGGATTAAATGAACCCATTAATAGAGGTATTTATAGAGCATTATCAACCGCTATCTAACCTCACCATATACCTCGCCAACCACCTTATTAAGGGCCTAGTAAGGGGTATGATAAGAGGTATGGCGAGGGGTGTGGTGAAAGGTTTGACGAGGGGTGGGTGAGGGGTCTAACGAGGGGTATGGTAAGGGGTGTGGTGAAGGGTGTGGGAAGTAGTATGGTAAGGGCCTTGTCAAGGACCTTATAAAGATGCAAAAAATCACATTTTTTGTTCCAAACGTTATCGAGTAATTTTCATAAATACCTACACACGAAACTAGCCAAAAATGATCACTTACAACCTAGCATGCATACCAAACAACTAATCCCTTGGTGTATGAAAAACTTGCTACCAATCACAATATTTCTAACTATGTGTCTATGAGTGTGTGTATTAATGATCCATAGTAACCAATCTTACATAGAGGAAGACATAACATTGAGTAAACTAAACAGACACTGTGTTGTGTATACTAAAAGCCAACATAAAGACATAGAGTACAACAAGACTTACAATTAGCTTCTTCTTATGCTCCGTATTCATTCTTCTAGTTTTTTATGATTTTAATTATGATTCTTTCAGAATCTATACATAGCTAATTTATTTATGTGATTATGACAATTTTAAAGCCCTAGACTATGGTTAAATTAAGATAATATTATGATAAATTTTTAGATTCAATCATTGATTTTTGATATATTTGACTCTATACTTAAATGTCATAATTATGCATATGTGAATTAGAGTAATCAACTAGTTTATTGCATGAATATGTTTAATGCTAATCTAAGATATAAATATGTAATCAATAATATTTTTATTCAAAGTTGTACCATGTGGTCATACGTGATAAGTAGGGTTGAATATCTTTATCAGAGGTTATCAATGGTTATAATCTTGAGTAGCTTAGTCATCTCATTTTTAGAACATAGTGTCACGAATGTATTCAACCTAACAAAAGTACTTCTAGGTTGTTAATGATTTAGATTGGCTAATAGATTATATCATTAATCAATAAACAATAAGAAAATGTGGAAAGTTTTAAGTGTACCTAGATAAGAATTCAAGGATAGTTCTAATATAGATTCATGACATAATTGGTTAGATTAAAGGCTAGTGGTGAGGATAGTCTCATAATCACATATTTCTTAAAATCGGTGTGCTCATTAATTTATTTATTGTTTTAAATTTTATTTTTATTTAAAAATAATTTTCAAAACCCCCTTTGCCAATTTACTAACAAGCCAATAAATAGTGATAGTTATTGTTACAATCCTCATAAATTTGAAAAAAAAAATTCTTAATTTATTTAGTATTTGTATAATTTGATCACATATACTTGTGTGTTTCTAAGCATATCAAGTTTTTGGCATCATTAGTAAGGAGGCAACACATTGAGCTTCTTTCATTTAACTTTTTATTTGTTTCCTAATAAGTTTACTATTAATTTTGTTTTTTTGTGTTATTTGATTGTAATGTGGACATTACTTGACTTAGAATGGGGTAGATGATGCACTATCATCAAATATTTTTTTGATGTAGTTTAACTTTTCTTGGTTTTGGTTTAATTTCCACAAAACTAAAAATCTAGAAAATAAATAAATAAAAAAATTGTGGAAGCATACAACAACATGATTTTGTACCTACTACAACACACTATTCTGGGGTCAAATAATAGGACTATGAAATTTTGGGCATTGTCGCGACATGATTTAAAGTGCACCAAAGCACACTAATCTCATTTGCATTCTAGGGATAATTTTTTTTAAGCGCATCGAGGCATGATTTTGTGCATCCCGTGACCTGACTACATTTTTATCACTAAAACCCCACCTGCAAGAAAAATCAGACCAAACTCATAAATTTCAAAAATATTCATGCCTTCTTCCTCTCCCACTCATCCCCCTCTCTTTTCAACAAAAATCCATTTTTTATCCAAAATCATTACTCATCTTTGCAAATTTTTTATATCAACATCAACATTGAAGCTTGTTTAGAGTCTTTTTGTATGGATTTTACACAAATATCAAAAATTTTGGGGTTCTTCATATCACCGTATCCATCCTTAAGAACATCCAATCTCACCAAGTAAGTGAACTCAATCCTCAAGTTTTCTTTGGCTGGTGTTGTGAACTAATTTTATAAGAATAATTTTGGATTAGAAGTGTAAAATATTTGGATTTAAGGGAGCAAAACCTAGCTAGCGTGGTAATTTATTTTGGATTATTGTGATATATCTATGCTCTTTGAATCTTAAATGACACCTAAAAGAAAATTTTTTGATAAAGGTAAGGAACCCTCAATGTAAGAGGAATATGATAAAACTAGGTTTGTAAGTCTTGTAGCTAAGAAAATATTTGAAAAGGCTACATAAATAAATAAACATTTTATTGTGAAAAAGGTGCATTGATTTTGATTTTGGACAACACTCATTCCTTGGTGTGAATGCCATTATAGAAAATCCAAGATGGGAAAGGTTTGTCAAAATTCCTGAAGCTTCCATTGTGTCTAACGTGAGAGAATTCTATGCAAATATACCTGAGGTTGTGAACGATAGGGTCATAGTAAGGGGGAATGTTAGTACCCTTTAGTACATTCACTATTAATGCTTATTATTGTATGAAAGATGTAGGTCAAGGTGGATATGAATCTTATTTAGAGAATATAGATTATGAGAAAGTGATAGGGGCCTTAACATCATGAGGGGCAGAGTGGGATATTACAAATGGGAGGCATAAGATATTTGATGTTAAAGAATAAAAAAACATCCCCCATATGTGGCAATAATTCCTCTCCTAAGCCATGGATGTTGGGGTTATTATTAATCAAAGGATAAAGTTATCGGCGAAGAATCATAGGATCAGTTATTTCTTTCCCATAACTCATTATAGCACTTTGTCTTAGAGTTGGGGTGAAATTCTTTCTGATAAAATTTTACTAAAACCTGGTGGCTTCATAACCCCAACATACATGGCAAGCCTCATTAGCGGGACTAAATCCGCTCAAGCTAACAAAAAAGCCTCTTCTTCAAGAACAACTTTAAATGATAGGTTTGATAAGTTACAAGAAAAGGTTAGGAACATTGAGGCCTATCAATCATAGCAGCAAGAGTGGCTCAATGGATGCATGGGCTATCAAGCTAATTATATGAACATCTATGAGATGCAACGGTTGTAACTCACCCAATCTAGATATAAGTGCAGTCAATTAAGGGAGCACTAGAGCATCCAAGTGATTACTTTGTCTTTAGGGTACTAGAAACCATTAAAGAAGATGCACCCAAGGACATGGAGGACTAGAACTTTACTACCACAACTATTTCTTTGTTTGTTCCAGTTTATTGGTTTAGTTTTTTTTTGTTTTTCTTTTCATTTTTTCATTTTTTATTATTTCATGTAAATTTTCTTTTATTTTGGAAATCTAGTTATATTATTTTGTTGGACATGTTAATTTTATAATTTTTTGGTGATGTTATTATTTATGAGGTACACTTTAGTTCTGTATACATGCTAAAAAATGCTAAATATGATGGATTGAGATTGTGAACCTAATGCTCAAAATAACCACAATTCATCACTATAAGAAGGTTAACTTTTCTCTTTCTCTCTTTTCTTTAGATAAAATGGAACATTAAGGACATATATATTTTAAGCTAGGAGTGAGAAAAGTCTCTTTCATATTTTTGTTGAGAGTTCAAATAAACTCTCAGGCAAAAAATTTCAAATTTTTATTTTATTTTTTTAGTTGAGTCAATTTTTACTTATTTTGTTTATATGTTTTAAGTCAATTTATATATCAATTATAGGAATATAATTATGATAACTTTAATATTTAAAGGACTCTAAGTTTTACTTTAATTAAGGAGTGATTTGAATGTAAATTGAGATTAGTGTGAAACTCTTTTGGTTGGCTGTAAGAATAATTGAGTAATCTAAGTACTTAGAACTATTTGTGTATGAATATTTCATAAACATAGTTGAGGTCTCAACAAATTATAGAACTTATTTTGAAAAACAATTAAGGTAAAATCATATGATACACAATACTTAAGAGATGATTTAGGAAATTTTTGGACTGTTTAAGCCTTTATAAGCCCACCACTTATTTATGTATTATTATATATCCTTTCAGCATATAAAATAAACAAGTAGCATGTTATTTGTTTGCTTGTTATAACTTGTCTCTTTTATGAGCCAAAAAGGTACACCCTTTTAATTCCTAAGATAATTTATCATGAACACATTTAGTACGAACCCTCCATGAAAAAGAAAAAGTAATAATGAGAGGAGAAAAAAGATTACAACCCAAGATTATATGGAAAACAATAGGTTAGAGGTTGTAAAAACTTTTTGTTGGACTCCAAAAAGGTGGTAGGTTATGACATGTGATATTTTATGTTATGTGTATGCGATGAAGTTTTTAGATTCAACATAAATATATGGAGTCAAAAGATGTAGTGATATATGAAAAAGTAAAGTGGATAGTATATTAATTGTGAATGAAAATTTGAATTATGATTGAATAAATGGGTGATACTTGAAGTTATCTATGTACTTAAAATAAAATAGTATGTTTGAGTTCTCTTGTTTTATGACTCACATTTCCATTTTTCTAATAACTACAAACCTTGACTTAACATTATAACATTGATAAAGACATATTAATCATAAGTAGTGTGACCATTCTATACTAGCGCATAGTGAATTGAAATGTAAGCATATGTGGTTTGTCATTACTATGTACACACATCATATTTTCATAATCTAAAGACCAAGAATTTTGTTTAAAAAATTTCATGCAAAAGAATATCTAGTATAAAGGTTATATGGATGTCTAAGAGTTTGGGGTTAGATAGATGAAGGTTATATGGATGTCTAAGAGTTTGTGGTTAGATGGATGTCTGATAGTTAATCATGAAAGTGAAACTAATATTTGAATTAGTCTTTGATGAAAAGTGAGAATTAGATGATCTATGCATTGAATATTATGGGCCATCTTTAAGATAAATGTATAATTAATTTGATAGTTAGTATCTTTGTTTATTTTTTTATTTTTATTTCTTTGAGTCATTTTAATTTAGTTTAATTGTGGTGTTTGTAGATATCATCACTAAAAGCCTTCACGAGACTATAACTCGTCCACTAGAGCACCCTAGAGGTTTAAAGGCTTATTGCATATGTTAAATGCAACTGTGTCTTTTTATAGAATGATTTATGTTATTTTAAGATGGATTGATTTACTCTCCTTTTCAAAGAAAATTCGATTGCTTATCTTGTTAGGGACTAACTAGAAGCAACTTGAGGGTTATGACACGTGCTTAAAAAACGCGTATATCTTGTGATCTATCGAGGCTAAAAGAATGAATTAGATTTTAATATTGCACTTTTACCTAAGTATTTTATAAATTATGTTTTTAGAATCATGAAGTATGTTTAAATGTATTTAATGTATTTTTAGGCATTAAAAGATGCAGATAACAAATGATCGAGCAAATCCTCATAATCAATGACATAATTGTCATACATTGGAGGACCTATATACAAACATTTATATAACATACATCAATGAGGGTCAAAACATGAAAGTGAGAAAAATAAAGGCACGCCACAACATGAGTATATATGCGCCATGGCTTAAGCCTTTCGGATGGAATTTCACAGTACTAGAAATTGTCTCGCACCATGCAGCCCACTCTCAGATTTGCACTAAAACATCATATTTTCAACATCCTTATCCCACTTATTCCAAATTTTCTAGAATTAATATAATTCTAATTGTTTTAGACCTCTACAACTTTAATCCTAATTATATTGTGTGTAATTCTTATACCATAAATATGTAAAGCTAAACAAAAAATCAGACATTGATTTAGACATCAAATTTTACATAAAATATACTTAGATCCGTAGAGAATTTAGAGGTTAGATGCAAGATAGGATTCAAAGAGGTAGCTGAGGAGTGGAGATCAACCATAGACATTAGTCATTAGCTACTGCTTCTTCTTCTCCTTCTTTTTCTTCTTGTTTTCTATGATTTTAATTATAATTCCTTCAAAATTCATGCCTAACTAATTTATTTATGTGATTATGGGTAATGTCAAAACCCTACACTATGGTTACATTAATATAATGTTATGATAATTTTTAGATTCAATTCATAATTTTTTTATGTGTTTAACTCTATGTTTAAATGCTATAGCTATGCATGTGTGAATTAGAGGAATTAACTAGTTTATTACATGAATATGATTAATGTTAGGCTAAAATGTTAGTATGTAATCATTAATAATCTTATTTAAAATGGTAATTTGTGGACGTACATAATAAGTAGGATTGAATACCTTTGTTAAAAGTTATTAATGATTATAAATTTGTGTAGTTTAGTCACCGCTCAATGTAATAAATAGATTAAATCTAATAAATATACCACTAAGTTGTTCAAGATTTAAATTAATTAATAGACTATATCGTTAATCAATAAATAATAAGAAAATATGTAAAGTCTTAAATGCACTTAGATTTATAAAACTAAAGTTAAGAATTCAATGTTAACTTTTATATTAATTCGTGAAATAATTAGTTAAATTATAAACTAGTGACGAAGATAATCTCATAATAATATATTTATCATAATCTATGTGTTTATTATTTTATTTATAATTTTTAAATTTTATTTTTATTTAGAAATAATTTTTCAATTATCTTTTTATTAATTTATTAATAAATTAATAAATAATAGTAGTTATTATTATAATTCTCCTTGAATAATCTTTATTTTTAATTTATTTATTTCTTATATTTACGTATTTTTAAACATATCAACCGATTTCATTTGTAAAATATAGCAAACTCCTTTTCAATGTAATCGATCCTAATGGAACCTTTAATCATATAAAATTAAACCTTTAAATAAACAAACAGATACAACCTTTTATCAAGGTGATTTGTTTCATTAAACTCAAACCTCGTATTCAAATCTCTAACTTAATACTAAAAAAGGGAAAAGCACCAAGAAATTTTTTGATATTAAATTTTTATTTACATTTAGATTAAAAAAATATTTTATACTTCCTTAATTTTTTAAAAAATAAATAAATTAAATATAAATAATATTATTTTAATATTTTTAATTAAATATTATTTCTATCGAGTAATTAAAACGTTAATAAAACTTATATTTTAACAAAGTTAATATCAAATTCTTTTACATAATATTCACTTAAAAATTTTGTTATTTTAATTTTTATTTTATAAATAAATCAAAATATATAAATAATTTTATGTTAGAATATTATTATTGTTAATTTTTTATTAAATAATTTCATTGTAAATTTTAATTTTATCTTTATTAATAATTTATTTTATTGTATTTTAACTACCTAAAAATAATAAAAATTAAAATAATATTAATTATGTTTAAAATTTAATATTAAACAACCCAAATTGCAACCTCTCTCTTCCCATTAAAAAAATAAAGAGGTTCACGATCCAAATCCTTTGATCCGGAAGCCATTGAAGACCCTTGGGAAGCAAAACAAAACATAGTCCGAAAGACCCAACAAAAACAGAGAGCAAAAGAGGACCCTATGAGTTTTTCTATTTGGTAAAAAAGCCCTAAAGCAAATAAAACCCTAGTAGTGTCATGATCACATGTTCTTGGGTCTATCAGAATCGGTACGATGATGAACGCGGCCAACGGTATGATGTCAACGGCTTCATCTACGGGCAACGCACAATCACCGGGTCTCAAGACCTATTTCAAAACTCCTGAAGGTCGATACAAGCTTCACTACGAAAAGACTCACCCTTCTGGTCTTCTTCATTATACCCATGGAAAAACCGTTACTCAGGTTACTTCATTACCTCGATTTCCGTTGTTTTTTTCTTAATTTGAATCTGGTTTCGTAATTTTTTTTCTCAATTGTGTGCTGAAATCCCTTGTGAAATCGCATGCTACTTCATCTTTTTAGGGTTTCTTCTCCTATTGGTCATTAAGTTTGTTAAAGTGAGATCTTATTTAATTGGAGCGTGTTTGTTAGGAAATTGTGTTTTAGATTCTAAATTCAAGTGTACTTTTAATTACAATGTTTGAAATCATTTTTCTTACAATCTTAGTGGTTTTTGATTCATGGTTCATATATGCTGCGGAATTTTGTGGTTGAGTCTATTTTTTTTAATTCTCCTGGGTCATTAGTTGAAAGTATTTAACAAGCCCATTAGTTTGTTTTAGGTAGTCAGCAGTCAGTTATAATTTCCCTATTTCAAAAAATAGATTTTGGAAACAATCTTTGTTGTTTATAACAGTTAACGCTAGCTCATCTCAAAGACAAACCATCTCCATCAACCCCTACTGCTGCACCTTCAAGCTTCAGTACTAGCAGCGGCGTACGATCAGCCGCAGCACGGTTGTTGGGAGCTGGAAATGGTAGCAGGGCACTGAGCTTTGTTGGAGGGAATGGAGGAAGTAAGAGTGTGAACACGAGTAGTAGACTTGGATCATTGGGGACACCAAGTTCAAGTAGTTCAACTTCTACTTCTAACTTTGATGGGAAGGGAACTTACTTGATTTTTAACGTGGGAGATGCTATTTTCATAAGCGATTTGAATTCACAAGACAAGGTACTGTGGCAATTTGGTATTCTTTTAAGATATATATATATGGTTCGTTATATAATTTTTACTTTGCTGTTTTGCATAGGATCCCATAAAATCTATACATTTTAGCAATTCAAATCCTGTATGTCATGCATTTGATCATGATGCAAAGGATGGGCATGATTTGATAATTGGCTTGAGCTCTGGTGATGGTAAGCGTTTTTTTTCTTGAATTTAATAAACTTTCTTCTTTTGAGAGTTAAAAAATTTCAAATTTATTGGGTGCATCTGTATCATTGTAGTCTACTCGGTGTCTATGAGACAGCAATTACAGGATGTTGGAAAGAAGATTGTTGGGGCTCACCATTATAATAAAGACGGTTCTGTTAATAGCAGGCAAGATTAAGTCTCTGTTCTTCTTCTCTACATATCTCACCCTTTTGATTTTCTTTAATATTTTGGATGGTCAGATCAATTAAGTTGCACTTTACATTTTAATGTTTATCTATATATACTGAAAGGTTCATTATTTTTTGAAGTTTATGCTGCAAAGTTATTTAGTTTGTAGATATCATTTTTTGTATACATGCCTTAAAATTTCATTCTTCTTTTGGATAAATAAAGGAGAAAATCCATCTTGTGCAGACAAGATGTGTCTGATTTATGCTTTAATCATACTTTGTCAACTTATCTGCAAAGACATGGACATTTTTTTTAATAGAAAAGTAAAGGAGTTAGTTCAATTAAGAAAAAGCTACAAAAAAGTTGCAAAGTCATGTACATTAGATGAATAAAAAGCTCGAAAGTGTATTTCAACTGTCAAGCAACATTAAAAAGGCAGTGGATTCTATATCTTGTGGCAAGTAGCTCCACATTCAAATAGTAATGGCTTGATAACTGTCATCAATCCACATCCATATAGTTAAAGTTTTTAGGTGGCTTGAGTAGGTTAAAGAATGTTGCTTAGTAAAAGTGAAAAGAAAGAAAGAAGTGCGAGTGTGGAGCTTTGTTGTCGTGCTAATACCGTAACGAGGTCCATATTCATGGTTAAATATTTGACATTGATATTACTAATGTAGTCTTTGATTTTGTTACCATCGGAATGAGCTCTAAGTTGTGTTTCTGTTGTAAAGTTGCTTGTCTTGACTCCCTGTTTATATCATGCATAGTCCTCAAGTTGCTTTGTGGATTTCGCTACTGTAGTAAGGATTCAAGTTCAACTAAGTTTGTGTAAAAAGTATGTTGCTTTTCCAAGGTGCTTTACAAATTTTTCAGTATGATATATGCACTCGCATGATATTTTACCATAATATTCTTGCTAAATTGATCAAAGCATCTTCCTCTTTTCCATTTCCACACTTTTTTTCTGGAATTTCCATCATCTTAATTTCCACACTTGCTAATCATACCTCCTTTTCATTCTTCATATTTATGTAGCTGACATTTATTGTTTTGTCTACAATTATGAATGCTGGATAAAATTTGGATGTTGATTCACATATCATTTGAGTTTACTATCATTCGTTTACAAAAATAATAACTGGCTGAAAACTGAGATTGCAGTGTGATGATGGGTATGTGTTTGGACCGATGTGTCATTAAACTTAGTGATATGAGTAGTGGAGTGGTGGTTCAGGATATTAATGGATAATGAGTGAATAAAGGGAACTCAATAGCTTAAAAGTATCTTTGGACTTCTTGCTTTTCGAAATGGGAAGGTCACATCTCGGTGGCAATTCCACCGTATTACTATCATGCCCTTCTTTTCTTTGGTCAAAATATTAACATCATGCTTGATTGCATGAACTCTTCATTTATCCATGTTTAATTTGTCACATTAGGACAGGATGCTGGCAAGGTGCATATATTTAATGCTCAAATAAAAGTTTAACAATAGTATTTAACACCTTTATTAATATTATATAAAGTTTCTCGTAAAAAAATAAGTTTTAACAATTAGAGAACTTACCTGTCACTCTTTCCAGAATTTATTAATGGCAAGAAAAATAATTTAGTAGATCCTTGATGTCTAACTTATTGGGGTTGGATCCTTTTTAATATCTTCTTTTAGATGCATTTGATTTCATATACAAGAAAGCCAATTTTAGTATTTTATTTGATTCATACTTGTTTCAAACAGCCGTTGTACTAATATTGCATGGGTGCCTGGAGGTGATGGTGCTTTTGTGGTTGCACATGCTGATGGGAACATATACGTGTATGAAAAGGCAAGCTACCATTTACTGAATAATTCTTCCTAATGTTCTAAAATGCACGTTTCCATGTTGATACAAATGAGATGAATTTATTATTACGTTATTCTTCTAGAGCAAAGAGAGTGCAGGTGAATCTTCATTCCCTGTCATCAAAGACCAAACACAGTTTTCTGTAGCACATGCTCGTTATAGTAAGGTATTAAAGTTGATTATATATTTTCTTACTAAACTACTCACTTTGCAGACATTTAGGGATTAATGGACTTGTTAGCAGAAGTGTTTTTCTAGTAGGAAATCTGGAAATCAAAATTGTCTCTACTAGTAATGCATTATTTGCTGGAACAAGACAGCCCTTGAATAAACAGAAGTATGCAATAAATTCCAAAAATTATGTAGTCTGCTGATGACATAATTGTCAAGTTCCACAAGAACCGGCATCTCTTGTTTATTCATTTATCTCCTTTAGGATATCTGATGACCATAGCTTATAGTAACTATAACATTTCTGGTTAGGCTAGTTCTGATTGCTTTCAAACTGTCAGTCAGATGATAGTGTTGTTTGCTTTCCTAACAATGTTTATGCCAATTGCTTTGATACAGTTAATGACAGGGAAATTGCAGTGAACATATTTCATTCTTCTTCTTCTTCTTTGCATTTTCTTCCATTGACTTACTGCCATTTATACAGGGTAACCCAATTGCTAGATGGCATATATGCCAAGGTCCAATTAATAACATTGCTTTCTCAATGGATGGAGCCTACTTAGCGACTGTGGGCCGAGATGGTACAATCTCAATGTGATTCTGTCGTCTTTTTTACTCGTCCTTTTCCTGTATTACTAGTGTAATGCTATGTGATGCTTTTTTATTTTTAATGTTCTGTATTTTAAACAAAGTAAATGAACTTATTAATCAATGCAGGTTATCTACGAGTTTTTGACTACACGAAAGAGCAACTTGTATGTGGTGGAAAAAGCTATTATGGTGCTCTCTTATGTTGTGCTTGGAGGTGGGTAAAGTGCTGAATTTACGTTGATATTTCTATGTTATTGTTATTTGCTAAGCTGCTGCTTCCTTGCTTCCCTGGTGGACTAAATGTTATTATTTCCCAAATAAAATCATATGTTTTTACTTTTTATCCCTATATGGTATGCAAATTTTTTCTCATCTCTTTGAGAGGACAAAATGGTATGATTGTTTCTTACAATTCTGCTGTACAGCAATGATGGAAAGTACATTCTTACGGGAGGTGAAGATGATTTGGTTCAAGTTTGGAGCATAGAAGATCGGAAGGTTGTAGCATGGGGAGAAGGGCACAACTCATGGGTAAGTATGCTGTCAAATTAATCAGGCCCATATTTGATTATGGGCTGCAGCTGGCTCTTTAGTCCTCAAGTCATGCTTCTGACAGGTTAGTGGAGTGGCTTTTGATCCGTATTGGTCAGCTCCTAATTCAGATGGCACAGAAGAGACTGTCATGTACCGGTTTGGTTCTGTTGGTCAGGTATGTTGAAAATATTTACTCTTCTGCTGGTTTTCTTTTAACTTTCTGTTGGTACAAGGAAAATCTCCAACTTCTCAATACATGTGTTTCTGACAGTTTGTATTACTAAAAGGGATTTACTAAAATATATACTGTACCTGATCATTGGCCTTCTGTTGGAGCAGTTTTCTTTCTCTCTCTCTTTCTTTCTGTTTTGTGCTAAAACTTATCTTCCGCCTAACAAGTTGCCAATTACACTGGTGCTTTTCAAAAATTTCAATGCCTTTGATTGCTTATTTTATATTATTTGGCATCCTATCAAGGCTGTATGGATAAAATTGTAATGGCTGATCACAGATACTGTTTAGTTCACGTACCAATTTGCAACATTAATAGTATATTTGGTTCAAATGTATAGAGGTCCTTGTGAATTCAATTGATGATGAGGCGATCATCTTTATAAAGTTCTGTGTTTATTTTTCTGATTTGCTAAATCTACATGTATATGCTTGTATCCATCACTTTTCCAACACATGTCCAGGACACACAATTGCTCCTGTGGGACTTGGAAATGGACGAGATAGTAGTGCCATTACGAAGGCCTCCTGGAGGTTCTCCCACTTATAGCACTGGAAGCCAGTCATCACACTGGGATAATGCTTGCCCAATTGGCACCCTGCAACCTGCTCCTAGCATGCGAGATGTCCCGAAAATTTCACCGCTAGTTTCTCACCGTGTTCACACAGAACCCCTTTCTGGTTTGGTTTTTACTCAAGAATCAGTTCTTACAGTCTGCCGAGAAGGGCATATCAAAATTTGGATGAGACCTGGGGTTGGAGATAGCCAGACAAACAATGTTGAAACCGTGTTTGGTAACAGCCTGAAGGAGAAGCCTTCAATATCTAGTAGGGTTGCCAATTCAAGCTACAAGCAATGACTAATATGTCACCAGAGCCTTGGCAAACACATCTTTTTCTTCTTTTTTTTAATCTGACTTACTTTTCTATTTGCTTGGGTAACCGATCATGTAATCATCCAGTTGGTTGTTTTAAAACTAAAGCCCTTGATCTTAGACCAACTAGTTTTTATTGTATAGACTAAATGCCGTTGAAGGCACTAAGAAAATTGGAGAGGGTAAATCCCTTTTGTAAGTACACAAAAGCTGGTGCTACTGCTAGGTTATACCTAATTGCGGACAGGAATAATTTGAGGTTTGTACATCATAGCAGTGTACTGCTTGTTTGATGATTATATTTCAAGCTCTTGTTGAATCTTTATTGCTAGGACCTAGCCCTATTACTATTTTGGGAAATTTATCTAAAATAGCACCAAAAAGGCTTATAACGAAAAGAAAAGAAAAAACGATTATCCCCTTCAATTTAAAAGCGTGTGGGTTGGTGTCGGGTGTAATTTTTGTTATGAGTATTAGGGATAATGGTTTTTTTTATAAATAAGTGCATAGCATAATTCTTATCATAGATAAAATATCATTTTAACTCTTGTAAATAATGTGACAAAATGTGTGTTAAACACACATTTTCGTAAATGCAATAAACATACTTTGTTTTATGGAATATTGTTTATTGATGCAGGGCACTTTTATAATTTCTACATGTTCCCCTTAATATATTCCATAGTAACTAGGCACGGCTATGACACATTAGTTCGTCCATGAAAAACATCTAGTAAGTATTCATCACTATGATGTCACTAAGTTAATATTTGATTAGTAAAATAAAAATAAAAATAATAATTATAAAAATTAAATTTAATAAAGATAATATTTTATTATTATTATTATTATGTTTGTTTGAGTAGTTAAATTAAAATAATAATAAATATTAAAATAAAATTTATAAAATTATAAATAAAAAAATAATAAATAATTATATAAATGTACGAGAAAGATAGAGCATCACAACGTACTCTTGAAATGTGAGATAAATTAAAATTTTTACTATTAAATTATTTCATATTAATAATCAAACCATATACATGAATATCCTAAAATATTTTCAATATCATTCTTATTATTGAATAGTAAAACATAATCTTAATGTTTTACTGTTTATATATGACAAAAAATTAATCTTTATTAAAATAACAAATATAAAATACAATTAAAAATATTTTTTTTTTGTTATCACACAATGATAACAAAACTAATTAACCAAACAATAGCTAATGGAACTGTGGCCTAACGAATATGACACCATAATATAAAGTGGAAGTATCAGTTTCGAGACTTGAAAATGTAAATGTTAAAAATTCGATAGAAAAAAAAACCAAGCAATATGAACTCAGAAATGATACAACACAATATGACCTTACCTATTTAACTTGAATTAACTAATTAAATTAAAATTATATTACTATTTTACTTTTTAAATCTACACAACATAAACTAAATAAATTTAATAGATTTTTTATCAAAGTAATGTAATTCTGTTGATTTTTTGTGATAATATAATAGCTTACGTGATAACAGCCCTAACATGAATGACCACGACGTAATTATTAAATTAATATTAATTAATTAATGTGATAAATTTAATGTTTTATTTAATTTATGTGGTAAAATATAATTAAAAAAATATGTGTAAATAGGATAAAATTTTGTAAAAATAAGATAAAATTTTGGTTAGGTAGAGAAAAAAAGTGCAGACATCTTTCGTATAAAATGGGTTAAATTTTGAATACTTAGAAAGTTTTATTTTTTTCAAGTAAATCTATGAAAATACTATCGAATTATTATGTTTGTTTCGTTCAAACCATTAAATTATTTTTCGTCTCATTTTAACCACCAAACTTATAAAAAGTTTTATTTATATCATTCTGTAAGTATTCTTCTAACAGTATCACACATAGTTTTAAAATAACTTAAATAATTAAATAATATATTTAAAATAAAAATTTATACTACAATTTATGACGATATTAGACAGAAGTTAACATAATAATATAAATGAAACTTTTTTATGAATTAGATGGTATTAATTAAACGAAAAATAATTTCATGATATGAACAAAATAAATGCAATAATTCGAAAGTGATTTTATAAGTTTACCTTTTTTATTTTAAATACACATAGAATATAGTTAACAAGTACCATTTTTCACGCCTAATATTAAGCTTTTTAGTGATGTTTTAAATTGGTTCAATCATGTCTCATATACTTTGACTTATTCTCAAATATCACCCTTGTGTTAGAAAAAATCTAAAAAGATGGGACAAAAGTTAACAGGTGATTCGGATATATGTTTGAATTGAACATGTTATAAAGGAGGGAGGTGATTAAATCAAAATGCAACCTAGAATGGGTCGTGATGATATTTGACAAAAATACAAGGGAAGCTAATGTTATATTTTTTTATCCTGTGTCGGTCTTTATCAGCTTTTTTTAATCTTTTAGGACATAATTGAGTGTGTTTGAGAATAACTCAAAGTAAAAGAGAACTAATTGAGTTAATTTAAAACATCACTAAAAAGATTGATATTTGAGCTAATTATCAATATATATATATATATATATGTGTGTGTGATTATCAATGATCACCCTTATATATAGCTAAAATATCAATCTAGTCAGTCATATTTCAATTTAGCTTGGTCCTCTCTATTTTGAGTTACTCTCGAAGGCACCATTTTTGTGTCAAAAAAAGAAGCTTAGGCGTGATTTAAAAATATATTATTTTATTAGATTAATTATCATCAATGTTTGTGGTATTTTTGTCCAAATATTATCTCGAATTATGTCAAGTTTTATTTTAATTTAATCATTTTTCTCATTGTTTTATATCAGATTCAAACCCTTATTGTCATAATTGAACATAGCAGGAATCAAAATTTTAACCATTTTTTTTCAACAGGGACTTGCGTTGAATCCTCTATAAAATAGTATACAGGTGATTGAAAGAGACCTGCCCTATTCAATTGTCCACAAGGACTTAATTTACTTTTTATTTGTATTCAAAATGAAAATTAAAATTATTTTTTTAACAAATAGCATTTAGCCCAATGGAATTAAACTTACTTGCAATTTAATCTCTTAGACTCATTATGATTATTTATCGTGTAAGTTATCGATTTTTACATACAATTGCATGAAATACATTTAATAATTTTGTTGACATGAGTTTATTCACGTACTCATTAACTCTCCTATAACTTATATTAGAAGTTGATAATTGATTTTGAAAGATTATAAAACTTAACTAACTTTGATTGCTTAATTGTATTGAGTTAGGGAAACATCTATTATTAGGGTTGATTGTAGCTGATTTAGTGGGTTATCGACAATGTTTAAAAAATTGACGATAACATCAACAATATCGTACTATTGTCATTATTTGGAACATTTTGACTTCAAAACTTGATATCCATATCTTTTGAATAAATTGTAGCAAAATTATCAAAAATATCATCAATTTTTTATTTAATTATCATTATAGTTAATTCTATTTTTGGTTAAAATATCGTAAATATTATAGATATTGTTGCTAAAATTTTATTAAAATATCTATAAAAATCGACTATATATGTAAGATGAGGTTCATTGATCAAAGTGTCATAACAAAGAAAATATATTCTTTATCAAAGAAATTCTCTTCATGCTGTTGAGATTTATCTATTATAATAGTTAATGTAATTAGATAGTATAGTTACTTATTTCACATCTTTTGATTATTTATTCTACAATATTTTGCAAAAAACACATTTTATCATACAATATTTTTGTAAGTCTTGTAGTCCTTTGTGTCTTTGTTAGCTTATAATATGCAAAATATGAAGTGTGTTTAATTTACTTAGTGTATCTGTATTCCTCTACGTAAGGTTGGTTATAGATAATCAGTAATGTATACACGTACATAGTTAGATACACTTTGTATGTGAGCATATTTACACACATCTCGGGTTTGGTCTTCATAGTATGTCAAGCTTGATCGTTGATATTTTCGCTCTTGTTTTACATTACGTGTGTAGGTATTTGTGAAAATTACTCGATAATTTTTTTAAACGAAAATTGAAATTATTGTGTGCCATGCCTAGTCCCTCGTCGGATCACTTCGTTGGGGGTCAACGAGACCCTCATTGATGTAACACAAAAGCTTCAATAACTTCTATAAATTCCCCTTCTCTTTGTGTTTGTTAATGAGAAAAATCACCGCAGAGTACTGTCAAATTCACATCTCATTTTTTTTTATTCCATATCACTATTATCTTAAGTGTTATTTGGTATTAGTGATTACTGAGTGAGAAAAATCATGCTCTTGAGTGATGAGTATTCGAGATGGTGTTTGCTAGTGGGTGGTCATGGTTGAGTATATTTCCCACATTGGTTGTTAATTGTATGCTAAGCTTTGCTCGACGAATAATCCCAAGAGCACTATTGTCACCAAAACTATAAATAGTGGTGGGAGGAATACTGTGTTTAATAAGACTCTTTAGCTCAATGTTCATACTATAGAGTCTTTCTTCAAATGTGAGATATGGATACTTATCAGAGTGAAGAATTATCTCGAAAACCAATAACTAGGTTTTGCTTTGGTACCTTTATTTAAAGCCCTCATGAAGAATGAGAGGCTATAAAAAGAGTTTCTCTTTCTTCAACTGATCTATTCCATTCTCCAATTGGCTTTGTTCAATCATATCTCTCATATACTAAAGTTTCGCCTAAATTCATCTCTGTTTTCAGCACACATTTTACTACATTTGACTTGAAAATATCCAAGTTAGGACGAGATGGTTGGGGCTTCTTAACAAGAGGGTAGTTGTGATATTATTTCAGATGAGATACTAAGGCTAAATCGTGACGAACCTGGTGTTCTATCCATGCATGTTGATCATGATTCTTTGGGTTCTCATTTCAAGATTACCTTTGTAGCTAATCATAGTCTTGATAGATCTGTTCATCAACTTTCTAGAATGTGGTCTAGATTTTATTTACATTTGAACTGTGGTCAGACTCAGTATGTTGTTCTTGATATATGAAAATTTCATTGTCAAGTTCAACTAGTTTCTTCTCGTGACATAGTTGTGACATTGTATTTGTAGGAAACATGTAGTTTTTGGAAAGCTTATATGTGGACATGAAGTATTGAGAGAGATTTAAAATGTAGATAACATAGATGGGACTCTAACTATGACGATGAAAATATCATATATGGTAAATGTCAAGTGGGTAGGAATAAATAGTGCTTCTAGGAAGAACATAGTATGCTTGGAATATTGCTCAATAAACTTGTCCTAATAATCTACTTGTTACTATCTGTAGACAAAAAAAAAAGCAAGCAGGTCAGAAAGTGGAAAGGATGCTTCTTCTAATGATAATAGTCGTGAAGTAAAGTAGAAAAGAAAGCACAAAAGATCTTCAAAAGGAAAGACATAGTTTTATTGCTACATTTGAACTGCATCTAATGATCTATATCACTTGTAATCGTTAGATACTAATGATATATAATAATGCTCATTTTAATAAAAGTTATCAGTTTTGACTTGTAATTACACTCTTAAATTTAATATAATGACTTTTATTTTTCTCAATTTATTTTAATTTACATCAAAAAATGAGTTTAATTGAAATGTATATGATCACGATTTAAGTAAAACCGAGACGATATTGTAGTAGTGGCTTAGCAAAAAAAAATTTGGAAGCTTTCTTTTTTGTTTGATTTTGTGTTATGTCACAACTAGCACGATAAAGAAAGCATTATGTTAAAGGGACATCAACCTTAGTTTTATTTTCACTATAGATCCTATATAATAATTGTATTTATCATCTTTTTGATAGATTTTAGTGAGAGAAATATTTTTTCATACAAAAATAACAAAAGGGAGATTGAGAGGATCACAAATTGTTGGCAATTTCGTTGGCAAATTTTAGGACATATTGGTTTTCATGTTGTTATATTGGGGAAGTTTCTTCAAGTTGAAGAAATCCAAAAACTTGCAATTTTGAAAGTAAAAATTATTCCAATTAGCAAAAAAGAAAAAAAATCCAAGCTTATGCACATTTAGTATATATATTTATGTGATTGTTTGATGTAGTGCCTCTAAATTTGTCACGAGAGCAAGCTAGAAAATGTTATCATTTTATTATTTCTTTAACTATTTAATTTTGAGTAAAATTCCAATAAGTTTATGAAAATATCCCCAAGGAAAAGTAAAGTTAAAATAAACATTTCAAAGTTGCTAAATTCAAGAACTACTTGACAATTACACCACCGACCATCCTCTCGTTTCCATCTAGTATCATTATTCATCATTTGAAAAGGTTAAAACACAAGTGAATGAGCTAAAGCTCAATAAGTAAATTTGCATGAAATATACACCATTATCGACATAAACAGATTTCATGAAAATGTTTATTTTCTTGTATTTACTCATACCCTTTTTAATTTATTCAAGTATCATCCCATAGTTAACTTATCATTTTCATTTCCTTTAGAGTAGGGCCCTTATGTGATACCTATGCTATTGGTAACCAATAAGTAATGGTTTTTGAAAGATATTCTAATTACTGAATGCATGGATTATCGTACTCGGGGCATTACATGAGTGTGGTCTAACCAAGTTATCGCACACATATATTAGTGATCCAAAAAGGACTTATCATCTCTTATGGCCATACAATCTTTTATTCCTTTAAATTTTTTGGGTTTTTAGTCCATTCCGCAATATTTGCCCACTCATGCATCAAAACGTTTAACCATACGTGTTTCTTATTTCATACTTCAAGATGTGTTCAATATATTCAGAATGCATGTATGATATGGACATTCAAAAAGTAAGTGTGTATATATGAGCATATATCATATTGTCATCCAATTTTAGGATCACATAATTCACATTATCACATAACATACACATAAAACTACACCAGTATAAAAAAAGTTGGGATCTTCATTCTTGGATCCTATAGCAAAAGAAAAATACAAATAAATTACTTAATCCCAAATAAGGCTATCTAAAACTTTGCAAAAGTGTATGGATTTTTTGTGGTCCTCACCAACATCTTGCTAAACCCTTATTATGAACTTTTCAGTGGTGGTTGGCAAGCCCTCAGCTACATTTTAAAAATTCGTACAATCCTAATATTTAATCCTAATTAAAAGATAAAGATACCCTTGAAAAAAGTAAATAGGGTTAGGAATTTTACAATCCTAAACCTCAAAATAAGTTTCATCCTTGAATCTTACTTATTGAACAGGTGGGATTTTTGGCATGCATCTCAACATTGGTTTCCCATGTTGCTTCCTCGACTACATGATTTCTCTAAAGGATTTTTACCAGGTGAATGCTTTTTGTTCCTTAAGTTTTTTACTTCGAAGTCCAAAATTTGTACTGGCACCTCTTCATAAGAAAGATTCTTTCTAACATCCAACGGTTCTTAAATTATAATGTGATAAGGGTGTTTAATGTATACCATACTAAGGATAAATAAATACGTTATGCACTCTAGACAAATTTGGTCAATAGTGTCAATCTGAAGGCTAGATTTCCAACTCACTCAAGGATTTTGAAAGGTCCAATAAAGCATGGGATAAGCTTACCCTTATGTATAAATCTCATCACTCCCTTCATTGGTGATATATTGTGTAAGACCTTATAACCAACCTCAAAATCCAATGGTCTCCTCGACTTTTTTGCATAGCTTTTTTATCTACTCTATAAGAATGCACTAGCAATTTCATAATATAACCTCTATTATCTATTGTACAATCTCTGATCCAAGTAACCTCATTTCTCCTACCTTCCATATAAAGTTTAATAAGGTGACATCCCAATAGTTTCTTGCTAGTTATTGTGTTGTAGGAAAATTCTACCAATTATAAGAATTCATCACAAGAGCCTTGAAAGTCAATCACACGCGCATTTAACAAGTCTTTATGGATTTTATTTGTTCTTTCTTATTAATCATCCATTTGTGGGTTAAAAATAGTGTTAAATCTCAATTGCATACCTATGGCTCTTTCCAAGCTTTCTCAAAAGATGTATTTGAACTTGAAATTTTGATCTAACATAATGGATATTGGAATTCAATGGAACCTTATGATTTTTTTGACATATAGTTGTGCACATTAATCTGCATTATAGGTGTCCTTTACTGGAAAGAAGTGTGTTGATTTTGTGAGTCACCCTACTATGATCCAAATCGAATCATTCCCCTTCTTCATTCTGGGTAAATCAAGAATAAAGTCCATACCCATATGTTCCCATTTTTACTCTGGCACCAAAACTCTTTGGAAAAATTCTAATCTTTTGTCGATTCCAACTTCAATCTTCAACTTTTTAATAACTAGGTCTTGGTCCTAAGCTTCCTTGACTCTATCTAAGAGAATAGATTAGACTCTCATAATAACTAAGTAGACAACATCCTTTATGTAGATAATCTCTTGCTCAAACCTTTGGTTATCATTTTTAAAAGGAGTGAAAAAAAACCTCATAAATGTTAGAACTCCTGAGGATTTTAAGCTTAAAGCACTTAAAACATTTGTGACCACATTTGCTTTTCTAGGGTGATAGGTAATGCTACAATCATAGTCCTTAATTAATTCCAACCCATCAACTTTGTCTCATGTTTAGATCCTTCTGTGTGAAAATGTACTTAGTACTTTAGTGATATGTAAATATCAAGCATTTCACCCATACACATAATGTCTCTAAATCTTCAAAGAGAATACCATTGTAACCAAATCAAGATCATAAGTAGGGTTGTTCTTCTTATAGTCTTTTAATTGATGTGAAGCATAAGCAGTCACTTTTTCATGCTGCATTAACACATAACCCAAACTCATCTTAAAGGCATCCCTATAGACGACAAAACCCTCTATATCATATGGAATTATTAAAATAGGTGCTGAAGTCAAAAAATTTCTCAATTCTTGAAAACTACGTTCAATTATTCTAGTACAAGTGATACTTGACATTCTTCCTTGTTAACTAGGTCAAGAGTGCATCAATTTGTGAAAAGTGATGTGCATGTCATGTGACCTTAAATGGATCATAAATATGATTTTGCAATCACTTTTCAAAATAATAGAACTAAAATATTATTAAAAATAAATAAAAATCCAAATCTTATTTTATTAATAAGTATATGATTAATACGATCACCCTCCTTATATTTTATTACTATATTATGCCATTCCCTTGGTTTGATTTAATATTTGTGTGTATATATACACACACGTGTATAAAGTGCAAAGTTCAAGAATTTTTTTATGTTAGTTAAAACCTATTTGTTTTTTATCAATTAATTTATTATTTAACTGATAATAAAAAATAAGACAAAATAATTAACCATGAAAAAATTATTTATGTTACTTAAAATAAATAATCTTGTATAAAAAACTTTAATTTGAAAATTGTCAATATCTTAACTACTAATAATTTATTTTTTAATTTATATTACTTAATCGATAAAAAAATAAAAATTAAGATAATTAACTAGAAAAAATAATTATTATTTAAGTTACTTAAGATAGATAATCTTATATAAAAAAAGATAACTAATTATAATCCAGATACTTACCAATATTTTATATGTTAATATAGTTTATTATTTAATTTATTAAAAAAAATTAAATAAATTATACAATAATTAAAAAAAATTATAGTAATTACTTTAAAATATATGGATAATTTTATTCAAAAATTATAAAGCGTGAAAAATTGTTATATATAATATAAGTTAAGGCAAAAATTCATTTTTTCCTCACATATATTAACAAAAATTCTAAAGAGAATATATTCTTTCAAAAATATCTATTTATCACAAGTTTATAATAAATCATAAATAATATATCGCAGTATTATTAGTAAGTATAACTGAACTCATATAAATGCATACAATAGAAAGTTGATAAGTTAGTTATAATTATGAGAGATTTGTACCTTTTAAATACCTATATTCATATTTTGATACTTTTTTTTACCTATATTCTCAATTAGTATCTTTGAAATACTCTTATTTAAGTTATTGATATATATTTTGATAAATTTTAACAATAATCTCAATGAATTATGGTATTTTAGAGGTAATATTATCATTAAAATTGACCAAAATAAATAACTTAAATAAGAGTGCTTCAAAAAAACTAGTTAAAAATTAAAATAAAAAAATATCAATACAAATGCTTCAAAAATACTAGTTAAAAATTAAAATAAGAAATATCAATACAAAAATAGTATTACCTCAAATATACCAATCCAATCCTAGAAGATGATATATAATAATGATCAATTTTCTATTCTTTTCAACCGTTCTATTATTTTATCTTCGAATGTCTTCTTAGAAAAAAAAAATCTTAATATACTTTTTTTAAAAAAATTAATTCTAATGTGTTATCATGTGATTGATAGACTACTTGAATCCATAGGCAGCAGACGTCCTAGATTCTGCCTACTCTCCCAAGCAGATATCACCACCCTGTAATCTGTTCTTTGATCGTATCCTAACACACATATGAAGATTCTCTGCAGTATGTGTTAGTAAGTGCGATGATGTGTTATTTAATCAAATAAAATTAAAAATTAATAAAAAATGTAGGAAAAAATAAAATAATTGATAAAATAAATATTCTAAAAACAATAAATAACAACTCTTCCCATCTAATCTCTCTGATCAAGTCTCCCAAGTTATTCTATCCAAACAATTATTATTGAAAACACCCATTATCAAATCAGCCGTTCTTTTGACGTTAATTGGTCTTAACAATTATATATATTTAATATAATTTATTTCCTTCTACTAAACCCACCAACGTTATAAAGGACAAGATTGCTGTGCCCAATTTTTTTTTTTTTTGAGGATTTAAAATAATTTTTTATTAAATAAAAAATTATTTTATTAATATAACCTAAATGCATTCCAATCACACGCCTAAAACTTTAGATTTCGGGAAAAAAAAACAATAAGAAATAAACAAGTTGATGAGATTGATGCCCAAATATGTCAGAATAGGACTACTACTCAGAGCTAGACAAAAAAGGCATAAATAATAATATTTTTTTTCACGATTCAATCACGTATAAATTAAATAATTTATATATCATAATTAGTTAATTTTATAAATAATCATTTAATATATCAATTTTAAATTCAATTAATAATTAATATTTTATTTAATCCATATATAAAATTAACGCGTATATCGATAAAAACCATGCAAGTAAAAGTTAAGCAAGTTAAAACAAGAAGAGAAATACAAGAATTACAACAATAACGAGACGTGGAGACGTCGAGAACAAAGCTAGCTAGCACATGGCTTGCCAACTAGGAGTTTTCTATTGGTTCAGTGATTTCAAACATATACACATCTTGGGTCCCCCATTTTTCTCTCTCCCAGATTGGCTTTTGTCTCTGAATTTATGTTTATAAGATTGATCTCTACCTGTGATCGATCCTCCAACTCGGTCTTCAACTCAGTGCCACTGTAATATTAATTAGTTGATTTAAGACTTCAGTGGTTGGTAGTGAATTGGCTCAATCCCATTGAATTAGCAAACTTGGCTAATTGTTGAGGCAAGTATTGCCTTTGTGAATTATCTCCTCCAGCTCCCACACCCAGAAAATCTCTTGTTAGTTGATTTAATGAAAATAATGATGATGATGATGATGTGTCATTTGCTTTTCCAATATTATTAAAAGTACTGTTTGATGAATTTGGAAGTAGTAGTGATGAGCTCATTAAATTTGAACTAGTAGTACTTACTAATGGAAGTACATCACCAACAATATTATTATTAATTGAAGAAGAAGAAGAAGAACTCATTATAACCCCACAAGTGTTGCCAAAGAAAGATGGGTTGCTTCTAGTTGAACCCATTTGTGCTGCTTTCTGAAGAAGGGCAGTTGCAGACATGGGAATAGAACAAGACTTTGATGTCATTTGAACCATTTCAGGCAAAACATGATGAGTAGTACTAGAGTTTGAAGGAGATGGGTAGAAATTTGAATTACTAATAGGGATGTCTTTGGGAACATTGAACAGAGAATTTTCCTGATTAAGCCAAATTGACAATCTGGGTTTTTGTTGATCATCATCATTATAAAGATTATTCCCAGCAGCATTGAAATCTGGTCGAAAACAACTTAAACTATATGGGGAAATTGTTGAAACATCTTCAACTCCTTGACACACATTAAACCCGGTTTGTAATAAACCCGGTTGAGGAATATTAATCATGTTGTTTGAGTTGTTGTTGTTGTTTAGCATATCGTTTCCAAAGTTGAGATTTGTTGCTCCAACTGATGCGAATCTAGCACTATCTTCAGCTAGGGCATCACAAAATGCTCTATGGGTGATGAAACTATCTTTCCTTTTTTCCACAAAAAAGAAAAAGAAATAATTATTCATTTTATATAATTTTACTATAATTACCTATAAATGAACGCATTAAATTCGAAACAATAATCCCATGAAAAGATTATATGTGGGTTTTCAGAGAAACGTTAAATACACTTATTTATATTCCTATTAATTATATTATATCAAATAACATGATTTTTTTGAAAAATAAACAATTTTCTAGAGAAAAGTGAGAGAAAAAAAATTAACGTATAGCTCTCTCTATTCTCTATCTTATACTGATTTCCTTGTACGTGCACCATATCAATTAATTCAAAATCAATCAATAATTTTTATAAATGAAATATACCTTGAAAATAGAGTACCACAATCACACTTGTACTCTCTAGTTCCACAAGTCTTGGAATGAGCTTTCCAGTCAGATTGAACTGCATATTTCTTAGAACACTTTTCACACTTCCACTTCTTCTCGCCGTGTTTCCTGCTAAAGTGCTTTTTTATTCCAGTGAGGTCGCCTAGGGCTCTAGATGGATCATGGTGGACACAAGTCTTTTCTGGGCAAACATAGACCTTCCTCTTAACTGGTTCTTTATTTGTTCTTTGTTTAAGTTTCCATGGAAGATTGTGACCTCTTCTATGAAGCTGTAAATTCTGATCTCTTTGAAAACCTTTGTTGCATATTTCACATATGAATCTATTGGTTGCCATTAGCGTCTTTGGAGATAAGGCAATAACCTCAGAATCTGGATCTGTTTAATTCAATAAAGTATCATAATTATTATTTTCATAAAATAAAAATAATTCATTAATTATAATTTTATCTAAAAATAATGATCAAAATCAAGCGTAATTAATTATAGTAGTAATTAAGCTTGCCTGGTGTTCCTGGGAGATTTCTCTTCTTCTTGTTAGTTGATGGATTTGGATTTTTGGGTTTTGGGTTTAGGTTAGGATTTCCAGAAATTGTGTCTTGTTGATGAGAAAACACTTCGGCTGAACTAATTGAAGTGGGTATTGAAAACCCATCAGTACTACCGACCATGTTATGAATCATATGTATGTATCTGGGTTTTGAAAAACTGTTTTAGTGTTTTTGTAATTATTACAGAAAAACAACAAGTAGTTTTTAGAAAAAAGGGGTAATTACAACAGACAGAAGAGGCTAAAAAACAAGGGTTTATCCAACCACAAGAAGCAAAAGATAAATCTTTTGGAAATATTCAAACCCTAGTTCTGCCAAAAGACATCCAAAAAAAGCTCGAAAGGATTTGAATGAAAACTGAACAAAACCCAAACTATATCACTAGAGCTTGCTTCGGACACTTCTTAAGAAAAGAGAGATCTGGTTTCTCACTTGCCTCGTTTGTTTTGTTTTCAAAATTAAAAGAAAAAACAAATATTGCTATAAATTAAAGAGAATATTTTTTCTCTCTCTCCCCTTTATTTTTTTTTTTTGGAAAAAGAAAATGTTTCTTATGGCAAATAAAGGTGTCAAAATTTTATTTGCGAAAACAAAATCATACAACACTTTAGTTAGCCTTATCCAACCATCTGAATTATAATATCACAAATTTTCCATATCTAAACTCATAATAATACATTGTATATAATTGAATTACTTATAAAATAATAAGTAAATTACGTGAAAATATGATATATATATACATAAATTAATATATGTTATGTGCAATTGTATAGTATTTGATTTAAAGTTTTAAAATAACAAATATATTACATATATATATATATATATTATCAAATTATCCTCAAAATTTCACGTTAATTTATAAATAATATAGATGTACATATTTAATTATTTTCTTATATATATAACTAATATATTATTTTAAGATTTAAAACCTCAAACTCATAATATATATTTGATTATGTATTAATTATTTAAAAATTAAATTAAATTATAACTTTTACAATAAGAAATTAAAAAACATTTTTTTATTAATATGCCACATTAATAAGATAAAATTATGTTTAATTACGTGACATAATTTTTATCGTATATAATATTTTATTTTAAATTTTAAAAAATATATATATTAATAAATATATGATTTTAATGTTATATTATAATAAATATTTTTTTTATTTAGAAAAATTAAAAATACATCTAACCTTTAAATTTTAACCCCTTTCAAAGGTATACGAATGCTCATAGTTTTTTTTTTTTCCTTCTAATTTTATTATCACTCTACTTGCTATTTCAAAGCACATGTAGCGTAGTGTGTGTAGTTTTGTATCTTCTTGAAATTCTATATTTCTGAGGTGTCAGAAGTAGCTTTTTGTCACAGATTTCAACTATGTTTTAAACTTGGCCATTGAAAAAGGCTACGATTTTATTTAATTATTATTTTAGAAACCCAAAAAATATACAATAAAGGAGAGAAAAATATTGCATAATTCACGTAAAAAATATCATTTAATTTTTTTAAAAAAATTAATTAATCTTTTATTTTTGTAAAAAAAATTATTTTTTATTTTTATTTTAAATAAAATAATATTATTTTTTCAATACTTTATTTATTGATAAATTTTTCTTGTAAAACTATTAAAATATTAAATAAATAATAAAATTTATTATTCTTTACTACATTTTGTAAAATATAAGACACTAAATATTAAAATATTTTTATAGTATCACATCTTATTAAATATAAATTCAATAAGTAGAAACTAATAGTAGTAAAAAAATTTGTTAAATGAGTACAAAAATGACTTATAATAATTATATATGCTGTATGTTAGAGTTTTCATAAAATTGAATAATTTTTTTATTTTAAAAATTATTTTTTCACATTATATATAATTAATATAACGATAAATTTGTAATATTTTTAAGTAATTGAAATAAATTAGGATATGGATGCATGATTGTATTATAATTTAGAAGAATAATATTATATTGGATATAAAATTAAAAAGTAAAAATATTGAGTATTGATAAAATAAAAAAGAATAAAAAAAGAGCAGAATATCCAGAAAAAGGATACTGAGAAAAGTGAGTTGCCTTTAAGAAGTTAGATCAGGTATTTAAATGATTATGCACTAATTAATGTCAGTCATAAAATTAGCAAACAGAGATGAAACAGAGAGGAGTCAATCAAGAAGGGTGAGTCCAAATGAAGTTCCCTAGGCAACTGATAGGATGGTCCGTGATACCTCTGTCTCTCTATGAGGGGGCTTGTTTTTAGGGGTCAACAAGGAACTGTAATTTCTGTAAAAACATCCATCTTCCTAGAAAGTATAATATCGAGAAATTCATGATTTAGTATTTTAATCCAACAAAATTTTAAATTAATATAATTTATTACAGAAAAAAATAATTTAATTAGTAAAATATATATTTTAAAGCAATGAGTTACTTCTATATTTCATTTCCTTTCTTATGATTTAAAAACAAGAATCTGTCTCTAAGATTTAAATTAAATTATAAATATTATAATATAATATTATTGATAATTATAATTATGATAATATTTTAATTGAAATAAAAAAGTGACTATTATTACAATCAAAATATTAAATGTTAACTGTTTTTAAAACTAACTAGATATATTATTTTCTAGGTTTCTTAAAAACTATCAAAATATATCATTATTACCTTGATAGAGGTAAGTATAAATAAAAAATAATACAAAAAATATATTAAATTATTTTTTAAAAAAAATTTACCTCCAACATTTTGAAATCCCTCTAAATCCTAATTATCCAAATAAAAAAATTAGAACAAAAAAACGAAAAGCATGAAATAGTCATGTTCTAATCTGATTATCACTAAAAACCATTACAAGAGAAATTATTTTTAAGGAGAAATCATTTTATCGAAAAAAAAAACCATTTAGATTTGTTAGCAAAAATATTTTCTCAACAAAATTATTTGTCAGAAAGGTCGTCCCAATACCCTATCATAGAAAAATATTATCGATAAAGTCAATATTTATTGGTAAAATTATTTTTCCAACAAAATATTTTCATCTACAAGGTAAATTGTAGGGAAAAAAATTTCCTCTTCACAAAGTTTGTTAGTAAAAACAGTTTTTCCAATAAAAAAATTGTTTAAAAAATCATTTTCATCTACAAATTTGTCAACAAAATCCCTAATTTGCCTAATTTGAAAAAATATAAAGGTAAAAATAATATAACTCAACTTTTGATCCATTCATATTTTCAATAAAATATTTAAATATTATAATGTCTTATTAAAGTTATAAAATTACAACAAAAAATTAACTAGTTAAGTAAACTAATTTAACTAAATAAAAGAATTTTACATTGCTTTGCAGATAGTCAATACAAATAAGAACACATTGACCCTGAAAAAGCTTCAAATAAAGCACCATCCATATACTATGTGTGTTGTCATCTTCCATCCATTTTTCAAATACAACCACTTTCTTCTTCAGATGCTCAAAGCTAAGTCCCTTAGAAATAAAACATTTAGCATTTAGATAGTTCAACTAAACTAGAACGTGAAGAGAGTTATACTGATTTTCTGTGTGAGCGACAGTAACATTGTCATCTTTCATATTTATATAGCTAATAAATAAAACCGAAAAATTCTGCAATCATCCTGTTTATTTGCACAAAAGAATTCATATTTCTAAACAAAATTATGAAACATCAGACTTTTTTCTGTTGCAAGAAACTGATATTCGTTTGACCCAAAAAAAAAAAAAACTGATATTGGGACTATTGTTTGTGCAGTAAAGTGAAAATGTAAAGTTCTTTTACAATAAACTAAAAGAATTCTGGGCAACTATGATAATCCTGATATGTATTCAATAAGGACTGAGGAGGCTTTTTGTATTCAATGGGATTGGTCGGGATTTAACCTAGGTTAATATTTTGTTTAAAATGATTTATTAACTTTTAATTCACGTACAAATTATAATATTTTGTTATTTTTGATAAAATTTAAATGTAAATTTGTATGAAACAATTACATTTTTTTGATATATTTGAGTATTAAGAAATAACTATTCTTATTTTTAATCAAAAAATAATTTTTTAGTATATAATTAGAGTTTATTATTTCTTAAATTTGTAAAATATAATAATTATTTAAATTATATTGATTCTAAAATTACAAAAATACTATAATTTAAATTTTAAACCATAGATACAATATGGTTGTTAAAACAATTATACATCTAATTAACATTAATGATTATTTTTTGACACATTATATTTTAATTATTGATTATATTAATTAATAAAATTTCTTGACTATAAAATATTACTTTTCACTAACTATTATTAAATGATAACATTTTTCTTTATAAAAAGATAATGACTATATTGAATAATTATATTAAGAGGTTTATAAAATATATGATTTTGAATAAAACAATTACAAAGACTTGTCTTATATTGAATATATCGATTATATATAATTATGATTGGCCTTCAAATAATTATGAATTATGTTTATAATAATTTTTATATATTTGTACACTTATTTAATACATTTGTAAATGAGACTTGATCTCTAAACCTTCGATATGTTAAAAAAATATATTATAAAGTTACAACTTGTCTCTAGTTTATAAGTCTTATATTTACTATTTAATATTCTAAAATATGTACGATTTAACTCTATCTAAAAAACATTTCTAACTCTACGGTTGCTTTTTTATGTTATTATAATCTAATTTTTTTCAATTATGGGTCAGTTATCAAGGCTAAGCGTATGTAACTTGTAAAGAGTCAAAAACCAAATATATCATTTTTTAAAGACTTGTTTTATAAGAAAGTTAATTCTGGACTTTAAATTTTTTTAAACGATTTTTCAATTAGGTATGTTTGATAACAATTTTTTATTTTGACTTTCACTTTTTTGAGGAATTATTAGAAAAATATGGGATGATTTATAAATCTTTAAAAATAATATTTTCCAAATAAATTTCTAGTTTTTTATTTTTTTTCATTTGTATCAAAAAAAAAATTTATAGAATAACTCAAATCTTATGATTTTTGAAGAAAATTATTACAAACATAAAATTTGTAAATAATAACAAAAAAAATTCTTTATTTTTTAAGTTTAAGAAAAAAAAATATCACTATTTACTAAACAACTTGTAAGTGGTTTTTTTTTCTTGAAAATCAATAAGTAAAAATTATAACAAAAAATGTTGGTAGTTATTTTTACAAAAAATCATAAATCACAAACCTAATTATTTAATCAAAAATCAAAAATCATATTTTTATCAAATAAGGCATAAATAAGTGATAAACATAATATGATCCTCATAATATGAAAACTTGTTATTCAAGCTAACTTGACATCTTCAATCGGGCTGTCAATTTAAATTCATATTCAAGCTATCTAAATTAAGTCTAGATTGATGTATCTGAAACAGTCTTCATAATTTAAATCTATTATGAAAAATACATATTCAATAATAAACTTTGTAAAAGTTTTGAAGTAGAAAATAATCTGTTTTTAATAATAAAAAATATATTTGTTAAATAATTTACACAAACATATCAACATAACTAAAATTTCATTATCACAATCAGTTAGATATGCTCAAAATAATGAATTATTAGTAAATTATTTATAATAAATTCAAGAAATAAGAATGCATATTATATTTATACTCAAAAGATAGACGGATGGATGTATCTTGCTATTAATCTTCACAATATTCCTTAGATTACAATAAAGATTTTGTATCACCTGTTCTGAAAATCTCTCTTTTACTTTCTCTTATTTGTGATAACTTAATCTAAGTTATGTAAATAAAAACTAAAAAAATTGAAAACAATATAAATGTATGGTTTCTAAATGTATATATGAAAACCTAATGAAAATTGTTCCTTTTATAATTACAGTTGGCCAGAAGGCTTTATGAAAAGAAAATGTTTGAGTGTTATGGCCTAAGTTTATCCATACTGTAGCACATGTTTCGTAAAAGTATGCCTTATTTTCCTGAATAGGTCACACCATGGCCCAATGTTTCTTCACAGTGGCACAACTTAAACTGCATGAACTGTGACTTTAAATAGGGAAGAGTGTGCCACGACCTACTGTGTTTCATGTCGTGGCTTACGTTGCTTGTTTTCACTTCTTATTTTTACCCCTTTACAATAAGTTAGATCACATGTAAGGCTTGCATGTACTGTTCTTTTATTCTTCTAAGTTACAAATGAGTCCTTTTAGGCATGGCTTTTCAATTATTATCAATTTATCAAATTGAAGCAAAAAAATACCTAAAAAAACAACAGAAAATACTTATGATTCTAAAAACATAAATTTACGTAAATAATAATAAAATCATGCATAATGAAATCCATTTATAGAATTTATGTGCAAATAAATCATGAAATATTAGTGCTTTTCAAGCACTTGTTACTCAACACCCATGGAACACATAGCATTGCAACATCACATAGTATGAAAATAATCATATAGTTGTGCACAATAACTTCTCCCCCTTTTTGGTACAGAAAGTCAAAAGAACACCCTTATATAAAGGAGATAAGACATATAAATATGTAATAATCCTAACACTCATATAACACTATAGACAAGATTACAAACAAACAAATAATATACACTACATACAAAAACAAAAAATAAGAAGTCAACTAACAAAACATAGAGTTCTTCAGACTCATAGAAATCTAAAGAACATAGATAATAGTCTCTCAGGTAAAGATACAAACATCAATAGGGGGAGTACCAAAGTATTTGGGTGATACCTTTGTCTTCAAGCCATCAGAAGTAGTTGAAGAAGACATATTAGAGGACATGGAGGACTCTCTACTACCATAGTTATTTCTTTGTTTTTTTCCAGCTTGTGGGTTTAGTTTTTCTTTAATTTTCTTTTTATTTCTATTTTTTCATTTTTTATTATAATTTGATATAATTTTTCTTTTATTTGGAAATTCTATAATGTTATTTTGTTAGACATATGAACTTTATAACTTTATTGGTGATGTTATTAATTATTTGTGAGGTACACTTAAATTCTCAATTTATGTTGGAATTGATACATATTATGGATCAAAAATGTGAACATAATACTGAGACTAGCCACAATTCACCGTGACAATAAAGGTAATTTTTCTCTTTCTCTCTTTTCTTTAGATACATTGAAACATTCGAGACAATATAGATTTGAGATTGGGGTGAGAAAAGTCGTTTTATTCTTTGTTGAGAGTTCAAACAAAATTTTGGGAAAAAAATTTCAAAATTTTTATTTTTATAATTTTAGTTGAGTCATCTTTTACTTGTTTTGTTTGTGTGTTTTGAGTGAATTTATAGGTTAATAATAGGAATATGATTATGATATTAATTAATGAGTGATTTGAATGTGAATTGAACTTATTGTGAAACTCTTATGGATGTGATAAGAATGATTAAGTAATCTAAGTATGTAGGAGTGCTTTATGTTTGAATGTTTCATATGCATGTTCTTGGTCTCAACAAACACTAAAACTTGGAAAAACACTCAAGATAAAATCATAGGATACACATTACTGAAGAGATGATTTAGGCCATTTTTAGACCATTCGAACCTTTATAAGCCAACCACTTATTTATATGTCATTAGTAGCACTTTGAACCTATAAAGTAAACATGTAGCCTTTCATTTGTTTAGCCTATTATAACTTGATCACCTCTTTTATGAGTCAAAAAAGTACATTATCTTACCCTTTTAATTCCTAAGAGAAATTATCATGAACATATTTAGTACAAACCATCTATGAAAAAGAAACAATAGGTTGACATTATAAAGATTTTTGTTGGACTTCAAAAGGATGGGAGATTATGACATATGATATTTTATGTTATATGTATACTCTGAATTTTTCTATTAAAAAAAGAATAATTATAATAATAATAATAGCAAAATTTGGAGTCAAGGAATGCAATAATATACGAAAGAAGTAAAGTGGATAGTATAATAATTGTGGATGAAAATTTAAATTATGGTTGAATGAGTGAGTGATACTTGAAGTAACTCCGTACTTAAAATAAAATAATTGCATTTGAGTTCTTTTTATTTTGGGACTCACCTTTTCATTTTTTTTCATAACCTCACACCTGACCTAACATTATAACCTTGATATTGATGTAAAGTAGTGTGACCATTTTATATTAGTGAAGAGTGAATTGAAAAATAAGCCTATAGAGGTTGTGATTACATGCACACACATCATGCTTGCATAATCTAGAGACCAAGAATTTCGTTCTATGAATATCATGCATATAAGATTTTCCGACATAAAGGTTATACGTTTATGATTAGATGAATGTCTAAGAGTTGATTACGTAAGTGAAATTAACATTTGAATTAGTATTTGACGAAGAGTGAGACTTAGATAATCTATATATGGAATGTTATGGGTGATTAAGACAAATGTATAATTGATTCGATTGTAGGTGTCATCACTAAAAACCCTCATGAGACTATAACTCGTCTATTAGGATACCTTAGGGGTTCAAAGGTTTATTGCATATGATAAATACAATCATGTCAATCTACATAAATGATTTAGGTTAGGTTAGGATAGGTTAATTTACTCTCTTTTTGAAAGCAACTTTGATCACTTATCTTGCTAGGAACTAACCAGAAGGTGGTTAGGGTTGTGATACGTGCCTAAAAATCATGTATATCTTATGATTTATCAAAGTTAAAAGAATGAATTAGGTTTTAATATTATCTTTTTACCTAAGTATTTTATAAATTATGTTTTTGAAAATACATGGTACATTTTGATGTATTTTAGGTACTTTAGGACGCTAAGAGATGCAGATGACAAAGGACCAAACAAATCTTCATAATTATTAGGGGCATAATTTTTCATATATTGGAGGACCTAAATGGAAAAAATAAGAGCGCACCACGATATGAGTATATGTGCGATACAACACAAGCCTCTCGAATAGTATTTCATTGAACTAGAAAAAAAGTTGCGTTGTGACATGAGTCTAAGTGTATCACTATCCACACTCTCATATTTGCGCTAATACATTAGATTTTCAGCATCTTTATCTCATTTATTCCGTATTTGCTAGCTTAGAATTCCAATCGTTTTAGACCTCTACAACCCTAATCCTAATTACATTGTGTGTAACTCTTATGCTATAAATATATAACTAGGGTTAACCACAAAATAAGCATAGATTTAGACATATAATTTTATAGAAAATACATTCAAGTTTGTAGAGAATTTGAAGACTAGAAACAAGATAGGAATCAAAGAGGTAATTAAAGAATTGAAGATCAACCATTGACATTAGTCCTTAACTTATTATTCTTCTTCTTAGTCTTCTATGATTTTAATTATGATTCTTTTAGAATCCATGCCTAGCTAATTTATTTATATGGAGTCATTTTCAAGCCCTAGACTATAATTTTAATTAATATAATATCATGATGAATTTTTAGATTCAATCCCTGATTTTTGATATGTTTAACTCTAAGTTTAAATGTCATAACTATACATGTATGAATTAGAATGATCAACTAGTTTATTGCATGAATATGTTTAATTCTAGTTTAAGATGTTAGTATGTAATCACTAATATTCTCATTCAAAGTGATACATTGTGGTCATGTGTGACAAGTAGTGTTAAATACCTTCGTTAAAGGTTATCAATGGTTATAATCTTGCATAGTTTAGTCATATGACTTTTAGAGCTTAATGTAATGAATGAGTTAAATCTAATAAATGAACCTCTAGATTGTTCAGGATTTAGATTATAATAGATTGTATCATTGATCAGTAAATAGTAAGAAAATGTGAAAACTATTAAGTGTATTTAGATTTCTAAATCTAAATTTAAGAATTCAATAATGATTCTAAGTTACGATAATAATTTAGGATTAAGAAACTAATTATTGATTCAAAACATAATTGATTAGATTATAGGCTAGTGATGAAAATAATCCTACAATATGTTTCTCATATTCTGTGTGCTTATTATTTTAAGTTTATTTTTATTTAAAAATAATTTTTAAAACCCTCTTTGCTAATACAACCTTTGTTTTAATTTGCTTATCACTCATATAATTTGAACATGTATATTTGCATTTTTTTAAGTGTATCAAGTATTAAGAGTCAAAATAATTGCAAGTTTGAATTCCAATTTCTTTGAAACTTCTAAGAACAAATAACCTCATTTCCATAATGACAATAATCTGTGCAAGAACCCACATCTGATAAACAACTGTTTAACAATTTCATTTTCAATTAAGCATAGAGAATCTTAATTGCATCTAACCGAGGCAGCTAGAAACCTACACAAATTAGCTTTCACTGCTAATGCATTGGAAGCAACTTTCCACAAGAAAATCTTATGTCTTTCATGAAGTTTTGATGACCAAAGATAACCCCAAATGTTTAATTGTCCAATATCACTTTCTTTCTTGACTAACAATGAGTAAGTAGATTTGATTGAAAAATCACGTGATCTATTTGCCATCCATATTATCTCATCCTCCAATTTAGGGTTTGGGCTTCTTAATTAATCTGATTATCAGGTATGCAGCAATATAATATAAAAAAATTTAGCTAATTAGATTCTAATTCCATCCATTTGATACGACCTGATCTTTGACCTTGAGATTTCAGCCAAGTGAAGAAAACCTTGTTTGACCACTGGTAGGAAATTAGAAGCTCCTGGTAACCAAGGGTGTTTCATTACTTCCATTACCAACTTGGAAACATAGACTATTATGTAAAATATTTCTAGTGTGACAAATACTTTTCACACATATGAATCAAAAGGTTTTTTTTCTTATGTGCATGAAATCCTTATTTTGGCAATATTTTTGTTTGACAATCCTGACCTATAATTTGTTAGAATTAGAGATCGTATCTCTTTTTCTAAGACCTCTTGAATGGATAATTTTTCCAAATTTTGATCCACTGAGAAGAAAACAATAAGAAACAGTAGAGAGATATTGCTTGATCAAATGCAAAATTGGAGATTAAAACCCAACTTAGTCATGAAATGCAATATTGCTTTATTTTACCACAAGTTTTGTTCATATCAATCTGAACCCTTAGAAGAACTCATTTTCCTTGTGTTGTATTTCATAGAGTGAATAATCTCCTGAGCTAAGATAGTGTTTTTAAATATATATCCAACGTGAAGGAACAAAAGTAACTCATCCCATCTAGACCTGGTGATTTTAGACTGTAGATACTTCAAATAGTCTTTTTTTATTATTTCAAGAGTCTCGGGGATTTTACACAACTCCACGTTATCACTTTCACATATGCAAGGTTGAAATATTCATCCTGGAAATTATTAGGATTTAATCATTAGATTTTTAGTGCTTAACGATTTAGTATTTAAGAAATAATGTTTAGAGTCTAGGATTTAAAATTTATTGTTTAAATAATCAAAAATTATTTTTTAGTTTTATAAAAAAATTTATATTATTAATAAAAAAAATTCTATTTTATTGCATTTTGTTCTTGATTGATTTTTTTCAATTTAAAAAATAAAAAATAAAAAAAATTACCTTTTAACTCAAAATGCATAAACAAAAAGGCTATTTCTAAAGTTCAGCACTCTTGCAATTTTAAAACAATGATGTTAAAAATAAAATAAAAATATAACTACAACTGAAATTTTTATTATCACATATATAAATTTAAAATAATTATATTTTACATGTTCATACTGAACTTTAGAATTTCACTGGAAAATTATAAATAATAATTTTATTAAAATTTATAATAAAAATAACACTCATATGATATTCAACGAATTTAATTGAATGATTTTTAATATTTAATAGGTCTAATTAACTGTAATTTAATTTAAATAATATTAAATATAAAATTATTTAAAAATATATAAATTAAATATAAATAATATTATTTTTATGATTTTTAAATTTTAAATATATTATTTTTAAGAATTTATTATTGATAATTCCATCTAGTAATCTTATATAATAACAAAGATGTAATCAACAATACAAAATTTATTAAAATAGTAATAAAATTAATAAGGATAGTTATTAATGTATAATTTGTTTTCGTTAATTTCATAAAACTTAAAAATTTATAGTTACACTTTTTTTTATCTTAATTCATTTATTCCATGTCAATTAAATCATTTTTAAAGATATTTTTTTATAGAGGATCATTTTCTAAATTATCCTTAAGGTTTGTTATATCTTCAATTATGCTCCTAGAGTTTATAAAATGTCACAAATATCTTTGTGTTTTAATGATGTTAATTCTCCATCCATTACTATTTAAATTACTATTCCTTGGCTTTGATACCAATTTTTTTAGGATCGATACAATCTTAATCTAGAGTTAAAATTGACCTAGTTGAAGGTCTTTGTGTATTTATTGGTGGTAATAAATTATTTAAAAAACTTATTATTTTACTATATAAATCTAATTTTCTTCTGTATTCTTTACAATTGCATAGTATGTTATGTTCTTCATTATGTTGGTTACTTAACTCTAATCCTGACTCTATTAATTGTCTTTTAAAATTAAAAATTACTCTTTCATTTGTTAAATCTAATAATTCTAATTTATGTACTAATGATTCGATATTCATAGAGTATTATTTTAGTTGTTTATTTCTAAAATAAATTCTATTTTCCTGTTTTAAAAATATTATACCTTGTTGTAAACAAATATTTCAATATTCAAGATCCTTAATTAGCTTAAATCTATAATTATCATACCTGAATTTAATGAGTCCACCACGGTCTTCCCTTCTGTTCGTCTTCTTTTGTTACACCTATTATGCCTCAGCTTCGCTCACACCTCAACACCTTCCTGGTAATGGTGAGTTTTCTGCATCCGTACATGAATGGTGTCCAATAGTTGACTTACTAGAGAAGAGTAATAGAACTCCATTTTATTCAAAATATAATAATTATTACAACTTAAGGCCAACTAAGAACGTTGAAAGGGGTGCTTAGTCGCTCCTAGTTACTGGGTATTTCATTATTAGATTCTAGATTTCTAGATAGAAAGGTTTTTCTATACTTGAGTGTTTCAGAGTAGAGAGTTATGGATTTCTATCCGTTCGTGTTCTTTGAAATGATAATAAGGGTTCCTTTTATAGAATAAGGAATCCCTGTTTACAAGACTAAATTTATTATTTTACCATTGCTTTAATAATTCATCTGCTTTTCCCCTTTTTAAAGGATAACATTACTTTTTTCCTTGGCATATGCTACCGACTAAGATGTGGGGTCTACATCTTTATTTCTTTTGTAGTCTTTTGCTGACAGTTGCTTTTCTTATTTTTCTTTGTCATTTTCTGCCGACTGTTCCTTTGATGATGTTGATGATGACACATCTTCATCTTCTCGATCTTTGATGCAGAGAATGCATATATAGTCTTTGGTGGCTTTTCTGGCATAGAAGCAAAATACCTTCATGGTTTCTTGACCAATTTCTAAGTTATTGCAATTAAAATTGGTTTCATATTTGGTGATTTTTTCACCATCTTCTTCTGACAGAGCCATACTACTATGAGAAATGATGATAACTTTATTGGTTGAATAATTTACTTTAATCTCAGTAGAATTGTCGATCTTTTTGAGTTCATAGTAAATTTCGCTTAGCATTTGTCCTCTTAATACACAGAGTTCTTCTGTGTTAAATTCCTTTTCTGGAAGTGCCCTTGGTTTGGGAACCTTTCTGTTTGTGTTGAAAATCCCTATCTTAATGAAGTGGTAGGGACTAATACTTCCTTCCTCATTCTAGTCCATTAATGAACTAAAAAATCTAAGATAAACAGGTTTATCACATGCTTTAATTTTTCTTCTGAAATTTTTAATTGCTCTTTTAAAATTTTCTGGGAAATAATTTAATTCACTTAAATTAATTCCTGGATAAATATTTTCTATTAATCCTACATGAAATGCTTTATACACAAAAATTGGATCAGCTCTTTCCAATATATTGAATTTACTACCTGTAGAAAATTCCTTGTTTATAATCTCCTGCAATATTAGTTCTTAAAAAATAACCAAAATTCTTGTTATCTGTTCTAATAATGAATCTAGAACTTATGACATATATTGCAAATTTCTTAATAGCTTTTTTAACAGCTAAGTATTCTTTTTCATTACTACGATAATTAAATTCTGGCCCTTGAAAAGACCCTGATGTGTATTTGCAAAGATATTCATCTTTGTCATCTACTCTTGCTTTAAGGACTGCTCCCCAATATTCTTGTGAAGCATCTGTTTCAATTATCATTTTATCATATGGTTCTGGATGGTATAAAGTTGATAAAAAAATTTACTTTTGCTTTTACTCTATCCATATATAGAGTATCTTCTTCTGTCCATTTCTAGACATGATCTTTTTTCAATTTTGATTGTAATGATTTTCTCATTTCTACAAGTTTCTTGATATAGGCTTCTGCATATGTTAGACATCCTAAAAATCTTTGTAATTGGTTTTATCTTTTAATTCACTAGGAAAACCTTGAATATTATTTAGTATATGGGGTTGTAGATTATGTTTTCCGTCTTCAATCTCCAATCCTAAGTATTTGATTTTTTGTTAAGCAAGTACTGCTTTCTTTTCAGAGAGTACAATGCCTTCTTTTCTACATTCTTGTAATATATTGATAATATCCAAATAATGTTTATTTAATTCATTACTGAAAACCAAAATATCATCTATGTAAACACAACAAATATCTTGTAATTTCTTAAAAATATTATCCATATATCTTTGAAAAATACATGGAGCTTGTTTTAATCCAAATGGTATTACCGTCCATTGGAATTTTCCTTGAGGGCAACTGAATGCTGTTAATTTTTGAGATTCTTCATCCAATCTTATTTGCCAAAATCCACTTTTGCAATCGAAACTTGAGAAGTATTTCTTTCCTTTTATTAATAATAGTAGTTCTTCCTTTTTTGGAATGAAGTATCCATCATCAATGATCTCTTTATTTAATTCTTTGAAGTTTATTACCATTCTCTTTTTCCCTCTTCTTTTCTCAACTTCTTTTTCAACTAAAAATGCTGGACTAGAGTAAGGTGAATTACTCGGTATTATGACTTTTAATTTCAAAAGTTCTTCAATTTGTTTTCCAAATTCAATCCTGTCTTCTGGAGTATAAATCATTGGTTTTACTCTTACGACTTTGTTAAGATCTCTTAATTTTATATTGACTATTGTTTTAGATTTATTTATTTTTGGATCCAAAGGATTTTCTGAACTGAATGTTTTTAATAGTCTTCTAATGCTTGTTAAGGCTTTATCTTCCTGTATCTCATTGAGAAAAGAGTTTTTTTTTTTCTTCTATGTCTAATGAAATATTTTCTAGACAAGGTTTTTGTTTTTGTTGGTCTTTTATCTCACCATGTTTTTGCTTTTTATGTTGTCCATTGGAATTTTCCTTGAGGGCAACTGAATGCTGTTAATTTTTGAGATTCTTCATCCAATCTTATTTGCCAAAATCCACTTTTGCAATCGAAACTTGAGAAGTATTTCTTTCCTTTTATTAATAATAGTAGTTCTTCCTTTTTTGGAATGAAGTATCCATCATCAATGGTCTCTTTATTTAATTCTTTGAAGTTTATTACCATTCTCTTTTTCCCTCTTCTTTTCTCAACTTCTTTTTCAACTAAAAATGCTGGACTAGAGTAAGGTGAATTACTCGGTATTATGACTTTTAATTTCAAAAGTTCTTCAATTTGTTTTCCAAATTCAATCCTGTCTTCTGGAGTATAAATCATTGGTTTTACTCTTACGACTTTGTTAAGATCTCTTAATTTTATATTGACTATTGTTTTAGATTTATTTATTTTTGGATCCAAAGGATTTTCTGAACTGAATGTTTTTAATAGTCTTCTAATGCTTGTTAAGGCTTTATCTTCCTGTATCTCATTGAGAAAAGAGTTTTTTTTTCTTCTATGTCTAATGAAATATTTTCTAGACAAGGTTTTTGTTTTTGTTGGTCTTTTATCTCACCATGTTTTCGCTTTTTATGTTGTTGCATAAAAGTTGGGTTTGAGACAGTTAGAGTTTTTCTTATTTTAGAGACATATATTGTATCTACTTCTAAAGTTGTAAGACTTATTTTTTCAGAATGTTGTGTGAAAGGTTGATATAAATTTAAGAAATTATTTCCTATTAACAAGTCTATACTTGTTTCTTGTTGATATATAGTAGGAATATGAAAGTTTTCTCCTCCTATTATTATATCAATATCTTTTAATACTTGATTGAGTTTTATTGTGGTATTATTAGCAATTCTTACAATCAAATCTTTAGGTGCTTGTTTCCAGTTGTCTTCTGAAAATACATATCTACTGGCTACACATATACTAGCTCCTATATCTATATATGCATGTAAATGATAAGTGTTATAACCTTTAAATTTTAGTCATACTTTAATGTAAGTACTATTTGGATTTGTAATACTATACAAATCATTCATTTTCTGATGAAGAATATTCATGATCTGAATGTTCATATTCTGAGTTAGTTATTTCTTTTTCAGTTTCTTCTAATAGATAAATACTGTAAGTATCATCTATATCAGATTCCTCAATTGGTTCTAATTCCATTTTGAAGGCTTCTTCTAAGATTTTTGCTTTCTGTGGAAATTCCTTTTTAAATTCTTTTTTACGTTGAAGTCTGCTTGGACATTCATTTGCATAATGTCCTTCCTCATTACAGATCCAACATCTGCATTTTTTCTTTCTTGAAGGGCAATAATTCCTTTTTTCAGAAGGTTTATAAACCTTTCTTCTAAAATATCTTTTCTTGTAGTTTTCTTTATTGAATCTCTTTTTATATTTTTGGAAATTTTGTTTTCTAAATTTATATTTTTTAAATCTTTTATATTTTTGTTTATAAGATTTTATATTGCATCCATATTTCCTGGCATTCTAAAATCTCTTGTATCACAACAAATTTTATCATTTCCTCTTATTGGCTTATATTCTTTTCTTTCTTGGCATTTTATAATGATCCAATCTCTAAGACTTCTTATTCTTCCTCCTAAAGTATCTGGTATAGTTTCTCTATTCATTTGTTCCCAATTTTCTGTTAAAGTTTTATATAATGTTCCAGGTAATTTTTGAAAAAAACATTTCTTTATAAATTGTTTGTATAGAGGGTGATAATTTATGGTAATACATTTCATATTCAAAAATAAAAGAATCTATATAACACATGTTACAAATTTCCATATTTGTTAGATGCCATTTAGTTTCATTGATTTCATTTTCACTGGATTCAGTGATAGTCCTTCTTTTATCTTCCCCAATAAATTCTTTATATATTTCATTTATTACTGTATCTAAGTATTCTCTTCCCGTGGAAGCATTTTCTTGCATTAATAAATGTTGTTGATCTATTAAGTTTGAAAACCAAACTTTTACATTTCCTGTCATTTTATGTGCTATAAGCACTCTACAAGTTGAAGGATTTGTTTGGGTAGTTGGAGAAGTTTGTATGAGAACGCTTATCCCACTAGACCATTCATCTAAAGCTTTTTTTCTATCTCTTATACAATCTAAATTTAGAAGTTCAGATTTATAATTATCATGGAGTTTGAACTCTGGTGGAATACTACCTCTAGTTCCCTAATGCAACCCTTCCTCCATTTTAGATGGTTGTCTTCTTCTATATGTAGTATCAAGTTGTTCTGATCTTTGTCTACTTCTTTCCTCCCTATATGGGTCAGATGTTTCTTCTTGGTAAGAGACTGTTAATGAAATTGGTTTCATGTGACCTTTTGGGGTCATGTTTTCTGGTTCTGAATCAGTTTCACTGATTATTGTCATATCATCTTCTTCTTTGTTAGTACAAAATTTTCCAATATAATGTTCTTCTATTTCTTCATTGGTTAATGTCAATAATTTGACCAATGTTTCTATATCTCTATTCTCAGGGTTCATAAATTCTTTTTCTAATTTCTTTCTATATTCCATTAATTTGGAATTATTTCTTTATTCTTAGATTGTTCCTCATTTTTTCTTTTCTCATTTTTAGGAATCAAAGAATCTGATTTCCTTGGTGGTTCTTCTTTTAATCCTTCTAAGGGATCATATTTATAATCTATTTTTAGGTTGTATACATCTTTTCTTAATTCTGAAAATTCTTTATGCATATTTTGTTGTAGTTTATTATAACCATACTCTTTTATTTCCTTTAATAGTTCTCTTTGTATATCTATTATTTCTTGTAAATATTTTGTGTTTGATTCCTGGACTATATCAATTTCCTCTGTTAATAATTGTATAGTTTCAAATAGTATTGCTTGATTTTTTGCCACACCTACTAAGCTTCCATTTATTTCTAAATGCATATTTTTTATTTTATCTTTAAACATGATTTTTTCCTAATATGCAATCATGAACTAATACTTTCATTATTTTAACTTCATTTTCTAGTTTTTTAACTTCTTGTTGATTTGAAGTTTCTTCTTTATGATCTATAAAAGTAAATCTTGGTATGCTATTACTATTTCTTCCTGTTATTAAGGGTTTTTCTTTAATATCTAATTTCCATTCTTCTGGTATTTCAAAGTCTGTTAGTATTTTCGGTTTTATTATTTGTCCAAATTCTTTAAAAGTTTTATCTATTTCTATAAATTCATTTTGTCCATATATTGAATTATTATGACTATTTGTTAAAGAATATGCCACTAGATAATGTATTGAAAATAGATGATTTCCTTCTTTTATTAAATCTCCTTTTTCAAATTCATAAACTAGACTTATTACTTGGTTTAAATTTTTAACTTGTATATTTATAGCAAATCTAGGATATGCTATAAATTTTAGTTTTTGGTATCCTAAATTTCCATGGATCATTCCTAATAAAGCATCTTGTCTATTTACTATTTTATTGTGTAATAAAGCTATTTTTATTGGTGTATTTATTTCTTCTCTAAAATGAGTTTTTATTAATATTTGGATTCATCTTAAATGGATGTATCCAATTTTTTCTTTATCCTTTCGAGGAATTTTTGATAATTTGTTTAATATGATTTCTTTATCAATTAATGATATATTATATCTTTCTTTTGCATCTGTAATTTTAATACTCATTTCCTTGTTACTTATACCATAATAGATTATATTTTTTCTAGGAAATATTTTTCTTAATAAAAATGATGGGTCTTTAAATCCATCTCCTTCTTTAAGATTTAATTTTTCTTTTTGAATTTCTTCAAATTTCTTTTACTTATTACAATTTCTTGTGAAAAACATCCTGAAATGTATTATGTTTCTATATCTAATATTTCTTGGTTTATTTTTTTTTCTTCCAAATTTTTTTTATAACCTTAGGGATATTTTTGATAAGTGTTAATTTTAACTTCCGTTATATTTTCAAGGGTATTTTTGAATTTTTTAAAACCTAAAGGGTATTTCTGAAAATTCCTTAAATCTTAGGCTACTTTTGATTTTTTTCCTTTTATAGATCTTTAAAATTTATATTAATGAAACATGAAACCAATAAAAGTAATGTTGCAATAAACACACCCAATTAGTAATTGAAATAAAACATTGTCAATTTTCAAAAAAACAATTATCGTTGTTTTTTGTTGGTTTTAGTAAATGAGCCCTTCTATCTATTAAATTTTATCATAATTAATTTAACTGAATAATAGCTTTTTATGAATATAATTACGTATAATTGAGTATACCTAATAATAATTTTGTGATTATACTCAGTGTGATAAATAGTTTTACATAGAAAATACATCCAGCCTGTACTGTCGATGAAAGGCTTTGTTTTGCTGATCTAAACCAAACCACCACCGCCTTTACCCTCCAACAAACAGCAATTGACGATTTCACTTTGATCGGAGAGAAAGGAGATCAAAAAAAGGAACAATACAGTAGAAGCATAAAATGAGTGTAATCGATATACTAACAAGGGTAGACTCGATCTGCAAAAAGTATGATAAGTACGACCTCGATAAGCACAAGGATCTCAATGTCTCCGGCGACGATGCCTTTGCTCGCCTCTATGCCACCGTAGAAGCCGACATCGAATCCGCTCTTGAGGTTTTTCTTTTTTATTCTTTTGCTCTGTCGTTCTCTATCTGTCTGAATTTCTATTAGATCCTGCATGATTGCGAAGAAAATTCGGGAGATTAGAAGGAAGCAGAAATTAGGTGGATAAAAATGTGTGGCCAATATGTTAGTAGGTGATCTGAACTTGATTGAGTGAAAATTGGAGGAGATTTTTGGTGAATTTCGTTTTTTTCCCCTTATTATTTTGGGGATAAATTAGAGAGCAATTTGTTTTTGCAGAAAGCAGAGTTGGCCTCGAAGGAGAAGAATAGAGCATCTGCGGTTGCGCTTAATGCTGAGATTCGCCGGACTAAGGCTAAGTTGCTTGAAGAGGTCCCGAAGTTGCAGAGGTTGGCTATAAAAAAGGTTAGGTTTAACTGCCTCTATGAATCTTTATAGGGTTTGACAATAAGTCTATTTTTTGATGTGATAAAGATCTTATTAGGATAGTGAAATGCAATTGATATATTATGTAGGACTCTTCTTTGTGCTAAATTGAGGTTGTACTCTTCCATAACTTGCTGGTTATTTGCAGGTTAAAGGACTTTCCTCTGAAGAGTTTGCTGCTCGGAATGATTTGGTTCTTGCATTGCCGGAAAGGATTCAAGATATACCTGATGGGACCCCTGCTGCACCCAAACAAAGTGGGGGTTGGACAGCTTCCGCTTCTCGTACTGAAATCAAGTTTGGTTCAGGTGATCATGGAGGGTTTTGCTTTCTTTTAAGCTATGTTACTTGGACTAGTTATTTTTTGTAAAGTACTTGTGTTCAAGCGATATGATATAGACATGGGTGTAGGTATTTGGTTCATCCAATTTCGGATAAATTTATTATAACATTTAGAAAAATGGGTGTGCTAACATCCGGATACATATTAAAAAATTTACGACTCACATTGTCTTTAAAGAGTCCGTGTAACATAACTTTTAAGATATGATTCCTCTTAACATATGTACCATGTTTTCTCAGCAGATAATATGACTTGCTAATATGTTTAACTTTCTTTATTTGATTCATATTGATAATAGATGGACGGTTTGATAATGAATACTTCCAAGAAAGTGAGCAGTCTAGTGGATTCAGGCAAGAGTATGAAATGCGAAGAATCAAGCAGGTAAAGCTCATATCCCTTGTCGTGTTGTGTTTGATGGTGACACTTTTCCTCGAAAGGAAAGCTTGGATGCTTAGCACTTGACAGTCAGTCATGTTGTGCATAGTTCTGTATTTTACATATTTTAATATTTCTGCAGGATCAAGGTTTGGAAGTGATATCAGAAGGTTTAGAGACATTGAAAAATATGGCCCATGATATGAATGAGGTTTGTCTTTTTTAATTTATTTTCTGTGGCATGCTTCAGATTTAATTCATTGTTTTATGTTGTGTGAGCAGGAAATGGATAGGCAAGTGCCATTGATGGATGAGATCGACACTAAGGTAAGAAAGTGTTTTTTTAACGAGTTTTCGAAGTACTTCAGTTCAATTATTTGCTACTTCCTCTTTTTTTCCTCTATAGGTTGACAAGGCTGCAGCTGACCTTAAGAATACCAACGTCAGACTTAGGCACACTGTCAACCAGGTCTTCAGCTGCAAACTTCTCAATTTCTTTTAACTTATTTAACTATTTATGACTTATAAATTTCTGCGTCTAATATGAATTTTGGTTTTCTTCAGCTAAGATCCAGCCGGAACTTCTGCATCGATATTGTTTTGCTGTGTATAATTCTGGGAATTGCAGCTTATTTGTACAAGTTAGTTCCTCTTCCTTTTAAAAATATCTTTGTGCTACTTACTGTTGTTGCATTTTCTTGAAATTCATAATATTTATGTGCTTGTCTATATCTTATTCTTACTTGGGGAGAATATTAGAAATATGTCCTCCCTTCGTATATTTTATATCTAATCATGTGGTCTAGTAGTATAACTCCCCATCCCTACCATCATGGAACCAAGTTTGAATTCCACTCATATAATGTTTCATTTATTTAATGCCTCTTTTTTAAAAAAAAAAGGGGCTGGATGAGCAGCTATGGCTAGAAAGGACACACTAGTATCTTACATAATCATGGTGATCATGCATATCCTGTGAGGCGTACATTAAATATAAATTTGGTGGTTTTACGGAGCAATGTTACTGCATTTTGAGATTATGATTGTTATATATATCCTTAAAGAATGTAGCATGATTCTGTAACCATTTTTGGAGGCTTTGTAAGGGAATGTCATTCCATTTTGAGGTCATGGTACTCTTAAAATTAAACAGTTCCCCTACATACTAGACATTGATACTAACAATTAGTTCATTAGAAAGAATGGAGCATTTTACTGTCAGCCTTTAGTTGTCTGAACCTTTGTAATGGGATGCCATGGTTGTGTCTACCTCTTATTGCATATGATTAGCAAAAAATTTATTGGTCGAAAATGAGAAGTCAGCCCTTTTATACTAATAATTTATATTATGTCCTTAAGCAGAAATATTTTTGGATACTTGAACTGCTATTTGTTCCTTCTGCAGTTTGAACGGCTGTAGTGTAAACGTGTAATCAACAAATTTGCTTGATTTATATAACCATCCTTTTAGCTTCATTCTTATATCTTGAATGTACTAGATTTTTAAGTTTGAAAAAAGGATAGTTGAAGTCTGCTATATTTAATGAAAGTACACTTTAGTTCCCTTACAGGTGGGGTAATATAAGTTCGTTCCTTTTATAAAAAGAATCATAGAAGTTTATTTTGTAAAAACAGTAGATTTGTGTTGTCCCATTTTCGCAATAAAAATGGGACAGTACAAGTCCATTACTTTTACAAAATGGACTTTTGTAGTATTTTTATAAAGGCAGAAAATTTGTGCTCCCTCACCTAACAGGTAAGGGTCTAAAATGTACTTTCGTTAAATGTAATCAGCAAGTTTTTATACATTTTAGATTACTTCTTTCTGTATATATTGATGGACTTAGTTTCATTTGCAGTGTACTGAGAAAGTGAGCTGATCTGAAGCAGAGGTTACCTGGGATTTTATTTTGGTCGTAAAGTCTCTGTATGGTGTTGTTTTCCAATTGGATCACTCTGTTTAATCTACGACGCTATTTTGCTGATAGTTTTTTGAACTGTATATGGTTGGTCACTGTTTTATGCACTATATTTGTTTGTTTACTGTGTTTTGCTAATAGTTTTATGAGGAGAGTTTTCATTTTATTTTAAGGTAAACTCACGGTATAAGAAAGAGTTTCGTAAAAATTTGCAACGTAGCTTGAGTTAGGTTTAATCTCTCAATGAAGATTTTTCAAATAATTTATAAGCCTACGTAACCACATATTATGTATGTAAAATATTTTTGAAAATCTTTATTACAATTTAAGTTGAGTTTAACTCAAACTAAATTATGATTTTTTTTTGTGAAATATTACCCTTTTTTATGCATATAAGATACTCAAACTAAATTATGATTTTTTTTTGTGAAATATTACCCTTTTTTATACATATAAGAGCAAAAGCCTCTACTAATATAATTTTGAGTAAATTACACTTGGTCCCTAGGGTAGGTTATTATGTCACTCTTTGAAAAGATAACCCTGTTAATTTTATCGTTTTCATTTGGTAGCAATAAAACATGACACGTGAAAGAGAATATGCATATACAATGCACAATATGTCATACTAAACGTTATGTTTATGGATGAGGCATGTTAAGCAAAGTCAATAAAGATGCATCATAGTATGACATATTTTTTGTTAGTGAAAATGTTTTGAACATTTTGTTTTGTGAAAATCTATTATGGTCAATAAGGTAATGACTTTTATTTTGAAACTTAATGCATGCTTTATTTTTTACTGAATTAGTTGAAATCATATTTTTTTATCAGAACACCTCAAAATGAAATTAAAATAAAATATGATAGTAATTTTTTATGTCATACTAAAAAATTAATTGTTTTATATTTAAATTATTATTTGTTTATAAACTTTTTTGGACATGCAAGTTATTTTCCACCAAGCTTTTTGTCAAGTAGAATAAATATACTTTCTTATAAATTTTATTTTCCTGAGTTTGTTACAAAGTTACGTATTAATTTCGTGGTGGCCATTTTTGAGTACTACTAAGTTTGTTGTCTCATGTAAGGTACGAGATGACGTTTATTTATGTTTTGTATTTTTTTTCTTCAATAAATGATATTATGATCATGATTCACGCTATAGTTTGGTAGATATGGAAAGTTCATTAATCAGAACAATTTTATATACTTGAATTAAACTTTTTACTTAAATAGATAATTTGGATCTTAAAAAATATGAATAGATCAATTTATTGAATCTTTTCGTAAGTTCTACTCTATCTCGGTTAAATAAGGCCTCAAATTATAAATTAAGTAGATGACATATTAAAATAAACATTAATAACATACTATACAAACAATCAGGAGATAAGAAAGTAAGAAAGAATAATCTACATTAAATACTTTAGTAATGATGTGTCTCATAGGTTCCTATATGAGTTAACAATATGTGAAAGTATACAATGAAAGCTTATAGAAGATTTTCAATGACATCAAGACTTTAAATGTGTAAACATAATCAATAAATAATGATTGTATTCTTACAATATAAGAGTATACATAACACAACATATACCATGATAAATCACATAATCCAACACCTATGTGAAAACATCCACATGATGCATTGCAACCACTAACATCTAACAATTCATTAAGAATCAATAGTTCACAATTCAAAGAAATATAAAATATATATACCTTTATTAGTTTGAGCATCACACTTAGTTGCATTTAAGCTACCAACTTCCTCAACACAACACGTGATCCAAGAAGATACCAACTCATCTTCAGAGCTCGATTAACACGTGATGTGATCAACGATAGCTTTCTTATAAGCTCCTCACTTATGAGAATCGAGTGGCAATCAACATTGAGATTTATTGCCATTTAGGATCGTCACCTATGAAAAACATTACAACCTTGCAACATAAACAACAATAAATGAACATGGAGAGAAACTACTTAATAATGTGACTCTTTATTAGCAAACCATGCATTATATCTCTCAATAGAACCTCATTCAATCTCAATTTTTTTTACTCTCAACCCAATGTTTGAAAATAATAGAAAGAGTCATTCTGATGTCCTACAAGGGACATTATTTTTCAAACTTGACACTTAAAAGGAAAACGAACCAAGAATGGACCTAGAGTATCTAGAATCAAAAGGATATAGCTCCTTCCTAACATTCTTGCTAAGAAACACAAGAAAAAAAAGGAGAATAGCCTTTTGGATACCTCATCAACTATCCTTGTCAAGACATTACTAACTACTCGATGAGGTCTAAAGCTACCAACAGGCCTCGCAAGGCTAGACTCGACCAACCCTTGCTTGCCTGACCAAGTGACCGTACCTAAAGGGCTCCCCAAAAGTTAAATCTTATTATACTTAAAAACATACCAATAGTAATAATGTAATATAGTTAACGTAAAAGTTGAATCCATTGAGAATTAAACATAATTTTAGGAATGGATGAAGTCGATTTCAGTAAGTTTTATTACGAAATAAAAATCGAATCGATATTAGTTTTTTTATAACATCAAACTAAAATCGACCGAAACACTTGAATTAACTGAATTATCAACCGACCAAGAAGTTGTCCAATCGGTTGGTTTTTATTTATAAAAAATAACAAAAGTATTTTTTACTAGTTACTAGTATTACATAAAAATATTATAAATGTGTACATTTTTGTAAAGCTCTTTGCTAAAAAAATAAAGTCATATTTATAATAAATATCAAGTTATCACAATTACATTTAAGATGTACTCAATTACTCATGCATCATCCATCATGCCTCCTAGAAATATAAACATAAATTATAGATAATTATCGAACTACAAATAATCTAAATTTTAAATATATATTATCTAAATTCAAAATCTAACCTCTAAATAACAAATAAGTTTTAAGAAAAGTTTTATATTAATAGCAACAAATATTAAAAGTTTGTTTTAGTTTAATAATTTTAAATATAATATATAATTTATAATAATTTTCATATAAAATATTTTTTAAAAGTTTATTTTAATTTAATAATTTTAATTATAATATATAATATATAATATTATATTAACTTATAATTAACAATTCGGTTGGTTTAATTAAAGCAAATAATAGAATTTTTATTATTTATGAAAAAGATAAAAATAACATAAAAAAAATTGCCCGAGTAATAACGAGACTTAATTCCAAAGCATCTGCCAAAATTTATGTTTCCAGTGTCCAGACTTTCTTGAGCTAATAATTTATAGAAGGATTTCACTGAGAAAATTCTCAACTTATTAGAAGGATCTAAATAAATTTATTGTTAAAAATTTCATTAGGACTCATGAATTAGCTTCCAATTCCAGACGTAATAATCATTACACAGACCCCTAATTACCTCCAAACCATCTGCAATTACCTGAAATCCTTCCCTAACTATTGATAGAAAATTAGTTATCCCCGTCGAATAATGAGTCCTTCATCACCTTAAACTCCATTACCATGGCCAAGTTAAATACATAATCATTTATTAATTATTTTCCTCACATTGCAAACTCCTTTCCTCACATTACATTTATGATAAACAACAAAAAAATATTACTATGATTTAATTAATTTGCTTAAAAAAATTGCGCATTAGTAGCTAGAATCTAAGTGGGCTTTGGCGTGGGAAAAGTCGGCAAAAGTCAAAGAAAGTTGCCAAAGTGGAAAGTACAATTAAGAATGGAAAATACTTTTTGCCCCGATTATATTTACAAAATCTCACAAATCGTACGTCTTATCATGTTAAACCTTACTTAACATATATTATCATACACTTAAAACGAGGAAACATCACTTATGTAACAGCACTCACTCGTTAAGGGTCATGGTTTTATCTCAAATTATTATAATATTTCAGGATTGTCTGCTACTTACTCTCTAAAGCGCTTTCCTATATATATATATATAAGGGATTGGACAATAATAACTCATTACAAGAAACTCAAAACCATCTCTAAATATATTTGAGAAATATGTCTTCCGATAATCGCCTCTCTTTCTTCGGCTTAATACTTTTCTTCCTTCTCTTACGATTTGGTTTCGGTATTAATTTCCATTTTAATTAATATGTTGATTTCATATTTTTTTTGTTTTTCTTCTTAATTTATATATATAATATGTCATAAGTATGAAACTATTATATTATTGTTATTTATCATTAACGAGATTGTCCGAGGTTTTCCATAGAGCAAATTAATGCATTAATGGCTTTAAATAAAATTTGAGATAATTTTATAGTTGTGTTTGAATTTTTGATTAAGTTATTATAGTCGTATTTTTATTGTTTAAAGTATTATGTATTTAGTTATGTGTTCGAATCATTAAAAATATTATTTGATTTAAAAAAAATGAAATATTTTGATAAAATTATATATATATATTAAAAATATTACGAATTATGTTTTTAATTTTGTCCTTTTTACTAAAAGAAAATTCTACATGCACTTAAAAATATAAAATATTATCGAAGTTTCAATAATTTTAATGACAAGAAGCACCAAAAACCTCATTATGCTTTCAAGAAAAAATTTCAAGTTCTTTTATTGTTATTAATTAAGTTTTTTTTACAAAATTTAGGTAGAAGTGAACTTGAGTTAAACTATTATGGTAAAAGTTGCCCAAAAGCTGAAGAAATAGTCAAACAAGAGGTGATGAAGCTGTACAATAAACATGGAAACACAGCCGTTTCATGGGTTAGAAATCTCTTCCATGATTGCATAGTTAAGGTATCGATTTTCAAGTTCTTAAATTTATTTTCCTTCGTATTATTAATAAGTTAAAAGGGTCTTTTTATCTTATGCCTTAAAAAATATCTATATTATGATAATTCATTTTAAAAGGACACTGAATTTTTAACAACTCTATATTAAGATTAATATTTTAAATAATGTATCGTGATCGGATTAATAAAACAGAGATTAATACATTATTTCAGATAGGATGTAAAATCTAAGTTGAGGTTTATTATTATAATTATTAATTAATGGATTAATTAATTATATGTTATATGATTGTAGTCATGTGATGCATCTCTATTGTTAGAGACGACGAATGGTATTCAATCAGAGCAGGCCTCAACAAGAAGCTTTGGGATGAGAAATTTTAAATACGTGAGCACTATAAAAGTTGCACTTGAAAAGGAATGTCCTCTCACTGTTTCTTGTGCTGATATTGTTGCCCTTTCTGCTAGAGATGGAATTGTCATGGTATATATATTTGTCCTCTACTTTAATTATAATAAAAGGAAACGCGCAAATAGCAAACTACACTACTTATACTTATATTTCACCATGTACCTGTCAATATCATCTAAAACAATGAATCTTTTTTTTTTTTTTTAAATTATTATAATACATGATACAATATAAAAAATATAGGTATAAAAGTGTGTGATATTAGCATTTCTCTTCAAATTAATTAGGCTAAATTATATATTAATTTTAAAACTTTAACTTGTTAGGAAATTTGGATAAAATGATATAATCACAAATTCTTTCTCCCAAGATCTTCCTTAGCAGAATATCAAATAGTAGAGAAAAACCACTTTCGTTGTCAAAAGACAATCAAAGAAAAATTTACTATGTGGAAAATTGTTACAACCACACTCTTATTAATTTTCTCACACACCCAAAAGACAAGAGCAATGATAAGCCCAAGAGAATTTTCCCACAAAATTCTCTCACTCAAGAACTTTTCATACAAGCTTTTCTCTATTTTTGGGATGATTAACAATGAAGAAATGAAGCCATATTTATAGCTTTCAAGTTCTCATTTCATATGTCAAACATTTCTTCATTCAATAAAATTAGACTACCTAATTTTCCTATTCAAACAAGGTTAGTCACCTCCATCTTTGACAATATGGTAAGCCACCTTCCATGAATTTTCTTCTAAATTAATCATCTCCTATTTTGACTAACAAACCTAATATTATTTTTAATCAATCACAACATAACTAGATTCACACATGTTAAAAATTGATGTGAAATTAACCTTATCAAAAACTTTTAGAAGATTTTTGAACAAAAACCCTCCAGCTCTAATACCATGTAAACTTATGATTCTTTAATCTTCAAATTTTTTTAAATGTCTTATAATTTTAAAATCATATAATTTATTTCTCAAATTTTAAAAACATTATACATGTCTCAAGATTTTGAATCATAATATATATTTTAGTAATCAAGATATGAAATATAAGTTTTAAAATTTTTAAAACTAAATCATATGATTTTAAAGTTGAAACGCTTATACTTAAAATTTTAAAAATTTGAAAGCTAAATCTTAGTTTTAAACTTTAATTATCATTGCTAAAAGTTTGGCAGTAAAAAAGTAGTTACCCTAAGGAGTTAATAATTTGTCCAATTTTTTTAAATAATAAAAAAAAGAGAAATATATATACACAATATTGGTAATGGCAATTTGGGAATTTCACAGTTAGGAGGACCACGCATTGAAATGAAAACAGGAAGGAAAGACAGCAAGGAAAGCTACCTAGCAGTGGTTGAAGACTTCATTCCCAATCACAATGATTCTGTTTCTGTAGTGCTTTCTCGTTTTCAATCCATTGGCATCGATGTTGAAGCTTCTGTTTCCCTTTTAGGTAAATATATGCACTTGTATTTACTTGTAGTTGTTAAAATAGAAAATTTATTAATCTTTTTAATATATATTTTTACAAAACAGAATTATAAATATAAAAGTATTTTTTTTTACTTATAAAATTTAAAATTAAGAGTTTTAATTTAATATTATAAAAATAAAAAATATTCACCAATAATAATGAAAAAAATAAAAAAATATTCTTATAAATAAAAATTTCTTGAAATAATCAATAAAAAACAAGAAGTGGATGAATTAGAAAACTCTAGAGAGAAACACAAAAAATAAATGGTAAGTGCAGTCAATGAACTACACTTACATAACAATAGTTTCTCATTTTACCAGCAACCTAATTCCCCCCCTTTTCAATCTGGCCGGTGATTTTATTCAAGTCCCACAAGGTCCGAACTACTTTGAACCAACCTTTCCGTACAAAGCTATGTACAATCTAATTAAATCCTAATAGCCCTTCTTAAACTCATGGAGGCTGAGGCAGTACCATGAGTTTGGTCTTTAAATTCTGGAAGAGGTTTTATTAACTCATCTACTATTTGTTCTTGATAGCAAGTGAAAAATCATTTTTAACTATTTTGTAAGCACTAAATCGTGTACGGAATGAAAGTCTATCTCTATATGTTTCATCCTAATATGTAATACGGGATTGACTGATAAATATTTAACACTCAAACTATTAGTGAACAAGAAAGTTACATGTGATTCCTTTACTTACAATTCCCTCAGCAACGAATTTAACCAGATAATCTCTGGTGAAACCAACACAATAGGTCGATATTTTGATTAGCACTATTCCTAACAAACATCTTTTTCTTTGAAGACTTCCATAAGATTAAATTGTCACCAAAATAGATACAATAAGCACCAATGCTCTTCCCGTCATCCTTGTAATTGGCCCAATCTACATCCAGAAACCCAAAAAGTTTTGAAATATATTATTTATGGAACTGAAAGCCATGGTATAGAGTACCTTTAACGTATCTTAGCACACGTTTAATTGTTGTCCATTGTACATCAGTAGGAGCATGAAAGAATTAACACAATTTGTTGGTTGAAAAGGCTATCTCAAGTCTGGTAATAACACAGTATTGAAGGGTACCAATAATACTTCGAAATGGAGTAGGATCAACAAGTAACAAACCTTCATACTTAGATAATTTTATGCCAGATGTCATAGGTTTTTTTAGTGGCTTAGAGGACTCTAAGCCAATCTTGATAAGAAGTTGCTTGACATATTTTTGTTACACAAATGAAGAGTGTCACCACATCATTTAATCTCAATACCTAATAAGAAATAAAGGTCATCAAGATCCTTCAATGAGAATTTTGTGTTCAAAAGAGTAACTAGCTTCTTCAGATATACCTTGTCATTGTCAATGACAATTATGTCATCCATATAAACCAAGATAATGGTTGTGATTTCTTATAAACTTTAAGAGTATTGAAGTGTCAACCTTTAAGTTAACAAATCCAACTCCAAAAGACTAGCACTTAGTTTCTGGTACTAAGCTTTAGGAACTTGCTTTAGACCATACAAAAACTTTGTGAATTTATAAACCCAATAAAGGTGTGTTTTGTCTTCAAAACTAGTTGGTTGTTTCATATAAATTGTCTCCTTTAATTCCCTATTCAAGAATGCCTTATTGACATCCAATTGCTTTAAATAAATCCCAACCAAGGCATAAAGCAAATGAAAGCACAAGCTTGATAGTCTGAGATTTAATGATAGGAGAGAAAGTTTGTCCATAATCTATCCCTTCTACTTGTGTATATCCTTTAGTAAAAATTATTGCTTTGTATTTGTCTAAGGACCTATCACTCTTCAGCTTTGTTCTATAGACCCACTTACAATTAACATGATTAACATTTGTTGGGCAAGGTACCAAATCCTAAGTACCATTATCAAGAAGTGCCTAAAATTCTTTGTACATTGCCATTTCCCATTCAATAGTACCTTGTGTATCAGCAAAAGTGTATGGTTTTATGATAATAACTTGCTTCTGAGGTGGTTGAAAAGCTAAATAAATTTGTAGCCTGAGAGAATCTATCTTAGACCTAATGGCCATTGGTTGGAAAGGTTCATTTGAAACCATGGGTGCTTTGGGAGAAGTACAAGTATGGGATCAATAGATAGTTCAATAAATAGATCACCAGGTAAAGATTGAACTGTAGAAGATACCAAAGGTAAATCAAATGGGGACAACTTTGGAAAAGAGATACAATTTGGTACAAGAAGAGAATAGCCAGGAGAAAGGGATGGTATAAATAAGGAAGACCTAGAATTGTTTGGAAATTGACCTTGTGTAGAGACACTATTTCCAGACTAAGATCGAGATTTATTTAGAAAGGAAGAAGAGAAATTTGCTAAAGATAAAGGAAAACTAGACAAAGAAGACAAAGAAGAATCAATTTGTTAAAGATAGGTACTGATTAACCTTGTAAGTAGACAAAGAAGAATCAATTTTAGAAACATTAGACTCAAACTGATCAAAAGAATAAGAAAAAGAGAACTCATCAAAGAATATATACCTACTAGTGTATAATTTATCATAAACTTTATCAATTCACAGATACCTACATTGTTGTGGAGCATAACCCAAGAACACACAAGGTAAAGAGCTAAGTTAAAGCTTATGGTTGTTGAATGGTCTAAAACATAAAAGGATCTAAGAAAGGTGAAATTTGGTGGTTTATCATAGAGGAACTGATAAAGAATTTTGAATTTTAAGGCTTTTTAAGGAGACCTATTCATAGCAAAAACTATTATGCAAAAGGCATATATCCAAAATTTCAATGGCATTTCAACATGAAAGAGTAAGGCTAGTCCCTTTTCGACTATTTTTTGAATTCTATTCTCCATAACACCATTTTGAGATGAGCTATATAGATAGGTGACTTTATGTGTAATCCCCAAAGCACCAATAATGGTTATAAAGGAAGAAAACTCCTTTCCATCATGAGATTGAACAACTTTAATTTTGACTATAAAATTCCTCTCTACCATATTCATGAAATTAATAAAGTAGGCTTAAGTTTCATCCTTGGTTTTTTTTAAACAAAAAAAAAAACAATCACATGTATATTACCATTTACTATTAGTAAAAAAAATACTTGGTACTAATATTTGAAATTATAGGATATTTCCACAAATCTACGTACAAGAGATCAAATCAATTTGTAGAATTTTCATGAACATATTGATAAGGCAATCTATGTGATTTAGAAATAAAACAAGAATTACACAAGTTATCTCTATATAGCTTTCTATAACAAAGCAAAGAATAAAGTTTATTCCATACATCAACAGAAGGATGCGAAATGAGAATGCCACACATGTGGTTTTATTGAAGAAACAAACAAGGAATCAGTAGAGCAACCATGAAAGCTAGAATGCATGCCATAAGTTAGATCACTAGGAGAAGCTTGAAGATGTTGAAGAAGAGTTCCACCCAAAGAGTATAAGCCATCATTGACCTTTCCCTTGACCAAAACTCTTTGTGTCAAAGCATCCTTAACAAAAACAGTAGAATAAGTGAATTCAATAGTGACATTATTATCATTATAGAATTTATGCATAAACATCAAGTTATATGACATGCAAGGATCACAAATGAAAAATTGAATTAGAATTTTTAGATAGTATATATGCTGATCCATTACTCTTAATAAGCAAGAAAGAAACATTACCTACTATGATGGAACCATCACTAAGAAAAGAAGCTTGATTCTTAGCCACATTGTTGTCATCATTTGTAATATGATGAGTAGCTCCAAAATCCAATAACCAATTCACATTTTTATGAGTATTATCACCATTACCATTGGCCTATGTGATCATAGCATAACCACCACTTTTCTTGCCTTGAAGAAGATCACGAAGTTGATAAAACTTCTTAACACCATGTCCATTCTTACCATAGACTTCACAAATGATTTTAGAAACATATTTCTTATTCTTGTAGTTATCAGAACCATGAGCATGATCTTGCTTCTTAGGTTTGAAGGTTGAACTTCATTGAAGGAAATCTTGAAGATTCCATAGGGAGTTATTGGAAGAACTAGAAGATCATTCGACTTGCAAACCAACAAAATTAGCTTAGAGAACAGCATGTGCATTTCTTGAATGCTATTATTCTAATCTTCTTTTATAGGCTAGCAACTCACTATGAAGTACATCAAAATTAACAGATTATGTTCTCACAGTGAAAGAAGAAACAAAGGGATTATGAATGGAATCCAATCCTCCTAAACCATACAAGATGAGATCTCTATATGAAATTGTTTCACCTATAGCACCAAGATATTAGCCATAGTTTTGAGACATAGAATATATTCATCTACTGATGAATCATTCTTACTTATGAGCTAATTCTCTGCACTAAAGTGTACACAATGCTATGTACAACCTAATTACATTATAATAAAATAATATTTTTAAAATTTAAAATTGGACATTTTATTTTAATATCATGAAAATATTAAAAAGAAAAATTCATAAATAGTAGTGAAAAAGAGGAAGGAATACTTGTATTATAAATAACAATTTCCTATATTAATTAATTTAAAGAATACTAATTTTTAATCAAGTAATGATTAGACATAATGAATTATACTTTATTTTTTTTATTATTTCAATGTTTTTTTTCTCTTTTGAAATGCAAAAAGCTATGGTTTTACAATATACCTAAGCATTTGTCCATGTGATTTGTACGATTCAAAACTAATCATATCAATATATAATACTATGAAAGAAAAAAGTTTATAGGTAGAAATAAAATGAGGTTACACGATTTAAAACAACAATCATGTTAAACAATATTGAATACAACAATAAAAAATTATAGAACAATGGAAAAACTTTATGATGCAAATAAAAATTAATAATATAATTGAAATTGGAAGATAACATGTCAATAACCAAATTAAATCTCACTTTGTATAAATTAATAATAATAATTTTTTAAAAATATATCAAAATTGAAGAATAAATATCTTTGAACCATTTTTATTAGATGTTACATCTCATCATTCATATGTTTTTCTTTTATTTCTAAAAAAAAAAAGTTTTATCATTCATGCTTGTCCTTTGTTCATACAACAACAAAATAAAGTACTCGTCTTATAAAAGCATATGAAAATGAAAGATTTTAATATATCTTTATGGATCTTATCATTTAAAAAAGTATCTAGATTGTTTATTTTTTTTATCAATTTAAGAAAAAAATCAAATTATTTAAGTAATAGAAAAATATGGATAAGTTAGATATATTTATATATTTATATTAACTTAAAGAAGTTAACTTGTTAGAAGTTGGTAGATAGTAATCCTCTAAAAAGTTAAGTTATTATGAGAAGTTATTATGAGAATGATCAGTATTATTTTATACATATATTATTTTTTTACAAATATTGGTTCTATATACAAAATGTAGGCTAACACTTGAAATTTAATAATTGATATTGTTAGGTCATATATATACGATCTATAATTCTAATACCATGTTAAGAGTTATTAGAATATCAACTCTCTTAAAAAATTTAAATTATTAAAAGAATGATCAATATTATTTTTATATATATATTAAAACATGTCTGTCTATATATTAGTGAATTCAAGATATTAAAATGATGAAGATTATAACGTGGTATTCATGTAAAACAAAATATTAGTGAATTCAAGATATTAAAATGATGAAGATTATAACGTGTTATTCATGTAAAACAAACACTTATAACGAGCTATATTATTTTAATTTGAGAAGATATTGATTGTCAATAAGATATTTTACTTTTAAATATATTAATAATAAAAGTGGTAATTTATTAAAATATTATAATAAAACTAAAACTTTAGATAGGCATCTAATTTTTTATTTAAATATATTAAAGGTTAAAATGTAATAACTCATAAGTTATTTTCATTGGAATATATATATATATATATATAAGATTGAAATGGCATGATTCGTATGTTTGATACATACTTAAGTATAATTTGATTCCAAAAAACAAATTGTAAATACAAATGGATTATGAATCTATGCAGGAGCTCATTCAGTGGGTCGAGTGCACTGTGTCAACCTGGTCCAAAGGTTATACCCAACCGTGGATCCAACTTTGGACTCAGAATATTCTGAGTACCTCAAAGGTCGATGTCCAAGCCCAGACCTAGATCACAAGGAAGTTTCGTACGCAAGGAATGATAATGAAACACCAATGGTCATAGACAACATGTACTATAAGAACATCCTTAATAACAAGGGTTTGCTCTTAGTTGATCAACAATTAGCTTCTGACCCAACCACATTGCCTTACGTTCAAAAGATGGCTGATGATAATGGTTACTTTAATGAGCAATTTGCAAGGGCTATTTCTGTATTATCAGAGAACAATCCACTAATGGATGATCAAGGAGAGGTCAGAAAAGATTGTCGCTATGTCAATGTAAATTGATTATAAAAGTTTTAAAATGCCAATGTATCCACTAATTATGGGTTGAAGAAATAAATTACCTTTGAGCTTCCTTCTTTGTATGTATTTCGTGCAAATTTCAACCATAATGCAATTTGTTCAGGGGTAAAATCTTTTTTTTTAATTTGTTTAATTGCATTGAAGTTTCATTTTTAACCAAAAAAATATATTATTTTTTTAAAACGTAAGCTCTTTATTTAATTTGATTTCCATCAAAGAGAAACAAACGAAAAGCTTTCTTACTGATGTTTTGAAAAGTTACAATTTTTATTTATTTATTTATCTTTTTTAAATAAATTCTTAGACAAACTTGGGTACCTTTTTGGCATGGAGAGAACTCGAATTCATGTGAATTCGAAGACTAGTCAAATTTTATTATAGTGTAAGAAATTGGATGTAAAAGGTGAGAAATGTGATGCAAATTAGTGGAGGATGCCCGATCAGCCATACATTTAATTGGTAGAACATCAAGTGGATGGTTGATTGTTAGTATAAGCTAAAAAAATACAAATAAGATTTGTATCTATTTTATTAAAATTAGAATAAATAAAATATTTATTTAATAATTTATGTTATCTTTTAATTCATAAATAAAAATATAAAAACATCTACTTAAAATTAATGTGTAAAATTTCAGTGAAATAATTTAAATATATGTAAAGAAGATTTGTAATATGGATCTTCATATTGTGTTATTAATACGACTCATATCCATTTGAAATGAAGTAATCATAATCTAAGGATGCTAATGTGGAGATATCTAGTTGAAAAATGTTGAAAGTATTACAAATGCTATAAATATCTGTTTAACCTATAACAATTTAAGCACATCAATCGATAATCATTTGTAAGATAATTTTAATTTTGAGTGTTATAATTGGCCCATTTCTATAGCCTTTTGACATTTGATTTAATATGGCTTATATCTTGGTATGATGTCGTTATAATTAGTTAAAAAGTTATCTCACAATATGAGAAACTCACTCTTTTTTTCAATTGATAGATATCAATTTTCTTTTTTAGAGATTTAGGTATTCATTTTACTAATTGCAATCTCGTGATACGATCACAAATATTTGTCAATCAAGAACAAGAGGTAATTAGTGATAAGGATCAATTGTAACATAATATGATAAATAAATAATTAAGAAGAGTTGTCATATCAGCGAGTAGTTTCATTAAGCTAGCAAATTTAGTTAGAAGATATTTTACAATATATTTTTCTAGCTAGATATTTTCACTCATGTACAATCTATTATAAAAATAGAATTGTTTAGTACATATGAATGTGCACAAAATTTTCAGCAACTCTTTCTTCTTCATTCTTATATGCATTATTTTTTTCTCTGAATTCATTTGATGACTTCTGCTGAACTTGGAGCTCCACAATGAATCTTTCATGGTATCAGATCACTTGGTTAAAGTAATTTGTGTAGTGAATAGTCATGGATGATCAAAAGAGTTCGAATTAAACTAGAGAAGAGAGACTTAATGATGTAGTAAATAAATCAAAGAACCTTAAACATGTGACACTTTAGAATCAAATCAATGCAATAAATCTTGATCGTAACAATTTTATTGTCTAGAAAAGACAAATTCTATGAATATTAAAAAACTACGAGTTGGAAGACTTTGTTAAGGGGGGTTTATAAATGTCTAAAAAGGAATAATCAAAATAGAGATACTAATAGTTAATTCAAGTATTGGATAAGAGAAGATCAAATGATTGGATCCTAACTTATCATATGTATGGAGGGAGATTTGATGAAGGAAGTTTCAGAGTGTAAAACAAGTGCAGAGATATGGACTTATCTTGAGAATTACTTTGCCTTGTACTCGAGAACAAAGATTTTTCAAAAAAAATCTAAATTGATCAACATCAAGAAAGGAAATCTGACTATCACAAAGTACGTGATGAAGATAAAAGATATAGTGATGCAGTTCTCTATTTGTGGATATCAAGTATCTGAGGAAGATTAGATTCATGCTATGTTGAATGGAGTGGATAAGGAGTATAATCTGATACATACTACAATTTCCACTAAAATCAAACTGGTGATTGTTAGAGAAGTTCATGCTATGCTTCTAATTCATGAGAATATGTTAGAAAAGTATAACATAACAAATGTTGATCTTCTCTTGCCTTCAAAGTAAAAGGTTCTACAAAAAGAACAAGTGATAGAAATTTTAATCAGAACTTCAACAGCCAGAACGTTGGATGAAGATGACATAACGATAATCAGAGAGGATGAAAGAGAGACAATTTTAGTGGAAATAGGCATCAATGACAGTGTTATGGAAAGATTGGACACCTTGTCAATATGTGCTGATACATTTGACAAGGATTTTCAACCTAGTCATAACAATGAAAATCAAGAGAATTCATCTCAACTAAAACAAATCAACAACAGTTAAAAGCATCAGCTCTACTGGTCACACCTGAAACTGTTAATGAACCTTTCTGGTATCCAGATTTAGGTTACATGCACTATGTAAATTTAGATCCATCTCACTTAGCTACAAAGTATAATATACATAATTTGACAAGCTACACATAGGTAATGATTATAAACTCTTTATTCATCATATAGGATCTAATGTCTTTAATCCAAAATCAATATATGCTAGAAGGTTCTGTCTAAAGGATGTGTTGCATATGCCATTCATTACTAAGAATTTGTTGAGTGTTTCAAGATTTTCTCAAGATAACAACATCTACTTCGAATTTCACCATTGTTATTATCTTATTAAGCACAAGGAGATAGGAAAGGTACTCTTCAAAGGTGAATGTAATAAAGGCCTCTATCAACTAGCTTTGGATCTTGGTAAAGGAGATCAAGGTTCAAGAAGCAGGGCTAAACTTGAAGCACATGAAAAGTTTACCAAAAGACCTTTTACTTGTAGTTTGAATCCTATAAATAGTCCAAAAAAGTCGATTAATGAGAGAATTATTTAATTGTTTTTCTTGATTAAATAACATGCATAATTTTTAGGTATATATGTATGGGTTTTTTGTATATGATCCATAATTGACGAAGTTAATAAGTTGTATGTAATTTAATTGACATGAAAGTATGATTAGGTTAATTATTATATAGTGTGTAGTTTATTTAAGAGAAGAATACATATTATGTTAGATTCAATTGATTATGTAATTAATTGATAATTATATTGAACAGATTTTAGTGATTTACATGTTTAGGAAATTGAAGGGTTAAGTATTTCTAGATATTTTCTCATATATCTTCTTAATTTCCAAATTTGATTTAATTAATTATTACTATTTATTTTTAGTTATTTTAATTTTGATTCCTTAAAATATAAAAACACCCAAAAAATTGATTTTTATTTTAAAAATTAGTTTATAATAACATAATCTCTGTGAGAAGAATATTTTCTTATCATTATATTACTTGTTATGATATATATATTTACGTATTCATTGAACATAATTCGTGTCCGATCACATATAGAGTAAACATGTTTTGCACAGCGCATACTGAGCATGAAATCAATTCTTTAGCTATACTCCTACTTGAATGCATCATGGATTATGGTCCTATGAATGTTTACTTAAAATGAATTGTTTAATTTAAATTCATTCTTGTTCTTTGAATTGTCTTAGTCTTCAATCTCTTCTCATATCATTTTTGTATGCCTTATCTCCCTCATATAGAGGTTTTCTTTTGACTTTATGTGTCAAAAATAAAGAGAACTTTATGGGCATAACTATATCTTTGTTTCCATGTTGTGTGTTGCATAGGCTATGAGTGTACAATTGCACTACATATTATTGTTTGACTTGTATGCACTCAGGAAGAGTGTTGCAAGAAGTCAATGTGAGTTGTGCATGTTTACTTATGTCTATGCCTATCGTTGAGTACTTATGTAAGTGTAACATGATAACATGTGATTTGACTATATGTTGTTTCTACAAGATATGTTCATGAGACATATGTTTGTTTCATGTGTGCAAGTTACAAGTGTAGACTGAAGTCTTCATGCTTCTAGTGTGTTATATGTAGTGGTGTTGAGACCTTTTTGTTTCAAAGTGATAGAGATTGGATGAGTTGATTTATGAAGTTGGATAGAGCACTCAAGATGGATGCACTTGAAATAGATATGTCTTTTGGGTTTTGGTATGTGTGGTTGTGTTGTTTATTGGAACAAACGACATTAAGAAATCTTCATGATCATCTCATGTTTGATGATTTTTTTGTATCTAGTTGTATAGTGTTTTGACATAAAATGGTAAAGGGAGATAATGTAAGTCCTATTGTACTCATATCTGTATGTTGGCTTCCCGGGTATAAAACATAGTGTATATTTTATCTTACTTAGTGTTTTTTTTTATTTTTATGTAAGGTTGGTTACTGTGAATCAGTATTGCATACACACACATTGTTAGGAACACTTTGTATGAAAGCATGTTTACACATACCACAGAGTTGGTTTTCATAGTATGTATGTTAGGTTAACTCATTCATCGACCTTTTTACTCGTGGTTTTTGGCTTGTTTCAGGTGTAGGTATTTATAGATATTATACAAAATTTTCGAAAACAAAAATATAACTTTTTGGCACCTCACTACCACCTTTATTGTGGACCTTGCTACCACCCTTGGCTAGGTGGTTGATCGATTGCTATAAATATCCCCATTAATTACAAATTAATTTAAAAAAATATATTGGAACTCTATCAAAATTTTCATTGATTTGAATTTTGTATTCACTAATTACATCTATAATTATGATATGTTCGTGTGAGTGTAGAATAGTATGAGTTGCTATTTTACGTGGTGAGTGAATACTTTTCTATGTGAATAGTCTTCAAAGGTTATATTAGTTGATTTTATACATTATTGTTATATGGTATCTACTTACATCACATCAAATGGTGTTGGTTGTGGAGGATAGTTGGGTTAGTGTGTCGAACGAAGTCATAGTAGAAGCAACAAGAAAAAGTATCAATAAGCAGTTAGGATGTAGGTCCTAACTAATAGAGATAATACTGGCTTTATTTCTTTCAAAGTTATAACTGTTATATTGATTAGGAAATTGTTTGCTATAAGTGATTTATTTAAGCAACTCGAGGACGTTACTACATAGATATGATCTCTATATGAGTTTACTTCATTATATCTTATGTTATGCATGCTCAGTTATGGTGCTAGTATAATCTGAATTTAAATTGTATATGATAAAACATATGGTTATTTAAACTCTAATTAGATTGCTTTTTATCTCTCTATCTGACTTTTAATTCACTTATAATTCTTACTTTAAATGTTGTCTTGGATGATATCTATTGTTTAGATATTATACTGGTACTCCTTATATTGAGTATTCTACTTTGAATCTGTTATTTTGTTCACTATGTATGGGGACGAGTCTATTCGGAGTTTGTATCTCCTTACTTGTGTGTGTATCAGGTTGTGGAATTTTTCATATTCTATCATTGGCTTAAGAATGACTATGTTGTTTAGGAATGTTTTGGTTGGATATGTTTAGTCATTTTCAATAAAAATAGACACAGTCCCCTAATGACTATAAGATGGCCTGCATTTGGGACTTCCAATATGCATAGTTCATCTCACTTAAAAAAATGAGGCCTACCTACATTGCCTCATTTTCCCGAATCCATCATAAAGAAGTGTGTGTAAAAAGCGAGTTTAAACAAAATCAACATTAGAATTTTCAAGCCCAATAGGATGAACCCTCTCTAATACCAATTGAAAGAGTCCGACACTCGGTACACTTCCAGTGTAAGGAGATACTGACTCCTTAATGACTCAACCTAAACTCACAAGGAGTGAAATTTGAACAGATATTAGATAAATAACAGAAGCAATAAAAACTAATCAGAGAGTGTAAGATTAATTTAAAGAAGCATATTCAATAATTAGAAAGTTATAAGCATGTAATAAATAAGGAAAAGAGAGCATGTAACAACATAAATCAAATGGATTTCTAATCATAGTCTAAATCTAGTTTGTTAATACATACAAGATAAAAACTTAGATTAATCTAGCACAATAGTAAATCATGCATAACAATAGATATAACAAGATAAACCTATATAGATCCCCTACCTATGTGATAAAATCCTTAATTTCTTATAGTAACCACTGGATAGGAAAAAAAATACTAATAATAATAAACAGATACGACTCGATAAAAGTATAAACTCAAATACCTCTATCAATAAATTCAACGCTACCCTAACTACATATTCTTACCCTCGCGCGCTACCTCAACAACTACTTAATCCAACACACAGATCTAGCCCTATTCTAGAGCCAACACCGCACATAATAGTGTGATTAGTAATCAACTTATCAGTAACATGTATAAAAATGTGGAAACCACCTCAGCCATAACAATTAGAAAATACTCTCTTATGGTTAAAGGATATGACTAAGCACAAGCCAAGAACACAGTTTTGCTCGCAATTAACTAGTAAATAATCTTAAGTACTTAAACTTGATGTTACTTTACTCTCACAAATACGTAACAAAAACACTGATATATTTTCAAAGTGATTTGTAAGATAAAATAAAAAATGAGTGAAAATTTCAACAAAGCTTTACTATAATTTCTTGATTAAACAACAAAAATAAAGGGGGATTTTATATAAACTTTTCAACCTTTAGGATACCTTATTGAGCTCCCTTGTCGAACCACGATCGAGGCCTTATCAAAGGGGTCATCAAGGTACCTAAAATAAAAATTTTTGTTTGTAAAAATTATTAAGTAATTTTTCATAAATAACCACAAATACAATAAAATAAAAATCACAACACTAAACCTAGCATGCACACTAAGAAAACCAACCTTATAGAGTGTGTGTGAACATGTTTACATTTAAAATGTACATAATTATATGTTTGTGTGCATTATTGATCATCATTAACTAACCTTATATAGAGAAAGAAAAATATACTAAGTAAAATAAATAACCATCATGTTTTGCATACGATAACACTAATAAAGACTTAAAGGATTACAAAACTTACATTCAAGTTATAAGTTAAATTTATGAATTAAACTCTATCCCAATTTGATTGGATTTGAATTCGAATTAGTTGTGATTGATGTTTACATTGAATCAGATTTAGATTGAAAAAAAATTAATTTGTTTCGAATTGAATTTGGATTTTTTTTAAAACTCAAGATTTCGATTTTATGATCAAGCCTAATCAAAAGTGTGAGTGTGATTAAGATAAATATATGATTTGTTTTAAAGTTTTATCCTTAAATAATTACTAATAAAAAAAGAATAAGTTAAAAACTATGAAATAAAAAATATTGTACATCTAGTAAATAAATTTTATAGAGAAGTCAAAATAAATTTTAAAAAATTTAACATTACGTTGGATGTATATTCCAATAAATGTAAAATAAATTTATCTGTGAGACAAAAATAGAGTTATTAATATAATATAAATTATTATTATCATAAAAATAAATTATTAATAATTATATTAAAATTTAATTAATATTAAACTTGAAAAGAATATTTTATATATTTATTATGATAATAATAAAAATTAAAGTGATAATATTATTATTTATAAATAAACATAAATATCACTTTTATATGTTATATTTATATCCTAATTTAATTAATATATTAACTTTTAATTAAATAAAATTATATAAATCCTATTATATTTATTAATAATGTTACCTTAAATCACCTTCCTCAAGTTTATTTTGTACAATAGAAAAGCAATGAGAATGATAATAATAATAGAATTGAATATAAAAGAAATAATATTATTATTATATTATTTAGTTTGACAATTAGAATCAAAACAGGAATCAATATTACATTTTTTTGGTTTATAATTATAATGAAATTAAAAACATTATATATTATCCTAATATCCTTATGCTCTGTATAGTTTAAATAATATTATTTAATTATTATTTTTTTTAGATAAAATATATTAAAATTATTTTTTTAAATAATTATTACTTAAAAAATTTAAGAACAAGAAAAAATATTTTGATAATTTTTTTTCTATATTATTTACAAAATAACATTCAAGCATTAATATATGATAGTGGAGTCTTAATCACATAATCAAAATTGAAAAAAAAAAGATTTAAGAATTTTAGATTTAAGAATTTTAAGATTTTGAGTTAAAGTTTTAGAGTTTTAAGATTTTAGAGTTTATTTATTAAAATTTAGGGTTTATGTTTTAGGATTTTAGAAGTTAGTATTTAAGGTTTTAGGATTTAAGATATAAGATTTAATATTTTTGAATTTTTGATTTAAAATTTATGATTTTTAGTTTAAAATTTATGGTCTAAGATTTAAGATTTAAGATTTAAAGATAAAATAAAAATAAAAATATTTTATTCATTTGATGTAACAATAGAATAACAATTCCATTAGGAATGATAGAATACCGATTCTATTTCTTTTAAAATTAATTTTTAATCTTTAATATAATTATATGTAAAAGTATATAAAAATAATTTAATTTTTAATCTCACTTTTACTCATTTAACACCCCCTTTAATATTTATCAAGATGATTAATGGACTTATAAAAATAAGGAACGATGGCGCGTGAAATATACAATTTATTCTAACCACGTGCGATCTGAGATGTCCTGTAAAAGTAGAATGTGTGTGAACTAAATGAAATAGAAAAAGGTCCAAGTTTGACGCCGAAAAATAACCGTTATAAATGAACACGTGTCACATTGTCTATTCATCTGTGTCTGTAATTTATTATTTTTAAAATATATTATATTTTTTTTTAAATATTTATACTAATTTTCAATTTAATTAATTTTAACTTGGTATCTATTTTTCCTTTTTTTCATATTCTCTAACTGAAAATGTTAATTATCGCTCTCACTGTACAATTACACTCAATATATATATATATATAATTAATAAATAATTATTAATTAAAATGGTAAATTTATTTTTAATTTTTAATTAATTATTATATTAATTAAAATAATATTATAACTCGAAATAAATAGATTACGTTATGTCATTATTTCCAACGATGTTGCAACAACATTTTAATAGTAAAATAAAAATGATTTAGGTTCTTATTATATCATTTTCTAGTTATTTTTGTTTTTGCTAAACTTTTTTTTTCCTAAACATTGTTGGCTTATTATGTTACGCTGCAATTCAAATATTTCGTGTGTGAGTGGTGTCACCATATATTATTAGAGATGTTTAATTTAGGTGATTTTTAAATATAAAAAAATTTAGTATTAATATTTAAAAAATATATGTTTTTATATAATTTGTTTATTAAAAATGTATTAATTAAAAATATATATAATTTTTATTTAATTTTTAGTTAAATATGATAAAATAAAAATATTTTTTTCTTCTAATTTAACCTATATGAGAATTTGATTAGAGAAACTATCTTTTTTCATACCATTTTATTTAGAGGAGTTGAAAAAATTTCAAATATTTTGCATCTATTTAGTTCCAACACATTATCCATGTTAAACACTCCTATTTATCACTTATCTAAGAGGATGGGAATCATAATAGAAAATAAGATACATGTATATTTAAATTTTTTATATACATATATTTAATGAAATAAATTTTAATTTAAAAAATTATTTAATTTATTTATAAATTTATTGTATCAAACTTAAATAAAATCTTCTTTGTTTAAGATTTGATTTTTTGAAATTTATTAATCCAACTATAATTTTTTTAACAAATAGTATTAGTATAATTTAAACATTTGATTTAAAATTATAAATTATAAATCTTAATGTTAGATCATTAAATTAATTATAAGTCAACTATAATTTAATCTATAAAAAAATGATAAAGTTATGTTAATATGATTAGAATGAGAATATTAAAAGATAAATTTTTTAAAAAAAGTTTAATAAAAAAATTGTCTAATTTTTTTAAATTATTAAAAATTATATTTTAACAAAATAATAATAAAAACAATAAAAAGAAGAAATCATAATAATTATTTTTTAACAAAATAATATTTAAAAAATATTTTATTAAATATGTTTTTGAGTTACTTATTATTTAAATAAGTCAACTGAGACGAATATGTTTTAGGTTATAAAAAATTAAAATGAATTAAGCTTTGTATTTAACATCATTATGTGTTACTAATAAGTTAAAAAATATGTATACTTTTTAAACAATTTTGTTCACTTCGAAGCCTATTATTTTCGCGTATATGACGATAGACAGTGGAGTATGATTTTTTATTTATTTTTATTTTTACATATTACAAATGTAAGTGTTGATACTAATATTTATTAATGTTTTTTTTAAAAAAAATATTAAATAAAAGAATATTATATACATAAAATTTGAATTTAAGTTTATAATAATAAGGATGAATAATCATACTATAATTCGCAAGACAGTAAGTAGTATATATATTAATAATTTTAAATTATTGTATATATTAAATGTATAATTAATAAATAAAATTAAAAGATAAATATATATAATTAAAAAAAACAAAATATCATTCACCAAGGCGGACAATAGATGTACAGATGCACCATTGTTCGTGATATGTCCTTTCTCATAACCTATAGTCTGCTATAGACAGTATTGCTTGCTTTGTTTGTTTTCTCAGTTTTGTTCTCTTTTAAGGCAAAGAATACTACACACTTTCTCACACCCTCCCAATCTTCCCATCCCGTGATTCAACCTTTCTCCTCTATCATCTTTCATCTTCACTTCACACAAATCTCAGTTCTCTAATCTAATGGGTTTCAACAAAAACTACTGACAATGTTGAAATTCTGTCGCAAACTTTCACTGTTATACTTTTTCAACACTTTTTTGATCATCTTATTAATCACCGCAAACTCAGCCACAGAGTTCGACTTTGGAACTTTAACTCTTAGCAGTCTAAAGCTTCTCGGTGATGCTCACTTGAACAATGGCAGTGTTCGTCTCACTCGTGACCTTCCCGTTCCAAACTCCGGCGCCGGAAGAGCTCTTTACTCGCAACCAGTGAGATTCCGGCAACCTGGTACTCACTTCCCGGCGAGTTTTTCAACATTTTTCTCCTTCTCGATTACTAATTTGAACCCATCATCGATCGGCGGTGGGCTCGCCTTTTTAATCTCGTCGGACGATGAATTAGTCGGAGACGCTGGTGGGTCGCTTGGGTTGTTGAAAGCGGAGGGTTTAAATCCTGCGCCAGCCTTTTTGGCTGTGGAGTTTGACACTCTTATGGACGTTGAGTTCAAGGACATTAATGGAAACCATGTGGGTTTGGATCTAAACAGCATGATTTCAACGCAAGTTGGGGATTTGGAGAGTTTAGGAATTGATCTCAAAAGCGGTGATCTTGTCAACGCGTGGATCGATTACGACGGATTGACTCGGGTATTCAATGTATCGGTTTCATACTCGAATCTGAAACCAAAACAACCCCTTTTGTCCTTTAATCTTGATCTTGATCGATATGTTAATGATATTATGTACGTGGGTTTCTCTGGTTCAACTCAAGGAAGTACAGAGATTCACAGCGTTGAATGGTGGAGCTTTACTTCCTCTTTTTATTCAAATTCGGCTTCTGGGTCTCCTTCTTCATCATCAACTCCACCTCCACCTCCACCTCCACCGACCACAACTTTAATGAATCCAACGGCAAATTCATTAAAATCACCACCTCCTTCAATGGCTCCTTCCGGTTCTAATTCAGCTTCTAATACTACCCAGAAGAACAGTAAGTCTTCTTCTTGTCATAACCAGCTCTGTAAACAAGGTCCAGGAGCTGTAGCTGGAGTAGTAACAGCTAGTGCTTTCGTTTTAGCTTTATTTACTGGAGCTTTTTTGTGGGTTTACTCAAAAAAGGTAAAAGATGTGAAGAAATCATCAGAATCATTTGCTTCTGATTTTATCAAAACGCCCAAAGAATTCACATATAAGGAACTCAAAGTAGCAACAAAGTGTTTCAATGTCAATAGAATCATCGGTCATGGTGCATTTGGAACTGTTTATAAAGGAATATTGCCAGAGACTGGTGGTATGATTGCAGTAAAGAGATGTAGTCACACTAGTCAAGGAAAGAATGAGTTTTTATCAGAATTGTCAATAATTGGATCGCTGAGGCATCGAAATCTAGTTAGACTTCAAGGGTATTGTCATGAAAAAGGTGAAATTCTTTTAGTTTATGATTTAATGCCAAATGGGAGTCTTGACAAAGCATTATTTGAATCAAGAATACTATTGCCTTGGCCTCACAGGCGCAAAATTCTACATGGTGTTGCCTCTGCTTTAGCATATTTACATCAAGAATGTGAAAACCAAGTAATTCACAGAGATATTAAAAGCAGTAACATTATGTTAGATGAAGGTTTTAATGCTAGATTAGGTGATTTTGGTTTAGCTAGACAAATTGAACATGATAAATCTCCTGATGCAACTGTTGCTGCTGGAACAATGGGTTATTTAGCTCCTGAGTATTTGCTAACAGGTAGAGCCTCTGAGAAAACTGATGTGTTTAGTTATGGAGCTGTAGTTCTTGAGGTTGCTAGTGGTAGACGACCCATTGAAAGAGAAGTCACAGGGGTTGTAAAAGTTGGGGTTTCTAGTAATTTGGTTGAATGGGTTTGGGGTTTACACAGAGAAGGAAGGTTATTAACAGCAGCTGATTCAAGGCTTGAAGGTGAATTTGATGAAACTGAGATGGGAAGAGTGCTTTTGGTTGGACTAGCTTGTTCTCATCCTGATCCATTGACTAGACCAACTATGAGATGTGTGGTTCAAATGCTAAATGGTGAATGTGAAGTTCCTATTGTTCCAAGAACAAAGCCTTCAACTACTTTTAGCACTTCTCATCTTTTATTAAGCCTGCAGGATTCTGTTTCTGACTGTAATGGCATGATCACCATCTCTGCATCATCTTCTGAGAGAAGCTTCAATGCTGATGACATAGTTTAGTTAGGATTTTTTTTTCCTTTCATTTTATTGAGAAATATGGGATAGTTGAACTTTATTTATTTATTTATTTATTTACACTTATGGGGTCAATTCTCAGTTAATAAAGAAGCTGAAAGTCCTTGAAAATGTCCATTGATTTGGAGCTAAGTTGTATTAATGATTCTAATCTATTTTGAATTAACTTTATTTTTCAAAATATTTTGGCCGTGTTGTGTTTACGATTTTTTCTTATCAATTTTACTTCAACACAATTGTCACAGAAAACGTTAAAAATTTATACTCCAAACACTACCTTGTAAAATTCCTATTGATTTAAAATCGTTCCGCAGAAATTGTAATCGGCTTTGCCACTTTATTTTAGGGCAAAACTTTGTATTACATTTTTTATTGACTTTTTAATGAGAAAGTTATCTAGATAATTCGGTTTTGTATTATGTACAAACACGATAACATGCGATGTAATAATATCAACATTAGAGTTGAAGGTGCATTTCTTTTCTTCTCTCTTTATTTTTATTATTATTTTTATTTTTATTTTTTTGGGAGAAGGCATCCAAAATTTTATAGCTTTTACAAAATAAACATTTTAGTTTTATTATTTTAATTAAGCGTTTTAGTTCTATAACTTAAAAAAAATATACATTTTAATTCTAAACACTTAAAATTATAAGATATGTATAATTTTTTTAGAACTAAAATTTATATTTTTTTTCAAAATTATAAGATAAATACTCTAATTAAAAATTAGGAAATTAACCTGCTTCTTTATATAAAATACGAAATATTAATGCTTCGTTATCTAAAATGACAAGTCACTAGTATAGCTCTCCGTTATTTGTTTAGCAGTAAGTTTTTCCATGTGACCGATAGTGTGTGGGTCATTTTCATATTTTGTAATTCAAGAATCAAGTTGCTATTTTTTGGAGTACTTTAACAAAGGTGGGAATTTCCTTTACTTTTTGGAAAATGATTACTTTCGTGGAATTGTCTTCGATAAATGTTGGGTCATGGAGGGATAGATATTATAATTTTAACTTAAAAGTTACATTTTTTTCATTCATGTTCTATATTTATAAAGATATTCACTATTTTTGATTTTTTTTTATCATTTTCTAAAAAATTGTGTCAATTTTCAAAAGTTTTACTAAATTTACAACCGTAGATTTTAAATCAATTTAAATATTAAATTATATTTGTAACGATTTATATACAACTATACAATAACTCATTTGTATCTATCTATAAATTAATAATCCAAATTTTAACTCAATTTTTATATTAAATTATATTTGTAATGATTTCAAGTTCTCAAATTCACCGTAAGACTTACATAATATCGATTAAACAAACTATTAAATCAATGATAAACAAACTAAAACATAAAAATCAAAGAAGCAATGAACATAAAATTCAAATGGTTCGACCCCTAAAAACTACCCGACTTAATCCACTAGAAATGATAAATCATATATCCATTATAAACCAAAGTTTTATGAAGAGTTTAACGTTACAAAAATATCAACAGAGATAAAACCTAACACATATAAGAGGAGTCAAGAACCTAAAAACATGTTCTTGACTTTCACAACTCTCAAAATAACCAAAGAAAACTAAACAATTAAAGAGAAAGGAGAAGAAGAGAAGAGTTAGAGAAACAGTGGTGAGAAGAAGAGAAAATGATCGAACCACTGTTCAAAAAACCGTTGTTCAAAAAACAACTCATAATTGTTGGAATCAAAAGGAAATTAATGCTATCTTTAGTACTATGTCATCATATGAGTTCCGTTGTATTTTTTATGTTAAAACTACTAAACAAGCTTGGGATATTCTAAAGATTTCTTATAAGGAAACTAACCAAATTAAACGAACTAAACTTGGTATGTTAGGTATTAAGTTTGAAAACCTTAAGATGGAAAAAAATGAGACATTCTTTGATTTTTATGCTAAACTTTTTGATATTGCTAACACTTCTTCAAATCTTGGAGAGAAAATTGATGTATTCAGGTAAGTTCAAAAGATTCTCTCTTCATTACCAGGTTGCTTCGATGCAAAGGTCACCTTCATTGATAAAAAGTAAAGATACTTTTGAAATGAGCTTTCGAACACCTATAAAAAATAAAGATGTTGCTTTCAAAACCATCATGATGATAAGTGCGGTTAAGAATTCGTACTCTTAGATAAAATTCTCAAGAAAATCATCAATCGGATGAACTCACTGAGTAACAAGCAATCAAGCTGTATAAAGGATTATAAATCAATAGAACTCAAACCTATGAGTTTCGAAGGTAAGAAAACTAAATCCACTAAACCACAATATTTTGAATGCAATGAGATTGGTCATTTTGCAACTGAGTGTGCTAATAGAAAAAATAAAATTGGAAAGGTTTTCAATGCTACACTAAGTGACCCAAAAAGTGACCACGATGATGCTAATGACTTAGAAAATAGTGACACCAAGTACCTAACATTCACTACAACTATTGATAGATACTCTAGTCAGTTTTACATTGGCTAAGACAGTAAGAGAAGTGATTATAAATTTTTTCTTACTAAATTTAATGCTAATAACTTTGATGAACTTTTCCTAGACTTAGTGGATTGTAAGAAGGAAAAAGATAGGTTACTAGTAGATGTAACCAATTAAGTGATAAAGTCAAATCTCATGAGCTTAATTCTTTCATCGTATAAAAAGAAAAAAAATTGAGTTATCTAAACTTGTTGATATTTTGAATTCAAGTATTGTAGATCTTAAACAGAAAAACAAGAAGCTAGTGTAGGAACTTAAACAATCAAAGGAAGTTGTGAAGAGATTGATCATTGGAACTGAAAAACTTAACAAAGTTTTGAGTATGGTAATTCACATTGTGATACATGTGGCTTGGGTTATAAGGACCAAACCTCTACATCTTTAACATCAAAAACTACATTTTTAATCTACTTCTATTGTTACTAATTATTAACAAAGAACTAATGCATCCATGTTAGAAAAAAAATATTATGTTTATACTTGTCGATCATCCTGATGTAGGAACAATCATGTTAGACTCAAATGTAGATTCTTGTTGATAAATACCCACTTCAATAATTCATTTTATGCTTTTAATTCTAGGATTGATTATCATCATCCTATCATGAATGTTGTATCTTCATTTAGGATGAATGTAAAAAGTAAATTAAGTCCAAAAATATGTCAATGACAATTATGGTAGTTGAGTCCTAACTCAAAGATATAGAGAAATAAAAATTCAGGAAAATTTGGGTTAGGAAAGATTGTTTTGTTTGGTCACCTCACCATCTTTGATTGTTGACCTAGGTACCTATGTTTAAGTGCTTAACTAACTTTAGATAAGAATTTTAGTTGGATTTCTTTTTTCTTATCTATTGATAAGGTAAGTGGCTATGCTAACAACCTCTATCCAAAAATTATTTGGGCATACCAGACTAAGACAACATGTATCAAACTCTCTCCAAAATGATTATATTCATTCTTTCAGTTAGTTTGTTTTGTTGTGGTGTACTTACAATTGTCCTATTTCTCCCAACCTCTTAGTCCTTATAATAACAATCAAAGAGTTCATTGCATAACTCCAATCTATTATTAGGTCTAAGTATTTTAACCTTACTATCCTTTTGGTTCTCAATTAGGGCTTTTCAAAGTCTAAAGTTAATAAAGGCTTCACCTTTTGTTCTTAAGGTGAAAGTCCATACTCTCATTGTATAGTCATCCATTAAGGACAAAAAAACACTTACTACCACCTAGGGATTAAGTAGGAATAGGTACCCATAAGTTAAAATGAACATAGTCAACTGCATGCATGTTAGTATGCTAACCTTGGTAGAACTTAACCTTAGTATTCCTACCAAATATACGTTGTTCACAAAACTTTAAGTTACCTAGAGGTTCACTACCTAACACACTTTGTTTAGATAACTCACATAGACCTTTCTCATTGATATGTCCCAATCTCATATGCCATAACATAACATTATGTAAGTATTGGACTACACTAGCCTTACCTCTAGCATTTAGAGTAAACCTTTGTAACAAATGCATACCATTTTCCTTAGCTTCCTTAAAGGTTACTAAAGAATGTTTTAAATTTTTCATAGCTTCATTCTCAATCTTAATAATGAAACCGGTGGCATTTAAAGTACCTAGTAAAATCAATTTTCTCTTAAGTTCAAGTACAAATCTCACATCTTCCAAGACTCTCACAGTTCCATCTTTTATAGGCAATCTAACAAAGTCTATACCTTTAATCTAACACTTATTAGTCATCTCCTAAGATAACTCTACCACTATCAACTTCTTTCAGATCACTAAATCAATGCCCAAGGGGCTTTGTGTGAAAGGAATGACATGAATCTAAGATCTAAATTGTTTCTGATCTAGTGGAGCTTATAACTAACACTTCAAAACTCTCATAACCCTTAGAAACTAGGTTTGACTCATTATCAATACAAGACTTAAGATTCTCTTACCTTTTACCTTTCCTATGTGGACACTCATTCCTATAGTAACCATCCTTCTTACAGAAATAACATTTAACATGTTTCTTAGACCTTGATTTAGACCTATTCTTTGATTTATCTCTAAAGTTGTTATCTTTCTTTTCTATCCTACCTCTAACAAAAAGACTATCACTCACATTATTATTATTATCTTTTATTTCTAAGTCCTTAGACCTAAGGTTAGAAACAACAAGATAAAAAGACAAAGTATCTTTATTCTTAAATTAACATCTTTATATTTTTCAAGTGAAGAATTCAAAAGAATAATAACTTGAGTTTCACCTTCAACTTTATGATCAAAGTCATTTAAATCAGTTGTTAATCTTTTAAAATCATCAAGGTTCGATTCAAGATCCTTTGATGAATTCATTTTGAAAGTGTAAAAATGATGTTTAAGATGAAATTTTTTAGACAAAAATTTAGTAAAGTAAAGAGAGTCAAGTTTAGAAAAAAAAATCTTGTGTTAGCTTATTTAGAAACTGCCCTAAGTATTTGATAAGTTAGATTCAAAAGTATCACAGAATATACCTTTTTTTAATCTTTTTCTTGTTGCCCTTAGATGCATTTTCAGGTAAGTCATCAAAATTAATGGCATTGTGTACTTTTGATTTTATCATAAATGCTTTCATCTTATGTTTCTAAAGAACATAATCACCTATGCCATTAAATAACATTACTTTGTAATATGTATTTATAGTAAATAAAAAAGATAACATAAAGGAAAAGGATTGAAAAAACTCCTTATTTAAGGAGTTGAAGTCCAAAGGTCAAGTTCTTTGAAGGAACTAGAAACCCTAGATCTATGAATCACACAATAGACCTAACCTAAAAACCAAATATGAGGATCATGTGAGTTTGGAACACTTTGATATTAGTTCGAAGGCCAAATAACACACAAACCTTATTATGATACTATTTTGTAACAATTTCAAGCTCTTAAACTCACCAGAATGCTTGCAAAATACCGATTAAATGAATTATTAAATTATTAACAAACAAACAAAAATAGAAAAATATTAAAGAAGTAATGAATACAAGATTTAATTGGTTCCACACCTAAACTATATGACCTAATGTACTAAAAAGGGCAATCATATATCCACTATAAATCAAAGTTTATACCGAGATTTTAACATTACAAAAACACCAATAGATGTAAAACCTAATACATAAAAGAGAATTCAAGAATCTAACATATGTTCTTGATTCACACAACTCTCAAAATCACCAAATACAAATAAAGAAGCACATGGAAAAAGAAGAGACAAGCTAGAGAAACAACATTGAAAAGAAGAAAAAATGATCGATTTATTGTTCAAAAGGATATTTATATACATTCAAGTAAATAACGATTTTGTCCTTAAAACTTATGTCAAATGTTCGGCATATAAGACCTTCAAAATAGATACAAAATAACCCAAAGACCTGATACATGTTAAATACAAAATATTATGTATTAAACACATTTAACCAATGTATATAATAAAAGTGTGCTATAATAAAATAACATGAATGTCATTTTAATTCATCATCTAATTTGTCCAATATTTTACAATATCATAGGGACATAAAATAACAATATTGATATAAATGGAGCTATGAGTCATGTTATATACCATTGAAATACTTAAAAAATCTTGTTATTAATATATTTTATATATAATTGTATGATTTATGATTTGTAGCTTCTCGTAAAAAGTTATGTTTGATTTTTTGAAAATTATCTTGAACATACTGGAATACAAACATGCTTGGTTTTTTTAGAGATCTTTTGTTATATTAAAGAATTTGTTATTGTTTTATTTTAATAATTACATGAAGTTGTATATTTTTATATCTGTATTATTTAAATTTTATTACGTGTCAGTATTATTTATAAAATTAAATTATTTTTTTATTTTTTAAAATAATTATGAGATATAATAATATTTAAAGATTCCAATGAATAAAAACCGAGATAAAATATGAAACTATATAAGATGACGGTTGGGAGAATCATCACCGGAACAACTTTATCATTGTTGATATAAAAAATTTGTCTCTTTTAAATGTCACTTATTCTTCATTCCTAGAAATGCATCATAAATTGATATTAATATAATTAGTATTTTATTTTTCCCTTTAATTACTATTATTTTTCGAATTTTTTTATATTTTAAATTAGTTATATTATTTAAGATTGTGGGGTTGAAGGTTGGGGAGTGGGACTTTGGGATAAGTTGTTTTTAGAAGCAATCGCATGATAAAAAGTGGGCATTAAAGTTTGAGTAGAGAATTGGTAAAGTGAGAAATAGGCAAGGCATATTTATTTCTAACATTTTAGAAACTTCTTTTCATTCATTGCTGCGGCAAAGGCAAGAAATAAAATAATTGAATGGACGACTTCTTTAGAAGATAAAAATAATAATGGAGGACTATTCAAGAGTCTTTCATGATACCTTAACCCATTTTCCATGCAAAATAATGTTTATTGTTACTAAATAAAGGAAAATTACTTTTTATCTCGTATTCATACATATAACAATGGACATCTAATATTTTATTTATTATTTTTAATAATTAATCTTATGATTACTTTATTATTTTATATTTTTAATATTTTAATAATGATACTTTAATGTTTAAATTAAGAATGTAAGTTATGTCTAACTGCATTTTCTTATGCCCACACTTTTATTTTATATTCAGTCACTAACTTATTAGATTTTTTTTAGATGGAAATCCATTTCCTCTTTTTATTATATATAAGGATGTTTGTAAATGTCTATTTTGATATTTGAAGAAGATGAAGATGAGGATTGATATTTTAATAATGATGCCTTAATGTTTTAAGAACGTAAGTTATGTCTAGCTGAAGTTTCTTATGCAACACTTTCATATATAACCTAGTCATGTGAAAAAATTCTTAATTACGTAATAAACATCCTATTCATGTGTTACATGATTATGGACTTTTAAACTATTTCTTTTTGGACTGAATATGCATGCATTGATGTTTTGTTGGCAGATGGTTTAGACAATTCTTGTTAATTGTAAAAATAAAGAAAGATAAACAATAGAATTAGAATATATTAAAAATAAAAAAAAATTAGATCAAAGATTCACATTTTGAAGAATACTTATATTCTTTTGAAGTTAATATTTTAGAATTAGATATCTCGTATTATTTATACACTATAAAAAATCCATATGTCAAAAATAACTTATCTTGCAAAGCTATATTGGGACTTCTAAGTCTAGTTATGACATTAACAAATATTTTATCAAACATCCTGTCATACAGATACCAATTTACAAACAGTTCTCAATGAAATATTTAAAAATTGTATATTATTCAATTAAGAATAGATATACAAAAGAAACTTGATGACAAACTAACAACTTTAACTAATGAGTTTTGTACATATGGCAAGACTCCTAGTGGTGTTAACGAGGAAAAGAGTAGTTTTTTTTATTTAGATAAATCTTGAACTCACTTGAGAGGTATTCACCACCTTTATTTAATCAAAGTTGCTTAATCTTTATAATAATGCATAAATTTGAGTTAATTACGTTTTATGTCCACAACGTATAAATAATTTACAAAAACGTCTAAAACATTTACTTTGTTATAATTATGTGCATAATGTATATGAAACGATAAAAATATGACCAATAATGTGTATTTTAAAATTTTAATTATACCAACAATGTATAGATAATGATACACTTATGCCTAAAGTTTGACATATTTTTATTATTACTCATAAGTTATAGACATAATTGTAACAAAATAAATATTTTAGATTTTTTTTACAAATTACACATATATTTTGAGCATAAAATGTAATTAATCCTAAAAAATTTGTATTTAATAAATAGATCGCAAGTGCATGAATCACTTATAATAAGTGATAAATATACTCTAAATGCCACTCTCAAGATAACATGATTTTAAATAATTCTTCAAATTTCTTAAAAACGAATATGAAAATAAAACCTCATCCAGCAACTTGTTAGGAGTAGGTTTTGGCTTGCCCCCTTCTTATTATTAGTAAGATAGGTTTGGAACCCTTTCTCTAATAATAAGGTAAGCTTCCAAAGCTCCTTCCTTCAGCTGGTGCGCAGGAGCGCACTTCCGTTTTCCCCTTACAAGGGGGTGTAATGAATAGAGATCTCCCGCCAGCAGTCTTCAACATTTTATCACAATGAGTTGGTTTTAAAAATTCTAAACTGGTGACCAAATAATAAAAATAACTAAAGATAGATATGACTCAAACAAATTTAAGGCATATATATAATTAAAAGTCAATAGAGAATTAATAGAAATATTTAGTTAATTAATCATGTTTGTATAGAAATATTTAGGTTAATTAAATATAGATTCATATAATTGATTTCTACTTTTTAGAAAAAAAAATGACTTCGATCAGGTCATTCTTCCTTGTTAATCAAACAAATTAATGAATTTGGTCAATTCATTACTTAATTTGATTCAATTATGCCTAATTTATATTAAAATAACAAACCATATAGTTTGATGCATTCCATGGAGACACTAATTTAAACTATTATTCAAGTTATTCAAATTAAATCTAGTTGATAAGTTTAAAACCTAGTTCTTATATTTTAAATCTATTTTGTAAAATATGTTGTCAACAAATTAAATAATAATAAATTTTGTAACAAATATTGAATAAAAAAATAATCTGTATTTATTAAATATTTAAAATATTTACCTAAATAATCTATACAAATATGACAACAAAACTAAATTTCTATTATAATAATAAGCCAAACATGCTTAAAATTAATTCCATGATCAATATGTTAAAATCAACAAATTCAAGAAATATAAAAAGAATAATATGAAAATTAATAAATACAAATTAAATCTCAATACTAATAATAGATGGATCATGTGTCCTGCTCTAAATTTGTTATCTTGATCTTCAAAGTAATCTTTAATTTTTAGCAATCTTTTATTCTTTCTTTATTTGGAGAAACTCCCTGATATTGCATCTTATTCGTTCTTATCTAATCTAAATTTTGTATGAAATAAGTCTAATGTAAGAAATAAGAACAGATGGCTATGGTGAAAATAAACTATAAAAGTTATACTATATATTAAACCAAAAAAGTATAACATTTTATTTATAAGCAACATTGAGCATAAAGAGTTTCTAGTAAAATTTAGCATTGTGTGTCACAACACCACTTTTTCCTCATCGTGACATGGGGTTAGTTTGGTTGGCACGAAATCAACCTAAGAGGGTCTCGTTGTGGCACACGTTATTCCACGTCATAGCACCCAAAAATAAATATGCCTAATATTTAATCCCGAATAGTGTATATCATGGCACATTATTTTCTTCATTATGACATGCCCTATTTGTCTTGAAAATTATTCTTTTAAGCTCCTAGGGTGCTAATCAAGTGTTCTAAGTGTTTTTATTCATATGTTGACAAATTTATATATTTTGAAGTTAAAAGCACCTTTAATACAACAAAATATATTCGTGATTTCGAACATATAGATTTGCATAAATAATGATTTAAACATGATATAATCAAATCTATTTATTACAATTAAGCACAATAAAATCATAAAATATGAGTACTTTTCAAGCACTTATCACCTACCCAACTAATTTTCTATATCAGCATAAAATTCTTTGAATTTGTTAAAGGTTTTGACTTTAAGTACATCGAGTAAATATGTACAAATCTCGCATAATAATCTATAAATTGAAAAAATACTTGGGCCTTCCTCTATCACGTGTACTTATCAACCCATACATGTTATTGTGAAGAAGGTCCATAAGCTTTCCCAATCAATTCCCTTTGGAGGGAAACAATCTCTTTTCCATCTTACCTTCTAAGCATGATTCGTACACTGAGAAAGTTTCCACTTGAAGATCCTAAAGAATCCCTTTTTTCCAATGTTTGAGAGGTTTTAGTAGATAATAAATGAGCTATGGAACTATTAGAAATACCATATATAAATTGTTTTTCATAAAACAATTGCAAACTATTTTATTTGATTTAGTAATAGAAACAATGTTTCCAAAGTTTACAACATTACTCTGCACTAACACATGTTATGGCACTACATCACACTGTACACATACATTCGCTAATGTGACATCTATGTGGCTTGCCTGGTTAGCTCCATTGCTTGCATGACATCTACATGGTGTCTTCTAATTGATCTTGGGTTAAAAATTCATAAAATATCTATAAAAATCTCAAAATATTTCCAAAAATATATTTTCATCTCTATTCACTAAAAAGTTCATATTGTAATATTTTTAAACCTAAAAATACTACTTATTAAATAAAACAAACAAATATTAAGAATAAAAGTGTATTTGTGACTCTACTTTTATAGGATCATCACTCCATAAAATATGGTTCTAAGCTCATGCCTCACACAAGCCAAGCATCCTTGTATATATTTTTTCTAATGTTCTATTTTACCCTTTTCTCTTATGTATTAATTTAATGATATCTTTGTCCTCAATAATAAGTTATCCATAAATAATTAATCTGTAGGATCATAATTAATAAATACTAACCTACAATGAATATCTTTGAAAACAAAGTCTCTAGGTGGATCTACGATGAAATCACAGTTGCTCCTAAATAATAATAAATGCATAGCTCCAAATTTTAAGGGCATTTGTCTTTAATTATTTAGTCGCGTTGACTTACATATTATTGTCACACAATTACACTTCTTCTACAAGTTCTATTTATAGATCCAACTATCAATAGGGCCTAATGCGATTTTACTCCTCTATATTTAATGGATAAATTCTAAAGTTGGCAAACCATAACTATCTCATACCTTACTTAAATTGATCTTAGTATGCACTCTAGAACTTTGCATATGTCATACATTTATCTAACCGATGAAGCCAACCATCATTGAGCTTAAATTTTACCAAATAAATGAATATGCCTTCACACATTTAAAATATAAATTCATAGAGGGAAGTGTTTGTCACATAACATACACGGTGGTTACCTAAAAGATCAAAATATAAGCAACAATGTTGCAATTATAAGTTAATCAAAGCAACTAGCTTATACACTCCTAACTACGCTCTTCCATATGATTAAGAATTATCATCAATTAATTTGTACAGATTTAACAACAGTCAATTATGGATGTTGTATGCTTAACCAATAATCTTGTTCAATGCTTTACTGCACTATCACTAACTGAAAGCACGCTTTTATTGTCACTTGGGTAAACCATCACCTTGTGGTGCACGTATGAGATACATATTACTAGTAATTATTAACCCAACCTTACTTAATGTGTGGACACCCATTTCTATATAAGAATAACATGTATATATAAACCTCGGTGTTAAGTCCCATGTCATCTATAACTCTCACTATAGAATCACTATTCCTAAGTAGAAAAGAATATCAGTTATTCTCTAGTTAATAAAGCACAAAATTAAATAACCACTTCTACTCTTAAAATTAAGGCCTAATGAACTAATTTACGTGCTTTTTGATTATTTTTTATTGGAATCCAAGGAATTGATATCATATTAAAATTTTCAAGCTTTTCATTTAAATCTAAGATTTATTGACATTTAGGATTCACCTTCTTCCAATCTTGAAATAAGATAGCCTCAATGAGTTTTTTGTTGCCTCCTTGCATACATTGGATAGATGAAAAGTCTTTTAAGGTACAATTAAAAACAGCTTGAAAAGCTTTTGTCTCAGTTAGTTAAACATCTAAGCTAGCCTAACGTTGTTGTCCATGCTTTAATAATTCTACCATGGGACTTATATATCACATAATCAAAGGTAGTCGATTTCTCATCCTTCCAAGTACGTTGCCCCAAAATTTATTTTAAACAAACGTGTTGCCGTTTGAGTGGTATGGAAACATGCACGTTGGTCTCATCATCATTATTTCCAACCATCTTACTGTTTTGTTGTTTTAACAATAGTTTGGATTTCATCTATACTTTTGTGGAGAGAGAGTACTATTCGGAGTGTAATTTTCATGAACTACCTTAGAAATAAAATATCAAGTATTATAATACTTCATTATAATATATATAATTAGAATCACTTTATATCTTCAATTTTAATGTATAAATTTTTATTTTATTTTTAAAAAAGTTACCATCATAATGACAACCATGAGTGTGAATTGTTCTTTAGAACAACTTGTAGGTAACATTTTTTTAGTAAGTTTAGGATGAAAATTGCTATATACATTTTTTTTAATAAATTTTCAAAACAAACACCATTGTCATAAACAAGTGTTCAATGTATTTTCTTTATGACATAAAAGGACAGGAATAGTGGTCCAATTTTTTGAAATTTTCAAACAACACAAATAGTATTTTGCATCTATTTAAAAACCCAATGCCTACAAAGATATATAAAATTTTGTAATAAAAAATGTAAATATTTGAGTTAATTCTTAAAAATACTAAAGCAAATTTGAGTCACTAGGAACTATTCCAAAATTCACCTAAATTTATATTATACCCTACCGACATGCAATTTTCTCAATTACATAAAACAAAATACCAAAGTTTATAATTACACAAAAGTTCAAAAACTACCGATCAATAATATAGAATAAATATGAAATATGCAATTTCTAAAGGGTAAAATAAGGATTATTTACTACTATACAAGTCAACTTCGATCTCTTTCATAATTTTGGCAATTCAAGTAATTAAATTTAATTAAATATTAAAATTGACAAAATATTTCTCAAATTTTAAATTCAAGAAAAAAAATTCAAAATTAAAAGTAGATTAATATTCATTTTAATAAATATTTATTCACACAATAATAGTAATTTAACAGTCTATATGGTAAAAATGTAACAATATATCATATAAATTTGATAAGTTTTTTATCTTCTATCGATTTCTTGCTTGCTTCTATATATATTTTTTTTATTCCGGTTCGGTTTTTGATAAATGGAATTAGCAAGCTGGCGTTAGAAAGATAACTAAAAGAACGTGGCAAATTCAATGGTGCACTCTTAATTGGTCCGTTAGAAGAAATTATCCAACTAATTAATAAATAATTCAATTCACAATTATATAAAAAAGTGTAACGGACTTAATTTTCTTATATTCTTCATCTTGATTGAAAGTGGAATTACTTTGTGGACCATTTTGTTAATCTGTCATTGTCAATTTTTTTCGATTATAATTTAGTATACGCACTATACTACACAGTAATATTATAATATTAAGACATTTAATTTTGTCATCCCTATCAATCATCAACATATGATAAAGATTGATTGATATCGTATTTCATAACGTCACCGATAACTTAAAGTTCTTTTTTGATTAAAATTTGATTTTTTAATAACTTCTAACGAACAAACCCAATTTATAATATTAAAAATCTTAAATATATAATTTATATATAATCATATATTTTGTTTATGATAATGTATTATAAAGAATAAAAATAATGTAATTATATAGAAATTTATTACAAACCAGTGGTGTGAGTCTAAATTGTTCTTGATAAGTGTATTTATAATTTTAATTCTAAAATTATATATCTTAATTTTTTTCTTTCATCTCAAAGTTATATTTATTTTTAAAATATATGAAATTATAAAAATAAATTAAATATTAATTTAAATAAATTTTTATAATAAAATTATTTTAATAGGTAAAAAAATTAAATATTATTGTATTAAAATATTTATTATTAAATTTATCAGATTATATTATATAATATAATATAATTATATTTAATTTATTTAATATACTCTTTTATTGATATAGAATATGATAATAATTAATTATGAAAAAATTGAATAGTAAGATAACTAAATAATTAATTTTCTTTCTTTCTGAATTTTTACTTTAACACTTCTAGTAAAATTTTCAATTCTAAAACCTTGACTTCTAATATATTTAAATAATTTATATTTCATTAAATCATAAATTTATTAGTAAAATATTATAAATAATATTTAATATTGGTAATAAAATTATCTGAGCAGTTTAGGCTTATTTAAAAAAAAAACAATTCAAGCAGTTAAGGCTGTTTTAAGAGTTTAAATAATTTTATTGATGAATATTTCTTGTATAAATTAAATTAAGCTCCGTAAAAAAAAATTAAAAAAATACAGAATTGCTCTCGCAATTTGCGCACTATCTAATAAATAATATATTGGATAAATACGATTTTATTTTCCATAAATTAAAATGAATCAAAATTATATAAAAATTATAAATTATAATAATAAAATTAAATTAAAAGATAATTACGATGTTTTTAAGATAAAAAAATTACTATCAATTAGGAATCTAAGAATACTAACATAAACTGCTCCAACAAATTAGACAACATTTGTGTATCCAAAACGTATGGGCATGTAGTTAAAGTTATTCCAATTTTTTTATTCGAAAATCCAAGGATTTACACCCTTATGTGCTTGCATATTACTCTTAATAAAACAAATATTATATAAAGTCTTTAATATATTGTTATTTTTCTTATATGAAATAAATTTAAAATAATTAAAAAAAATTTAATGAATAATAAATTTTAAAATTCAATTTTTTATTTATCATAATATTATTTCGAATATATAAATATATAATTTCAAAGAAAGAAAATCTAAATCAATTCTAACCACACATTTATACCAAATAAAACTCATTTAAAATGATGCTTCAAAGTTGGTTTAAAACAACCTTATTTTTCAAGACTATATGAAAATTTAAATCACTAGTAATTATTTCAAAATTTACTTAAAATTTATAGTATATCTTACTTTAAAAAAATTCAATTACAAGAGCAGCAGCACAAAACAAAATATGAAAGCTTATGATTACACAAAAGTTCAAAAACTACCCATCAATATATGAATATATAGAAAATTGATTGCGAAGCTAGTTAAATTTTTATTTTGTCGTCGTGATCGACCATTAAAACTGTTATTTTTTATTTTATTACTCGTAAAAGAAATTACTTTTGAATGAAAGATTGCAATTGTACACTTAGACATTTCAATTAAGTTAATATTTCTATAATATCTTTATTTATTTAACTTATTAACTACGATTATTATTAAAATAATAAAAATCATTAAAATTAGAAAATAAAATATATTTTTAAAACAACAAAAACAATGATAATATAGAAATGGGTAAATAAAAAATTGAGTGCAAAATTAATTTATTTTTAATTCTATTATTTATTTAATTTTTTGTGATTGGGAACCATTTAAGGTGTTATTTGTTTTTATTTTATTACTCGTAAAAGTTTAAATCTATACAAAAATTTAAAAAAGTCGAATTTAAAAGCAACAAAAACAAAGATAGTATAGAAATGGGTGAAGGGTTAATAGGAATCTTGTAGCTTCAATTAAATTAATAGAGTGTATAGATCATATCATTTTTAAGTGAATTAATTCCTATTATTTTTATAAAATTAACATTAAAAATTTATTTTACTCAAAATAAATTGGATCAAATTTTACTATGTAATGATTATGTGATCAAATTTGTGAACATATTTTTAGTCATTTACTTTCTATATCTTAGAGTTTTATATGTCGAAACAATTGCACTTATATCAATTAAACTTTCGATCCAAATATCTACTTAGATGAGAGATTGAAACATCAACTCATGGAATCTTTTAATAAGAAATATTCTAACTCGACAGAGTAAGCTTCACAATATGAATTAAGTAGATAACATAGTAAAATTACAATAAAAATAACATGTTTAATTCAACATACCATAAAAAAACTAGTAGATAAAGAAAAACAATCTACATTAAAAATGTTATTGATATTGTACCTCACAGGCTTCTATCCAGACTAGCAATATACATATATATTATAAACACCACTCAGTATGTAAATCAGGTAAACTTATTAGAAAAGCTACAAATGATTTTCAATCACTTCAAGACCTCATATCTGAAAACATATTAAGTAAATGATGATTGTACTCTGACAGCATGTGATTACACATAACATAACATGTAACAGAGTAAACCCACATAGAACCCTTATCTATGTGGTAACATTCTTGGACTATTTATATCAATCACTTGGAAGCAAACATTTCACTAAACAATATAAACAATATACATTTCAATAGACAATATAAATGAAAATATCTCTATCAATTGGAACAACTATCCTAGCTATCTATATTACCCTCGCTTGTTATCAATATCGTACCTGATCCAAGTAGATCTAAGCTTGTCCCCGAAACTCCATCATCACGTGATGTGATTGAAAACTGATGGCATAAACTCCTAACATGCATACATATTATGACTCGTAACACTCAATCGATACATGACACACAAACACATAGACTCATCACTTACGCAACACTTTGAAATCTTGCAATACATAACCGACATATTCACATAGGCTCATCATTTATAGGAATTGTTGATCCTTGCAACTATCAGACAACACACGACATACCATCACAGAGGCTGCTCACCTATAGAAATTATTGCATCCTTATAATTACTAACTGACAAACGACACATCAACACATTGGCTCTTCATCTATGCATCATATTGTAACTTTGCAACACTTAGCCGACACACAACATACTACCACATAGGCTCCTCACTTATAGGAATTATTGCATCCTTGTAACTATTAGATGACACACGTATACCACTACAAAGGTTGCTCACTTATAGGAACTATTGCATCTTGCAACTACTAGCCAACACACAACACACCATCACATAAAATTCTCTCCTATGGGAATTGCTACACTCTTACATCTACCAGTCGACACATGAAAACTCAACATTGAGAGTAACTCCTCAAAATGATACAACTCTCCACTAGCCAACTATACATTTTACCTCTCATCAAAACCTCACTGAATCTCATATCCTTTACATTCAACTTGGTGGTTAAGAAATATGAGAGAGACTCATCTATAATGTCCTATATAACACAGATGTAACACTATTTCTCGAACCTAACACTCAAAGAAAAATAGACCATAAATAGATTGAGGAAGTATAAGCAAGAAAATAAGGAAGATATGGGAACTTAAAGAAAATTTTTGAGTCTTTCAAACCCTTGCCCACCCTTTCTCCCATCACTTGTTGCCCAAGTTCAGTTAGGAAACTATCTATTACACACTCAATAATCAAGGTCAGTAAGGGGCGACAAGCACCCTAGCGAGATGACGAATATCTAATGACGACAATGTCGAAGAGTGAGCTTATGAGCTCATCGAAAAGAATAACAAATGATGTTCTCGACAAGGAGAAATGCCCAGTCCCAAATGGGACAATCTAACACAAACAAAGTCCTCAACGGGACACCACGAAACAAATGCACAATAATTAAAATTATCTAAAAATTAAAAAAGCAAGTACGTGCAACCATAAAACATGAAATTATGTCTTAAGTGATACCAAGTTGCTAGTAATCAACCTTACAAAAGACAGATAAAAACATCAAATAAAATACAGTTATTGTGTTTTACACACATGAATGCTAACACCAAAACAACAGGATTTACAATGTCAAATTTCAAATAACTTTATAGTAACCCTAATAACTTCAATAAAATTGTTATTTTAAAAAATATCAAAATAAATTTGGTCATATGACTAGAAAATGACATAATATGTCAGAATTTCTCAATTAGCGATCAAAATATAACTTTAGTATTAATTTTATGAAAATAACATGATATATGTGATTTATTAAAAAAAATATTGGACTCATGCGCTCCATTAATGTAAGTTACAAGACCTTCATAAAAATTGTGTACAATGAATATGCTAAGATTATGGGATACTCTATGCTTACTACTAGATTATAGGCCTAAGATGTCTTATTCTAACTTATATACTAAGCATTTTTTTATTGACAACATAAATAAGTTATATTTTATTATATAAATGAAGTGTCATAATGGGAAAGGATAATATAATAATTGTAACAACCCCTACTATCATTTGAATCTCGTACGTAGATATTGTAAATATGAATTTATTCATTGAGTTAACTTACATATTTGTCTTATCAAGTGTGTATTTTTTTTAATAAGGGTTATAAGTAACATATATCAATAAGTGTATCTGAACATTTTAACTAGATTGGTACATACGTAACAACAAATAGAACGTGAGAAAAATTAGAATTCAAACCCTTTAAAAACTATTTTTGGATTTTAGATTTGTGTCTATTGAAGTTCGAAACTACGATTCTTTAGATGATAAGAACTCTCACTTATCAAGCATGTCTTAATTCATATAAAATTGTGTAACTTATTTTTAAGGTTTTTAAGTCCCACAATGATTGAAATTGTTGTTAGAAAGGACACACAAATAAATAAAAATACTTTAAAAACATCAAACTTAATTTCCTAAGCTTTGGAGTCATGACTATATTTTTATCTTTTATGATAAATTGACTCACGTGTAAATCAAATTATACGTAATTAGATATTTTTTATTATTTATTGACTATTTAAATAAGAATTTATTTTTATTAAATAAATTAATTAATACAATAAAAAATGCTAATATTTACAATTGCAATAAACACTAAGAGTTCTAATCTTTCTCTTGTATATTACAAATATAGATTTATTGTTAATTTTATCAAATATATCTTAATTCATAGAAAAACATTTAATTTATTTTCAATAACACTTGTGACTTGTGATATTCTTATAAGAAAGTCATATAAACATATAAAAATACTTTTAAAAACTAATTTCAACTTTGTACATGTATATAATATTTTAAATTAAAAAATTAACAATTGTAATATAAGACTAATTACATAATACGAATTAGCAAAAAATGTTTTGTAATAATTAAAAATATTCTTTATATATTAAATTGTTGAGTTTAAATACTTCATTATATATAACTAATTACTTCATAAAATAATACTTAATATTATCCAATTTTGTGTCTAATTTTTCATCAAAAAGTTATTATTATTATTATTATTATTATTTTTATAATATTATAATTTATGTCCATAGTTTTATTTATAGATGAGTAGTTTAACTTTGTTGTTGTTTTTTTATTTTATATTTATTTTAAATAATTAAACAATTATATATATTCGTACACACTTAATATTATAATTAAAAAAATAAGTTGTAATATAAGATAATCTTTATATTATTTTAAATTTTACAATTGTATCAATTCTATTACTTTTAAGGTATTAATATTAATTCAAATTATTATTGCACAAAATTAACAAAATTATTTATAGTAATATAATTACCTTATTTTTATTATAATAAATATCTAAAAATATAAATTAATTTCAAGTACAAGCACTTGTTGTTACCTATTATATTATAAAATATTGATAAATTATCCATTAATTATAGACTAATTCAAACCAACAACAGAAGAGATAGTATATAAGGAGATAAAACATACAACTTTTTCCCTCACATCTTAAACCACTGTCTTTACTTTTATTGGCATGAATTATCATTAAAACTTGTCTAGTTATATATAACACATGCAAATACAGCGAAAGATGCTAACGTGGGTTGGATGGTTCGCAGAATTGACTAGCTTAACTTACTTGTGTTTATGTTTTTCGTCTCATGCATTTAAATGAATGAAGTATGCAGACAAATTGTGCCTATCGTGTGACCTGTGTTATCTTTTTTATGAGATACATGTAATAAAAATTAAAAAAAATTTAAGAGTTTAAATGTGTGTTATAATTCAAAATATGGATTCAATACGACATGATATATAAATATCTTTTAATTGAAATTAATTGTTAATTTTTATGTGATTATAATTTTATTAGATTTTTCTTATAATTATAAATAAATAAATAGTTAAAATTAATTTTATTTTTTATAATATTAAAAAATATGTTAATTTGATATTAAAAAAAATAACTAACAATAATAATATATGAATTTTTTTTATGTTTTGTTAAAAAAATTGTATATAATATGAAATATTTGTAAACATGATATTAATGTGTTAAAAATAATATTTTTCTTAAATGATATAAAATAAAAGAAATTAGTTGATTTTTGACTATATTTTTTCTCATACTCATTTTCAGGTGGGTATTTTTTTTAATTTGAAAATAATAATATAAATTTAAATAAATCTACTCGTTTTTAAAAACTAAAATGATTTAAGGTCAGATATTAAAAATATTTGAAAAAAAAAAGTGATTTGAGGGAGGTTATAATTCATCCATTAGCTTTGTATAGAATAGTGTTTACACTCTATTATTTCTTCTTACTGGTTTATAAAGAGAAGCCACCGACCGCTCCTTTAAATTGTTGCCGACAAAACTACCCACGCATCTCTTCCACAAATCGATACTGTTAAAGCGATTCCCGTCAAAATTTAATTTGCTTCTTCATCATAAATCACAAAAAAATAAAAGATGATGATATTTTTTTTTCTTTTCAAGAAAAAAATAGATAGTTAGTCTCAACTATTTCTATTATGTGGGACATCTTCATTTTCATTTTAAAGTTAAGATTTGTGCCAGATTTCTTTTTCTTTTTACATAAGCTTAATCCCTTTTATTAAAACAACAACACAATACATTCTAGCCACAATCCAACCTGTCCATATCAAGAATAGAGGATACACTTAAAGTTAAGCTATAAATTGGATTTTTTTGTAATATTTTTTATATATTATTATAAAAAGTGATAATATAAAAGATAAAATTAATTTTTTATCTTAATTTTAATTTTTTTTAATTACATTATATAGAAATTATTATAACTTAAATAAATTAAAAGAATTAAAGAAAAAAATAAATAAAAACATAAAAATTAGTTATTTATTATTGTACGATCACTTTTTTTATAAAAATAAGATTAAATTGTTATAAAAATAAGTACATTACCTAAGTATCACTTTAAAAATAAATATATGATCTTTATAATCACATTTTCTAAAATAAATATGAAATACTAACATAACATGAACAATATATTCATAAACATGTATCATCGAATAGATGCATGTATGCATGAATTTATTCATCTCAAAAATTGTACATTTTTTATTAATTAAGAAGTTCGCATGAGTATCAATCAACATTCCATTCACACAAGAATATATAAGATTTTTAACAAAATAATTCACATGGGTGTACGTGATTTGTAAATAATGTCATTCAATACACTTATAGATAGACTTATGTAAGCATGCAATAGATTAAAATCTTAGAACAAGTTTCATATATATTTCACATTCCTCTTCACTTTTGTAGATTATACATTTAACTAGAGAATAAAAACACTTTAATGTTTATAATGTGAGGCTTAGATGTGGATAGATGAATGATTTTTTTATGTTCAATTTCACACCTTACTTTTCATCCGCATGCAATTGAGTTTTTCTTTCATAACTTAATGCGTTTTTTTAACTTAACACCCCAAACTTATTTTTAAGTTTATTCTTTTTTTCTTATTTATTGGGCATTGTGACATTGAAAGTTTATCTTAGTACTTATTATCTCTTCTAAAGCCTAAATCATTTCTCTAGCTAAATCTTATTTATGATTTTGTCTCCAAGGTTAATTAAATAAATTGGAAGATTTTTTATATAGTATTACTCACACCAAGTGTTATCTCACTAAGTGCATCAAACAATCAATCATATGTATTGTGCTTAAATAATAAATGATTTCAATTGAAAACAATCTAACAAGCATATCACATGATTAATATAATCATCTCAATAATTGCATGTTATGTTCCTTATCATAATTAAGACAATCAATTCTATCATTTAACTCATATATTTCATATCAAACATACATGGATATGGTTACAATATATTTATCTATTTCTACCCATATCTTAATTAAAAACTTAAAAATAAACTAATAAACAAAAATAGATAATAGAGTTTCTCCCTTTATACTTCACATTGACATTGACATTGATATTCATCACCAAATATATCCATATGTTTTTCAAGTACGTCTATATATATTCAACTACAAAACAATAAAAAAACAAGTAATAAAAATATATTGAGCTGCCTCCCAATAAGCATCAATTTTAGGTCATTAACTAGACCTTCTTAAAATCTTCAACTTGGCTGCAACATATGGTAGTTTAGATAACTTTTATCACCTATACTGCTTGCTTTTTACTTAACAACTTAAACCCTTTGTTAACTCAATTGCAACTCCTACATAGAGTTCCTCCTTGAAGGGTTTGTTCTTTCTAGATTTCTCTCTCTCTCTCTCTATCATCAATATGCTATAATTACCTAAGCCATATTTATTTCTTCTTTTCACTTTCATCTCTCTTCTTTGTTATATCATTCTACACCTTTTTTTTTCTTTTTTTCCCTGTGTATTACTTTCATTTCTTTTTATCTCTTAACTTTATAAGATGTTTTTAAAGGTTTGAATACCTTGAATTTTACTTCATCCTTTTTAACTCTCATAATCAACTCTCCCTTATCTACATCAATTAAGGCCCTTCTTATAGCTAGGAAAAGATAGCCTAAAATAATAAGGATGTTATTTTCTTCTTCCATGTCTAAAATAAAAAAACAATGGGGAAGATGAACTTGTCTACCTTTACTAGCACGTCCTTAATCACTCCTTTGGTTTCTTCAAAGATCGATCAATGATTTCCAAGGTCATTGAAGTTAGTTGTGCTTTCCCAAATACTAACTTTATGAGGTTGGTTATGCATTCTTAAGTCATAACTCACATTCCTTAATCTCATGCCTTTTATGTGACCCTTAAAGCTTATAGTAGGCAAAGTATTCGTAAACGAGTCAACAAAGTTTTTCTCTAATGCTATCTTTGTGACTACGATATCTTCTTAATGCATGATTTACTGGGTTAAATGATACTTGCATTTTACATCGTTTTCCCCTATTATGGCTTCTAGGTTCTTTTGAATTAGCCATTGTTTCACTATTATCACAATAAAATGTGAATGGCTTATGCATTTTTGGAACAACTTCCCAATCATTTAAGAACTTGTAGATCCATACCCATCCTTCATAAGTAGCTACATATTTTCCTTCCATAGTGGAGTCGACTATACAACCTTTCTTTACGCTTCTCCACATGATAACTCAACCACCGAGAGTATACAATGACATAGATGTAGATTACAAAAAAAAAATTATCTTCTTGAAAGTTATAATATGGGTATCTTATAGGGATCAAATCACCACCTGAATAAACTAGCATATAATTTCTCTATAAAGATACTTGAATACCTATTTGATTGCAATCTAGTGAATCAATCCTAGATTCTTTTCATATCGATTGATTATGCTAACGACATAACATATGTCAAATCTAGAACACAATATGGTATACATTAGGCTACCAACTATTAATGCATATGTCATCTGTCTCATTTCTTCTTCCTCTCAGGACACTGATCCTTAGAAAGAATAATTCCATGTCATGTAAGTAGATTTATTTTCTTGAAATTTTGTATTGAAAACCTTAACAACATAATATCTATGTAAAATGCTTGAGATATAACTAAGAGTTGTTCCTTACGATTATGAATGATATGTATGCCTAAAACATAGCTTATTTCTCTAAAATCTGTTTGGCACTACTTAACTAGCCATCACTTTACTTTTGATGGTAATCCTACAACGTTTTTAAAAATTAGAATGTCATCTACAAAAAGCACTAAGAATACCACTTTGTCATCATCGATGAGTTTGGACACAAGGCTCATCAACATTTTGAATAAAACCAAAGGATTTTATGTTTTCATCAAACCATGATATCCAGGATCTTGAGGCCTACTTAAGTCTATAGATGGATCATGTGAGTTTCCAAACTTTTTACTACTTGCATTTGACCACAAACCTTTATAGTCGAACTATGTAAACGATCTCTTCAAGATGGACGTTAAGAAAAGTTGTCTTAACGTGCATTTACCAATCTCGTAATCAAGAATGGAATCAATGGACAAGAGTATCAAAGTGGATTTTATCATCGTTATTGGTGATAAATTTTCCCCTAGTTAACTCTCTGCTTTTGGGTAAAACCTTGTGTCACAAGTTATGCTTTGAAAATCCACACTTTTATATACACTCTTTTAATTTTGTATAAAAATTTGCAACCAATGAGTTGTACCTTATTAGGCTACTCTACAAGTTTTTAGATTGAGTTGGAATTCATTAATTCAATATCTAGGTTCATAGCTTCAATCTATTTATCCTTATCAACAATTTATGCTTCCCCTACTCCTGTCTAGCGAACCGACAATCTTATTTCCCTCTCACTATGACAAAACTATAGTGGATCTTGATTATGGTCAATGGTATATGCAATTAGTGAAATATCATTTCTAATAGATGGATCTTGTTTGATCGTATCATAATGCAGTTCCTTTAGTAATACTTTTTTATGAGTTTTGAAGTCATTCTCAAGAAAATAACATTTATTGAAACAAATACTTTAGTGTCTTGATGATTATAGAATAAAACTCTTCTCGTTTCCTTCAAGTATGCTACAAATAGTCATATTTTGGATCGTGGTTCCAACTTCCTAGTTTTCTTGTTGAGCACATACACTAGACATCTGTAAATACGAAAGTGTTGCAAACTAGTTTACAACTACTCCACAATTATGTGGGTGTCTTAGGTTCTAACTTAGATGGAACTAAATTCAATAAATACATTGTTGTTTTTATTAATAGTTTCACTTACACATATCTCATTCAAGTCACAAGTTTAAATCATACCTAGTATTATATTATATATAAAACATTTATGATTTCACTACTACAAAATTGATATATGGCCTCGGTTTTTAACCATGATCGTAGATCTATGGCCACGGTTTTAAAAACCGAGGCCATAGATATACCATTTGGTCATGGTCTTATAAAAAATCGAGGTCATAGACATACCATTTGGTCTCAGTATTTTATAAGACTGTGACTATAGACATACCATTTGGTCTCAGTATTTTATAAGACTGTGACTACTGACATACCATTTAGTCACAGTCTTTAAAAAGATTAAGATCATAGACTTACATTTGGTCTCGATTTTATAAAAGACCAAGGCCATAGATTTGGTCATAGTTTTTAAAAGACCAAAACCAAATAATATGTCTATGACCTTGGTTTTTTATAAGACCGTGACCAAATGGTATGTCTATTGTCTCGGTTACACTTAAACCATGAACATATACATCTCAATTAACCCTATTTTCAATATAAATTACAATATTAAAAGTCATATTATACTAAAATTAAAAGTGCAATTACCTTTAAAAGTTTATATACTAAAACATAACAAAGCCTTACTAGCTAGTTAATTAAAATGTTCTAAAGTTTATGATGGTATGTAGAAAAAATTACAAAAACATAGCCTGAGGTTTCTTTAAAAAAATTACAAAAATTATAGAAAGATTTTTACAATTATTAGTGTCTACTTCATTAGAAAACAATCAGATTGTTCAAAGTTCACTAATTGGGGTACATAATTCAGCATATTTGTATGATCATTATAATTGGATTCTTAATGATTTTAAGTTGAAAGGAATAAATCATTCAATAGTTCAATCAAATGTAATCTCATATATGTTAGAACCAAACACCTTTGAATGAACTACTTCACTTCAAGATTGCTCAGTTTACTAAGGGAAGTAAGTTTTATTCCCTTGCAACACAAGAAAATAATGTGAATATTTCTTTGACCACTTAGAGGTAAAATTCAACAAATATTTCATTGTGTGAACTATCTATTTTCTTACAAATGTAACTTTCTTGAATATTTGTGCAAGATTTTTGCATTCATTGTATGGGTATTCACAAGTAACCATTTCCAACATGCACATACCAAAAGAACATATGTTAACAAGTTCATTATATTCCTCATCATAATGTTCAGAAGCCATAAATTCTGGAGTTCCTGCATTGATATAAAAAGAAAAACAAATGTTAGTTAAAAGATGAATAAACCAAAAACCTCAAAAAGAATAGAAAATCATTACTAATAATCATTAACGAATATATTGTCACATTTTATATCTCTATGAATAATAGGAGAATCATGAGAATGCAGATAATGCAATCCTCAAAGAATCTACCTCGCCCAATTCTTCATGGCCTTTGTATCAACATTCTTATGCTTCTTGTGATGCCTAGATCCAAACATAAAATACATGATATAGATAGAACAACCAAGAGAGAGCGAGATTTAAAAAAATTTGAGAAAATAAATAAATTGAATTGACTACCTCAAACTCCCTAAAGTAAACAACTCATTTATGAAATTGACAATCTTGTTTTTTTCATCCACCCAAGAGTTGTAGAACTTCATAATATTTTCCTGCTTCAATGACTTCAACAAATGAGCTTTTGAATACAATATTTCGAGCAATTTTGGTGACTTCAATACATCCTCAATATGTACTTGGTTCCTAGTTATTTCTATTTCACCAATTCCATCAAATGTCATATCTACATATGGGAAGAAATACACCAAAAGTGACCCTAAGTTGAAATGATGAACTCAATGCAATGAAAAATAATCTAAAAGAATGAGAGACACGAGATACATACATAGTCTTAATTGCTCCTTTTTCCAAGATTATGTCATATTGAAGGCATAAAACAAAAATAGATGAAAAAAGGGTGATCTCTTTGAATGTTAACATTTTCATGGCGATAAGTACACATATTCCTTTGTCGTGCATTACAAAGAATATTAAGATACCAAATTCAAATAATAGAAGACAATGGAAAAAATAAGAACATCTAAAGTAAAGATTTCTTCAAAATTATACAATATTGACTACAATTTCTTCTGTTGACTAACTGATGTATAGAGTTCAAGGTCAGATCAATTATAGTACCTTTCTGAAGAGCTTTGACTAGAGATTTTCTACTACTTTGCTCTACAGGGGAAAAATAGTGTTATGAAATCCATAGGATGGTCATGGTTGATGAATGTAGGGAACTTCATCAAAGAGATGCCAAGGAATTATCTTTTTGATGCAACAATAAGATGTTTGGCATGTTATTTTTTCAGTTATGTAGTAGTATTCACAATCTTGATAGAAAAGTTTAGAAGCATCAACCATATGAAAAAAAGAAAGTAAACAATACTAGCCAAACAAGGGCATTAGATTGTCAAGCTCCTGAGCTAAAAGTTTTCCAACTCTGCAGTTACATAAGGATGCATAAATTCAAAGATCAAGTGAGAAAGAACGATATGGGATTTAGATATTTTATTTTTTATCAAACATATTCTTTTAAATAAATTACATAATCATATCAAAAATAAATAAAGAACATCATTTAGCAACTCTAAAATATTACAACTAGATCTTAAAGAGTATGAATAATTAATCAATTGAAATCAAAATAAATTTCATATTACAACTAGAGCTCAAAGGGTATTCTGTAACCCTATTACTTTTGCTAATATTAATACGTATTTTCTAAGAGGATTCATTACAAAAAATTGGCAAGCAAATAACAGACACCAACTTGTACGTAGCTAAAAGAGATCATATTACCAGTGGAATTAAAAAACTCAATAAATATTGTATCTAGAATGAAGTATCGAAGTTTTTCAAAATTCATTACCCTAAATTTCATAAAATGGAAGCAGAACAACTTGTGACGTAAAAACTCAAAATAGTAAGCAATGCAAATGGAGACTATGAAAGTTCAAAAATGTAGCAAATGATCAAGGAAAGTTCAATAGTTGGTTGGTTCTACTAACTATTTGGAGAACAAATTAGACTATAGGGTTGAAATGAGAAGCAATAGAGGTAATTGATAGAGAAAAGATAAAAATGTTACATGAAACTAGGGTTGGGAAGAAACAGATAGAGGTAAGGTAGAGCTGGGTATAGCCAAAGGTAGCTATGGTTAGAGGTGGGTGGAGTTGATGGGGATCACAATGGAAAATGGAGAGAGAAGCTATAAGGCTAGGGAAAGAGAAGGAAAAAAAAGAGAAGTTAGGGAAAGAGAAGAAAGAAAAAGAAATGGTGAAGGAAAAAATAAAAATAAAAAGGAAGAAAGAAAGAAAAGAGAGGGAAAAAGGAAGAAATGAAAAAAATTGGGAGAAAAACAATTTGATGTTGTGTAATAGATAATATATATATATATAATTAAGAGAAAAATGAAAATTTGTAAAATAATTTTTGTATTTTTTTAAAATGAATAACACACAATATATTATTTGATTTCGGTTTTAAAAGATTGAGATTCTATTATTTTAATTTGATCACGGTCATTTAATAATTATGATTATATAAATTTGTTTATAAATATTTAAATAATTTTTTATAATTTATCTTATTATCATGATAAAAATTGTAACTATATGTATACACTATGATCACAGTCTTTTATTAGATCATGATAAAAATCTAAGGTCTCGTTTTATAAAAAAAGATTATGACTAAATTTTTTAGACCAAATATTATTATTTTAATGATGTTTATATGATTCATTTGTCATAATATATAATATCTTATATTTGATATATTAGAAAATAAAAATAAATACAAATTAAATATAATTTTTTTTGGTACATGACTAGTTATTGCAAACAAGGTTCTTCTTTCAATAGATTAAAATTATATATAATAACATTATAAGAAATAATACTTATGACATTAATTATGTGTCAAATAGTTATTGATATTTATTATTTAAATTTATGTTATATTTAATGTTTGATTGTTATAAACCACAATTTTTAACTAATTATAATTTTATGTGTCAATAATATTTTATTTTGATAAAAGGTGAAAGAAAATTCATTAATATTTAGATCTTACAAGTATAACAAAAACATCATTTATTCAGATAAAATTACTAATGTATATTCAAAAATACTTGAAACACACATGAATTTATTCATCTTGTTCATCTATTTGAAGCTATGTATTAATAAAACTTTAGGTTAAATAAAGTATCTATAGTTTGATAAATTTGAGAGTTATAAAAACATACAAATATTTAATTGATAAAAAAACTTCATATTCAACAAACATAGATATAAGGATACATTATATTTGATTTTTATAGAATTAAATTTGATAAAAAAATAAATATAATAAAAATGGTATATTATTTATAAAACAAAAAACACAAAAAAAAGACAAAATACTCATTAGAGGGAGCATTATCCCTAAGAGAAGGTCTCTTCCTTATGTAACCAAACTAAAATCTAGAATTGAAGCAGAAGAAAGAAAGAAAAAATAGAGAATGAGAGGAAGAGAGGAAGAGAAAAATAATATTTTTTTATTAATACAAATTTTTATTTGAAAAATAAATAAGATAAAAAAAATAATTTAATTAATAAAAGATATATTTTAAAATTAATAAATAACACTACAGTAAAATGCTATATTGATACGTGGGTCCATGATTGGATAGAACCCAACAGTTATATATATAGACAACTAGTCTAAGAAGCCCAAACTCTTACGCGTGCGTTTCGACCATGTATACGATTGGGACATCTGGTTTATTGTTTATAACTTGATATTGCGGTAATGATTGTATGTTTACAAGTTAAATTATTGATATTACAATTTTATCCACTCACTAAAAATTAATTTTGTGATAAATCACGTTAAAAAGTAATTAAATTTAGAAATATAATAACCAATTTATAAGTAATAATAAAAATTAAGAAAATAAATTAATATGATTCTTTTTTAATATTCTTATTATAAAATTACACTCACATATAAAAATAGATATAAATTTATATATATATATATATATAAAGATAAAATTAACGATTGTACATGAATTGTTCCCTCTTAGTTTGGTTTTTAGTGGTCTAATAGGTCTGATTTGATACTATTTATAAAATCGAATAAATAGGCTCGATTTTGGTTTTTTAAATAAAAAATATGTGTAAACTGATTAATTTATTAAAAATATATTAATATTAATTATATATAATTTAAAAATTAAATATTAAGATAATATTGATTTTTATATTAATAAATTAATTTTATTTATTATATATATTTAATTTTAAACAAAATAAGTATTTATTCAAATAATAATGTGATAATTAATATAAGCCCCACCTATTCAATAAACTTGTTTGTCAGTTCGACTATTTATTTTATGTATGATTGATTTTATTTGTAATTGATTAGGTTGATTTAGTTAATTTTTCGTAACTTGAAATTATTATCGTAAATATTTATAAAATTTTAAGTTTTTTTAAAATTATTTTTAAAATTTATTTAATATCAAAAATGTTTATAAACGTTATCAGTGTTATATCTCCGTTTAACATTAGGGATAAAATAATAATCTCATCCCTATACATATATTACTCTCGCGGGAAAAAAATAAAAAATATCTTCGAGGTTTTCAATATCTCCGTTTAATATGATCCTTTTTTAATATTCTTATTATAAAATTACACTCACATGTAAAAGTAGATATAAATTTATATATATATATATATAAATATATATAAAGATAAAATTAACGATTATACATGAATTGTTCCCTCTTAGTTTGGTTTTTAGTGGTCTAATAGGTCTGATTTGATATTATTTATAAAATCGAATAAATAGGCTCGATTTTGGTTTTTTAAATAAAAAATATGTGTAAACCGATTGATTTATTAAAAATATATTAATATTAATTACATATAATTTAAAAATTAAATATTAAGATAATATTGATTTTTATATTAATAAATTAATTTTATTTATTATATATATTTAATTTTAAACGAAATAAGTATTTATTCAAATAATAATGTGATAATTAATATAAGTCCCACCTACTCAATAAACTTGTTTGTCAGTTTGGCTATTTATTTTATGTATGATTGATTTTATTTGTAATTGATTAGGTTGATTTAGTTAATTTTTCGTACCTTGAAATTATTATCGTAAATATTTATAAAATTTTAAGTTTTTTTAAAATTATTTTTAAAATTTATTTAATATCAAAAATGCTTATAAACGTTATCAGTGTTATATCTCCGTTTAATATTAGGGATAAAATAATAATCTCATCCCTATACATATATCACTCTCGCGGGAAAAAAATAAAAAATATCTTCGAGGTTTTCAATATCTCCAAAAATACACTTAACATTTAAAAAAAAGCTACAATACTCCTAAGGTTTAATGTATCTTCAAAAATGTCCTTATTATTTAACAAAAGTATCAAAAAACTATGAAAAATCACATCAATATCTGAAAAATTCTTTTATACCTTTATCTATATAGCTTTTTTAATATTATCGTTGAGAATATTATCGCAAATATCTTTGAGGTTTTGCTTTTCTTCAAAAATACCCCTGTTATAATAATTAATTTAACTTTATCAAAAATACTCATGCTATAATAATTAATTTAACTTCATCAAAAATACCCATGTTACAATAATTAATTTAATTTCATCAAAAATACCTATGTTATAGTATTTAATTTATCTTCATCAAAAATACATCTGCTTCTCAATAACACGATATAAAATATTTTCCAAAAATATTTAACTTAATATTGTGTGTTTTGTTAACTTAATTTATATTCAGGGATATTTTTGGAAAATATTTTATATCGTGTTATTGAGAAATAGGAGTATTTTTGATAAAGATAAATTAAATATTATAATAGGGACATTTTTGATGAAGTTAAATTAATTATTGTAGTAGGAGTATTTTTGATAAAATTAAATTAATTATTATAGCAGGAGTATTGTTGACAAAGTTAAATTAATTATTATAACATTAGTATTTTTGAAGAAAAGCAAAACCTCAATGGTATTTACGATAATATTTTCAACGATAATATTCAAAAAGCTATATAAGCAAGGGTAGAAAAAACTTTTCAAATATTGGTGTAATTTTTCAAGATTTTTTGATGCTTTTGTTAAATAATAAATATATTTTTGAAGATACCTTAAACCTCAAGAGTATTGTAATTTTTTTAAAATGTTAAAGATATTTATGAAGATATTGAAAATCTTGAAAGTATTTTTAATTTTTCCCCTTAAAATTGACATAATCTATCTATGTCTATCCCACTCACATGCATAAAAAATGCAAGTAAAATGTCCGTATTAGAATAAAATTACTAAAAATTAGTTATCTTATTTTCTCATAAGGTACTCTTATCATCATCCTAATAATATTATTAAAATTACTTGAAAAATTATTTAAAATAACAAAAATCATATTCTTTACTTAAAATATTTTATTATTATAATAATAAAATTATATTAATTTATACATATATATAATATATATACATATGTCCATGTATCATCAACCTTATCTACATTTATATTATTAAAATTTCAATAAAACATTTTTTATTGAAAAAATCTAAATAAATATTTAAAAAATATACCAAGTATAATCTATGTTAGTACATGAAGTATTGAAGCGTAAATAATTCACTGTACATAGAAAATAAAAAACTAATTTATCCTTGACAATTGCCTTTCATCAATAATCAATAAAATTAATATTTTCTAACAAATTTTCTCAAAGATCATAACTTATTTTAACAAATTTTATCGGATAATATAAATTAAATATTCTGTAATTTACTCAAATATAACGAATAATTTTTATTATTTATTTTTAATTATTGCTTTTAATATTTCAAGTTTCACAATAAAAATTTAAATAATATTACATATCATCTATTTTATAAATAACATAACATAACCTATCATATTATATTGTATAATAAATAAACAAAATTTACAACCATTATTGAGAGATACAATATCAAAATAAACAGAATTTATATTAATATGAAAAATATAACAATCTGTCTATATAATCCTGCCAATTTATAATACCCTATTAGACTAAAATGTATATAATTTTAGGTGCACCAAAAACATCATGTTTTTTTCAAAATATGTAACAAACCACCTTAATGTTTCAATATATGAACCTAGCAGTTTCAAAATATGTTCCAAAATACTCAAGTGTCTAATATATATCAAAACGCCATAACTTCACTTAACAGCAGGATGCAAAAGACATGCTTTGATTCTTCATTGAGATGACTGTGGAGAAAGTGCGAGGTTGATGCTGCATGAGAAACCAAACTTGATAACGGTGAGACCAAGTCAGGAGAAAGTTTATGCAGAAAACTCTTCAAGTTTTGTTGTTCTTGAGTAATCATCTCAATACATTGATCTTGGATTTGAATTCATTGATTTTGCGACTGAATACGCTCATCCTGTGTTTGAATGATAGTTAGCAGCTCCTGATGCACAGCTGTAGATCTAATAGAGGCTGCAGAAGGTTGGTAACCACCAACCATATGACTGTAGCGCATATGGGGCAAATGATTCCTCACTATCTCAATCTCAGATTTTTTGGGTTGTTCTCCATTCTCAGTGTTAGCGTCATTATCAGAAGATGCATCTCTATCAACAATCATCTTCTCCTATATATTAATGCAAATAATTTTTTCATGAGTAATATCTTTAATCAGATTAAATAATCTCACTAAATAATATAGCTTCATGGTTAGGTTGATTCCATATCATGAATTCAAGAATGACTCAAAAAATATTACCAATCAATTAGTGATGCAATAACAAGAGGAAATGAAATCAATAAAAATGGCATAAAAAATATATTTAAAATCGAATAGATAACTTACATGAACCTCTTGTTTTGTCGTTTATCCACCCTTTAGTGAGATTGCAGTGGGTGTCATACAATAGATCAATCAATCCCTGAAGTTGGCCATCTTTTTCCTAAGGATACATACACATATGAAAAGATTTTATTCAATATCAAAGGCTTGTATACAATATGGCTAGGATCCAACTCGACGTGGGTGTTTTTGATTTTGTTTATTCTTCTCAGCCACCTCCTTGAAAAAAAAAAAACAATTAGCACCATTATACAAAGAAATAAAACAAGCTTGAAATGATCTATCTCATACAAGCATGTCAAGCAGTTAGACCAAGTATTGGTACCCACTCATCTATTTGATTATTTATTTTTTATATAGGCAGGCAAGATAGAGAAATTGAGAGATAGAAGGCAGTAAAAAGCCTTTGATTAATTCAAGTACCAGCTGATCCTTAACCTATTTTTAGTTTTTAGAACTCTTAGAAGCTGTATTATTGAACTCGAAATCAGCCTTTATATAGGTTTTTGGATTACAAAGAAGTTACCACGTTTTTAGCTACTCCTAGACGTAGATTTTCTGAGCCCTAAAGCTTCGGTGAAGCATTCAAACTAATTGAAACAACCAGCCCGTTCCACTGGCTACACTCCCCTTAAACCGAGGAGATTTATTCAACATAGAAGCTAACAGAAATTCCTAAAAATCAGCTTTGAAAATAACTAGGTTAACACTTACATTTCCTCCCTTAAACTGTATTGCATACTGATGCAATCCGTTTACTCTATCTTTGAACACATTCCCATCTTGTCTCTGAGCTTCAAGAATGTTTCCAGCTTTAATGGTTTTGTCATGATATCATATATTTGTTCTTAAGTAGGACAATTTATCAGTTCCACAATACCTTCATTTGATAGTGCACGCAAAAAATGATATCTTACGTGTATATGTTTGCTTCTTTCATGTAAGATCAGATTTTTCGATAGTTTAATTGTAGAGTTATTATCACAGTAGATAATAGTGCACTTACGTTGAACATGCTCAACTTGTTCAAGAACTCTTCTCAGCCATATTCCTTGGCAAGCACAATAGGTTGTTGCAATAAATTCAGCTTCAGTTGTCGAAAGAGTTACAACAGGTTGTTTCTTGGATGCCCAAGACACAGCTCCATTTCCAAGCATTAACAAACCCTGAGGTGCTTCTTCTGTCATTTAGATCACCTGCATAGTCATTGTCTGCATATCCTACCAAGTCTTTATCTCCTTCCTTCTTGTATGCAACTCCTAGCTCTATAGTGCCCTTCACATATCTAAGAATCCTTTTAGTAGTTAGGAGATGCTCTTCAGTGGGATGCTCCATGTATCTGCTGGCCAAATTTATAGAGAACATTAGGTTTGGTCTAGTAGCTATTAAGTACCTCAAACTTCCAGCCAGTTGTTTAAACAATGTAGCATCCATAACAGTTCCACCACTAGTTTTTGTCAATATGCACCCAAGGACAACTGGATTCTTTACTAGATTGCAATCTTTCATTCCAAAACGAGTCAACACTTCATTTGCATACTTGCTTTGGTTGATAAAGACCCCTTTCTCTCCTTGCACCACTTCTACTCTAAGGAAGTATTTCATCTTACCAAGATCGGTCATGACAAACTCATTCATCATAGACCCTTTAAATTCTATGAACATAGCTTCATTATTCCCAGTAAAAATAAGATCGTCTACATCAAGGCTTACAATGAGAATGATGTCTTTACTTCCCTTTTTTACAAACAATGCGTGCTCATAGTAGCATTTCTTAAACCTTTTTTTGGCTAAAGTATTTGTCGATCCTGCTATACCAAGCCCGAAGGGCTTGTTTGAGTCCATATAGAGCCTTTCTTAGTTTGTATACCTTGTCTTCTTCTCCCTTTTTTACAAAACCTCTTGGTTGATCCATATAAACATCTTCACTTAATTCTCCATGCAAGAATGCACTTTTGACATCTAGCTGTGACACATTCCATCCCTTTTGAGCTGCTAGGGCTAGTATGATGCGAATCGTGTCCCACCTAGCAACAGGTGCAAACACTTCATTAAAATCCACTCCTTGCTTTTGTGTGTAGCCTTTCGCCACAAGTCGAGCCTTAAATTTGTCAATTTCTCCTTTCTCATTGAGTTTCGTTTTGAACACCCATTTTACACCTATCATTTTTGCTCCTGTTGGTAGAGTTGTTAGTTCCCATGTCTCATTGTCTTCAATAGCTGTTATCTCCTTTTTCATAGCTTCCCACCACTTGGGATATTTCACAACTTCTTCATATGTCTCTGGATCTTCAGAGGTTGTGAACATTACAAACTCTTGATCTTCATGTTCTTCTTCGGACATCCCTTCTCCTGTCACATAATCTTGCATCCATTGTGGTTCTCATCTATCCCTCCCTTAAACTGAGCCCTTATTCCTTTCACTGCTCGTTGTGTCTTGTGATGAATTTGCTACTATTTCATTGTGGGTATCTTCATCAATGATTTGGCTTTCATTTTCGTTTTCATCTACTGATATTGGTTGGCTTTCTTTCCACTCCAACACATCACCTTTTTCTTCTTCATTCTTCTTCCAATTCCATTCCTCACTTTCTAAAAATGTTACATCTCTACTGATTAGGATTTTTTTTTGTTTTGGGATTGTAGAGTCGATATGCCTTTGATTCTCCACTTAATCCTAATAAGATACATTTCATGTTTTTTTCATCTAGCTTTGTCCTGTTCACATCTGGCATATGGACATAGCTGACGCATCCAAAGATTCTGAGATGGTCAACCGAAAGCTTGTGACCACTCCAAGCCTCTTCTAGAGTTACCTCTTTCAACGCCACTGATGGACTCCTATTTAAAATGTGAATTGCATAATTTGCTACTTCTGGCCAGAATTCTCTTGGAATGGATTTTCCAATCAACATACACCGTACCATGTTCATGACTGTACAGTTCTTTCTTTCAGCCACACCATTCTGTTGAGATGTGTAGGTAGCAGTGAGTTGTCTTGCTATTCCATTCTTACTGCAAAAAAATTGAAATTCCTTCGAGGTATACTCACAACCTTTATCCATACGTAGGCATGCAATTGAATCTCCACATTCCTTCTCTATTTTAGCTTGAAACCTTTCAAATGCACTTAGAGCTTATGAATTTTCTGTTAAGAAGTAGGTCCAAGTTTTGTGATTGAAATCATCAATGAAGTTAATCAAGTACCTTCTCCCACTGTGAGAGGCCGGTGTTATAGGTCCACAGATATCACTGTGCACAAGTTGCAATCAACGAGTTGCTCTCCAAATGCTTCTTTTTGGAATGACTTCTCTATGTTGCTTTCCTTTCATGCACACCTCACATACCCTAGTTAAAACACTAGGTTTTGGCATTCCAAGTACCATCTTCTTGTAATAGAGAGTTCTCATACTCTTTGGACTGATATGACCAAATCTATGGTGTCATAGTTGCATTGGATCTTCTGTGACAGATTGTAGACATGTGGCATTGTCTACAATTTGTGTTCTAACCAATGCCAATACAATAAACATCTTGTTTGCTGTCATGATTGACTTCATGATCAGCCCTCTCACCGAATGATAGATTTTACACACATCATTTTTTATGACAATGGTTAACCCATTCTATTGTAGTTGCCCCATACTAAACAAATTGTTTTTTAACTCTGGTACGTAGTAAACAGAGGTGATTACTTGTGCCAAGCCATCAATTTCAAGTTTGATGTTGCCTTTCCCATTTACCAACATCCTTGAATTATCTCCAAGTCTCACTGATTGTTGAAATTCACCATCAAAGTCAGAGAACCATTCCTTTGTGCCACACATGTGATTACTACATCCTAAATCTAGAAACCACACATGCTCTCTGCTTGTTCAATTCATCGTGGCATAGGACATCAGTGGCATTTCATTGTCTTTATCTAGTTTTGCGTAGTTTGCACCTTTTTCCTAGCTAGGGCATTCATACTTGAAATGACCCAACTGATGACACTTGAAGCATTCCATAAAAGCTTTGTCCGGGCCTCTTCCTCTACCTCTTCCTTGATATCCTCCTCTACCTCATCCTCTGTCACTTCTACGTTCCCTGATACCTACTACAGCCTTCAGTGCTTGTTCTTCCCCGGTATGCTTTTGAAGTTTCTGTTCATTAACCATGAGAGAGCTCTACGGTGCATCTATTGAAAGTGTGTTGATGTCTTTTGACTCTTCAATTGAACACACAATATAATTGTATGTCTCATGAAGGGTTCGTAGGACCTTTTCAACAACCTTGGAGTCTGGCATATCTTCTCCAAGGTTCTACATGTTATTTGCTACCATCATCACCCTTGGAAAGTAGTCATTCACTGACTCTCCTTCCTTCATTTCAAGCACTTCAAAGTCTCTTCGCAGGTGTTGCAAATATGCACGTTGAACGCGCTCATTCCCTTGATACTTGCGCTTCATGGAATCCCATAGCTCCTTTGCTGTGTTCTTCTGAAGAATAGTTTTTAAAATGGATTTCTCAATGGCAACAAAAAGATAGTTCTTCACCTTGAGATCTTTTAACCTCAAATCAGCCAACTCTGTGCGTTGTATTTCATTCAACACATCTCCTCTCTGTGGTTCTGTGAACCCTGACTCCACCAGGTGCCACCATTCTTTAGAACGCAACAGATTCTCCATGAGCATTGTCCAATGCTTATAATCCCCGTCAAACTTAGGAATGCACAATTGTCCATCTTTGTCACTTGATATTTTTACGATCAGCATCGGAAATTATGTCTTTAATACCACTTGTCAAGTATCAGCTGATCCTTAATCTATTTTCAGTTTTTAGAACTCTTAGAAGCTGTATTATTGAACTCGAAATTAGCCTTTATATAAGCTTTTGGATTACAAAGAAGTTACTACATTTTTAGCTACTCCTAGACGTGGATTTTCTGAGTCCTAAAGCTTCGGTGAAGCATTCAAACTAATTGAAATAGCCAACACGTTCCACTGGCTACACTCCCCTTAAATCGGGGAGATTTATTCAACACAGAAGCTAATAAAAATTCCTAAAAATCAACTTTGAAAATAACTAGATTAACACTTACAGTATCTACAAAGTTTCTAGTAATTAAACTTCAAAGTGCAAACGAAAAAAATATACAAAACATACACTCATCTTATTTCAATAGGTCCATTTCACTACAAAAATAGTAATGCACCTTGTAATTGTTCGTGCACAAGCAGACTATGCCATTAGACATCACCTTCCACACTATTGACAATATGACCAAAAGTGAGACTTTAGCTTTCAGCACAGCTGCACAGGTGATGAAGATCGTCTGTTTGTAGATCTGACTTCTAACAAGTATGCAGGTCATTTTCTGTTTGTGTTTAGTGCTAGCAGACAACAATAATTTTAGGTGCATAAACAGTGAAATATAAACATTTGCCTTCTGATTTGTTTTAGATAAGGAATCAAATTTATGGATGAGTATCAAGCTATAATGACAAAAAAACTTGGTCTTCCTAAATATAATAAACAGATGATCAGTAAACTCCTTAACAATATGGCTGTTGGTAAGATTGATTACACAAAAAAATTTCGGTATCTGTCCAACATCAACTCCAATTAGGTAGTGATCAAATAAACAGGACAAACAAAATGACAATGTATAGTTACATGAAGTTAATAAACACTGGCTAATTTAGATTAGATAGATTACCTTGTAATGTGAATCAGCCCATTGATCACAAAACCACTCCCAATCCTGTTGTGATATATCATCAGTTTTACCATTTGCTTTACGAATGTCCATTAGGCTGATCTTCAAATAAAAGGTATTTTGCATGAAGCTCATATCTGTATTGGTGAAATGCTATCCCGACAATCTTCTCTGTACGTGCATAAATAGTTGGATTAATCCTAAAGTCTAAACAAAATCATTGCTGTAACTCATATAATTTTGAACATGAGATATCAAAAAAGTTGAATTTATATATATTAAAAAAATAAAAAACTAGAACCCAATTGCTTTAAAAAGTTTTAAATTACAAGCCTTCAATGCTAGCTACACAACATTTCTTTTCATTGCTAACAACATCCTTCCACGTCATACAATATACCTTAGATGAAAACTTTGCTGGATTATTAACAGGACTAATAGGATGTGAGCATCTATCAAGCCACTCAAGTGGAAGGTTAGATTCCTCATCCCATGGGTTACTCCCCAAAGTTACAACACCACCTATAGTCTTCCCAAGTTTTGGTCGAGCCAAAATGGTAGCTACAATATTTCAAAAAACAATATTAGTTTCTTGAATTAGATTAAGAAGACACTAGAAATAAACTAGTGGAAATCATAATCCAATAAAAATCTGGAAATCGTTATTAATTAAATATACAATTAAATTTAGGAAACCAATTAACCAAAACTAATGTTTAAAAAAATTGGAAATTTTAACAAACCTTCAAAATCTATTGTAGTTTCTGCTGGTTCAATTGGTGTATGGTCTATTGTTGGTCCAACTGATAGAGGGTTTGTTGCTGCAACTAGTGTGGGGTTAGCTACTCTCTTGTTTGGTTTAACAGTAGGCATCTTGATCTGCAATATTTACAGTCAAATAATTTTTTAGTATGCTATATATGGAAAATAAAAACAACATACTTAAATAATAAAACTTTAATGTATTCATGTATGCTAAAATCTTTAGAGAAACAAATATTACTCACTAAAATCATCTTCATCTAAGCATTCCTCATCTCTTGTACACATTGTTTCAGAATCATGGTCACTATCATCACAAATATAATAATCAGTTGTTTGATTATCTACATTGAGTATGTCAGGGTATGATATTTCTAATTCAGGCTCATCACTTCTTTTAAAATGCCCAAATTCAGTACCCATGTCTTCTACATTTTATGGTGCATTAAATGACTCGTCAACTTGGTAAACTTCTTGAGTAGAATATTTATCATTATTTTCAGCCTTAGAAATAGCCCAAAGGTGTCGATGTTGCATTTTTTTGCAATACTCTCCAACTATCACCATTTTTAGTATCTAGAAGATAAAATACTTGTGGGACTTGTGTAGAAAGAATGAATGGATCTTCATACCATTTCTTGCTGATATTAATGCATGTTAAAAAGAATATATTTCTTTTTCTGGTCAGTGTTGAACTATGCACATTTGAACATAAAAACTGATCTACCTCTCAAAAAATTCAATTCCATGACATCCTCTAATACACCAAAGAAGTATATATCATTTCCTCCATGTAAGCCTGGTACCATTACACCACTGTTTTGTGTAGTAAGTTTGTCGTTCCAACGAGTTGGGCAAAACCTCACCCTATTTACAATACAACAATTATGAACATCCACTTCTATAGGTACATGTGCCAATGAGCTAATTTTATCAATAGAATTAGTATCGTCACTACATGGTTGTATCTTACATTGAAACCAGGTTATGAAATTTGACTCTTGACATTTTAAAATTTCATCATCTGTTAACCCCAAAGGTTACAAGTGTTTGTGTTCCCTAAAAGTTTTTTTTATTAATTACAATTTGGTAAAGAATGTCAAAATTAAATCAATAAAAACACAATTAAGTTAAATATTTATTTTATATAAGTTTCTACCTCTTCACAATTAATAAGAATATACCAATGCATCGTTTTTTGTACTATCTGATAGTGATACTACATGTTTGCCACTTGGTGAAGATACTTCTTCAAAGAAAATTGATAGTTTGTTCAAATTTTCTCCTATATTATCATTATTTTGTTATGATATTGTGAATCTATTTTTAATTCATTGCAAATACATAGAGCAAAATTCCAACGCCTCATTGACCATATATCCTTCAACAATATAACCTTCTCGTCGAGTTTTATTTCTCACATACTTCTTTAACATACCTAAATATCTTTCAAAAAAATATATCCATCGAAAACTTAGAGGATTTGCTAATTTTTCCTACAAAGGTAAATTTATCACTAAATGGATCATTACATAGAAAAATGTTGGGGAAATATTCTTTCTAATTTGCATAAAATTAAGATTATATCTCTTTCTAACTTTTTTAAGTCTATAACATATAGTATCTTGGCGCACAACTGTTGAAAGAAATTACTCAACTCAATCAAAGCATCACACTTTTTTGTCTTATAAGCAACCTCAAATACCAATTGGGATTAGCCTTTGTAATATAACATGACAATCGTGACTTTTCAACCCAAATATTTTACCATCTTCAACACTAACATTTCTTGAAATACGTTCACCATATCCATCAAGAAATTTAACAGATTTTAAAAACAAATAAAATTTCTTTCTTTCTACCAAGTTAAAACACAACTAGTAGGTGGCTTATACCACTTACCATTCTTTAATTTCAAATGCAAATAATTTTGAATGCAAAGATCGTACAAATCATTTGTTTTCTTGTCAGTATTCAACACTATTCACAATATGAATTCACGTATATTTTTTTAATGTACATTGCATTAAGATTATGTCTTAACTTCAATTTTGACCAATACCTCAAATCAAAAATATGCTTCTTTTTATCTAATTAAGATTTTCAAATGCACATTTTTGTTTACTCCCTACAATGATTAAGTTCTTGCCAAAAGAAATATGTTGAAGACAACTAAGTTGTTCAAGAATATCCTCATCGGATAAAAGTTTTGGTGGTAGTCGAGTTTCATCAAATTCCATGTCTAGTTGCATTGAATGATTTTAAAGCAAATAACGATGATGTCCAGTATAGGCTATTTTACTTTACAAACTAACATGAGATGCATCTCTATTGCATGTTAGACATGCCATCTTCCCTTTAATACTCCAACTTGAAATGTTTTCATATGTAATAAAATTGTTTATGGTCCACATAATTGTTACACGTAATTTAAACATCATGTGTTTGAATCTTATCTAACTATCATTCCTTCAATTCTTCGATCAGTGGTTGCAAATACACATTAATATCTCTTCCAAGTACCTTAAGTCTAGGGATTAGTGTTGATATTATTGTATATGGTTATTTCATCATTTTCCATGATGGAAGATTATAAGTGACAAGAAGTACCGGCCACATGCTATATGTGTTGCTTATGTTTCCAAATGGATTGAATCCATCTATAGCTAATCCTAACCTTACATTCTTGGGATCGAGAGCAAATGATGAATAATTCTCAACCAAAGACTTCTATGCTTTAAAGGTTATAGAATGCTTCAAAACTCCTTGTGTATTTAGCCTTTTTTCCTTATGCCATTTTATTTATGTGGCTGAATAGCGTGATAAATTCAAACTTATTAATCATAACTTTATAAGAAAATAACGTAACACCTTATGTGGTACCTTCTTTCCCTTACTTTTTGACACCTTATATCTTTATTCACCACAAGTTGGACATTTGTGAGTATTTTGATATTGTTTTTAAAATAAATCAGAATCGCTTTACAAGTATGGATTGGCACATAACTAAGACCCATCTGACCCATCTCTTGCATCATTTTCTTTGCATCATAATAAAAGGTATGAAAATTTGATCCTTCAAGTAATGCATCTTGTAGTTGAAGCAACATATCAAAAGACCTGTTACTCCAATTGTTCAACACTTTTGTGTGCATTAGTTTTATTGTGAAAATGAAGGTGGAGAACTTATAACTAGAAAATAGTTCAATTTGAGTTGCTTCAAACACTTTTTCAAGTTTTGACCTATCCTTTTGTGCTTCAAATAAGAATTTATCATCTTCATTACTTTCATTAAATATAGGCTGTCCAAGATCATTTAACATCTCATCAATGTCATCATTATTTTTCATATATTCATTCTCGTAATCAATTTCATCATCAAACATATCAATATGATCCTCATGTTGATCATTGATTTGAGTATCTATTTCACCATGACAAGTCCAAGAATTGTATGATCTATAAATTTCATGTGATATCAAATGACATTGAGTGACATTGGGATTTTAAAACTTAAAACTACCACATTTTAGACGTGAGCAACGCAACTCATTCGAATCTCCAACCATATAATCCCTAGAAATTTCAATGAATGAGAGCTACTCTATCCTTGTACTCTTTAGATCTCCTATTATGCAAATCCATCCAATTTGTATCCATTTCTTATTTTATATATGTAGATTTTTGTCAAACCTTCCATGATTAATATGTAAATTTTGTATAATTGAAGCATTTTATTATAACTTTAGGCACTATCAAGTGTATATAAATGTATATAAATATTTACATTTATGAGTAATATTGGAAATATTAAGTATATATAGATGTGCATAAACATGTTTTGTTTGGCCATAGGTTGTGGGATGATCATTAGCCTTCAAGACATCCTCCCAGGCTGAGGAAACCTATTTAACTAAAGTCCCATGCCTCAACTTGAGGTATTATATAGACTATAAAACTTAATTTTGTGGCCTAAAGTCTAATCAGATTGGGGAGGCAGAGTTCAATCCCCTCATGACATGAGTGTGACATTTTTCCTACTCAATAAGTGACCAAGTCTCTCTCCTCGAAGAAGTTGTCCCCATATTGAAGAGCGACACATGTTACATGTATACTCCCTTTTATATATGAATAGTATAATAAAGTTATCTAGGCTGATTTCCCTAATTATTATAAACCTTCTTATTAGACATTATCCAAACATTATTATCAATTACTAATTAAGGGCACACATGTAAGTGTTATTCTTAAGCTTGCTACCAAGTATTATACGTCAATAGTGGTGAATTGCATGAAAACATTTCCTTAATAATCAAGGGAATATTAAATGAACCTTCTTGAATCTAAACAAAGAAACATTCTCAATAATCAGGTAATGTCTTAAAATTCAAATGCAATTCATATTAAATGAACTTTCCTTGATCTATGGACACATTTGTAAGGTTCTCCTAGCTTATCATCTTTGACAATTTTGAATAAATGGTTGAATGATCTTTTCTTGAGGATCATTTTTATTAAATAAGAATTCATTTATAATTTATTTTAGGTAAGAATATATACAATATTCTATTACCTAAATATATAATATTCTGTTTATATATTTTAGGTAAGAATATATAATATTCTATTACCTAATTATACAATATTTTATTTATTTATTTTAGATAATAATATATACACCGTTAATACACTAATTATGATAAAATAAATCTTGAAATTTTGTCTATAATCACTACCAATGATAATCTTAATTAAACAGAACATCAAGGGATAACCTAGGTATAGATATTATTTCGATTCAAATATGTGAGCACAAATATCTATATTTTCATTTTCATTTCAAATTATTTAAAAAAAATTTAATATGTAGAATACAAAAATAAAAAATTTAAAATTTAGAAGATAATTTTTCATCAAAAATTATTTATCTTTATTTTTACAATATATTATTTAGATTAATATATTTTTTAATAATTTATTAGTTTAATTTTATTATTTATTTCTTTTAAATAATTAAACAATTACATATATGTGCACATAATACTATAAACATATATTCAAATAAAATAAAATAAAACATAAGTTGTAAGTTGTAACATATGAAAATTTGTGATGTTATTTTAAATTTTATATTTGTACAATTATATTATTTTTATTAAATAATTATCTAAAATATAAATAAATTAGAAAGACACATGTCTATGTATGTAGTTAATATGAAGGATGGTATTATATTTTGGTCACTTTACCATAAAAAAAAGTAGACGCATTAATTATATTTTTTAAAATTATTATATTTTAATCACCTTATTATTATAAATTTGAATACTTTAGTTTTTTTTATTACTAATTTTGGTTTTTTTAGATAATTTTTTGGTGAAAAACATAAATTAGATCGAATTGAATCTTACTAATAAAGAGTTTGAAAATGTTTGAAGATAAAAGTGTCTCACAAAGTTGAAAAAAAAAGAAAAAACCTGAGTTGATTAAAGTAAATTAGTTTAAAATAAAGTGAAATAATTTAAAATAAAATAACATATGTATTTAATTTATGAAAATAATGTCATCCATGTGCACTTTTTCTTAATATGAAATATGACATCTAATAAACACATTTTGGGAGAATATTGACATAATATATAACCATTTTTTTATTAATTTTTTTTAAAATTAGTAAAAAGTTATCCTTAAACTCATAGTTTCATACTGAATATTAAAATATCCTTAAAATATAATTCAATAAAATAAAAAAAGATTATGTTTCATAATATTTTTGATAGCTACCAACGCTAGAGTTTCGACAACCATTGTTGGTGACCTATTAGAGTTTTTGCAGTCTATTGGATGTAATATACTACATCTATATGTATTTTTGTATGTAACGTAATATACTTATTTTAATTCCAAGAACTTATCAGATATGTGATGAGTGTGAATTTGATATTATTTTATTAAAGTTATGAAATAACTATCTTTTGGGTTTTTTTACCATGTAATTTGATATAAAAATATGAATTTTAAGATGAGTATTTACTAGTTAGAAACAATTGATTAATTTTTCAAAAATAAAACTATTTAGATTAAAAATAACATGTTTTAGCACTCAATTGAATAAATATCATATAGTGGGTATTTACATTAAACAAAAAAAATGAAAAAATAATTTCTTTAGTAATTAAAATGCATAGTTTAAAAATAATATATATATATATATATATTAAAAAAATTAAAATAACCTTAAATTAATCGATTTAATGTTTAGGGCTTAGAATTTAAGATATAAAATTTAAAATTTAGTGTTTAAGATTTAAATGTTAATAAAAATATATTATTAATAAGTTAATATTTTTTATTTAAAATATATTTTAATTATTAACATATATTTTTATTCATCTTATTCTTAATTATAAATAATATTTATATATATTGAATTGCTCCAAGAGGTATTTAAGAAAGCACAAATCATTTGTTATTTGTCCAAGCCCAATTAATTAGCATCAGATGCAAAAGCCTAACGTTTCGGCCCAGTCGATAGATAATCTTCTTCGACAGAGACTCCAATATATTTCCATTCCGAGTCATATTCCAACTTCAAAACCTACTGCTCCGAGTTTGGCTGTGTTTCAATATTTCAATTCTGGAATCTTCTCTGGTTGTAGTTGGTAGAGTTTTTGCTCAGAATCGCAACCATGGAAGATGAATTTGCTGATCGCATGGTACGTTTACATCAATGACTCAATTCCCTCTCTAATCTTATTTATTATATATATTAGATCTGTTTGAATAGAGTCCGAATTTTATTTTTTAATCACGATACTTATCTCTATTATATATTTTTTTGTTGATCCATTTAGTGACCATCATTTTAGTGGTGATTTCTTCTCTTTTTGTTAAATTTAATGTACGGCTATTAAATTTATGCACTTGACTTTTGTAATAGAAATTGTTGTTTGCGGAAATGCAGTATTTTCGAGAACAAATCAAATGAGTATAGATCTGCGAAATTGGAAACTTTTTATTATTTTGAGTTTGATTTTAATAGCCAGCGATTATGTTATGGTTGCTTTTGATTCAGCTTCAGCTTGGTCGTGTTTGATTATCATTGTGGAATTAAACTAGGAATGCATGTCTTGGCCTGCTGTTGTAATGGATCTATTAATTATTGTTTTGTCAAACAAATGTAATCAGATTCAGTGTTGAACTCTGAACAATTATTTTTTATATGTAGGAATCAATTTATTAAACAAATAATAATTTTTTTTGGAGGGGGGACTTTCTTTCGTTAATAGGAGTCTATATGTCATTGCGTATATCAGTGATTGAATGTTGATATTGGTGATGAATACAAGTTCTCTATGTAAATACACAATTAAATAAGCAAGCCCACTTTGCAATATTTTTAGAACTATTTAGATAATATTAGGTTCTAATAAAGTCATCAAAATTGACATTTTTTTTGCTGGATAATCAGATGCTAATACTAACTAATCTAAGTTGGTGTTAAAAAGATTATTAATTATCAAGAAAATTTATTTACAGGGAAGATAACTATAAGAAGCAATGTTGTAAAATGCTATTTTGAGTACCGAGGTGTTTTCCTTAAGTGAGGCAAGGCTTAAGCCTCGAGGCGATCTGAGGCGTAAGTTTCAAACTTTTCCTTCAAAAAACGTTTAAAATATTAATAAAACAAAGTTTAATCCAACAAACAATATATAACATGAAAATAACCATAAAATATGCAAAGTAAATAATATATGTTGTGGTTCTGTTGCTCAAATATGAATTTGGAGCAAAAGAAAACAAATATGAATAGTCAAACAGTGGGGTAATGTGATCTACAATGTTGCAACTTAGTGACTAAAAAATTAGAGTTGTTGGAAGCAAAGGAAAAGAAAAGTGATATGTAAAGGAAGATTGAAGAATGTTAAGGAAGCAAACCTAATCACGTTTTTTCATGAGATTATGATATTCTTTTTTTTGTTTTTTTATCTATGACTTTCTACATTTTTCCATTTTGTGAAACCAAGTCCGGATTTTATGGTTAATCTATGAACAAACTTTCAAAATTAACCATTTGATGCTAAAGTCTTAATCACCTCGAGCCGTAAAAGTCTTAAGATGTAAGGCTCAAACCAAAATGGTATAAACCTTAACTTACCACCTTACCATCTGAGGTTATAGTCTCAAATTTTTTTTTTTAAGCCTCAATTTGAGGTGTGAGTCTTAAAATAGCCTTTTACACCAATGATAGCAAGAGCAATTAAGAATTTAACCTAATAAGATAACACTTCAACTTTTCTAAAAATACACATTTTGTTATGGCTTTAGTGTTTATTCCTGTAGCAAAGGGGCGACATTAAATATAATGCAGTGAGGATTCTCAAAGTTTTTCAAACCTATGACTGAGCATATTTGGATATTAATTTAGCCAAACATAAAGTGGTAAAAATTGTGTAGATTTTAGGGGAACAAAAACAAACTAAAGTAGACATATAAAAACACAAGCGAGAGCTCCACCAATCCATGAAAACTGTTCTCAAATCCTTAGGGAGTCTGCCTCTCTTTCTCTTGTGGAGAAAGTCCTTCAAAGTGCTTAGGTAGCCACTGTATTTCCTCAATAATATTTCTTTAAGTTCCGCATATGCGGCACGTACACCTAGTCACTGTTTAGAAATGGGGCCTCATAATATGTTTGTAAAATATGGCTTTGTTTTGAGGAAAAAATAGTAGTCAATCTCATTTTTAATTTAAATATTTTTGGATCATTTTGTGATGTAATCATGAATTTGTTATATTGAATGGATAAAAAATGGTCCGTAAAGTATAAAATCAAAATAGCTTTTTTTACATGGAAAATGTCTGTTGATAATTGTAATTGTCTTTTTTCATGTTTTAAGATTTTAATCTGCTTTTATCATTTACAGGGAAAAGCAATGAAGGATGAAGTAAAAGGATTTAACCCTGCACTGATAGTGTTAATTGTCGTTGTTGGATTGATGCTCGTTTTTCTGGTTGGGAATTATGTTCTTTACATGTATGTTCAGAAGACTCTTCCACCGAAAAAGAAGAAACCGATCTCAAAGAAGAAGCTGAAGAAAGAGAAGCTGAAGCAAGGCGTCTCGGCACCAGGAGAATAGATATGAAAATCTCAACTTGCGTTGCTTTTCTCTATTGTAAACTCTTGTGTTTAGAAGGATTTTTAGCCATGTTTGGTGTCAAGGAGAGTAACTTTTATTTTGTTAGTTTGGGTTGATAGTCACTACTTTCCTAAATTAGAAGTTTCAACTACACCCTTTCTTGACAGTTAAAATATGGTGTCTCTTGAGTTTATATTGATTTGTTTCTCTCTTAATTTAGATATAGTCTGCATTTCTTATGACGGAGGTATTCTCAAGTGAGGGAAGTGGGTTGTATAAAAACGAAGGAAAAGAGTCGCAAAAGTGACCATTAGTCCTTTCAAATAAAATGTGTTTTTTTTCTCCTTTTGGGTCACATTGTCATTACGAAAGGGGTTATAAAATGATAGAAAGTTAAATTTTAATAAAATTTACATTAAAATATTATTATTTGATATGTTTAATTAAAATATTATTATTTTAATAAGGGTAAAATAAATATTAAAAACTAAAAAATAAATGAGACAGACAAAGAATGATACATTCAAATACTAGTGTTGAATGGTGGGAATAATAGTTGAAATGATAATTATAGTTTTTATTTTGATAAGTAAATTAAAAAAAAGCTTAAAAATTGATTTTGTTATTCTTCTATTATTATTTTTTAGAAGTAACTGGATAAAAAATACTACTATCCAAACGATTGAAATGATATAACATTAGGGAATATAGTGGCTCTTCCTTCTAAAAAAAAGGGGGAAAATTAGTCATGTTACTTCTGTAATTTCATAAAATGTGCATCAACTTGGACACTTTTAGTTTACTAAATTGAAAATGAGACACATTTAGGATATTAATTATTGAAATGGAGCATTTCTAGTACTAAAGCGTTGATTTAGACAAGAGCTTTATTTGTAAGAGTATGGATGTTGAAGCTGTTGATGGCTTCTGAGATATGATCTTTGAGAGTGAAAATTGAGATAATGCTCTCGGCAAATAAAGTTTGAAAACGATGTGGAACATTAGCTTTCAAGTGGTCTTATTGTTGATGTACGCTTTTACATGCTTCAATTGAAGAATTAATTGTATTTTTATTTTGCATGCTACTTGTTAATTTGTAACACTGAATTGTATTGTAACACTACAAGATATTATATTTATGATTAAATGAGTTATAATTTATGTATGTAAATTATATTACGTGTATAAATATACGACTTGCACAATGTTTAACCAATAGATCCAATTAAGTTGAATTTTAACATCTAAAGTTCAATTACCAAATACATGAAATGATACAATAAATCATCGAAAAGACTAACCTCAATAATGTTTGTAATCATATATTACATCCAGATCAAAATAATATTTATAATGTGAAAAATAAAATACAAAGCATCAAAAATAAATTATAAAAGAAATCCTACCATAACCAGATGATTGAACACCCTAACATATATTATTCTTGATTAAGACATACATGAATAGAAAGTAATAAAGAGAAGTCTCACACAACGTGTAGTGTACAAGTTAAACCACTTAAACCCTCTTGTTCTTGATTTCTACTTTGTTTTCTGGTATTTTTTTTTACCTTTTTGGTTCAATATTGTGTTGAAATGTTATTTAAGTGTTTGAGTTGATGAGTTCTGTGAATACAAATCCTAACAAGTGGTATCAAAGCGTGGTTTGTAGTCTCTGACATTCTAGTTTCAATCGAAGTGTTCTAGACTCTCAAAGATCCACAATAGTTCCTTTTTGGGTTGATTTATTGGGTGATTCAAAAACCTAAGGTTTCTTGAGTCCTTTAAAGGATATGATATTTGGGTTTGCTCAACGACATAGGAAGTATCCTTAGTTCTTTTTTTCTCTGTTCTTTTTTTCTTACCATCTCTACTCAATACAAAACAACGATGTTTGATGAATATAGGATTACATTTTTTTGGAAACATAAAATGAAAGCTCTCTTAGTTCAGAAAGAGGTGCATAAAGCCATCGATGTTGATGATTTGTTTAAGAAAACCTTTGAGGTTGATAAGAAAAAGGTTGAAAAAAAGCTTATGCATCCATATTATTGAATATGTCTAACAAAATCCTTAGGAAAGGTTTGAAAAAAAAAATCACTCAGAATGTTTTCTCTAAACTTAATTCTTTGTATCTTACTAAAATCCTTTATGGTAAATTTTATTTGAAACATTGTTTTTTCTCTTTAAAAATGGATTTTTCAAAATATTTTTAATAAATTCTCGACGATTTTAAAAGAATGACATCTGATTTGGATGACATTGAACAAAAGGTTGAGATGAGACTCAAGCTATAATTTTACTAAATTTCATACTTGATAAATATAAAAAAGTTAAGGAGGCATTACGTATGGCAAAAATGATATCACCCTTGATCTTCTTATCTCTAGTCTTTGAGCAAAAGATTTTGAAGTCAGTCATTTATAAGAGTAGTGTAAATGATAGCTTAATTGTAAAAGGTAGATCAGAAAATAGAGATAAGGGATATAGAGGTAAATCATAGAGTAGATCAAAGTTTAAAAATAAGAAAAATGTGAGGTGTTATTTTTGTAAAATAGAGGGTAATTATAGGATAAGTATCCTTTGGGAAAAGGTAGAAAGTTTGATAAATTTGAGTCTCATAATGATAGTGATTCAAACCTAGTTTTTGAGGGTTATGAAGTTTTGAGGTGCTAGTTGTAATAGGTTTAAAAAAAATTGGGTTCTTGATTCAAGATGTTATTTTCACATGTCATACATTAGGCACTATTTTAATTAAGTAAAGAAGTCCGAGAGAGGTAGAGTACTGTTAGGTGATGATTATGAGTGTCAGGTTAAAGGTATAAGAACTATTTTGTTGTTACTGGTAGATGGCATAGTTAAGTTTCTTAATGATGTGTGGTTTCTCCTTAAATTAAGAAATAAGCTGATATCACAAGGTACATTAGATGATGTATCATACACAATAAAGAATAACAAAGGTGCTAAGAGAGTGTTATAGGGTTCATTAGTTGTTTTAAAGGTAGTTGGAGTAAATGGTCTTTACATTTTCCAAGGTTCAATAGCAGATAATAATTTAGATACTAATTTTGAACAACCCTTAGATAATGCTACCCTTTGGCGTATGAGATTAAGACACATAAGTGAAAAGGATTTAAATGTGCTAGCTAAACATGATGTTTTTGGTAATGAGTCCTTAGGAAGTCTTAGGTTCCGTGATCATTGCATATTTGGTAAGGAAATTAATGTTAAGTTTTCTAAAGGCAAAAAAAATACATAACATGCACTTGACTATGTTCATTCTGGTTTTTGGGGATCTGTTCCTACATAATTTCTTGGTGAAAATAAGTACTTCCTATCTTTAGTTGATGACTTCACTAGAAAAGTTTGGACTTTTACCCTTAAAACTAAAGATGAAATCTTTGACACCTTTAAATAGTGTAAAGTCCTAGTTGAAAGGTAGAAAGGTTAAGGTACTTAGGACTAATAATGGTTTGGAGTTCTATAATGAACTCTTTGAAACTTATTGTAAGGATTATAAGATTGGAAGACATAAGACATAATGGTTTAGTTGACAAAATGAATAAGATCTTGTTAGAAAGAGTTAGATGCATATTATCTCTATCTGGTATGCTTATATGTTTTTAAGCTAAGGCTATTAACATAACCACATACATTATATATGGGTATCCCTCCATTGTAATAGAGTTAAAACACCTCGAGTTATAGACTAACAAACTTGTAAACTTAGATTACTTTAGGATTTTTGGTCGTGTTGCTCATAGTCATGTCAACCAAGGTAAGTTGTAGGCTAGATCTCTTAAGTGTTACTTTGTTAGTTATCCCTTAAGGGTTAAGGGTTATAAATTTTGGTATTCTTTCTCATTTAAGTGTACTATTAGTAGAAATGTTATTTTCAATGAATCATTATTTTATAAAGATTCTAATGTTGAACCTACTATAAGAAATGATAAAGGCACTGAAATTGAGATTGAGGTAGATGCAACACTTTCCTCTCATGCCAATGGTATTGGGAGTGAGGTGAAAGCACTTACAGTACCCTAACAAACATATATTAATATTGATAAGATTACTACTAGTGGTGATAATAGATCTATTGATGATACTAATATTCCATATGGAAACTCCTCTAAACTACATGATTATCAATTAGATAAGGATATAACTAGGAGGACTATCAAGGTAACAATAAGATATTTTGATTACATTATGTCATTTACTTATACTTCTACTCCTTCCTCTGGAACTGGACAAGCTAGTTTAATTTCTTATTCTTTGTCTGTTGCTTCTAACTTTATCGATGATGAACCTAAGTCTTATTTTGATACAATTAATTAACCCAATATTGATAAAATGTTAGATACTATGCATGGTAAATTAAACTCATTCAATAAAAATAGGACTTGGATTATGATAAATAAAAACCTAAAGAAATTAAAATGCTAGGTTCTACATGGTTACTTAAAAGAAATGATGCTATTAAAGGTGTTGAAAAACCTAGGTATAAGGCTATTTGTTCAGTTTGATATTTTATTTGAACAAATGGATGTTAAAACTACTTTCTTTCATGATGACTTGGATGAGAAAATTTCTATAAAACCTAAAAAATGAAAACCTTTTTGTTTATTTAAAAAATCTCTATAATATGTGTGTATCTTATATTTAGGATAACATAAGAATTAACTATATGGTAGAGGAAACATTTCAGTTAGTTCGTTTAAGGTAGTTTATCTTGCTTTTTAGTATGCAAAAAATGTTTTTTATGAGTTGTTATTAGGATTAGGTTTTAGATTTTTCGGAGACTCTGCATGGTATTTTATATTTTGTGACATATGTGATTATTTTCTTATGAGAAATGTGATTTTGAATGAAAATAGTTGTTGTTAGGCTCTTATGTTTTCTTTTAATAGAGGTGACCTATGAAGATTTTGCTCATAATTTTTGCATGCACGTAATTACAATAATGATATGATATTCTGTATTATTGAAAGTGTAATTGCCTTTGTTTCTTCTTTGGAATACTGTTTTAATTTAATGAGTATGAATAAATTTGTTGAAACTTTTTCTTAAATTTTTCCATACAAACAACTAGTTGTATTTCTTGAAAAATAATTATAACATTATGGTTACTTATTTAGCCTAACTATCCTACCATATTTATTGTTATCATGAGAATGAACCCCATTAGTTAACTCATTTGAGTCAACGTGAGGCTTTAAATCAATGGTTGTTAAACTGATATAGAACAGATAGAAAAATAAATGAAAGATGTGACGATATAAAAAAGGGAGAGTTCAAATAAACTATGATTAGGGATTTGAAAAGTAGAAATTAAGAAAAGGTAGGGAGAAACACATATTCAATTCATATTCCAAGAATAAGAAATAAGTAAAATATTATATTCTATTTGTAACACACCCATAATAATCTAAATAATCAAATAATAAATCTAAATTTAAATATTATATAACTGATAATTATTTCAACTATTCTATTGTTGGATTTGCATTAATTCTCCCCAAGTAAAAAAAACTCAACTCTGATGAGTTGGAACAATTGAGTGTATTAGGCCTTCATCTAATAAGTATAAATATGTGGGATCGAGTGGGTCAACCTGATGATCCTTTAATGATGACTAGTCAGTGTGATGATGATTAAGCATTAATGTGCTATTAAGACAACGAGAACAATATGACTCTTGACATAATAGTGGTGATATTTAATTTGGGATCCACACAAAGGAATAATAGAATCTTGGAGAGATGTAGCTTTAAGCATGAAGGGGTCATTAATGATATTTGGATATTGATTAGGCTCGATGTGTCATAAACTCAAAAATGACTTCTTAAAGAGAACATATTTTTTATTTTCTTAAGCCTTATGGTAAGTCTTGTCCATTAAAGTAGGAGAGTGTAGTACAACCTCTTGCTTAATGTCATTCTAAAGGCTATGAATAAACTGAGTGACAACAAGTACATATTCTTCTTAGATGTCACAGTAGAGGTATTCTTCTACAAATTAGAGATGATTGTGTGAGGACAAGTAGTTGGTCCATCAATTGACCTCTATTATAGGTAGGTAGGCATTTTTCTTTAAGCTTTTGTTTCATTTTTGACCAAAGTGAGATTGGGGACAAGACAATTGTATTTCATTGTCGCTGGATAGATTACAGGAGAATTTAGAGGGATCAACAAGCTTTATTTTGGCAAGGTTGACACACTACGAGTCAGGCATGTTGCATCATTCAAAAAAATCATTCATATTGGCAATCCAATCAATGAAGGCACTAGGATAAGGTTTTCTATCAAATTCAGGAGCATATAATCTAAATTTTGGATGAACTTCATTAAACTCATTGTTATTATGATGAAATTGACTGATGTTGTAAGGCATTGGAACAACAAGGAATATCTGGGTATATTGAGTTGATGGGTAGGTATGAGTTGTGAGTATTGATGAGAGTGTATAAGAGTATACTTAAGGGATATAATAGTTTCCAAATTAGAATGGTGATTTCAATTCAATAACTTGAGACATTTCACCTAGGAAGTTACATCCATAAGTTGGGACTATTGGTTTGGGCCAAAGACTATCATTGGAAGTTTTCTGTTTTGATTGTGGGGTTTAGTCATTATTTTGACCCATACATAACTCATCGATAATTTCCACTTTCTCTTTTTTGCTGTTATAGGGAAAACATTTGTTGAATAAAAGTGATCATTGTAGACTTTAACATTTAATTTGTAAGTGAATCTATTCAAGACTTCATTTTTTGCCTTAATGCTTCAATATATGATTCATTTTTTCCTACTTGTGATTTGAGGGAAAAGTGTTCTTGTTCAAGCTTTTGAATATTTATACTTGTAAGAAAATTTGATCAATCTACAAAATAAGAAAATAGAATAATATGTGCTTTCTTTTTCATAAACTCCTTTTTTTATGTTGGTCTGTGTTGATTGTCAATAAAGGTGTCAGATGGCGGAGTCAGAATGTCACTGGATAACTCGTGATGAGAGGAGTTTGTTGGATTTGTATCACATACCATATAGTTTTAAGGATAAATGAAGTTTCATAAAAACATTATAAAAAGATGTGCTATATTGGGATTGAAAAGTGTTATGTGCTTAATGTTCATAAATTTTTATACACGATTTTTTTTTAAATTATAAAAAATAACACTCATAAAACTTATGACAATAAAAATACAACTCAATAATACTAAACGAGATTCAACTGGATGACGTTCAACATTAAACGGGTTTAAACAATCATAGTTTAATTTGAACGACATCAAATCTGACTATATTTAAATTGAAATGATGTGCTATGTTTTTTTAATAGTGAAAATTTATAAGATAGATATAATTAATCCTATTTTTATGGTTACAAATTTAAATGTGTTATTTTTATTGTTTTTCAATTTTTTTAATAAAATAATGTACAATCGTTCTTTTTAAAAAAAACCGTACGATTACTTGGACACTTAAAATATATAAAAGAAGCATACATACACGAAAAGAAAAAAGAAAGAAAATAAATAAATATAGAAAAGAATTGAGGGAGGAAAGTTGTTTCATTCCTTCTTTCTTTCTTTCTTTCATTTTTTTAATAGCCCTATTTTGTAGACATTTTAGATCTTAAGCTAGTGTTTCTTTTAGGTCTAAGTCTCTTCATTGATTTTGAAACTTTTATTTTTTCATTTTCCTTCCTTTGGTTGAGCCAGTACCCCTAGCCACTAGAACTTTTAATTTTGAGCTTTTAGTTGAGTTGAGATATAATTCTAGGAACAAAATATATGTTGTTTAATTTGTCTTTTAAGTGGGATATTTTGAAAGTTTATATGACTTTTGTTTGTTTGATAATACACGTTGACTCTTGCTATGGTAGACACACTCCAAGTATTATTTTTGTATGAAAATTAAAGTTTTAGGGTGACCATATTACTTTTCAATATATATTTATTTTGAATCCATGTGATTTTAGAAAGCTTGAAATGAAATTCTAAGAAATACATTTATATAATTTGTTAGATTTAGACTTTTTGTACAAAAGAAAAATTATGAAGTGTTATTTTGTATATATTTTATGTATCAAATATGATCATATTTATATTTATATTATTGCTCCCATTGCATTTTATATGATTATTTCGTATTTTACAAGTATTGGGGAGTAAAATGAGCAAAAAGAACATAAAAAAAATGATAAAAACATAAAGTTTTGGGTAAAAAATCGTGTTGTTAAAACACAACCATATAGAAAGAGAAATTGAATATCAAAAAACATAATGATTAAAGGATTGGAGATTGCTTTTCATTCTTTTTTTTTTCTCTGCGATTTGTTTGGATTATCATTTAGTTTTGTTCATATATATTTCTGGTCAGATTTTTATTTGTGATCAAGTACAACGTTAAACCCTTGACAAATATTTAATTATGGTGGGAAAAGAGCGGAATCGGAATTGGAATATTGAGAAAAAAAATTATATGGTGATAAATTATGCATATTTTAATATATTAAAGAAAATAAACTGTTACTCAACAAGACCCAACTCATTTAAATACATTCAAATTTTAGAGTTTAAATTTTATTTACGAGTATATGAATTTTTTTTGAAAAATTTATATTTCATTCATTCAAATAATGAATACAAGAATAATTAAATTAATAAAACAAAAATACCTTAAATCATTATACATTAAAATATTAATTTTATTGAAAAAAAAGAGTTGTTACTTCTTAATTTCAAACATCTTAAAAAATAAGTTATAGTTAAGTAATGAATGAGTAATATGACATTTTATTGATTTTAATTTCATAAATTTGATACATTAATTATATTTCTTAAAATTAATATATTTTAATCACATTCGTATTATATTTTAGATATTTTATTGTCAAATTTTTTTAAGATTTTTTTTAATAAAATTTTAAGTTGAATTAAAAAAAATATCTTATTTGCTGAAAGTTTTCAAATTGAAAATGTCTCAATTCCCACACACATCTCATCAAAAGACAATAACAACATCTATTAATGCCATCCCTTCTTCTCGTATATTCACCCCTTTTTCCCCTCTCTCTCTCTCTATCTCCTAGCTGGGACTGAAACAAACTAAAAAAAGTACATAGCCCTTAGTTAATATATAGCAAGATGTTAATTATGTATACAGAAAATATGAAAATTTCAACGATATTTTCTGTAAATAGGACTGAACATACAACTCTTTGCATACTTAACAAAATCTTCAAGTCGAGGAAATGAGAAGCCAAATATGTAAACAACACTAATAATGCGAAAATCAGTAAATGTTGGTTAAAGTAGAAAGAGGAGAGCTGGGAAAAAAGGGGGCGAATATATGTGGAGGGATTGCTGGTATTATTAATAGACGTTGTAATGGCATCAGATGGGGTGTTGGAGGGCTTTGAAGAAGAACATGCTATTTGGGCAGAAAAATTTAGTGGTTTAACAATTTTGTTCCTGTTCAAATGTTCGCATGTAAGTCACGTGATCAAGAATATTATTATTTTTATGATATTTTTTAACAATAAATTAATTTTTGTGACCATTTTTAATAATAAATGGACCAAAGTACACACTTTTTTTTTTTACCTTTTCTTGAATTATGATTATGTTATTAATAAATATTTTTTCTTTTTGCTATAAAGATGTGTTTGATTTTAATTATACTTAAATATTTAATATTAATTTCTTAATTTTTTTATATAATAATTTCTTGATTTTTTTATAATAATTTCTCAATTAGATAGTTGTGTAACTAATTGATTTATTGATACTTTAAAATGTATGTTCATATATGGTACCAGATTTGATTTGTTAATTGCAATTAAAATCAAACATTTAGGTTAAAGATTTTAAGATACTTAAATTTTGGTTATTTATTTTATTATTATTTTTAGATCTCTATAATATTGTTGAATTAAATCTAATAATAATATCTTTATGTTGTTAAATGATTAAAATTAATTAATAAATATATTATTAATTAATTATAAAAATAAGAAAATATAAGAATGTTATTATATTTTCTTATTTTCGTAAAATGGTAATAAATTTAAGATTCGGAAAGTTATTGATTCAAAACCTAGGTAATTGATTCATAGTGTATTGATAAGAATGTTCTTTAATAACAAATTTAAGATTCACTAATAATGGTGAATTTGCCTTCCAAATGTTAGTTTTTAGTAGGGCCTTACAAAATTTCAGTAAGGTCTCACTAACGCTTACTCTAACTTTGCCAAATTCTTATAAATGTTTTTGTAAAGACTTATCATAATTTATAACATTGTTGTAATATCTTATTAATTTGACAAAATTATGCTTTTTTTCATAATCTAATTTTCAGAATTTAAAAAAAAAAACACACTAAATGCTTACCTCTAAAAGTAGGCACACCTAAGGGGCAAAAAAATTGTTGTATGTTTTTTTGGTCGAGTCATATCTAAGCTCTACATAAACCATCTCAATACAAACTACTTGTATCATGTATAATTTATTATTTATCTCGAACAAATTTGGGAGGAAGCAATTTTTTCTCGGAGAATGATTAGGTATCTAATACAAAGCATTCATAGGAAAAACAAAGTTCACACATGCAAGTTATTTATACATCAAGTTCGCTTGCCAACAGAGCAAGTTTAGATAATTCAAAACAGTAGAGTTTCATATACGACGACCATACAAACATATTAACAGGAACTCACTCAAGCTCCACGACCCATGTTCTGCTCTCCAGGAGGAATCATAACTAAAACTGGCTGAGCATTAAACCCAGGATGAGGCAGCCTGCGACGGAGCTCACGACCTTCTTGGCAAAGGGCACATGGGTGGCAAAAAACATGAGTTGCAAAATCACATGCAGATTCACACTGTTCACGTTGTACCTCATCTTCCGAAAAGCTTCCACAGCAACCACAAGACCTATGAAGAGCTTCGCAGTTGCCCTGCTTGTAAACAAAAAACCATAAAATATTTTCCTTTTTGGAATTTATACATAAGATCTTTTCAATCCTTGGGGGAAAGAAAGGGAGAGAAAAGAAAACAATAAATTTTAACAAGAAAAATAAAGCCGGAATGTAAACCTTTTTTTGTTTACAGTTTTTCAAAACAGTTTCTCAAACCTCACTGCTTATATTCAGCATAGCTGCAAGGACTAGTGCCACTTTCTTAAGCATTGTTGTAGTACAGTTGAGCCGACTCTAAAATTCAGGAAATTGGATCTTCTACTAGTTCTTGTTTTTACTTGTCAAATTCAAATATAAACCATAAATTCTTAATTTAAGAGTTAAAATATTTTTTTTATTAATAGCTTAAACTTATCATATGCATTGGATGTAAAATAAACAGTTAAAATTTATAACCAAAAACAAACAAACAGAACAAAAAATAAATAAAGCAAAGGATCTTGGTTCATAATTCAGAGGGATAATAGTCACTAATAGGGATGGAAAAAGGATCCACTGAATCAGAGCTCCACAGATTTGATCCATGTGATTTACTCTAGATCGGATCAAAACTGATCATTTTCGGATCGAATTGAATCATGATCCATATATAAGATCAACGGATCAGGACAAATCGGTCCAAATCTAAGTCTTTTTAAAACTATAATTTTAGAAACAAAAGAATCACACATTCCCAACACACTTCTCCACTTTTTATAACTATTTATTTATAAAAATTTACATTATGAATAATCATTTTTAAAATTTCTCTTACATTCTTATAAATCTAGCTTTCTCTTCTAAAATTTTCATAAATCTATATATTATTGTTTAAAATTTGTTAAATAAAAATTTAAATCTCATCATATTCATAACTATTTATTTATTCTTACATTTATCATAAACGACATTATTTTTTAATTTATCATAATTTGTTTAGAATAAGTAAGAATTTTTTTAAAAATATTAAGAAAGTGTTGCCTTACAATATATAATGTTCTCTTATTATTATTTTTTTAATTTACCAATCTAAAATATGTAATGCACTACATCAAATTATGTTTTAATTTTAGAAAAAAATTGGAACAATTCGAATTAGGTCATTGATATCCATTGATCCAATAATTAATACCTAATCCGATCTATCTAATCCACAGATCAAAACATATCAGATCAGACTGAATCTTTTGAACAACAAGATTATATCAAATCATCACCGGATTGGATTGGATTGGATATGATTCATTGTCATCTTTAGTCACTAAACAATCTATGTTAATTTACTTACAAACGATAAATAAAACAGATACAAGAAATAAGTTTGAAAATAATTTTTTTTTTTAGTAAAATAGCTTTGAAATGTTGGTTTGTTATAATTTTATTGGAACATTGTTAAAAAAAAATGACCTTACATATAGAATTTGGGCTTAAATAAATTACAGCAAAAATTTGTAAAATCATAATTTAAGAGGGGATACTACATGCTAAATATGATTTAATTTTCTTATAAATTATCGAATACCAACCAGCTGAGAGGGGGCACAGGCCACTCCTAGCCCCAAGGTGGCTCCCCCCATGGCTAGTTGCCTTCTTAGAGTAATGCAGTCTAACCTACCCAGAAATGAAATAGAACCTAAAAAACTTACCACAAAAGACTGAAGATGAAATGATAGAGTAAGAAAGGTTCATGGAACTAGTACACCATACCATCTAATAGAAGACTTTCAAAATTGAGCAGAAAAGCTTAAAAAATTCTATATATCTATTTCATCACATCCCCACCAATAATATAGCAGGATACAATGAGTATTGAAGATATCTTAGAAATCTAAAACTATGACCAATTTATTAATCTTCATAGTTCAATCCCTTGAAAAAATATAGGTTTCATTTGAGATACAGCCCATTAGTAATTTCATAGCATATAAAAAAGTTTAACATTAAGGCTTAAGCTTAGTTAAAATCAACTGGTAAACACAGGATGATTTAAACAGATGTTGCTTAAAAAGAAGCAACCAAGGAGCCTAAGACATCAATTCAGAAACCAAAATATAAGGTCCAAACAAACTAAGAATATCAGATATATCATTTAAAGCAGAACGGAGAGCAACATTAATGTCTATGAATTAGATAGACAGCCATTTCTTTTAATAAAAATTTAAGTTGATGTCAAAATAGCTACCCAATGCTTCAAGATCGAGAAGACAAAGATTTAGAGACAACTAAGCTTTAAAAGCTCTAGAAAAACCAAGTGAGTTCAAGTAGAAATAACTATATTCATGAGGGTGCCAAAAATAAAAATATAACTTGCCTCCAGATTAAACTTTCTCCTGATGGCACTACGATTGGGATATGAAAACCATGGAGCGAGAAAGTTCCAACCGAAGAAGGAATTCCCAATTAGATAAAGACCAGTGTAAGGTAAACAGTGATTTGCAAAACTACCAGGAGTAGACCCAAGCCTTTCTACATTGCTTCCGTGCAGTATGCAGGGAGCAACGCTTCCAAGAAGACCTAGAAAAATACAAAAAAAAAGTAGAATTGAAAATGTATTCATAATTATAGGATGCCTGTTAAAAACACCTGGCCAATACAATAATCAATGATGGGAATTTTATGACGAAGAAAACAACAAAATGAATACAATTCACTGAAACATTTCCTCAAGATGACAATATTGTGATATTGAAGCCGGCAATAATTGATTTGAAATAAAATAAATGATCAAATACAGCAGTTGGAAGAACGGTACAAAGAGCATACAAAATAGATCCGCTACATTCAAGTCAATTTAGTACCAGACCCAATAGCAAATGCGAGCTTGATCACTAATAGCAAAAAGATACGAATCTAATACAATCGAAAACATTAACAACAATCACATCAAAGATTTCCAGCAGGAATGGAAAATTACAACAAAAATTCATCAATTCAAATATGATCAGCGCAAATAAGAATTTAATGCCGATGCGATAAAAATGCTGGGCTGGAGCCAATTGAAGCAACATTCTAATACCAAATCACATAAACATCCAAAGAAATATTCATGTACATAAAGAAAATACTCACAAACTTCGAGATCGCTGCTACAGAACTCATCGTTGCGCCCAAGACAGGCACAGAGGCTGGAATCCCAACGATTCCGACCTACTGGCTCACCGACCACGCTTCCATGACCTAACGGCAAGCCATTGGCGATCCATCCGTATCCACCGACATTGACATGTCCATTTGTTGGATGATCCTCAGGCGAAATCTTGACCGGCTTTTCAACATTATCTTCAGCTCCTCCCTGTTGCTGGCTCAAAAGAGGGTTCGATTCCTCAAGGTTATTGTTGCTTGCCATGGTCGATCCAAAGAAAATTCAAAGAACGGAAGAAAGACGCAGAATACAAATTCTTAATGAAACCCTAGAATTAGATCTTAGGAAAATATTGAATTGGTCAATAGCGTTCTCTCTCTCTATCTCTCTCTCTCTCTCTCTTCTCGTCGGTAGGGAGCGATAGACCGCGTTAACCGCGTTTTTTTTTTGTTTTACCTCCTTTGACACGTTACGTCGTTACCTCGTCCTTTCGTTTATCGTGTGGAAGATTCTAGGCTTAAAATAAGGAAATTATAATTTTCAAAATAGAAGAAACTAAACAAAAACCATAACAACTCAAAATTTTAACATTTTGAAATGAATACGCTCTTCACCTATTCTATTATTTTAAAAATATAATTATTATTTTAGCGTTAACAAAACTAGTCTAAATAATTTTATCCATACTTGTTAGGAATTTTTTCAAAAACCAACCAACTTAAATTTTAAGACGAATGAACCTATAATTTGTTTTGAAAGTTGATTGGTACAAATAAGTATTAACAAGTCAAAATTAATTTTGACGGTTAGAAGTCTAAAATTATAAAAAAAAATGAATAAATTAAATCAAAATTATAATATTAATATTAATATATATTATTTTTTAAAATATATTTTTAATTATTATTTTATATATTATAATTATAATTTTAAATTTATTTAAAGTTGTAAAATTTAAACTTAATGAGTAAAGACTCTCCCTCAGACACTTACTCTCATCACTCGTATTTTACGCTTCATTTAAATCACTCTCAAATTAAGATCTCTAAATTAATAATTTTTTCTTACATTACCATATAGAATACATGTTCTTAATATTTTAGTTGGACCTACAACTTCGTGTGATGTTCGGTAAGCTATTAAGCATGTTTTATTTTTTAAATTTTTTTATAATTATTCTATACAAAGTTTTTAATGATTAATTTTAAAAACAATCATAATTCTATAGTTGCATAATATCTACTAAAATCATCTCATCTCTTCTTAGTAATAAAATATTAAGTAAATAGAATATGCGATGTAATAACTTTAAAGTTAAATTGAATAATATGTTTTTTTTCTATTTCAGTAAGAGAAGACTTTAATATCATATTATAATTATAAATTCAAAACTGTCAAGTTAATCTCTCTCAAACCTACTTTTGAGTCACCTTATAGGTGGCTCGAAGGTAGGTTTTTTGAAGATCATAGGTTGATTAAGATTTTGGATTTTTCAAAACTATCGTGATAAGATTGACTTATAAAATATTTCAAAACCCAATATAACCAACCTATGCCCACACCTAATACCTACTACCTATCGACGTATTAATTTTGTATTAATTTTTAATACAAGTCTTGTTATTAAATTAATTAGTCTCACAAGTATTATAGAACATATACTTTACCTTTTAACAAAAATATAATGAATATGTAATTTTAAAAGGGATTCATAAAAATTTGGTTCGAATGATCACTAATTAATTGCATTCCCTACCTTATCCTAACTTACATAATACATATTGCCATTTCTAGAGTTTAGATATCCAAACCATTGTGTTTTTTTAATTTTTAATAAATAGAAACACAACACACTAAAAGAAAGTGAGTGAAAGTAGGAATAAATCAATTTCAACATATACTCCAAAAAAGCTAGTTGACTTCTAGAGTATGGAGACACTTTATAAGATATTATGAGTATATACGATTTTTATGGACAAAACATTTCTTTGTAAACTAGTTTTTTAGCTCGTTATTACGTATTTCAAGTACAATCGTAAAAATACTTGAGTTTTGAATAATCATACTTATAGTATAATCTTTATACTATCACACTTAGAATTGAAAATATACATTCACTAGTACATGTCACAAGACTTATAATTATTTGTAGTACTAAAGTTATCGTTACTCGATTGATCAAATAAAGGTTTCAAGTTTCCTTGTGTTGAAATTTTCAATTTGGCTTATCATTACTAAATTGATCAAGCGCTTGACTAGATCCATCAAGTAGAGTTTCGATCAATTGAGCACATGTTTTTTCAATTTTATAATCTTTATTTTAATTCGAGTCAATTAGTGAAATTACCACGTACTTCTTTCTTAAATGAGTGTTACTAATCCTTTTAGAAGTATGAATGTCTTTTGCAATGACCTAGGTTTAGGATTTAAAGTTTTCCTATAAATACAAACATATGGCTTATTATTCAATAACTCACAAAAGTTGTATCAATTTGGCAAGAGCTATCATATTCTTCTCTATGCTATATTATTTCTTCTCTACTGCTGTTGATTTCATATCTAGATAATATCTACTATTGTTTTGAATATTTAGAAATTTGTAAGTGTTTATAGATTGATCAATACCTAGGTATGATGTTTTCGTATCTGTTTTGAAATTCTTAGTTCTATGCTTATTGATATCTTTTGAACTAGAATTATGATTTATTTATTATTAAAATCCTTTTTGTAGGTTATTCCATGAATGTGTCTCATTTGTGAAGAGCTAATTGGAACATTGGTCGAGATTCATATATGATAATTTTAAAGACTGTGAAAATAGAGTATGGGTCATAAGTAAGATATATTGGAACATTTTTCGTGTAAGGGCAGTATAAGATTGACTTTGTACTTGAACATTAAGATTTTATAGTAGACAAATCGATAAGTTAGTTAGGTGGACTTATGATTTTTTTTCTTAAGTTATTATTGTGTCATATGTTGTTTCCATATGAAAATCTTTATGTTTATTTTAATTTTGGCACTTGCTCCCTATTTTCTTTTGCATATATGTCCATTGTGTTAAGTATTGAATTTAAAAATATTAATTTCTAAAAATAATCTATTCACTCTATTTACATTGTTAGATTAATAATTTAGAACTTTCACAATTATACTCTTTGAATTCCCCATTGACAATGTTATACTTATAACACCTTTTAAAATTTTCTTAATAAACACAAATAATAGACACACACAAAGAAAATGAGTGAGAGTCAATTCCACCATACATTCCAAAAAGCTAGTTGACTATTAGGGGTATGAAGGCACTTATATACGATATCTACCATATTGTTGGTATTTGTTTTGAAAGATAGGAGAGATTCTTGAGCAAGCTTTGACAAGTAGTGGAAATGGTTGTTTTTAGTCCATTATTTTTATAAAAAATAAAAAAAGTGTGTAACAAGAACGAAATCGATGATTGTTACTAACAGAGGCATACAACAATTCATATATAAGATTTTCTCAAAATAGAAAGCTAAGGAAATTCAAAACTTTTTGTTTGAAACACAACAGATTAAACTCAACATAATGTTGTGTATGAGAAGTGCTAATGATATACAATTTTCGTGAGTGCAAATGTGTGAAAATATTTGTGTGCATATAACATTTCTTTCTAGTGTAATATGCATCAAATAAACAACATAGAAATTATGCCTTTTAAGGTTGAAGTTTTTGTATTAATTTTGAATCAACTCTTCCTAATATTCCATGTCTTAACCAATAACGTGGTCACAAGGTGTGTAGACATCAAGAAGAAGAGAAAGATCTATTTCTATTCAAGGTCATTAATGATTTGTGATAAAGAGAAATCTCATAATAATGGTTATATTTTCTTTCAATTGCAACACAAATAAATGTGAGAAGCATTATGTTCCAAGAGCTCTTAAAAGACTATATATAGCCTCATAAACTCTTAGGCTTCATTTATTAATATAAGTTATCTCATTTGTGGAAGGAAAGAATAATATTTTACTATGTTAAAAAAAAGGTTATAAGCCCTAGATGATAATGCTCATCTATTTTAGAGATATTTTACCGCTAATCTAGGAAGAAAATTAGAACTACCTAAAACTGAAGAACTATAAAAAGGAAACTTATATCTACAAATTTGATAACAGATTACCAAATCTCTTAAAATCATGGGATAAGAGTAAACTGATCTGATAGCTATAAATCTCCTAGAAATCAGCCTCTAATATTGCTAACAGATTTTCAACCATAAATCTTTCTATAATTATACACTTTCTTTCAAGCTAGGAGGTAAATATTAATTAACCCCAGCTTGGAACTTAGATCATCAAAGACCTTTCTCGGTAGAGCCTTGGTAAGAATATCTACTGTCTGCAGACATGTAGGCACATACAACATCTTGATTATTCCTTCCTTTATCTTCTCCTTTATAAAATGTCAATCAATTTTACACATGTTTGTTCTATCATGATTAACTAGATTCTTAGCAATGTTGATTGCTGATTGATTATCACAGAACATTTTCAGAGGTTCTTCATCTGAAATTTTTAATTCTTTTAGCACCCTTTTTAACCAAATTCTCTCACAAATATTGTGTGGCATTACCCAAAATTCAGCTTATACACTGCTTTTTTGACACCACTGACTGCTTCTTACTTCTCCAAGTGACCAGATTTTCCCACATAAAAGTGCAATATCCTGAATTTAATCTCCGGTCTTGTACTGATCTTGCCCAATCTACATCACTAAACACTTCAATATCTCTTCTTTGATTCTTCTCAAAAAATAATCCTCTACCTGGTGCTAGTTTCAGGTATCGTAGGATTCTATACACAACTTCCATGTGTTCTTCATTTGGATTGTTCATGAACTGACTTACCATGCTAAAAACAAATCCAATGTGTGGTTGTGTGTGAGATAGGTATATAAGTTTACCTACCAATATTTGGTATCTTCCTTTGTCCACGGGTGTACAAGTTTCCTTAGCTCCTAGTTTGATAGTTGGATCCAGATGAGTATCTGTCGGCTTACATTCGAGCATTCCAGTCTCTTTTAAAAGATCTAGGACATGTTTTCTCTATGAGACAGAGATTCCCTTTCTTGACCTTGCAATCTCCATGCCTAGGAAATATTTAAGATTCCTAAGGTCCTTAATTTCAAATTCTACAGCTAGTAAAATTTTGATGGTGTGGATTTCCTCTTCATAGTCTCCTAACCACTATAAGGACAACAAGTTTTCCTGTAGAAGAATATTTAACAAATAGTGTATGGTCCGTCTAACATTGAGAGTAGCCATGCTTCTTCATTATCTTTATGAATCTTTCAAACTAGGCTCTTGGAGATTGCTTGAGCCCATATAGAGATCTCCTCAGTTTATAAACCTTGTTACATGTAGTTTGTGTTTCAAATCCAGGGGGAATTTCCATATACATTTCTTCAATTAGGTCCCCTTTTAGAAAGGAATTCTTAACATCTAGTTGGTGGAGAGGCCAGTCAAGGTTTGCAGCCAAAGATAACAAAATCCAAACTGTGTTTAACTTGGCTATAAGAGAAAATGTCTCCTCATAATCAATTCCATATGATTTGGTGAATCCCTTTGCAACCAGTTGTTCCTTGAACCGATTAATACTCTCATATTCATTATATTTTATTGTGAAGATCCATTTATAGCCTACTAGGAATTTCCCGGTTGGTAAGTCAAAAATTTCCCAAGTTCCATTTTTCTCAAGTGCATGAATTTCTTCATACACTACTAATTTCCATTCTAGTGAGTCGGGAGCTTCTTGTATTATTAGAAACTTGGATGTTGTCGAGGTTGGCAACAAAAGCTTTGAACTTTGGTAACAATCCTTCATATGACACAAATGTGTATATTGGATGTTTTGTGCATGATCTAACCCCTTTTTTCACAACAATAGGAAAGCCACTGTCATCATTAGTTTCAAGATTAGTATAACTTGATGGATATTTACTTGGTCTAGGACTTGAGTCAAACTCTTGGGTGTTCTTAAGAGATGCTTGTTGTTCCATCTCCTTTTGGTTCTTTCTCCTCGTTAGGTAGGTAATCAATTCATCACTCTTTGTTGATTAAATAGTGTCTAGATTTTAAGGTGTATTATTAGCTTAATCTTTAGTAGTAGGTTTTAAGAAGTAGGAAGACTCAAGGTAGAGATTTTGAAGAGGAAGTGATTCACAATTTAGTGATGGGCAGGTTTGTACATGAGGTGATTCTTCAATATCCCAAAGCTGATATTCTAGAACAAAATTAGTTTCCCTTTGAATATCAGATTTAGGGAAATAAGGTTGTTGCTCAATGAAGATGAGATCCATGAAGTGATAGAATTTTTTAGTGACCTGTGTGAGTAGCATTTATATCCCTTTTGAGTTGGAGAGTACCCAAGAAAAATATATTTATAAGCTCTAGGGTCAAGTTTGTCCCGGTGTTGTTAATGGACATGAACAAAAGTTAAACTCCCAAAAAATTTGAATGGAATGGTAGAGATGAGACGAGTAGTGGGAAAGAACTGAAGGAGGATTTGATAGGGAGTTTGGAAGTTAAGAATTTGAAATGGCATCCTATTTATGAGGTATGCAGCAGTAAGGATGGCTTCACCCAAAAAATATTTTGGTACATGGGTAGAGTACATAAAGGACCGAGACACATCAAGAAGATGTCGGTTTTTCCTTTTGACAATACCATTTTGCTGAGGAGTGTTAACACAAAAAATTTGGTGAAAAATACCATGACTCATGAGGTAATCATTAAGGCTGGAATTGAAATACTCTTTGGCATTGTGAGTTTTCAGAATTTGAATTTTTGCTTGGAATTGTGTTTGGACCATGGTATTGAAGTTTTTGAAGATCTAGTTTACCTTAGATTTTTCTTTCATGAGGAATACCCATGTGAGTCTAGTATGATCATCAATAAATGAAATGAACCAGCGAGAACCAGTAACATTTTTTATCCTAAAAGGACCCCATATATCACTATGAATCATAGAAAAGGGTTGAGATGGTTTGTAGAATCTGTTAGGATAAGAATTGCGAATACGTTTAGAGAAATGACATATCTCACATTGAAATTCATTTGGATTTTTATTATGGAATAATGAAGGAAACAACTTCTTACGATACAAGAATTTTGGATGACCTAACCTATAGTGTCATAACATAATTGCACTATCATTATTAGACTAACTCACAGACAAAGAAATAGGACTACTGGACATTGAAAAATTTGATTGATGAATTGCTTCTTGAGCAAGATCATTAACCTCTATAAGATAGAGTCCTGAACACATCTTAGCACTGCCAATCATCTTCCCTGAATCCAAGACCTGAAATTCACACAGATTTGAGCCAAATTTAGTAACACAGTTGAGATCTCTTGTGAGTTTACTAATGGATAGTAAATTGAAATTTAATTTTGGTACAAGTAGAATGAAATCAAGAGTGATTTTCTTTGAAATTTGAACCAAGCCTATACCAACCACCTTTGAGAGTGACCCATCAACTATTCGCACAGTTAAATTTTAATAACATGGAGTGTAATTTGAAAACAACTTCTCATATCCAATCATATGATCAGAAGCTCTTGAGTCTATAATCAATGAACTGAGCCTCTCCTTGTTAGAATTTAGAGCACTTAAAAAATAACATTTTTTGTCAGGGATCCTGTACCAACCACAGTGGGAACTGGTGCAGGCAAGGATTAACTGAACATTTTATGCAAGATCTCTATCTGTTCCTTGCTAAAGGGAGTTAATTTGGGTGGAGGTTGTTCATCCATGAAAACAAGGTTGCCTAGTCCTAATTTTTCATTGGCAAACCGAGAAGGCCTTTAGTCAACTGGTTTTCCATGAATCTTCTACCAGTTGCCCTTGGTATAACCAGGACATCGACAATAATCGCACCATGGTCTCCCTTTCTTTGGTTTATGATCGTTGTTGTTAGATGAATTTCCTCTCACCACAAGTGTTGAACTCTCAGGATTTATCACAGAATCTTGAGATCCCATCATGATCTTCTTTCGAATTTCCTCTCTCCAAACTTCTGAGAAAGCTTCTCAGATATTTAGTAGTGGTTTGGATCCTAAAATTTTTCCTCATACTTCGTCAAGGTTCTTATTTAATCCAATTAGAAATTTGTATATTCTTTTCTGTTCAATTATTTGTCTATACCTGATTGCATAATTTGGACAACTCCAATTGTGCTCCTCGCATAAGTCTAGTTGCTACCAATACCGATTGAGAGTGTTGAAATATTAAGTCACTGTTAATTCTTATTGGTAGAAGTCATGTAGAGTATTTTCCACCTCAAATAATTCCGATGTATTCTCATTGTTAGAATATATTTTCTTGGCAGCATTACAAATCACCTTTACTGTTCCATAGAGAAGAAAGTTTTCTCCAATTTCATTTGTCATGGAATTATTGAGCCATAACATGGCCATATTATTCTCGGCATTCCAAACTTTGAACTTTTCATCCGTCTTGTTTGGTTTGGCAGTATCTTCGGTGAGATAATCATTTTTCCCTTTCCGCATATGAACATCGTTACGGAATGGGATCATTAGAGATAATTGTTCCCATTTAGTTTATGTCATGTAATGGGCATGGGGTTACTATCACTGTTGGAAGCCATGGTTTCCTAATTGGAGGTGATTTGGGAAACGGTAGCTCTTGAATCACGTTTCCTATATTTGGTCATATGTGAGAATTAGGGTTCAAAGATTACTCTGATACCATCTCGTTTGTGGAAGGAAAGAATAATATTTTACTACGTTTAAAAAAAGGTTACAAGCCCCTCTTTATATAGATGATAATGCTCATCTATTTTAGGGATATTTTATCGCTAATCTAGGATGGAAATAAGAACTACCTAAAACTGAAAAACTATAAAATAGGAAACTTATATGTACAAATTTAATAACAGATTGTCAAATCTTCTAAAATCATGGCATAAGAATAAACTGATCTGATAGATGTAGATCTCCTAGAAATCAACCCCTAATATTGTTAACAGATTCTCAACCATAAATCTCTCTATAATTCTACAAGTTCCAAGCGATCAAGAAAATATCCCACTCAAAATTTGTGAAAGACAAACTACCTACATTACTTCCTAAGGGGCTGTCCAAGCACCCACAGAGTACCGTTGTTTACAGACCCGAGTGATTACCCGATTATCGGACCCGAACACATTTCAATGTTACATGTAAATGTCAAGTTTGAAGCCCATTTCACTATATCTCAATTGAAGACCTCATTTCTTATTGACCATTTATCTTGGTAAACTTGGGATCTATAGGGTCTGTTGGAAAAGATGAAATTTATAAAAAAAATGATTGTTGAAAAAGATGAAGTTAATAAAAAAATTGTAAAGCCTTATCCCACATTGCTTTTTTACATTATTTAAATGAGGTATAAATAGTGAAAAGTTTGCAATTGGGATTGGGCCCCAAGGGGCACCCACTTTTGTGAAAGGGGAGAAGACCTAGGCAAATGTGATACCACACGCGCGCGCGCGCCACCACCGTCGCCGTCCGACCGACCGGCCGTGCCGTGCCGAGCCGAGTCTGAGTGCGTGTGTGTAAGGTGAGGTGATATTTTATTTTTTGGAAAAAAATTTTTTTCTTTTTAAGGAAAACTTTTCCACTTAGAAAAATGGTTGTTATATATATATTTTTTCTTTCTCAGAAAAACAACCGTTATATTCTTTTATAATATGACCGTTATTGCCGTTCGTCTTCTTTATTTAGAAAAAAGAGCCATTGCTCATATTTACTCACTAAAATGTATGTTACTCGTCTTTAATCTGAAAATGGTCATTACTCTTCATTATTCAGAATGGCTGTTACGCTCTTAATTCCCAGACATTACCGTTTTATCATAATTGTCACACGGTTTCTAAAACCTATAAAAAGAGGACTTCAACTCTTAGTTTCTACACAACAATCTGCAATCTCATCTCCCTACGAAAAACAATTCTCTCTACAATTTCTAAGTTTTTTTTAGTTTTCCAAGCAACAAATTTTCAGGTGTAGCAATCCAGTCTTCATCAGTACAGTGAAGTTCTGAGACAAAGATTAAGATTCTGGGCTATTTTATCCTGGGGACGACGAGGCTGTGCTTGCTTGCACAAATTGGGCAGAGCCGTGAAACGTCTTAAAGAGAGCGACCTAGTCCGCGACTCAACCCAAGCAGTTACTTTCAAGTTATCGGTAATATTGTTCCTACACTGTTATTATAAACTTGCATCAACAATTTTAAGACGTATTCAATCTGCCATGTCTACTGAAATGCTAACTGCTGATCTAAACAAACCATTCCGTTTTGAGGAATTACACTTTAAAAGATGGAGACAAAAAATGTTGTTTTTCTTAACCATGAAAAAAGTCGTTTCTGCTCTTACTACTGAAAAACCAATACAGTCCAATCCTCCTACTGAAGCTGTAACTAAGGATTTAGACACCTGGATGGAAAATGATTTTCTATGCAAAAATTATATTCTTAACGGTTTAGCTGATGATTTGTATGATTATTATAACTGTGATAAGTCTGCTAAGGAAATTTGGGAAGCACTTCAAAAGAAATACGACACTGAGGAAGCTGGAACTAAGAAGTATACTATTAGTAGATACATGAAGTTTCAAATGATTGATGGCAAATCAATGGAAGCTCAATCACACGAACTGTAGAAGATAGCACACGAAATAACTTCTAAAGGTATGACTTTAGATGAACAATTTCAAGTACCTGTTATAATAGATAAATTACCCCCTACTTGGAAAGATTTTAAGATTACACTTAGACATAAAACTAAGGAATTTTCTTTAGAAAGCCTTATAACCCGTTTAAGAATAGAAGAAGAAGCTCGAAAGCAAGACCAAAGAGATGAAGTACTCGTAGTCTCAAATAACAGTACCAATAAGAAACCCTCCCCTACAAATCTGAAACCTAAAGGTAGAAATATGAAAACCCAGAATCATAATAATAACCAAAATCGTAACCACCAAAATAGAAATAGAAACTATTCTCCCTAGAATGGACCTCAACCCCCCTTAAGGAATAACACATTCATGTGTTATAGTTGTAACAAACCTAGCCACTTGGCTAGGAACTACCCGAACAGGAATTGTCCTGCCCCACAGGCGAACCTTATCGAAGATCAACTTATTGCTATGATATCTGAAGTCAATTTTATTGGTGGATCCGAGGGGTGGTGGGTGGACACTGGTGCTTCTCGCCATGTTTACTATGATCGAGACATGTTCAAATCCTATTCTGATTTTGAGGATAAGAAAGTGCTACTGGGTGACTCCCACTCCACTAAAGTTGCTGGTACTGGTGAGGTGGTTTTAAAGTTTACCTCTGGAAAGACTATCATCTTAAAGGATGTCCTGCATACTCCAGAGATGAGAAAGAACTTAGTTTCAGGCTATCTTCTTAACAAAGCTAGGTTTACTCAAACTGTAGGGGCTGATTTATATACTATAACTAAAAATAATATATTTGTTGGGAAAGGGTACGCCACTGATGGCATGTTTAAATTAAATGTTGAAATCAATAAAACCTCTTCTTCTGTTTATATGTTGAGTTCTTTTAATATTTGGCATGCTAGACTTTGTCATTTTAACAAACGTATAATCAAGAACATGAGTAGCTTAGAACTAATTCCTAAACTATCTTTAAATGATTTTAAAAAATGTGATTTTTGTAGTCAAGCTAAAATAACCAAAACTTCACATAAATCATTAGTTAGAGAAACTGAACCTTTAGAATTAATTCATTCTGATATATGTGAACTTGATGGAAATTTAACAAGAAATGGAAAATGCTATTTTATAACTTTTATAGATGACTGTTCAGATTACACTTATGTATATCTAATGAAAAATAAAAGTGAAACGTTTGACATGTTTAAAATATTTATGACTGAGATTGAGAATCAACTTAATAGAAAAATAAAAAGGTTTCGAAGTGATAGAGGCACCGAATATGATTCCAATATCTTCAATGATTTTTATAAAACTCATGGAATCATTCATGAAAAAACTACACCTTATTCTCCTGAAATGAATGGCAAAGCTGAAAGAAAAAATAGAACTTTTACTGAATCAGTTGTTGCAATTTTATTAAACTCTGGTGCTGCTTCCCATTGGTGGGGAGAAATTTTATTAACTGTTTGTATGTACTAAATAGAGTGCTTAAATCTACAAATAAAATTTCACCATATGAAATTTTGAAAAATAAGAAACCTAATTTAACTTATTTTAAAACTTGGGATTGTTGAGCCTATGTTAGGAGCCCTGATCCTAAAAGAAATAAACTTGCTAGTAGAGCATATGAGTGTGAATTCATAGGATACGCTGTGAATAGTAAATCTTATAAATTCTATGACTTAAAAGATCATGTAGTTATAGAATCAAATGATGCTGACTTCTATGAATATAGGTTCCCCTTTAAATTTAAAAATAGTGGGGGCTCGTCTTCTAGTAGTTTACCCAGAACTAGAACTAGTGAACAAAATAAAGAATTAAACACTGAAATTAGAAGAAGTAAACGAGATCGAACCCTTAAGGATTTTGGGTCTGATTTTTATGCTTATACCTTAGGGGAAGATCCCCAAACTCTTAAAGAAACATTATCTTCTTTAGATGCCAACTTATGGGAAGAAGCCATAAATGATGAAATGGACTCACTTGAGTATAATAAGACTTGGCATTTAGTTGACTTACCTCCTGGTTGCAAAACCATTAGATTTAAATGGATACTAAAAAAGAAATTAAACCTGATGGTAATATTGAAAAATACAAAGCTCGTCTTGTAGTTAAAGGATATAGGCAAAGGGAAAATGTAGATTTCTTTGATACCTTTTCACCAGTCACACGAATAACTTCCATACGTGTACTTTTCTCTCTCGCTGCTATCCATAATTTAGTAGTACATCAAATGGATGTTAAAACTGCTTTCTTAAATGGTGATTTAGAAGAAGAAATTTATATGGATCAACCTGAAGGTTTTGTTATCCCAGGTCAAGAACATAAAGTTTGTAAATTAGATAAATCTCTTTATGGTCTAAAACAAGCACCTAAGCAAGGGCATGAAAAATTTGATAATCTAGTTATCTCACATGGTTTCAAAATAAATGAAAGTGACAAATGCATTTATTATAAATTAGAAGATAATATTTGCACTATTATATGTTTATATGTGGATGACATGCTTATTTTTGGATCAAATATTTATGTTGTGAATAATGTGAAAACGTTGTTAAGAGCTAATTTTGATATGAAAGATCTTGGAGAAACGAGTGTAATCCTTGGTATAAAAATAACTAGGTGTGAAAAGGGAATTTCTCTATATCAATCTCACTACATTGAGAAGATCTTAAAGAAATATAATTACTTTAACTGTAAACCTGCATGTACTCCTTATAATCCTAGTGTAAAGTTGTTCAAGAACACCAGAGACGGTGTTAGACAAACTGAGTATGCGAGCATCATTGGTAGCTTACGTTACGCTACTGATTGCACTAGACCAGACATAGCTTATGTTGTGGGACTAATATGTAGGTTTACCAGTAGACCTAGTGTAGAGCATTGGAATGCTATTGAAAGGGTTATAAACCTTGGATTACATTATAAAAAGTTTCCCGCTGTTCTAGAAGGATACAACGATGCAGATTGGAACACTTTATCAGAAGACTCCAAAGCAACTAGTGGCTATATTTTTAACATAGTTGGTGGAGCTGTTTCCTGGAAGTCTAAGAAACAAACAATATTGGCTCAATCTACAATGGAGTCTGAAATGATAGCACTAGCCACTGCTAGTGAAGAAGCAAGCTGGCTAAGAAGTCTGTTAGCTGAGATCCCTTTATGGGAAAGACCGATACCAGTGATTGGGCAGAACCGACATCGCCGATCCTACCGTTCATTTGGTTTTATGTATTTATAAAACTCTCGTAAGTGCACGAATCATTTCGTAGAAAATGATAAGTATACTCCCAAGGTCGATCTGAGGAAGGAATATATGTGGTTTTTAATTTATTATTCAAACTTTTAAAAACGAAATTAAATCCTAAACATCCTGTCACGATATTTTGGGTTTTATGTTTTTAATCTACTTACATAAAAATAAACATAGATTCAATAAACATTTATGCAAATTTTATCATTTATAATGGTGGAGTATTTATGGATATAATAATTAAGTTAATTATGCTTGCTCATATTATTTAGGTTATTAAAGATATGAATTGATATTTATTGATTCTCTCTTTTTATATGAATACCACCTTTGGTAGGGTTAGATATTCTTTGTTAACTAAACAAATCAATTAACACCTATGGGTGGGGTTGATAACTAATTCGGTTAATTAAATTAATTCATTTTTCTAAGAGATTGAAAATGAACCATTTAAATGCCACTTTTGGTGGGGTTAGACAGTTTAAACTTTATTCAAGGTGTCCAAATTAAACCTAAGAATTTAGTTATCCGAGTACTAACTTTCAAGTTTTAAAACTACTACTGAAAACATGTTGTCAATACATTTTCAGCTAATAAATCTTATAAAAACTTTTGAAATAGAGCTTCACTCTAACTACCAGGCGATTGTACCAACAAATAAAAGAGCACTACTCTAAATTAGACCGGATAACTAAACCTTAAAATCTAATTTTCAGATTTAAGTTTGTAATGAAAAATAATATATTTCTCTCTAACATTCTTAATATAAAATCTTGAATAAAAATAAAACCAATTCATTTTAGAGATTTTTACCTATTTAATATTTTGCAAGCATAACAACGTTATTATTATGTCATATGTACAAATAGTCAATACAGTTAAATTTAATCACAGACAAATTAAATATAACATGTAAGAATAAAGCATAAAAAATAATTGTAAATAAAAATAAAAACCTTACAGTACTTCGATGCTATTCCCGTAACTGGAAAACCTCCAAACGGAATTTGCACTCCCATTTATTGAATCAAAAAACAAATAAATTACAAAAACATAATTAGTTCTTCTCAAAAAGAGAAGAACTCTAAAACTAAGAAAAACTAGAAAAAACTAAAAAAAACTAAGAAATGAGAGAAAGAAAGAGAAGAAAAGATGTGTTTTGAGGTGTCTTTAGAAGTGAAGAGAAGAGGGGTATTTATAGGTGAGGATGGAGAGAAAAAGTGGGTGAAAATATGTTAAAAAATGATGGAAACACGGAGTAGTGATTGATGATGTCATGTTGATGTGGGCGCGGCAGCGCGCGTAGATGAGGCAGATGGGTGCAGCGGCGCGCGTAGATGAGGCAAATGGGTGCAGCGGCGCGCGCAGATGAGAGCAGGCTGGGCACAGGCGCACGCAAATGTGTGCAGACTGGACGCAAGCGCACGCAGATGGGAGCAGGCTGGGCACAGGCACGCGCAAATAGGAGCAGACTGGGCACAGGTGCGCGCGGAAGGAAGATCTGGCGTGCATAGTGGCTGGGGCGGCTGGGCAGCTGGGCGGTGCGATTTACTCTTTTTTTGACCTTTTTGACCCATTTTGTCCAATTTTTCCATATTTTTTGACTTTTCCTCATTTGTTTTTGAATGTATTTGTGATGTACTGCCTCTAGTATTCTTCTTTTAGTCTTTAAGTTACGTTTTTAAGCGAAAATACCTAAAAAACAATAAAAATACACGTGATTCCGAAAAGACAAATTTATATAAATATATGATAAAATCATATAAATATATATATTTTTAATCAATTAATGTGCATAAAAGCATGGTAATTTTAGTGCTTTTTGAGCACTCATCACAACCCCCAACCAGCTTCTTGCTAGTCCCTTAACAAGAGAAGCGATAAAAAAATTAAACTATCCTAAATCACTTCCGTGGATTGACACGGTTGCATTTAGCCTATGCAACAAGCCTTTAAACCCCTAGGTTGCCCTAGTGGACGAGTTTAAGTCTCGTGAGAGTTTTCAGTAATGATACCCACAAACATTGAACTAAATGCAAAAATTAAAAGTAATAATAAAAATAATCGACTTAAAAACTAAAATTACAACAAAATAAAAAATTAACTTTTAAGAATAAAAGAAAACAACATATCACAAAAATGTCTCATACTTTTTAATCTTCTTTAAGATCATAATTTAAATCTCAAGTATAAGTTATCTTAATCTTCTTAAACAATCATGATTTATTATAATAATTAGTCGAAAATTATTTTCATATTTCATATCAAAAATGTATCAATTTAATTTCACCCAATTTCAGTGTCATGAATCCGAATTCGCTTCGACTCTATTCCTCACAAGTCAATACTCTCAAAACACTGAATCCTATGGGTTCAGACACTCATACTAATTTATATACGAAAGAGTTGATGTATAGAAATGAACTAATATGTTCGCATATGTATAAAGAATAAAGACTCAAAGTGTTATTTTGACGTTGATCTCATGGAAGGAATCAAATGTATAAATTATAAAGATATCACATATAAAAATTATTTTCATGCATAAATCAAACTCATTAAGAAAAAATCTTAAGATATATGCCTTTTACAAATGAAGAAAGTGAAAAGACTTTTTAGGGAATTACTTCTTATATCTTTCTTTTGTAATTAGCCTTTACTCACAACTTGGTAGGCAATGTGAGTCATAGTATGTAGATTATACTATATATTCTTTATCTCTATATTTTTCTGAAGATATTTTTCAATATATATCATTTTTTATAGAGTCAATCCATGTACAGATTGTACATTTTTTTTTAGGATCTTGGGTAATGCGGGTCATAATATGTAGATTATACTATATATTATTTATCTCTCTATATTTTTCTGAAGATACTTTTCAATATATATCATTTTTTTAGAGAGTCAACCCATGTACAGATTGTACATTTTTTTTTAGGATTTTGATGAGTGGTTAATTTTGTGGCTTTTCTGTTTGATTTGGTTTAGGTAACCCCAGATATATCTTTTTTTTTTGTAGCATGAATGAGATAAAAGCATATACTATCAATTTCTACTCAAATCATTTAATCTAAGTAAAAATAATAAAAAAAAATATACGACACTCTATTAAGATGAGAAAAAATTCATACATTCAATGTTAATGCCTATAGAGATCATCGAAGTATTTGAAGAAATAAGAAATGTGTTTGGAGTAGAAAAAATATATATTTCACTCTAAATAAGGGAAATTAGGCTCAAATTATATCTCACAAAGGTAGTCTCCACTAAAACAAATTCATAAACAACAATTTTGGGTTTAATATAATTTCTACATCTTATCAAGAAATACTAGTTATGACAAAAATTAACTAATTATCAAAAACAATTACAAAATATTTCATGATATGTTTTCAAAAATTAATCTAACAGTACAAAAGACTTAACTATTTACTTAAATTTGATTTAAAGAAATGATAAATTTTTGTGAGAATATTTTTTTTAAAATTCCAAAAATTACTAAATCACACAAAGAAAATAAAACCAAACACAATAAAAATGAAAATGTGAACATAAAAAAGAAAAAAATTATTATTATTATTATTTTTTTAAATTGTTAAATTTTTTTTAAATTAAGCATAGTAATTTTTCACCACCCCCAACCTAGAACTTACATTGTCCTCAATGTAACAGCTGTAAATTAAAGATAAAGAAAAAAGAGAGGAAATATTACCTATTTCTTGAGAATGTTACAAGTAGTGATGGAGAAATGCAGGTGCATCCATCATGTTCATTAAAGTGCACACAAACAGATTGTTGTAAACTTCTAACTTCTCAACAAATTTTTTTAGTTTTAACAATTTTTAAAACTATTCAAATGTAATTAAACTAAAATAAATAATAGAACAAAGAAGAGGAAATTACCTAAAATGATGGGTTGTCTCCCGTCTAGCGCTTAGTTTAACGTCTTAATAAGACGTAACTTGGGAATTTCATTTTAAGTAAATTCAATGTACCCTCATCAATGAGTCAATCAAACTAACAAGTAAGACAAGATTGTCTACCTATACTTTTTCAGTCATGTCCTATGGATTTTCAAATTTTTTTGTACTTAAAACTAGGGACATGCTTGTGAGTTTTAGATAATCCATGTCTAGGTACAAATCAAATAATTAAAGGCATCAAAACACAATTGTACCTAGATCAAACAAAACAACTAACTCCTTAGATTGTAATTAAAACTTTAAAATTTTGGAGATAGTTTCAGAATTTTGTTTTTTGTTTTTAAGTATAATATCTAAGTTAAAATAACATAATCAGTATTAACCAAGAGTGCTCCCAGGAAAGAATGGTGGGGCAAAGACTCCTTAAAAACCATCCTCCTAGACAGAGTAACGTTCCCAGGAAAGACTAGTGGCACAAAGGCTTTCAAGAGCTAGTCTCCTAGACACAACTCCCTTAGATCTTTACTTTTCATGCTATTAAAACTAGGTTAATTAAGTTAATAAAAAGGTAGGTTAATTAAGTTAATAAAAATTTAAGTTAATTAAGTTAGTAAATTAAATTAATATAAGTTAGTAAATTAAGTTACTAAAACCTTAAGTTAATTAACTTAAACGAAAATTTAGTAAAAATCTAACTTAATTAAGTTAAACGAAAATTAAGATAAAAAAATAAAATTTAAATTAAAAATTAAGTCAAAAATAAAAAAAATTGAAAAGGTAAAAGAAAAATAAAAAAAAGGAAAAAGGAAAAAAAAAATAAATTCAAAATTAAAAAAAATAAATAAATAAATAATTGAAAAAGAAAAAAGAAAAAAATAATAAAAAAAATTGAAAATCAAGTTTTTGATTTTTTTTTGAAATTTTTTTATTTTTTATTTTTTTTATTATTATTATTATTTAAAATTTATTTAAGTTTTTTTTTGTTTTTTTTTAAATAAAAAAAATCACAATTAATTACAACACAAAAAGTTTTTAAAATTTTGATAAATAATTTAAAAATGCTATTCCTTCCCCGACAACGGCGCCAAAAACTTGATCGGGCAGAACTGACATCGCCGATCCTGTCGATACTCTGGTTTTATTTATTTATAAAACTCTCGCAAATGCACGAATCATTTCATAGAAAATGATAAGTATACTCCCAAGGTCTATCTAAGGAATGAATGTATGTGGTTTTTAATTTATTATTCAAACTTTTAAAAACGAAATTAAATCTTAAACATCTTGTCACGATATTTTGGGGTTTTGTGTTTTTAATCTACTTACATAAAAATAAACATAGATTCAATAAACATTTATGCAAATTTTATCATTTATAATGGTGGAGTATTTATGGATATAATAATTAAGTTAATTATGCTTGCTCATATTATTTATGTTATTAAAGATATGAATTGATATTTATTGATTCTCTCTTTTTTATATGAATACCACCTTTGGTGGGCTTAGATATTCTTTGTTAACTAAACAAATCAATTAACACCTATGGGTGGGATTGATAACTAATTTGGTTAATTAAATTAATTCTTTTTCCTAAGAGATTGAAAATGAACCATTTAAATGTCACCTTTGGTGGGGTTAGACAGTTTAAACTTTATTCAAGGTGTCCAAATTAAACCTAAGAATTTAGTTATCCGAGTACTAACTTTCAAGTTTTAAAACCACTACTGAAAAAATGTTGTCAATACATTTTCAGATAATAATTCTTATAAAAACTTTTGAAATAGAGCTTCACTCTAACTATCGGGTGATTGTACCAACAAATAAAATAACACTACTCTAAATTAGACCAGATAACTAAACCTTAAAATCTAATTTTCATATTTAAGTTTGTAATGAAAAATAATATATTTCTCTCTAATATTCTTAATATAAAATCTTGAATAAAAATAAAACCAATTCATTTTAGAGATTTTTACCTATTTAATATTTCGCAAGCATAACAACGTTATTATTATATCATGTGTACAAATAGCCAGCACATTTAAATTTAATCACGGACAAATTAAATATAACATGTAAGAATAAAGCATAAAAAATAACTGTAAAGAAAATAAAATCCTTACAGTACTTCAATGTTATTCCTGTTACTGGAAAACCTCCGAACAGAATTTGTACTCCCATTTATTGAATCAAAAAGCAAATAAATTACAAAAACATAATTAATTCTTCTCAAAAAGAGAAGAACTCTAAAACTAAGAAAAACTAACTAAGAAAAGCTAAAACCTAAGAAAAACTAAAAAAAACTAAAAAAAAACTAAGAAATGAGAGAAAGAGAAGAGAAGATGTGTTTTGAGGTGTCTTTAGAAGTGAAAAGAAGGGAGGTATTTATAGGTGAGGATGGAGAGAAAAAGTGGGTGAAAATATGTTAAAAAATGATGGAAACGCGGAGTAGTGATTGATGACGTCGTACTGATGACGTCATGTTGATGTGGGCGCGGCAGCGTGCGCAGATGGGGCAAATGGGTGCAGTGGCGCGCACAGATGGGAGCAGGCTAGGCACAGGCGCGCGCAGATGAGCACAGACTGGACGCAGGCGTGCACAGATAGGAGCAGGCTAGGCGCAGGCACGCGTTGATGGGAGCAGGTTGGGCGCTGGCGCACGCTGATGGGAGCAGGCTGGGCACAGGTGCGCGCAGATGGGAGCAAGGGCGCCCGTGGAAGGAAGATCTGGTGCGCGCGTTGCTGGGCGCACTGCGCGCAGTGGCCGGCATGGCTGGGAAGCTGGGCAACGCGATTTCCTCTTTTTTTGACCTTTTTGACCCATTTTGTCCAATTTTTCCTTATTTGTTGACTTTTCCTCATTTATTTTTGAATGTATTTGTGATGTATTGCCTCCAGTATTCTTCTTTCAGTCTTTAAGTTACGTTTTTAAGCGAAAATACCTGAAAAACAATAAAAATACCCATGATTCTGAAAAGACAAATTTATATAAATATATGATAAAATCATATGAATATATATATTTTTAATCCATTAATGTGCATAAAATCATGGTAATTTTAGTGCTTTTTGAGCACTCATCAACCAGCTGTCTTGATCCACAGCGATAGTACCGCGGCTATTGCAAAGATTCAGAACCGTTACTACAACGACAAGAGACGACAGATACGTCGTAAGCATAGTACTGTTAGAGAATTTCTCTCTACGGGAGCTGTAAGAGTGGATCATGTACGTTCTGATGAAAATTTGGCAGATCCTTTGACGAAAGGATTACCGAGAGAGAAGGTTTTCAAAATCTCAAAAGGAACGGGATTAATGCCCTTAGAATGAAGAGTCACTAGTGATGGTAACCCAACTTATAGACTGGAGATCCCAAGAAATAAGTTCAAAGGGTAATAACAAGTCATGAAGTGATATGAGATGTATCATGCTATTTTTCAAATCCCATTATATATTGTTAGAAGCATGAAGTCCTGAAGCGATAGAAAAGGATGAGTTAATTGTTAAACTCTTAATGAGTTCTATACTCTACGTGGAGTGGAGTACATAGCTACAGGAGTACTCTTGATAGACTCACCTATGTGAATATGGAAGTGTGGCCACTTCCTATGGAAATTTTTGGGGCAAAATTTACTAGAGCGTTCACTATACTGGGATACACGTGCATGGCCGTAGAGCACGGACTTTTTGAACTACATCTTGGAAAGGTTGTGTGTGTGATGACTGTTAGAGATAGAGTTCAAAACTATGAGTTACTCTAGTATATTCTAAAGCATCAACACTATGCAAAGGTTCAAGTTGATAGACACCTTTTCGCTTATGCACAATCTTATAATTGATCAGTTGCTAGATGAAAATTATTTTTATATAAAATTCAAGTAGGGGATTGTTGGAAAAGATGAAATTTATAAAAAAAAATGATTGTTGGAAAAGATGAAGTTAATAAAAAAATTGTAAAGCCTTGTCCCACATTGCTTTTTTACATTATTTAAATGAGGTATAAATAGTGAAAAGTTTGCAATTGGGATTGGGCCCCAAGGGCACCCACTTTTGTGGAAGGGGAGAGGACCTAGGCAAATGTGATACCACACGTGCACGCGCGCCACCGCCGTCCGACCGACCGGCCGTGCCGAGTCCGAGTCCGAGTCCGAGTGCGTGTGTGTGAGGTGAGGTGATATTTTATTTTTTGGAAAAACATTTTTTTTCTTTTTAAGGAAAAATTTTTCACTTAGAAAAATGGTTGTTATATATATATTTTTTCTTTCTCAGAAAAATAACCGTTATATTCTTTTATAATATGACCGTTATGGCCGTTCGTCTTCTTTATTCAGAAAAAAGAGCTGTTGCTCGTATTTACTCACAAAAATGTCCGTTACTCGTCTTTATTCTGAAAATAACTGTTACTCTTCATTACTCAGAATGCCATTACACTCTTAATTCCCAAACATTACCGTTTTATCATAATTGCCACACGGTTTCTAAAACCTATAAAAAGAGGGCTTCAGCTCTCAGTTTCTACACAACAATCTACAATCTCATCTCCCTACGAAAAACAATTCTCTCTACAATTTCTAAGCTTTTTTTTAGTTTTCCGAGCAACAAATTTTCAAGTGTAGCATTCCAGTCTTCATCAGTGCAGTGAAGTTCTGAGACATAGATTAAGATTCTGGGCTGTTTTATCCTGGGGACGACGAGGTTGTGTTTACTTGCACAAATTAAGCAGAGCCGCGAAACGTCTTAAAGAGAACGACCTAGTCCGCGACTCAACCCAAACAGTTACTTTCAAGTTATCAATAATATTGTTCCTACACTGTTATTATAAACTTGCATCAACAGGGTCAGATTATGAGGCTCTTAGTACCTAGTCCATTCAGGAATGCAGGTCTTTAGGTCCAAAGAGTTAAGTATTAATATCGATGTTATTCCACTAATTAAAATCCTCATATTACAACGCCTAGTAAATAATCATTTGAATATTGAAATGTTTTCCAATAACATTATCACAAAGAGAATGTCACTCGTTTAGACAAAAAACCAGGCTAGGAACTAAAAGAAGACGAAAGAAAATACAAGTTAAACAATATCGAATACCTTACCTTCCTTTTCCAGCGGAATAAATCAGCTACGTTGTTCCTTCTTAAATAAATTTTGTCAGCTGTTGACTTCACGTTATGAGTTTTCACACTGCCAAAATGAAGTTGGTGATCAATATAAGTGCCAGAATGATCAGCGGCTATAAGCAGTAATAACTAGGAATGATGGCTGCTTGGTAAATGTTTACCCCTAGCCTGATGTTCACTGATAGAGGAAAAGTATTTCAATTATAAAAGTATTTCATCCTTTGATTGTGGAATTCCTTACTGCGCTAAGCTCTTTTGCAATAGCAATAAAATAATACTTTAATTTCCAGTTTCACACGTGATGTGATTTGATTGCATGGTAATATTTAAATTGTTTAAATGTGATGATTTCAAGTCGTTAGTTATATGGTTCCTTGGAATTTGTTGATTAGAAAATTTGTACACCTTATATGAGAGAGAGTAAGATTTTTGCAAAATCTGTTTTTCAATTTTCTGATACTTTTGAAAATTGTTTTTTGTAAAAACTGTATTGAAAAATACATATCAAAAAGGAGACTGCACAATACCACCTTACTAACCAACGTCCGACCACCCAAATGATAATTATATTAAATTACAATTAATGATAATTATATTAAATTACAATTATTTATCCATTCTATACAAACTACTTTTCTAAATTTGGAATGAATATTGGTTAAAAGACTCACCTCACGTATAAATGTGTTAATATAGAAGAAATGGCGTCAATTAGAGATCAAACAAATGTGATGTATAATTTTTAAGAAAAATTACAAAATTGGCACTCACTCGATCGATTGAACTTCATTCAACTTTGATAGAGGGTTCCTAGGAAGATTTTATCATCATAATTTGATCAATTCACAAGAGTTACGATTGATCCAAAAGGAACTTGATTGATCAAAATTCGTTCAAACATTGATTATATGCTCTTGGGTTGGAAAATGTTGCAATTAGATTGATTGAGCAAAGGTATCGATCAATCGAGTGAAGTAAAATTTAACACATTAGCCTTATTTTATATCCAATTTTGAATCTCAACCTTTGGATCAGTGCTAATACAATTCTTAAAGCAATTGGGTCAATTTTAAACCTATATTAGTAGCAAGCTTGTAACACAAAAATAACATTCATGTCCTACTTACGATTGAGAGCAACAAAAACAATAGTTCAAAAAAATTAGGAGTTAAAGATTTCTCAAGTAGATTTTCTCACAGAATTATGTAATTATTTCTTAATTAATTAGGATTCTTTCCATGAACTCATCTATATCATTATTGTTTATGTTTAAAACGATGAATGATTAGGTTCTTTATTTAAGATTTTGGTTGAATCTAGCAGTATGTAATCAAAATAAATTTATTTATGTGATTTATCTATTTATTTGATATCTTAATTAATCTTGTACTTAAGGCTTCAATTGATTGGCCATTACTTGCATAATTTTGTAGTTTTTATTCTAGCTTGAAAAAGTGGAATATGGATTATTTCTAGATTAATTAACATATGCATTGGAATACTGCAAAAGTATAACTAATGTATGTTTAGCATGATTGCATGTGAGTTTAAATTTAGTGTAAGCAAAGTAACATAAAAATGTGATTGTGTATATAAAGTCATATATGATTGTTTGAAAAAGAGTCATCGACATCTAAGATATTGTGGTTAGATATCATATTTAGAGAAGTCATTTAAAGATTGCCCAAGTTTTTCTCATTGATTAATTCGTATATTCGAAATAACATTAGTTTATTAGTAGTAATTAGTGATCGATAGAATTTATCTTATTGTTAGCCTCAATAGTATTATGATTGTTTTGTATGAAAGACCACTATCCTTGAAGATTGATACTCGTGCTTTAGCATTATATTACTTAGACAACCTGTATATTTGTGGAATATGTATCCAGTTTTTGGCATTATTGTTAGTGAGTGGCAACTATTTTATTTAGATATTAGTAGTGAGTATAGTAATATCAGTTTAATTGTTTTATTTTATTTTTAGTGTTTTGTATACCCAAAATGACTATGGAGCAACTTACTCCTTTTGGCCTTGAAATCGCAAAAACTTTACAGAAGTTGAGAAAAGATAACCATTAGAGTCAAGAACCAATTGCAATGGAACAACAAGACCAACTAGTTCTCAACCCACCTCTTGTAACATTAGCTATTATTGGACAAAGTTCTTTAAGAAATTACATTGTGCCTGTGGTAGATGGAATTCATTCATTGATTAGAAAGTCGGGGGTTCAAGCTAATAACTTTGAGATTAAGCGTGTAACTATCCAAATGATTCAATCTCAAGACCAATTTAGAGGTAACCCTACTGATGATCTGAATGCCCACATCACAAATTTATTAGAAATTTGTTACACATTTAAATAGAATGGAGTCTCTAATGATGCAATCCATATTAACTTGTTCCCATTTCTCAAGGGACAAGGCAAAGATATGGCTAAACTCTTTACCTTATGTCTCAATTAATATTTGGTAAGCTTTTAAATAAAAATTCCTACCTAAATATTTCTCACCATCAAAAACAACTAAGATGAGAAATGACACCATATCCTATCTTCAAATAGATGGTGAAACATTTTATGAAGCTTGGGAAAGGTTCAAAGAACTACTCAGGAAATGTCCACATCATGATCTACCTAGTTGGCTTTAAGTCCACACAATGGTTTATTAGAGCAGACATGTACTATTATTGATGTAGATGTTGGATGAACTTTAATGAGTAAAAATGAAGAAGAAACATTCCAACTTTTGGAAAACATGGAAACAAATAATTATCAGTGGTCTACCAAATGACTACTTAATAGAATAGTAGTTGGAATGAATGAAGTTAATGTAGTTTCTACATTAGCTACACAGATTTCAACATTGATGTTTAATCAACAAGTATTAGTTTCATTGGTTAATAATGTCAATCTAGTGGGAGTTAACATGCCTCTAAACACATGTATTATTTGTGATTTTGCAATTGAGGCAATGGCAATGAAGTTTGTGTCCATAATCTAGAATCAATTAATTATGTAGGAAACTTTAACAAACAAGGAAACTCCTAGTCCAATACCTACAGCCCAAGATGGAGAAATCATCTAATTTCTCTTGGGCCAATAACAAACAAATAGGTAACCTTAGAACAAAGCCTCTATTCAACCCACTTGAGTTTAACCAACAACAAGAATAACTATCAGTCAAAGAATTCATATTAAATAGATTAAAAGGCTTAATGGAAATTATGGCTACCTCAATCACTACTATTTTCCAAGATATGAACAAGGTCAATACAAGGATAGATGATATGTCTTCTAAGGTGGACAACTTGGTAGTAAGGGAAGTTTAATCATAATGCTATTGTGAGGATTTTTTTTTTTGGCTAAATACTAGTGTAAGGAATCTAGAAGTACAAATAGGGTAACTAGCCCAAGCCTTACAAATAAGATACCAGGTAATGCTACCTAACAAGTAAATCTAAAGAGAAAAGGCATGGAGCAATGTAAAGCTATTATGATGGGGAATGGCTTGGTAGTAGGAGAAGAGATAGAGAAAGTTATGGGTCATAAATAAAGAGAACGAGAAAATTGTGAGGCATTGTGATGAAGCCACCACACAAGGAGACTCAAAAACAAAAGAAGGTAATATGTATATGCCACCCTTTCCTTTCTCACAAAGATTACACAAACAAAACCTTGATAAGCATTTTTCAAAGATTTTGGATGTCTTTAAAAAGCTATACCTTAACATCCCCTTTTATGCAGACTTTAGAACAAATGCCAACATATAAAAATTTATGAAGGAGATTCTATTTAAGAAAATAAAATTTAGGGTGAAATTTAACACATCAACCCTATTTTGCATCCAAATTTCAATCTCAATCATTGAATTAAAGCTAAAACGATGCCTAAATCAATTGGGTCAATTTTAGAGCTATATTAGCATTAGATTGGACCACAAAAGAACGATTCCATCCTATCTATGATTGAGAGCAATGAGAACAATAGTTCAAAGAAATTGGAAGGAATTAAAGGTTGATCAAGTCCGAATCAGATTTCCTCACAAAATTCTATAATTCTTTCTTAATAATTTATATTTTTTCTATGAACTCATCTATATCATTATTGATAATGTTTAGAATGATGAGTAACTAGGTTCTTTATTTAGGATTTTGGTTGAATCCTAATAAATAAATTTATTTATGTGATTTATCTATTTAATTGATATCTTAATTAATCTTGTACATAAGACTTCAATTGATTAACCATAAATCAATTACTTGCATGATTTTTGGGTTTATGTTCTAGCTTGAAAAAGTGAAATATGGATTATTCTTAGATTAATAAATATATGTGCTAGAATCGTGTGAAAGTATGATTATTGTATGTGTAGCATGATTGCATGCGAGTTTAAATTTCTTGTAAGTAAATTGGCTTTAAAATGTGATTGTTTATACGAAATCATATATGATTGCTTGAAAAAGTGTCATTAACATCTAAAATCATGTAGTTAGATATCATATTTAGAGAAGTCATTTAGAGATTGTTTTTAATTGCATGGAAGATGATTAGGGGACTTCAAACTCCTAAGTTTTTCTCGTTGATTAAATCATTCATCGTTAGTAGTAATATTAGTTATTGATAAAATTTCTCTTATTCTTAGTCTAAATAGTATTACAATTTCTTATCATCAGTATTCTATTCGAAAGATCCCACTCCTCAAAGATCAATACTTATGGTTTAACATTATATTACTTGTATAACCCTTATACTTGGAGTACATGTCAACATCCACTTGCACGATAAGCAACACCCGAGTACTATACCTCTAGCGTAATAAGGCCTGCCTTTTCCAATGCCATCCACCTTCCTTGTTGTCAACTTCGCCCTTGCTACCATGATGTGATGCACTATTCACAAATGATTACAATGAATGCACCACCTAACTTAGTTTTTGATCCTAAAATCATTCGTAGTTTTTAGGGTTTTGGAAAAGAAAATATATATTTTCTTTGGATAAAAAATTGGGTCAAGCTTAGGTTGTATATTTGAAAGATTGAAGATTTTGGGGTTATCCCAATTGAAATTAAATTATAATAGTTACATAGTTAAGTTTTTTTTCTTAGTTCTAATGAACCAGTCACAAATAAAATGTTATTTATTTTTATTATTATGTGTTGAATATTTGTACGATATGAATGTTTCTTAATATAAATATTAACATACTTATATCATGTCATATAGAATAATTGTGCCTACCCATTTGTTTTTATATTAAACGTATATCACATGCATACGATTATATTGTTGAAAATTTTGTAAAATAATTTTACTAAAAATAATAGCATATATGGATGGGAATGATTTAATATGATTAAATCAAGCATAAGTAGCAAGTGAACGTTTACAAAACCTATTGGAATTATAATTTTTATAATTAATTTGTTGAGATTAAATGGCTATAAATTAATTTAGTTGAAATTATTTCATAAATAGTATATATTTTTATGAAGTAATGAACATACTATATTTTTACACATTAAATTAAATCCATTTGATATACTGAGTGAGAGAAGGAATTGGGGGTAGTAGCAACCGTGACTTCTCAAATGAATTCCCTAATGGAAGCTAAGGATTGACTTTCCTATTAAAACATTCTTGGAACAAGTTCCTAAATTCAAAATAGTGGGTTATACTCAACGAGTACAATTAAGAAATTAATGATATTTTGATCAAAACATATAGATTATAGAAAATTTATCAAATATGATGATATTGGTAGTTTCGTACATTGAAACATTCTCGTCTAAATAGGAAATTTTAGTGATCTATTCTATGGTTGCATCTAAACTTTTTGGTGTTTGGATAATCACTATTATCATATTTAATTAGGCTGCATACATCCATCATATTATTACGCTATGAATGATTAACATGTTATGTGAATAATTAAATCATTTATTTATTGTTTTAATAATCATGGCAAACCTCATTTAACCCTACTCGACAATGACAATTTGATCGACAATAACTTTAACAAATGAAGAAAGCAACCTTAATCTCGTATTGGTAATTGTAAATATTTGCTTTGTGTTTATAGAGAAATGCCCTCATACTCCATCTGCCAATAATGCAGTGAGAAATATTCCTGATGCATATGATAAATTGAATCAATCCAATTACAAAGCTCGATGCACTCTTCTAGTTGCAATAAAGAATGTGATTTGAACTCAACATGAAAAAAATGAGACTATTTATGAGATAATTGAGTCTCTACAACACATATTTTGGCACCCATCTCAACAAGCTAGGCATGAAGCTCTTACAACCAGAATGAATGCTATAATGGAAGTATCACTTAATGAATTAACTAAATGAAAATTTGATTCAATAATTAAGTGACCTATCCCCACTCAAAGACATTGAGAATGACAAGAATACTTAGGTAAATTTTTTCATAGCTCAACCCTCTACTAGTATAAAGAAAAAGGAAAAGGGTAAATACTTATCCTTGAAGCTTGTTTAAGTGATTCGACTTATCACAATAGATAGTTGATATGGGAGCAACTAACCATGTCTTTTCTTCTTCTTTACAATTGATTAATTCGATAAGTGACCAACACTTTCACCATGAGAGTGGGCAATTGAGACGTTATTTAAGCCAAAAAGTGGGAGAAATTGGATTTTGTTTGAAAAAAATAAATATTTTGTTTTAGAAAATTTTTATTTTTTACCAAGGTTTTCCATTCCATAAACTTAATTTCTATTTCTAGTTTGTACAAACATTTTTATAAAATTTATTTTAATGATAATAATTTTTCTATTTTAAAGATTGGTTTAAATATTTTTCATTGTAATTTTAGAAAATGGATTATACATGCTAAACCCACAACCGAACTCATTATTTAATATTGAATTGTTCAAGGTTGAACAACCTAAACTTAAAAGGAAAAGGTTTGCTCTTAACAATGAAGTATAGGGTATGATATTAAGATTAGAACCTTGAAATGCAAATGAGTTTGTATTTTATTGTTAAAATTAGATTAAACAAAAGTACATTATTTTATATGCATGTGTGTTAATTACTTCGTTAAATAAAATATCAAAATCCCTAATTATTAGCATCAACTTAAACTCAGTATATGAGAATATACAAGTGGATAGAGTTTAATTAAAATAATATAAACTATGGATCATATCGATTAGAAATAGAGTGATTCTAATTCAGGGTAACTAACATATAGATATCTAGTTGAGGTTACTTATGTGTGATAGAGATCTTGTCAAACTAGACCAGATGTAATGCAAATGTTATTAATATCCATTTACTCATAGCTATATCATTATGTCAATGATAACCATGGGCAGGATGATCTTATTCCTAAATGATTGGATTGATACCTTGTCATGGAACTTTGGTATATGACATACTCGACGATGTCCCACTCGTTGTTAGGCTAAGATACCTTTGTCTTGGTATCTTGGTGCTTATGATGGATTGAAAGTTTATCTTATAAGATGATAAATCCATTCTATCTATTCACATATGTGAAATAACACTTCTTTTGTTTAGTAATTCTAGAGTTTAGATGACTATGCACATTGTATACTGGAGATCATATCAATTCTTAGAGGGATCGTTCCATCTAGTTGTTGATCCTTTGTCATATCACCTTTCAATAGTCAAAATGATTACAGTCAGCACACGATCAATGCATAATCAATTGATGTTTGAATTCAAATGGAAAATTTTTATGGTAATTATCTTATTATTTAAATTTAAAAGAAATATTTATGATTTAATATCTTTATATATGAAAAATCATAAATTTATTAATTAATATGAAAATAATATATATTTTATATTAATAAATCAATGCTATATTATGATATTATTATTGATTCAAGCCTATAAATAACCCTTTCATATTAAAACATTAGAGGTACACCATATATGACGTTTTGAATTCCTCTTTTAACTTTTTCAATTAAACTTTCTAAATTCTTCTCTTACTTTTTCAGTTAAATTTTCTAAGGAACTTACTTAAACATAAGAGTAGATACTACACCTTCGATGTTATACCACTCAATCATTTTCTCAACTATTTTAGGATCCACATCAATAAGCTTAGTGGTGAATATAGTGAGTATAGAAATCATATTCAATCTCCCTGCCTCTAAACAGCCAACTATAGCCAGCCAAATTGTGGGCGAACGTGAATATCCTAATGAGACATTCTTTGAAGCTTTTATGGTAATCAATTGATGTTTGAATTCAAATGGAAAGCTTTTATGGTAATTATCTTATGATTTAAATTTAAAAGAAATATTTATGATTTGATATCCCCAGATATAAAAAAAACATAAATATATTAATTAATATGAAAATAATATATATTTTATATTAATAAATCAATTCAATATTATGATATTGTCATTGATCTAGCTTATAAATAGCCCCCTCATATTAAAACATTGGAGGTACACCATATATGACATTTTGAATTCCTTGTTAACTTTTTCAATTAAACTCTCTAAATTCCTCTTTGACTTTTTTAGTGAAATTCTCTACGAAACTGACTTAAGCATAAGAGTAGTTACTACACCCTCGATGTCATACCAATGGATCATTTGCTCATCAGCAAGCTTAGGGGTAAACATAGTGAGCATAGAAATTGGATTCAATCTCACAATCTCTGGACATCCAACTATGGTTGGCCAGATTGTTGGAAAAGGTGAATATCCTAATAAGACACTCTTTAAAGCACCTAGGCAAGAGATTTAGTGAAAATTAATTAATTTGAATAACTCCAGTGATATTCGACATTAATTATTAGGTGATCGATGAGATTGGGTGAACTAATTAGAGGTAAGTATGTGACAAAGATAAAGAGATTAGGGCTATTTAGCAAGGGTAGATAAATTAATTTCTATTCATTAATTTTTTTAATGGTCATATAGTTTCTTTTTTTAAGGATTCTTTTATGTTTGTCTTAATTCATTATAAGTGTGATTTTGATTTATTTAATTAACTATTAAGGTTTAAAGAAATTATTTTTATTGATCTTGATCTACATCTTTTGTTCTAAGTTTGTTATAGATTTTCTTTGATTGATTTATTTATTTAATTTACTAGCTTATGATTTATTTGTTGAATCTACTAGCTTAAGATTTATTTATTATTGAAATTCATTTAGAACATACATAGATACTTGTGTTTTTATGCTAACCTTTTGCAAGTTGTTTATTGAATATGCCTGATTGGTGAGCAACTAATTGAAACGTTGGTTAGGATATAAACACACTAATCTTGGAGATTGAGAAAATAAAATGGTGGTTCATAAGTAAAATACATTTAGGTATTATCCATGTGTAGTTAGTACACTATGCCAAAAGAGACTATTAAAGTTGGTTAGGTGAACCGACTTTAAATTGGGATACTTAAAATTTAAAGTCGGTTAACGCGCTGAATCGACTTTAAGTTTAAAGTCAATTCAACCCGTGAATCGACTTTAAATTCTGCATTTTTTTTACACATTTTACTTAATTTCTATTATCCTACTATTTTCAAAATCTATATTCGATCACATAATAGCAGAAAAACCATATTTAAAAGAGTTTAAGTACTACAAATAATTAAAAAATTAAATGTTAATTAATTATTTGAGAATTAAATTTATTACAAAAATAATAATTTACATATATATATAACTTAAATTACATTATTACTATATCTACAAGCAAATTTCAAGAAAATTTCAACTCCAGAAATATAATCCTACTTAATTCTACACTTTGACATTCATGATTTGTCCATTTTCTATTAACGACATTAAGAATATTAAATATGTATCCAACCAATATATTTCAGAAATTATTATTTATGAATTCTTTAATTATTAAAATATCTATCAAAACATCATATAAAAATAATTATTAAAATATCTATCAAAACATCATATAAAAATAAATACATAAACACCAAACATAACAAATATATAATATTAACAATATACAATATATAATAATTTATATATATAAATACATGTAATTACTAAGAATACATATTTTATACATATGTATAATAATAAATATTAATAAACATATTATACATTATATACATATAAAAATATATCTTATATTATATTATATATTTCATGTACATATATATATATATTTCATGTACATGTAAATAATTTTCAAAAATTATTTGTTTAAAATAAATTAATTTATATCAAACACCTAAATACATAAAATTATTAAAATAAATAAATGAATAAAAATATCTTCTTCACTTCTAGGCTTGAATAGAAATACAAAATCTACATAACACAAAAATAATAACACATAAAATACAAAAATAAAGAAATATAAATAATAAGTGTAAATAATTCATAAAAATACTTACAATAGTAAATGAAGTGACAAAATAAAGAAAATGAAGAAAAAAATGGTGTTTTATAAGTGAGAAAATGAATATAATTTTTTTGAGTATTATGCTTAAAAAAATAGGGGATCTAGAAGAGTAATTGGAGAGGAAGAAAACCTACTAAACGGCACTGAATTGGTAGTTGGAAGTGGTAGAAAAATGAGAAAGAATGGAGGAAGGATTCGTCGTTTTAGGGTTACAGTAGCTGAAAATTACGCTTTGCTGGAAAATGGGGAAGAAATAAGAGAAAATGAAAACAAAAAACGTGTGTAGCGTTAGTCCTATGTGTCAATCGACTTAAAAAATTAAAGAAAAATAAAATAATAGTGTCGGTTGACACGTAGAAATGATGCTATTTTTTTAATTTTTTAAGTCAATCTTTCAGTGTACTAACTTAAAATTCATTATAAGTCAAATTTTTTTCAAAAATCAATTTTAAATCCTGACTTAATTGCTCATTTTTATAGTAATAGTATAAGATCGAGTTTGTACTTGAACATTTAATTTTTATACTTGATAGATTAAGTAATCTGTGTGCCAATAGTTTTCCTCTTAGGTCATTATAGTGGCTGATAGACACGAATAGTGTGTAATATGTATGCAAGTATATTTATCACAAACAAGTAATAAAATGATAAAAAAATATCATTCCCACAGAAATTATGTTATTAGAAACTAATTTTGAAACTAAAATATAAAAATCAATTTTTTTTTGTTTGGATAAAACAAAATTAAAAAAATAGCAGTAATTAATAAACTTAAAATTAATAGCTAAGAAGATATATGAGAAAATATCTAAGATTATTTAATCTCCTAATTTTCTAAACATATGAATCATTAAATTCTCCAAATGTAATTACGAATCAATTACACGATCAATTAAATCTAACCTAGTATATATTTTTCTCTTAAGTAAACTACACATCATATAGTAATTAACCTAATCATAGTCACGTGTCAATTAAATTATATACTACTCATTAAGTTCATCAATTATGGATCATATATATAAGAATAATATATCTTTGCCTAGAAACTATGTATGTTATTTAATGAAGCAAAATAATTAAATAATTCTTTTAAATCTATTTAATTACCTTTATGAATCAATTATTAGACAAACAATTAATACATAAAAATTAGATTAAATAATATAGTTAAATTATAATTATAATTGGGGTAAAATATTATATCATTACATATAAAAAATGGGTTCATACGATTCTTACATTAATGAATTAGTTAGACATGATTTTGTTCATAAATCTCAGATTTTTTACAAAGAAAAATAAGAAAACTAATAAATAAAGGAGAAGAAGAATAAATATAATCAATCTCTTGAATTGTAACACTAATCTTTTCTTTAATTTTCACCAAATTATATCACCTTTATAACTTTTTTTGTATTTTTCTCTCTTCTTGGTGCCAAAAATTGATAAAAAATTTGATAATTTTATGTTAATTAGGGTTTTTGGGGCAATTAAAGGGTTAAATAAGGTTCAGATGGAATCTGGATCGTCAAATCAATTTTAGATAAAGGGTTAAGATGAAAAAAGGAAATTAAATAGCATTGACCAATAAGATCATGACAAGTGATATGGGAGAAACACTAGATGAATTAGCACGTGACATGCTGCGGGACGTGGCACATGATGCATTGTGATTCACTGATACAAATTGCATAGTGCCCCGATGGAAAGAATAGACGAATTACATAACAACATGTGGCATGCTTGTTAATCGCACGGTGAAACTCAAATTGAATGTCATGTTGACACGTGACAACACTTGCATTATCTGGTATACCTGACATGCTCTAATTGGCTCAAATTTTCTTGTGTGATGTCCATGTAGCAAGGATTGGTTAGCTGTACATGCGGCACACTCCAATTGGCTCTTTTTGCTTGCATAACGTCCACATAACTTGTTTTGATTGGTCCTATATTAAAAAAATTCTTAAAAAATTTCAAAAAATTTTCAAAAATATATTTTCATCATATTTCACTAAAAAAATTATATTTTAATATTTTTAACCTCGAAATTACTACTTATTGAATCAAATAAATAAATATTAAACAAAAAAATGTAATAATAACTCTACTTTCATAAAATCATTAATGACTTAGATTTTTTTATCTAAATATTATGTATCATTTATTTATGTATGCATTTATTATTCATACGCAATTACATATCTAATCTTTGTACTTAGTTTATTAATTTTGAAATTTATAATTTTTAAAATAATATATTCATCCATATATGTAATTAGATTCATAAATTTAGAACTTTCAATCATAACAAGATCCATTGCATGTACCTATTGGACCAATCATAAGAGCAACTTCAAAAATATTATATAAGCACTTAATGGGTTGATCTAAGAACTTTGGAATGAATTAGAAGTAAGGCTTATCAAGAAGAAGTGTACAAATTAAAGCCCAAAATTAATCAATGAAATTCAGCCACAGGGTTGTTAAATAGCCTTTATTGAATATTTTGGCTTTATTTTACTCATTATTTTAGGCTTTATTCTTGTCTAGGCTTTATTTTAGTAAGTAATTAGTTTAATTGTTGTAGAATATTAGTTGTTCTAGGATATCAAGGGGGTGATCATTATGTAATTAGATAAGAGTATTGTTAATAAAAATTGAGAGAGTTTTTTCTTCTTTCTTGATTGTTCATTGAATTTGTAAACTTATAAAGACTTCAACCTTGTGACATTTGCAAAATTATAAGGTATGAGAAACCTTGTGGCATTCAAGTCAGTACCATAATCTGCATTCTAATTTCTTAGGTAATGATTTAACTTAAATTGTTGGGGTTTACATTACTTTGTTTTATGTGAGTTTTCAAGGTTATGATCTTTGAGAGATCTCATTACTTTGTCTTGTGTAGCTTTTCAAGGTCGGACTTTTGGAGTTTACATCAATAAAAACAAATATCTGAAATGCGAAGATAGAGGCAGATTAGATAAAAGATATGGTGGCATAGATTTTATTTTTTAATTAATAATTATTTATTTTAAATGTAGAATGTTACGAGATTTGTGGAATTTATCACGCTTCCTCTACTTTGAGAGAGAGTTGACTAAAAATTGAGCAACAAGGTGATTCCTTATACAACATATAGTAAAAAGTGATGTTAATTATGATAAAAACATTTAACGTCGCTAACCCACATCTCGTTTTAAAATATATATCATATTAGTTTTCTATTAAAGGAAAGAATAAGAGAAGGGAAACAAAAAGAAAAGGAAAAGGAAAAGGAAAAGAAAAAGAAAGTAAAGCAACCTCATTGCGATCAATTATTAAATTTGATCTTTCAAAACTGTTTTCAGATTTTAATAATATTGAAAACACCCGTCTTTTGTCTTTTGTCTTTTGTCCTTTAATCAAAAAGAGCATTAATGCCTTTTTTCCCCTCTCATTCGGATGTTCATCCACCCAATTTCTTACGTAAATCAGGAGGAGGCATAAAGACATACCATGACAAGCCCCACATGTTGAAATGAACCTCATCAATCCTCCATGTTTCTTTCATTGCTCTCTTATAATTGTTAGAGTTCTCATCATATCTAAAAAAAATGACATTTGCATGCTCCAGTAACTCCCATAGTTTTATGTGATAACGAGCTCTCATCTCAAAAAATTAATTCATTAAGTAAGATTAATTCATATACTTATAAATTCATATTTTTACATTTTTTAATGTGAGATTTCTTTTTTTCACTTCTTAATAATTATCTCTCAAACAAAACTACATTACTTCTCTAGATTCACATTTTGACTCAAAGCCAATCCAACTAATCTTATATGACGGGCTTCCTTAAACTTTTACTTCAACCCACTTTATTTGAAAAGGTTTCGGATCCTTAAGTTAAACGTTTAGAATGGGCCCATAATACCACGAGATTTAAAGAATTTCATTTCAAGCCCAAAAAAGCTCATATCTCACAAATTGACCCAAGATGATAATCATGAACTCTGGTATCATTGTTAGGTATGTGATCAAGTCCTACATTAGAAAAATATGAGTAACAAATTGAGTATATATTTAGAATGGACTATTCCAACAAAAAGTTGGAACCCCAGGCTCAACAAGTAGTACTAGAGTTAGTGTCGATTTTGCATTGCTTGAGCACATACAAGGTGGATCCCCAAGTTGAATGTGGACTCATTTAGACAATGCATGAGACCCAAGCCGAATGAATGATGGCCCCTCTGTTGGATCGTAATGATAATTGCATAATATAGTTTTAGACTCATTTGAATTCTTGAGGTTTGATTTAAGTTAGTGTAAGTTTTTGACTATTTCTTACCACGTGTATGAACTCGATCGGATATAAATGCCCGATTGGAAGATGCAGTTAAACGACAGATTCTTAGTATTGTGGTATGGTTGGAGTTTAAAGGGATATTGTGTTCTCGTTTATGGGGGGATTGTTAGGTGTTCGAACAAGTTCCATATTCAAAAAAATATATGTAACAAATTGAGTATATAGTTGGGATGGAATACTCCTCTTGATAGGTTAAGCTTTTGGGTCTAAACATAGGTTGAGCAATTTACACCATCAATGTACTTATAATCTTTTATCATTGGCTCTACACTTATCACCCAAAACACATCATTATCATCTTTTGTTTGCATTTGAAGTAGCCTCGGATCTTCGAATTGTACAAGCAATCATGACCATTGGCTAAAATATCCCCATAATGTATGGTGGATAATTTCAAAATCTAGTCTATTTTGTGCCTTATGGATTGCTTGGCTTGTTTCTAACTTTAGTATATGTAAGACATGTAGTCCTTTGTGTGCAAAACATGTAATTTGTTTATTTTACTTAGTGTATTTGTCTTCTTTTGTGTAGGGTTTGTTGCTGACGGTCAATAATGCACATATACGCATATAGTCAGATACAATTTGTATGCGAACATGTTTATACATACCACGGGATTAGTTTATACAATTTGTATGCGAGCAAGTCGATGTTATCGCTTATGTTTTTGTTTTGTTTTAGGTATAGGTATTTTGAAAATTACTCCACAATTTTGGAAATGAAAAATTGGATTTTTTTGTCACCTTGATGAGGCCCTCACAAGACCCCTTGTAGGACCTCTAACGATATGGTCAACAAGGACCCTCGGTGAGAGAAACTGTAAGCTTGGGTGACTTCTATAAATACCCCCTTCATTTTGTGTTTTTCATCTAAAAAAATGTAACAAAGTTGTGTCAAATTAACATCTCATTTTCTATTTTTAGATCACTATTACCTTCAGCATTTTTTGATATTAGTGATTTGTGACTATGGAAAGATCTTAGTCTTGAGAATTGAGTACTCGAGGTGGTGTTTGCAAGTTATTTTATGTTAGGAGCATGTGTGGCTATGAGCCATGTGTCGGTTGGTAGTTGCTAGGATGTAACTTTTTTATGTGAGAACTATTTTGTGAGAGTAAATTGGATAAATTGATTGAGTTATCATATTAGTGTTCTTAATACATTAGCTATGTATGGTATATGATTGACTGTGTGTCCCACATAAATGATTTGTGATTCATGGTTGAAAGTGGTTCCCATAGTGGTTTCTAGGTGTTTGTGATTAAGGGTAGTCATCATGTTTGATTCTTCACTTTACATTACTCATCTAAGGTTACTAATCACACCACATCGAATGGTGTTGGCTTTGGAGAATAGACGATTTCATGTGTCAAATCAAGTTGTTACGGAGGTAACAAGCGAGGGAAGCAATAGACAGTTTGGACAAATGTCCTAACTAATAGAGGTAATAGTGGTTTTATTTCTATTAAGGTTGTAATTTTTTTATTACATAGTGGATTTCTTTGCTGCCGAGAGGTTTCCATAAGCAATCCAAAGATATTACCATATAGGTAAAGATTCTATGTAGGTTTACCTTGTTTTATATGATGTTATATATACTCTAATGTTTGGCTAGTACAATTAGAGATTAAATTGTGTGTGTCTCTATATACTAAAGTTTAAATTCTCATTAGAAGGTTTTTATTATTTATTGCTTGCTTTCTAAATTTCATATAATTTATCTACACCTTATTTATAGTTGTTTGTGATTAATGTATTCATTACTTTTTGTCAAGTATTTTTCTTTCTATTGTTTGAGTGTTTGAGATGAGTTCTTAAAGAAGTTGGTATCTCCTTAACCTGAGGTATTGGACTTGTTCAATGTAATTTTGCATGATTAGATTATGTGTTAGTATAATCTAAGTTTATATCATGTATGTACTAACATACTAGATGTAGACTCTGATTAGAAAGCATATTTGTTATATGTTATCACATGTTTTCTTTCTTTTCTGTGTTGCATACCTATAGCTTTCTATTCATTATTTTTGTTGTATTAAATTAATCTGCCTGCATCTTGATTAGTTTATAGTGCCTCTATCTTTTAACTATATGTGATTCTCTTGTTAAGATGTGTTTTTATTTGATTGCATACTTTAGAGTATGATCATTATTTACTGAATATATTTTTAGATATAAGATATTGAAGTGATTGGAAATCTTTTATATTTTTTCAATATGTATGATTGTTTCACATGTTGTGTGATGTTTACTATGTTTATGTATGCTATTAGCCTAAATAAGAGCCTATGAGGCACAATGTCACTAATATGTTTATTGCAGTTTTTTCTTCCTTACAATTATTAGTTTTTGTTGTGTGTTGAATTGATCATGTTATTTTATGTTTTCACTATGTTATTTGCTTAATTCACATTTGTGAGGCCGACTTGACTAAATTAGTATAGAGTTATTAAAAGATTCTATGGTTTGGAATCTTCACCCATCATCTAGGTCTCTGTTACTTATTTGAGTCGGAAGAACAATTGACCTTCGTGTAATTGTTTCTACATATAAATATTTCAATATAAAATAATCTTCAACTTTTATGATCTTTTCTTCGATATATTTTTCTTCTATAAATAAGCTAGTTTTAACTCTTATATCCAAACCCTTCAAACAATTCTTATATAAGTGTCGATTTTAGTCTTAAGATTGCCAAAATTAAATTTAAGATAAAGATATGGTTAATGCTTCCTAAGATATATACTTATATTTATAAATGTTGAAATTAAATAGAATTAGCATTTTCACGAACCTAAGCTGTAAGTAACATGTACACGTATTATATATAATTAATTTGACCCTAAAATAATTGTATACATATGTACATATCTAGTATATATATCATTTATACACATTTTATATAATATACATTCATTTATGTACACATGGTACATGAACTATATATATTAATAATATGCTTGAAAACATACAATATATGTGGTCAATTATTCATTTGATAAGTGATTTTAAGAATTAGGGTTGTCATACCCACAAGAATTGGTGACAATTTCTACTATTTCTTATTAGTTTATAAATGAGTTAATTAAAATTAGCAAAATGAGGTTTTGAAATTGTTTAAGGAAAATAATAGAAAGCAAATAAATTTAAATTAAATACGGATGTGAGATATATGTGATCATGAGATTATGCTCACTACTAGCCAACAATTCAATTAATCATGTCATGAATCGATATTTAATTTATTAAATCTTGAATTATTATCGTAATCTAAAACCATTCTTGAATTATTAACTTTAGTTTCAGAAGTCTAGATCTACTTAAGACTTCTCACATTTTCGTACTGTATAATGATTAATGTTATAATCTATTAATCAATCTAAATTCTAAAGCCTAGAGATTCATTTACTAGATTCGATTCGTTCATTACATAAAAATCTAAAAATGAGATAACTAAATTAGACAAGATTATAATAGTTGTTTAACTTTTAGCAAAGGTATTCAACTCTACTTGTGATGGTAGCCACATTGAATAAGAGTATTAACATTTGCATACTAACATCTTAGACTAAATACAAACATACTCATCCAATAAACTAGTTGGACATTTAATCTACAACATGCATAATTTTGGTATTTAAACATAGATCTAAACACAAGAAGAATCAATAATTGAAACTAAAATTCATCATAATATTAAATTAATTTAAATTATAGTTTATTGCCCACAATAAGAATTTAGCTAGATATAGATTCTAAATGAATCATTATTATAATTATAGAAACTAAAAAGAGAAGAAGTGACAAGAAAAGTTTAAGAATAATAGATGATAAAGCCAAAAGAACTCTGATATCCAATCTACAATCCTTTCATGTAGATCTCCTTTAAAAGTTTTCTTTTGATGTGTTCTTTGATCTGTCTTACTCATTATTTCAATTATCTAATTATTTCATGACACTTTGTATCTATCTCCTTATTAACCCTAATGACATATATATCTATGAAATTTGGCATTCAAGCGTGTAGTTATGAACCACCAGCTGCGGCGTTCATAAGACCATGCCAAAAGGACTATGCAAATAATGTAGATTAGAGAAAACTGTGTAACATTGCACAAAAAATCATGCTACGATGTGTATTATGTGATTTCCATAACACCTAGTGACCCGAGAGGAGTGTGATGCAGTGTATGTATTCCTTTGACGCAATGCGCGTTGTAATTCTATTTTAGTTCTAAATATACATTTTTGTTTTTTTTTCTCATTTTGTTTCAAATGTCTATATAACACAAAATAAGTTAAAAAAATTCAATTTATAAAAGTCAATGTAAAAGCGCTTGTTCACAAAATAAATTAAAACAAAAATCTTAATATGATGTAAGATCAGAAAATACATTTTTTATACCGTGATAAATATGTGTTTTATTATAAATTTAATTTTTTAAAACAAACCGCAAACAAACACATCCTGAATATCAAAAGCAGTACATGAAGAAAATGTTTCAAGAGTCTAGTCTAGCAAGGCCCATGTTGATACTTTGTTGGTTGGAAGAGTTATGACGAAAAAGCTTGTCATGGCTTCCAGAAATAACTTTGCAGCCAGAAACAAGAAACTATATGCTCCAAAAATCAGGATTCTTTTGCCAAGTACGAATCCACCATACTCTTTACTTTTCTTCATGACATCTATATTTTCATCGCTTTGGTGAAACTCGGACGATTTAATGCTAACCTGTCCTGTCAGACACATGCTACGAACTTTCGTTCAATGTTGCTGACCCTCCTGTTGTAGCCATGTACGGTTGTACCATCTATTTGGCTGTTGAAGCCGCATGTAGAACAAAATTAATTAATTAAGAAATGGCAATATATTAGTGCTTATGATACCCAAACTCTTTTAGAATAGAGAAAGTGGTAAACTTTAAGATTTTATTTGGGCTTCAAACACTAAATTATTCTATACCATGACATGTACTTCACCAAGAATGATAGTACAAGTAGTAACGTTATTAAGAGTAAATGTTTAATATTAATTAAGTATAATATTGTGATATATTTTATAAGAATCCTGGTGTTTTTGTATAATGAGTTGATTTTTTGGATTTGAAATGTAAATATTTTTTATAAATTTTGACATATTATTAGAGTTTTAATCGTTTTGACAAAAAACTTTGACTTCATCTCATGAAAAAATTAAAATGTGTCTTATAAAAATAAAAATAGATGTAATTTAAATATAATATAATATGTTAAAAATATAAAATAATAGGTTTTGTAAAAGACAAACATCCATACTTTGAGAGAAAATGTTAAAAATAATGTCACAAATTGACCAATTGTAATACTATGTTAGAGTTTATAAATATCGTGGATGTTTTCATCTATTGAATAAAATTTTTAAAATTAAAAGTTTTATAATTCTTATAAACTTTGATAAACATATATAGCATATTCTAGTGTAATTTTTGACATTTTCAACCTAAATTCCAAAAAAAAAATTATATGTTTATTTGATTCAAATACATGTTGTTACTTGTTAATTATAATGATGTTTTCTCTATATTATACGATTAATAGATTGACCTATTTGGATATGAAGAGGAATAAGTCAGAAGCAACAAGAAGAAACTCGTCAAGGTAAGTGGAAATTTTAGGTTATGCATATTTGTAAGGGGTTTGAGCTTTCATCCATGATAACATGTTTTGCCACCTAACATTCACATCATTACCCAATCTTATAGGAACCTCAAGAACATTTAGTTACTTATAATTTTTCTCATTCCTTGCGTAATTATGATTTTAAATTTGCTTAAGGAACTCCTTGCCTCTAGATATGTGAAACCAAGTTTCATTTGTAAAATAATACTACAAAAGGATATTTTAAGTCTTGAGATGTTTTTCTTAAGTGAGGTGAGGCTTACACCTCAGATGGCTTAAGCCTCGAGATGGTATAATGCATATATAAGTTAAATAATGGTAAATATTAATAAAAGTAATTTTTAGTCTAATGAATAATAAATATCATATAAAGTAACTCAAACTTTAATTATAAATAATGTTAAAATATTAATATAAGTAATTAATCATGAAAATAACCATAAAATACGCAAAGTAAATAATATAAGTTGTAATTATATTACTCAAATATTAATTTAGAGTAAAATAAAAATACAAATATAAACAATCAAATGGGGAGTAATGTGACTAGCAATTTTCTAATTTAATAACTGATAAAATTTGAAGTTGCAACAGGCAAAAAAAAATAAATGTGATAGTAAGGATGAAAATGTTGATAACATCGCCAACATTGTCATGACAATGTCTCTATTTTACACATCTCGTTATCAAAATATGATATCCATATTTTTTGATATAATTATCTCAAAATAGTCGAGAATATCGTTTAAGTGTCATTGTTGCTTAAATGTCTTTTTTTTATTAAAATATCCTAAATATTGTAAATATTATCTCTAAAATGTCATTGAAATATTGCCGAATATAAATTTTAAGTTATTTTTCTCTTTTTTCTTCTTCTTTTTAAGCAATCATTTCAATTTAATTTTTTTCACTTTTGTATATTTTTTTTGTTTGTAATTTGTTTGTTATACATATAAAATAAATAGTTAAAAGTACCAATTATTATGGTTAATTACAAATTAGATTTGTGAGACTCATACAAACTATTTGGTATAGAAGAAACCATGTCACCAATCATAAAATAGTATAGAATGGTTTAGATCTGCATAAAATGTTCAGCGATCACTCTAATACAGGAGGAGCAAATACTTATGGATAAATCAATGAAATTTATTTTGATACTATCGAGATTTATCTATTTATAATAGTTAATACAATTAGATAATCTACTTAATTATTTCAAACATTTTAACTACTTATTCTACAATATTTAACAAAAAGAATATATATTTTATTAAATAATATTTTAATTAATTGATTAACTTATTGATTAATATAAATATTTTTAAGTATTTAAATATATATATATATATTAGTTTAAAATATAAGTAATTGATTATTTTGATATTTTATAAAGTTTTATAAAAAAATTCATATTTTTAATAGATTTTTCATAGTTTTCATCGAAAATGATAATATCTTTGATATTTCTGTAAAAATTATATCTCAACATCTTCATCGACATCAAAATTTCAAACTTTGGGTGATAAGTGAAGAAATATCGAAGAATGTTAAGGAAGAAACCCTAATCATATTTGTTCATGAGATTATAATATTCTCATTTTTATTTTTCTTATCTATGACTTTCTATTTTTTTAAAATTTTGTAAAACTAGATCTTCATTTTATTGATAATGCATGTACAAATTTCAAAAATTAATTATTTATGACTAAAGTTTCAATTAACTCGATACATAAAAACCTTAAGGCATAGGCCTTAGTCAAAAAGACATAAACTTTAATTTAGGAACTTTTTTTCTTTTTTTTTTAAACCTCAAGCCTAAAAATAATATTTTTTCAATAATATGGTCAAGTTTTTATTTTATAATAAGTTATATTTTTTAAAAATATTTAAAAATAACTTAAGAAATTATTTATTTTTTTACTTAATATTTTTTTGGACCAAGGTTATTCCTAACTAACTAGAGTGCACCATAAAAATATTTTATTTTTATACCACTTATTTAGTAAAAACTAAACTTTTATCATAAATTTATAATATTATTTACAAGCGAGATTTTAAAAAAATTATTTCATTATTAATACATATTCACTAATATATTTTTCTCACAAATATATTAATATTAATAATATTTATTATATTATTAATAATATATACATATTTTTATTGATAAATATTATTAGTAATTTTCATTAAATATTTGTTACAAATTTTAAATAATTTTATAGCGGTGGCAATCACGTGGTCTTAACTATATTTGTGTTGTATTATTATATGATGCTTTTATATTAATCGTATTGTATTCACATGATAATTAATACATAAAAAAATTACTAAATTTTTTTCACATTATCTATTTATAATAATAAGAAATAATGAGACCTTTAAGAACATGAACAAACTCGAACACACGACAAAGACACTCTCAACATAACTCTAATACATCTGTCATGTTATGCTATGCATGTATCAATACATCCAACTAGATGAACCATTCCATGTTTCATATTAGACTTCAAACAGCTCCTAATTGGGCTTCACAATTTGTAACTATATTTGTATCCTACACATACGACATAACATATAATTGTAAAAAGCATTATGAAAAACTAAATATAATCTGACCAAATAATATTAAGTTAATCCATATATAGATAAACTATGATAAGTTAAACACACTCAAACATACATCATAGAAAACACAACAAATCATGAACTCATGCTACATCTTCCCTAAATGTATGTATATCAAGTGAAAGTATGTACACAACTAAGAGGGAGGTAATGTAGACAACTCAAGGAGTTAACAACTATCACATGCTGTAAAAACAAATAACAATGGTATAATAAACTAATAAATAAGTATGCATAACATAATAGTATAACATGGTAAAGCCACATAAGAATTAATTTCTACATGATAATATTCAAGAGTTGATAGGAAAACCATTTACAACAAGTAATTCACTATAAAAAGTAAATCAATCATTTACAACTAAAAATATATAATACCTACATCTATATCAATTGAAGTTCTACACTCAAGTGTGCCTAAAATATCTTCACTACTATCTCTACAAAAATTGCAGTCCAAGTATATCAAGATATCCTCTAAAACTCAACTACCACGTGATGTAGCACAATTACCAACAACTTGTATAGTGAACAACCTAGGATATGATAACTTCTATACACAAGAACTTAGTTACAATTATGTCTTGGTGTTTAATCCATTTTAATTAAATTCACCTAAATTTTTGTTTTAGAAAATCATTCCATGTATCATAGATATGAAGCCACATTCAACGTATCATCAATCACTTTTCACAAAACCATGAGTTTTCAAAATACAAATTTTTTTCCCTAATCGCTCGACCAACACCACGAAGAGCACACAAAACCAGTCTTTATTGTTTGAAAAAGATAACTAATTTACCAAAAATATCAACAAAATAATAATGCAAATATACAACCTAAATATACCAATTGAATGCTCCAATCCTTCAAGTGGTGCGTGTATCATGTAAACATAGTATAATCTTTGTGAATAAGTGAAATACTAAATCATTAGAAATTGATTAGATGATAAAAAATACATTAGGTAAAATAAAGATTCTATATTTTATACGTAGAAATGCTAACACTAAAACAATAGAACTTACATCTCTCATTCTCCATCTTTATCAAGCATTATCCCTAAGTCCATATTAGTTATTTTCCCTCGTTCTTTCATCCTAACAACTTGGTATTGCTAAAGATCAATTTCCACTATTTAGTTAAGAATTAGTTTGTTCGCTTACAAGCTAATCAAAAATTTGGTTTTTGGGTGTGTTCAAGGTTTCCACGTGTTATAAACATTTTGATTTCTTTATATATGCAAACCCTTCACTCTATTTTATTTTTCCTCAAAATTTTCTTCTTGTTAATACTATTATCAAAAATGAGTTTTTTTTTTAATTCAAATACTTAATTCTAATTAGAATAAATATAATTATAATGTATCATTATTTTTGTGTTAAATTACATCAGTTTACTCTATGTTATACTTTAGAGATCAGGCAAAAATAATATTTTTAATTAATCAAACATCTAATATATGTAATCATTGTTGTTGTTGTCGTTCATTTAAATGAATTTAGGGTTAAATATTGAAATTAATTTTTATTTGAAATTTTTTAAAATTAAAAACAACAATAATACGAAGAAAAAAGTTACAATTAATATGGGGTTATTTTTTCATACCTATTCTCAAATTGTTTAGGTTTTTGGGTTGATTCAAGAAAACAATTATATTTTTAAATTCAAAGATAATTATATTAAAAACTATCAACGTTCATTCCAATGTCAATTAATTCCAATGTCAATTACTAGTAGAAAGGATGTGATATAACATATGTACCCTTCTTTGATGCATTATTAGTAATGTAGTGGAAGAGTGACTGTTGTTGATATTATAAGATTAGGTTCTAATTAATATTTTTACAAACCTAATGAATGTACCGTAATCTAACTTTTTATAAGATTATTAGGTATTGTAATATAACATGTTGACGCTTCTTTATGCATTATTTAGTAAATTAGTAGAAGAGTTGACGTTGTTGATATTATTTTCAAGATTAAGGCTGACTTTATATTTTATTTAAATAATATTATTACTCTATTTTGAGTTTTAGAGTTTACTTTTTAATCTTTAATTGTCTTTATTTATTTTTACATCTAATGTTTTATTCTAACTCACTTGTATTATTAGTTTTTTTAATCTTATTTTATTCTTAAATATTAATAATTTTACATAATTATCATATGTTATATATATATATAACTTATATATATTTTTTAAAATATTAACGTAAATCTTAAATATTATTTAAAAAATATTCAATGATAGATATTTTTTAAAAAAATATTTTACATATTTTAAAAAAAATATACATACAAAACTTAATTATTATTTCAAAAATATATATATAATCTTTTATAAATTATGAATTTTATATTTTATTTATAATATTTAAATAAAATTGATATTTTTTAATAAATCTATTTTCTTTCGATAAAAAGCTGGACATTTCATTATTCGGAGACAATTATAAAAAAGTTGTCACTGTCCGTGCCACTTTTTAGTGGAAGGGAAGTCCAAATTTTCAACGCCCCATGTCCCATGCCAACATTCAAATTTTCAATATAAACTTTCTTAAATTTTTTTTATTTTTGTTAAGAATTTCAAATTCTACAAAGGTTATGAAAGAATCTTACCACAAATTTATTAAAAATATATAGATGTACGGAGAGATGGGTTGTGATTTGTGAAATGAAAAAGAGGATGGAAAGAAGGTGGTATTAGGTTTGTCAAAGACAATGTCTGAAAAGTACTTGTAATAAAAACGAAAGTATTAAAAAAAAAAAAGGTAAGAGACATTTGCATCTAAGGATGATTTGGTTTCCTTGGATCCTCGACGTATGTTTGAGACAATTAAAGCTTCTTTAATTAGGTCTCGTTTTTTGAACTTTTCTTGTCAGTCAACACTGCCTTGACTACTTCATACTGATCACCACAAAAGCTATTTAACTTTTAATTATTTCACGCCTTAAAAACCATATCACCGTTATTGGAGGGTGATGATGATATTAATTATGGTAATTAGATTTATTACTACTATAATAATTTTAAAATATAGTTAATAGTAAAAATATAATAAAAAATTTATATATTTTTATTGTAATAATATCAAAAATTATTATAATAAGAACATTACTCATATTATATCATTAAATTCTATAAAAAAAAATATTAAACCATTAAACATCAAATATTATTCAAGTGAAATTAATCTTTTTTGGATTAATAAATTTATAAAAAAATAAGTATTTCACTTAATTGAGAGTATTTTCATTAGCTTGATTCATATGCTCACAAGAGTATTTTTAAAATCTTTACGTGTATATAATAATATGGAGTGATTTATTAAATTAATAGGATATTTAAGTTATATTTTATTTTTTTATTAAAATTACTCGTTATCATATTGTGATAAGACATTATCTTGTCGTAATAAATCATACAATAACATTTGATGTTAGTAATAAGTTTTTCCACATTGAATCAGTGTCTTCCTACACCATGCTAATTCTTTATCATGAATTTTATTTTTTATCAAAATCGCTACAAAGTAAGGTTTATCATTGTTGTGATAAGACATTATCTTATCATGTTAAGCCTTACTACAATACTAGATGCTAGTAATAAGCCTTTCTACAATAGAAAAATACATTTCCATATCGGGTTAATACCCTTCCACAAATTTCATTTTTTACAAAAATCGCTCCTATGTAATGCTTACCACTATTGTGGGAAGCCTTTATCCCTGAGTGATTTTGGTAATTAAAAAAATATTATCCAAAATCTTGTGATTTTGGGTAAATTTTCAATAATGTGTAAAGTTTGTTACAATAATTTAACTAAACTAGATATAGAAATTATCCTCTACAAGAGTCCCAATGAGTCTATATTCTAACATCATCTCCTAAATATATAGGGTTGATAGAACTATGAGTTTGGTTTTATTGACATTGAATCTTGTCTCATCTAATGGCTTATTAAACACATCTACTACTTGTTCACTCGAAGAAGAAAATCTAACATTAAGTTTTTTTATTGTACTACCAAGTCACGTATGAAGTGAAACTTGATTTCTACATGTTTTATGCAAGCATGCATCACATGATTAGCTATCAAATGTTTTGCACTAATGTTATTTGTAAAGAGAATAGGTACATGAGTTGTCTTTCCTGCAATTCAATTATCTAAATCGATTATTTTTGCATATCCAAGTGCTAGAGATCTACAATCAACCTTAACACTTGATCTAGCACTAACTTTTTGTTTTAAAGCCATCGAAAACACAAAATTGTCACCAAAATAGATGTTATACCCCTTAATACTCTTCCTATCATCTGGATAGGAAGCCCAATGTGAATTTGTAAAACCAACAAGGCCAGACTCATCTAATTTTCAAAGCATCAAGCCATGAATGACCCTTTAAATAACGTAGAATTCTTTTTACAGCTTGCTAGTGAGCCTATGTTGGTGTATATAAGAACTGGCACAATCTATTGACTACATAGGCTATTTCAGGTTGTGTGAGCAAGCAATATTGTAAGGCTTCCATAATGCATTTGTAGAGAGCATGATCAATAAAATTAGACACCAAATAAGCAATTTCTGTTAAAAGAAAGTTAACGAAGGATGAATAATATTGAACTTAATTATATATGATTTGTCACATGTTACTATTTAACACTTGTCAAATTATATAGTTGAAGATATTTATGGATAATGTCTTACTAATATTTTTGTTATTAAATTTAATTGTGATTTTGTTAGAAGAAATAACTTAATGAATTGGAAGCTTATTTTAGTTACAAGAAAGAGTTATACACGTAGAAGTTTATCATTATTGTATATTAAAAGAAAAAGAATTTATGATTAAGATCTTCCAAGATAAACCAGACTTAAGCAACTAGTTAAATGTAACATGAGTATCATTTTTTTATGAAAGGTTGCAGCTTACATATCTTAGTAAATACATTGAAATATCTTAATTAGGTTAATACCACCTTTATATCTTACTCATTTAGCCTCTTTGTTACAAGTATTGTTAAATATATAGAAAAAATAGATACAAAACAAACCTTGATAGAATTTATAATTAAGTTTGTTGTTAATATTTGAATAAATAAAAGATTTAGTGAATAATGGAACATTTAACCTTCAAGTGGTTGTTGATTATACTATAAGTGAAGATCTAGATAGTAAGTATTATCAATATTTGGTTATATAGTGTAAATAAAAAGCCTCAAATTCATGTTATTACTATTTAACACTTGTCAAATTATATAGTTGAAAAGATTTATGGATAATGTCTGACCGATATTTTTGTTATCAAATTTAGTTGTGATTTTGTTAGAAAAATAGCTTATTTTAGTTACAAGAAAGATTTTTGCACGTAAAATTTGTCATTGTCATATATTAAAAGAAAGATAATGTATGGTTAAGTTCTTTCAAAATAAACCATACTTAAGCAAATAGTGGAATGTAATATGAGTATCATTTTTTTTTTATGAAAGGTTGCATCTTATAAATTTTATTAGAAGCATTGTGATATCCCAATTAGGTTTATACCACATTTATACCTTCTTCGTTTAACCTCCTAACTACAAGTAACATTAAATATAAAAAAAAATAGATACAAAACAAGCCTCAACATAACTTATAATTAAATTTGTTGTTAATATATGAATATATAAAAAATAGTGAATGATAGAATATTCGACCACCAAGTCACTGTTGATCATACTATCAAAAGTAAAGATCTAAATAGACAAGTATTATCAACATGTGGTTATAGTGTAAGTGAAAATGCTCAAATTCATGCTACTTACTATAAATGGACTACATAAGGATTATGATATTCTTCGTGAAGCTAGTATTTTTGAAAAGAGTGAACCTGTGATAGTTAAAGAAGTAATAGAAATGTTATTGAGTATGTGATGTTCTTCTCCCCTTTGCTAATGTTGCTCAAAATCAAAACCTCAGTCAGATTGAAGTTTCAAAGAAATAATATAAATACTAGCAATCTAGATAGTGATAATCGATCATTAATTCTATGACAACAATCTTATTAGTTAACTTCTTGATCTAGTATAGGCAATCTAGCTAGTAATAACTGATCATTAGTTTTATGACAACAATCTTATTAGTTAACTTCTTGATCTAGTATAGGCAATCTAGCTAATAATAATCGATTAGATTTTGAAAAGTTGAATATAAGTCATGGTTTATGCATATATATTCAACATGCATGTAGCATCAAATCAGATTTGTTTAAATCATAATCCTAATAAACATTTAAACTTGAAAACCTTTCTACATGTCCCATATATAACCAAGAACACGCTTAATGTGTGAAAGTTTTCTTCATAAGATAAGGCAGCATTTTTTAAATTTCTTCCTAACAATTACTTTGTAAAAAATCTTGGATAAAATAGATTCTTTTGGACGCAAATATAAGGGAGAATTTTATGTCGTACCACTTGTAATTTTTTGAAGATTGAACTGAAGCTAGTACACACACATCAGCATGCACAATTTGCAAGGGAGTATTTGCTTTATTTTCATACAAAGATAAGTGCAATCTGTTCATAAAACTATAAATCATATAATTGAGTAAAAATAATTTTGACAATTTTAGAGGAGAGATGTCCCAACGTCAAATGCTACAATTTAACATCAACTTCTTTACAACTACTAAATGTCACTGGCTCTTAATCCTTAACAATGTATATACAACAGTAAGTGGCTTATTTAGATTACATGAAACCATATTGACAAAATGAGAAATACGCGTTGTTTGTGATGTGTTATAGTCTCTTTGCCACAGTTACTTCTTTGTAAAGTTGCAAATCAAAAGCTTCCTTCACTAATGAACACATCATATATACATGGATCCATTTCTTGAAAGAAAATAGTACGTGGGGTTTGAGAAGCATTTTTGTTATTCAAATCACAAAGCATAATTACAAACTAATAAGAAGGTGAAGATCTTGTAATGTGATGGATGTAGAGATTATGAAGGTCTCAGATCAATTTTGAATTCTTTTGGAATAGATAGGAAAATTTCATGTCCTTATACTACTCATCATAGTTGATTAGCTAAGAAAAAATATAGGCATATTGTTTATAAAAAAATGTCTCCTTATACATTACCCTATGAATGATGTATTTTTTAACTTAAGTTTACCTTAACAATAAGCTTCCTACACCTATTTTGAATTACAAGATTCCTTTTGAAATGATCTTTCTTACGAAACCATATTACTATAGTGGTACCACAAGACATATATGTAATATCTTATTGTACTTAATGAATAAAATAAGCATTCATTCAAGAATTTTTATAATTATAATGTTGTCTAATATTAATAGTTTTGTAGTACTAGTTGTAGGATATATAGTACTTGAAATAAGAGTTCATGCATGTTTATTCCTCTCCCCTAAAAATAATTATCCACACAAATGATGTTTCCTTGTCATGGATACTAGTAATTTATATGTCGTAATTACACATGTTTATTGATGGTAACTCTCATCTCATGGAAGAATGTAACCAAAGATCTAAAATTTGGTTACTTTGATTCACTTGTAAGTTGACATCGTTGACATCATTGCCTACACATGTATGTTTTGGGTAACAAGTGTGTACCCTTAGTAACATACATTTTTATTTAGGTAAAATTTAAGGTTAATTATGGTTGGCCATGTCTATTAGATTTTGTAAAGGGTATGTCCATTTACAAAGAGCTAGTTCTAGAATAGGAGTCCTTAAATTAAAATATATTTGTATTTATATTATTAAAATTATAACAAATAATAAATATTTAATTATTTATTTATGTTATTTATCTCATTAAATACAATATTAAAATTCATAATCATTCACTTCTATTTAAACTCATTATATAAAAATATATGTCATATGATTGAGTTTAAGCAATAATCTAAATAGTATTAGGTAAATTATTAAAGTTAGGATCTTTAAATGATTTACTAGGATCATCCATATCCATATATAATAACACTCTAATTTAAGACATATGACTGAGAGTAATTTATATAATAATAGATCATATAAGATTTACTATATGTGTTATAAACAATATACAAGATCTCTTCACACTATATTAGTTTTAAACATGTAAATTGGTGGATATTTACATAATGATCTTTATCTCTTTTTGTAGTAGTATTATATTTGACTTATTTGGTGATGTTTGTATTATTGTGTGTAATATAGTGATATAATTAATGATAATTATCAAAGAGAATAAATATTTACCTATGATTCTAATTATGGACTAGTTATAGATTATCTATTTGCAAGTAATAGGTATCTCAATTGATTATTCAAGTTTGCAAATTGATTAAATAAAAAAAAATTTAAGGTATTAGTTTCAAGTTTTAATAGAATAACACTAAAATTAATAAATTTGATAATTAATTAAATGTAAAGTTTTGTTAAATTTGAACAGTTACATTATATGCTTGTAAGACATATATTGTATTTCAACAAATATATAATTAAATATTAATTAATTATATTATCAAAATATGTGTTTATATATATGGATATTTTATAACAATTATAAATATCAAATAAATATATAAGTGTACGATCATAATTATGTTAGTTAAATGTTCGATCATTTGAATTAAGTAAATTATATATATTAGATAGTGTGAATAAATAATTATATAATTAATTAATAGTAATAAAAAATTTCAAATAATATAAATAGTAGGCATATATAAGATCGTTGGAAAGACATTTTATTTTAGTAATTGTTAAATTAGATTTTATTTTAGATGAATTATGAAATTTAATTTATTATCAAATACAAAATCTAATTTAATTTAAAATTACATTAAATTTGACAATTATTACTTGATTTGGGTTACAAGAAACAGCGCAAGCTCATAGAAGGCTATGCCATTTTTGTATATAAAAACTTAAGAGAACGTACGTAGAATTAAGAATTTAATGAAGAATGAAACTCGTCCTCTTTTTCTCTGTGATTCTTTATTCATTAATTAATCAGCTTAGGCTCATAGCTCAGTTCCCATTTGAATCACATTTTGAGCTTTTCAGCTATTAGAGCGCAAAGTATCTGCAATAAATTATTAAATATTATTTATTTTTATAAAAATAAATTTATTAATAATACATTATAATCCTTTTGTTTATCTGAAAATAAATGAACCAGAAAAATGTAAATATTAACACATATATATATATATATATATAACATTGTCGTAGCTTCATTGTACTCACTTGTTGGGGGGAAATGTTTTATATCCCATAGATTGGTCATGATTAGCTTTGAACATTAGTTTAGTTCTTTTAATTATTTTTAATGATAGGAATATATGATTACTTTTTATTTAAATATTAATTTTAGATATTATTTTTAATAATAAAAATAAATGATTAAAATTGATAAAAAATAAATAAATATAAAAAATATTCAAAATGTAATAATAAAGAGTAAAATCATCTTGACTAGCTAGTCAATCAAATGTAAAAACGTAATTTGAAATTATTACAAATTTGAGGTTTGTAGTAATGATAGAATAAGAGGGACATTCACCGCAATAACAATAATAGCTAAAAGTATTTGTTTTACATGTAATTTGTTATATTAAAAACAATTAATTTTTACATCTTATTTTGAGATAATAACAATTAAATAAATGATAAAAATTAAACCTAAGTTTTTTAGTTGTTAGGGATTTATTATTTTAAAAATTTCTTAACCTTAAAAAGTGTATAAATATATAAAAAATGATAAATATTTACTGCTTAAATTTTAAATTTATTTTTAATGTGTGTATATATCTTTTTCTTAATAAGTTTCAAAAAATAAAAATATAAGGATAAAATATCTTTTTAAAAAAATAATTTTCTTATTTCTTTTTATTAAAAATTCTTAATTTAAAAAATTAAATAAAAAAACAAAAGATAAAATATTTTATTAATTAAAAGTATAAAGTATTTTTGTACAAAATTTATTCAAATATAGTTTATAGTGCACAATTCTTCCTAAATTTTAAGTAAAGGTTATCAAATTTTAACTAAAGTTTTTCAAATTTTTAAGATATATTTTTAAAATTTTAAAATTTAATATGTAAATTCGTAAACTTTTAAATCATACAATTTAATGTTTAAAATTTTAAAATTTTACACATAAATTTTAAATTTATAATTTATAAATATGTCTTTTAGTAGTTAAATTAGGATATATATGTTAAATTTTAAAAATTTATAAAATAAAAAGTAAGATTTAAGATTTTAGAAATTTATCTATGAAATTTTACAAATTTAAATACTAAATTATATGTTTTAAAATTTTTTAAATTTACGTATAAATTTAATTAAAATTAAAAAATTAATAATCCATTTTAACCATAAATATAATTAAAAGATATATATCATATAAATTATATCAATCTATAGATATAATAAAATAGTAATTAAAGTTAAAATTAATACATGTAATAATTTTAATATTATAATTTAATTAATCTTATAATAATTTTATATATTTATATATCTTTACATTAAAAAAATAACACTGAGTTAATACATATAATATTATTCAATTAATACAGTGGAATATGCTAAATCAGACTCGTCCTTGACAGTTAAAGATATATTGATCTATCAATCTATTATTATAATTATTATTGTTATTATGTAATAATATTCGAGTAATCTGCAAAAGGATCCAGAACTGTACGATACTACATGGAATGGACACAATCATCATCATGATATTTGCATAGAGGGAGCAGACTTAGTCTCTTATTTTGAGAAATTGGGGTATCTCTTTGCCCATAGCAGGCGGCTTCTTTACATTCAACTAGCTTCCCTCCAAACTCTGTACAAAACATACAACATCGGTTCATAGAAAATCGAAAAAGAAAAAATATTGCTAGATCCGTTCGGTATTAATTACATGTATTTAGTATTTTTTTATGTATGATATTATTATAATTCAAATATTAATATTTATTTTAATTATTTTAAATAGTATTTATTTTGATAAAAATATAAAAAATTATATTTAAAATAATTAAAAAGATAATTAATATTTTAATTGAGATTATGAATGAAAAATCTTTAATAAACTTAAAGTATCAAAAACATTAATGCATTAATTAAGATCTTGTTTAATAATAATAATTTTTATTTTTTAAATGATTTTTTGAATAATTATATTTGGTAATAATTTTTAATTTTTTTAAAATTATTATCAAAATATAAAGTGATTTATAAATCTTTAAAAAGAAAAATTTTCAATTAAATTTTTTGATTTTTTTTATCTTTACCAAATATTTTTTTTAAGATTTGATCTATTCTTTAAAAATATTTGATGACAATGAAGAAAATTAAAAATTAAAAATTAAAAACCAAAAATCAAATTCAAAAATCTTCTTTAAAAGATTTATGTATTATCTTATATTTTAGAAGTGATTCTTTTAAAACTTGAAATATATAATGTTGAAAACATACTTAAAAAATACAAAATTTAAAATCAAAATCATTATTAAATAATTAACTATACCTCCCTATTATTTTATTTACTGACTTACCACCATTTTTTATTTCTTTCTTTTTTCCATTTTGGTGTATTTTTAATTTCTTTCTTTTTACATTTTGGTGTGAGAAGGAATGATATTATTTACATGCTAAATATACATACATATTATGCGATTCAGTTCATTTTTCAAATAATGCTTAATTTGTTATGATATATATATATATATACTAAATAACTTATCATGATTAGATTTGGCACTAAATTAGAATACTGGATATTAAATTAATTATAAAAATATTTACTAAAAAAGGCCAATCATATTTAATACTTAGAGTGATACTTGCACAATATTTTTCTTCCAATTTGTTAGCTTTGTTACCGGCAGTATTTTTTATGTCATAAGTTATAATAAAAATGTAATTGATAGGTAAATAATTATTATTTATAATAATAATTTTTTTAATTTATAAAATTAATTATTATTTTAATTATGATAATTTCAAAATTATAGTAAAAAAAATTTCTTTCATATTTTATTATTTTACTGATAAAACAGCTGTACGTTTTACCACTTGAGTAGAAAATAATTACTACTGGAGGAGTAGTGTTTGTATGAATTAGGGAAAAATACATGCTCATGAACAGCATCTTATTGATTTGAAAGAAATATTATTGAAAAAATAATAAAATTAAAGATTTTAAAATTTTTAACAATAAAAATAATATTTTATAATATTAATTTATATACTTTTTAATTCAATATAAGAGTTTTATTATTATCGTATAAGTTTTTAATGAGTGTTATTATTTTAGGTAATTTTTTACTAGTAAAAATATTATAAAATTAATATGTCTAAAATTATAACAATAAAAATAATATTTATATTATATAATTTGATAAATAATACCCTCTATGTGTAGATAATACATGGTCATGCATTTGTTTTATATTAATATTATTGGTTTTAGCGAAGGAAAACAAGTTTTAATTATCAAATTATAGGTCAAATTTATTAATTTTATGAAAATATTATTAATTTATATTAAAATAAATGCTTTATATAATAAATATAATTAAATAAAGAAATTTTTATGTAAAAATTAATCATGAATTAAGATTTTATTCTTCCATTTTTTTTTTTTGCCTAGTTCAATGGTAAATATTTCATCTTTAAGTTTTTGGGATTCAAATTGTTATAAAATATTGTATTATAAAGTAAAATCTATTGATAATCATAAATTTACAAAATGCTTTGGATAGAAAATACAAACTTCATTTAAAAAAAAAACTAAGAGAGAAAATAATGAGAAAATCCAAGCTCATTGTTGTGATAGTTGACAAAACAGGGGTATAAAATAAGGGAATAGGATGTGCTAGGCTTCACTTGACTCAGTATTTTTTTTTATTAATATATAATTTTTAATATTTTTAGAGATAAAATAAGATATTTGATTCATCTTATTAAATAAAAATATTGTTATTATTATATATAAATAAATAAAAATAAAAAATTAATATAATTTTTTGTATTTTAGAAAACAACTTAAATTTATCTATCATATAAAATATAATTTTATTAATTAATAAATATTTTAAAAAATCACTGTACACATGTGAAATAAATTATAAATCCAGGCTAACTTGATATCCTAAAAAATTTGTCCTCAGATCCTGTGACAAATGATATTAGTATATAGAGAGGGATCGGAGAAGTCTCCTACTTTATAAAGTTGGGTCAATATTCTCTTATATTTTAAAATATGTTTTCTATTGATTCATCTTTAAAAAAATTAAAATAAATATTATTTTAATAATTTATTAAAAATATTATTTTATATTTTCAAGAAAATAAAATCATTACAATAAAATAAGAATCATTAATAAAAATAAAAATAAAATTTAATATAAAATTATTTAAGAAAATATTAAAAATAATATTCTAACTTAATATTATTTAAATATATATTTTTATTTTATAAACAAATAAGATTAATAAAAATAATAATTAAATATGAAAATAAAAAAAATAAAAAAATAAAAAAACTTTATAAAAAAATTTATATTAATTATTATTTTATCATTATTAAATAATCAAATTTTATACTTTCTCCGATATTTAATACTAACAATATCTTCAAACGTCTACCATTTAATACCCAGATGTTTTTTATACTTTATATTCTACTCATATACTAATCATCATCTTATATTAATAATTTAATAATAAAAATAAAAATATTAAGATAAATAGAAAGTATTGGGTATAATTATTTTAATATATTAAAAATGATAATTATGTTGGATGGATTAGGATAAAAAAGGAAAAAAAATTATATAAATCAAATCAATGAATATAATCGAATAATCATAAATATAATATTAATAAAAGAGAAGGACGCAATGTTTCCATAGCTTTAAAAACTGAACGTTATAATTTTATAATTTTCAATTAAAATATTTTAATTTAATAATTTTTAAAAATGAATATAATTGACTAAAATTCTAAAAATAATATTTATTCTTCCAAACTTTCCTTTTTTACAGACAAAGACTTTGAGTCTAATTATTTGACGCGTTACGCTCCCAGACAAAGCCATTATATTATATAAAGAAACAGATAAAAACCAAGTGACCAAACAATCGAAAAGACAAAATAAAAAAGAAATGGCAGCAAAACGCTTCAAGCTTCGACTTTCTAAAGTAATCACATCCTTCAACTCTTGCCGTTCTAAAGACGCCTTCACTCTCCCATTCAATTCAACCCCTTCCTTACATTCTCCAACCACCACTCCTCCATTACGACCACCACCAAATCCCCATCGTTCTTCCCTGAGGCATCACGTGTCCTCCGCTCTCATATCCGTCGGCTGTGGTATCAAATCCAGTTCAACTCTCTCTGAGGAAGAGCACACCAAATCACCACCCGAGACCTTTCATTGGAAGAAAGAAAACGACTTCCACGTTGTCGCCAAAGCTAAACTCTACTACGACGAGACTACACCTCGAAGGAAAATCTACAGTTCCTCAGATAACGACATTTTGCCACCGCCACCTCCAACTCCTTCCTCACCTCTTGATCAGAAAAAGAAACGTCGAACTGTTAAGAAAAAGAAAACTACATGTCGTTTTCGCACAAGTACTTCTTCAGCCGAAAGTGGACTTTTTAGCGCCGAAGAGACCGAGACCGAGACCGAAACTCTAGTTTCATCTTCGAGAAGCTTCTCGACGGACTCTTCGTCTGAATTTAATCCACACCTTAAAACCATACGTGAGGCCACTGTAATCGATTGCTCAAGGAGATCCTTCGAGAAGATGAAAAGAAATCGCAGGAAGAGATCAGTTAAGAAGGGAGCAAAACGATGCGTTTCGAATAAGACGTACATTAATACTGGATGGTCTACACCGCAGGAGAACGAGACTGAAGCGAGGCTATCGGTTTTTCAAAGGATGATACCATGTACGGTAGATGGGAAGATGAGAGAGAGTTATGCTGTGGTTAAGAAATCTGAGGATCCATACGAAGATTTTAAGAGATCGATGATAGAGATGATATTAGAGAAACAAATGTTCGATGATGAGGATTTAGAGAAACTCTTGCAATGTTTCTTATCTTTAAATTCCAGAAGACACCATGGTGTTATTGTTCAAGCTTTTACTGAGATTTGGGAGCTTTTGTTCTGCTCAACATCTTCAAATCGTAGAGTTTCTAGAACTCTTGAATTCGAAACTGAAAAAAACATTAATTAAACTTAGAAATAATTAGCAAAATTAATTATCTTCGTACGTTGTATTTTTCTTTTTCTTTGAAGTTGTACTATACTTATTCAAGGGTTTAAATGACTTATTAAGTAGTGATCTTCGTTATATTAATAATTAAACCAGTTGTTATGTTAATGTATAGAACATAATGTTCTTAAAAAATCACATAAATGCCTCCACAACAAAGTACTATCACGATGTTGTTGTTAAATTAATTTGCTACCAATGAGAGTATGAGTAGAAAGTAAAATATATGAGTTTATAATTTTTTTTAAGAGGAAAATTGTTTTATTTTATGAAAGTCTTAACGTTCACTAATAGAATAATTAATAAATAATAAATAACTAACTAAAAGTTTTTTTTTTGTAAAAAAAAAATATAATTTTAATTAAAAGCTTTTTCTAGTGAATCTAAAGAAGAGCTAAATGATTAGAATTGGCTTGGTAATTAATACGGTTGACCTTAATTGGAGGAAGAGAGCATCGAATGGTTTGTCTTTTTGTTAAAATAATTTTAATATTAAATGAGACCGAAAGGATTTGAAGATTGATTTAGTTATTTGATGATTGATTTAGTTATTTATTATCAATAATTTGATCTAAATTTAAGTATTTAATTTTCATAATAACATGATATATAGTTTTAACTTATAAATTATAGAACAAAAATATTCGATCATTTTAAAAAATTATAGAACTTTTAATATCTAACTTAATAATTATGATACTAATATATTTATTTAATAAAAAATACATAATCTTAGGATAATATATTTATTTAATAAAAAATACATAACCTTAGGAGTTTTTCAGAGGAAAGTGTTTATTTTGTATTTGGAAAAACAAATAATATTTGATTTATTAAGAATGGTAAGTTACATTTGCCCATATAAGGTGTAAATCTTTGAATCTTCGACCCAAAAATTTAAAATTTTAATTGCATACCTACGTGTTCTACGAATACAAGTGTCATCCAATTTTGATGTGCGTTACGCGGTTTATTTTTTGTTATATCTGAATTTTATTTTCCTCCTTAAAATAATAAACTCTTGAAGCTATTAAAAGAAAATTTAATATTGATTTCATAATAAAAACACTTCTTAATGATTATAAATTAGCTTTTCCAGCTTAAGGAAATTGATATAAAAAGTAATTATTCTCCTAAAAAATTTATATAACAAATTCTTTATTTTTAGAAAATTCTTGCTCTACATCAAAGTTTATTTTGATAGAAAATGAATACAAAATAATTCATCGGATCAATATTGATGGTTTTCAAATAATGTTGTTTATCGTTTTATCGCATAAAGAATTTTTTTCTTTTATTCTCAAACATCAATATGAGGTAAAAAGCTTATCTTAAGGAAAACTTATAACAAGTGACTCAATTTTATTTTATTTTTAGTTTCTTTATTTGGTTGTAAATTTATAATTTATTTCAATTTTGTAATTTTAATCTTTCAAAATTATATTTCATATATTATTCTTGTTTGTCTACTGTCATGTTTTCTACATAAATTATTAAGCAAAAGTTTGGTATTTAAGAGATAAAATATAAGATAAGTGTAATATTTTTTTTAAAAATATAAACACTTAGTTTAAACAAATACGTCAGTACTACTTCATTTACTTAAAAAAATAATAATATACCTCAACAATGGAGGCTTTATTTCTCTATTTATTTTTGCTTTTATTATTAGAAAATGCTTAAAAATACTACTTTTAGAGTCGTATCGATCCTATTCTTCCTTTTTTTATTTATATACTTTATTTTTTTATTTGTGTCGAATAAAATTATCACACGAAATATAACTATAAAATAATGACGAAACATTACTCTAAAATAAGGTAGCATATCGTTACTCTTATTATTCTACAATTTCTTTGCGTCTAGATGTATCTTTCTATTTATCTTGTTATTTGATTGATTATAGACATAAATAATAGAAAAAAATAATATTCACTTTAATTGTACATATATACATATAATTTATTTTAACTATATCATCCATTTTTTAATATAATTGATAAAGGTTAGATATTACTTTAGATATTTTTCCTTATTTATTTTAACTTTTTTTTATAAATTGATTGTTTTTTACTAACTGAATTAATTAAATTTAAAGCTTGTCGTCTACTTTCAAAAAATATTTAGAACAAAGAACTTACAATAATACAACGTCGCATTCTCCGAAGATTGAGGAACAAGAAGAGATCTATTAAGAGAAAGATTTATCCGAGAGAAAACCTTAACAGTTACATCCAATCATAAACTACACGAAAGTTGTCCCTTTTTCATGGGGATTTACCCATCACAGAGATGCACAGAGAAATAGAATGAACTTCATATATCCCTTTTCCACTCAATCCAGAAACAAGATTGGATGTTATTCTGGTTCGTTTCCATTCTTGTGAAACTCTTCCTCAAGACAGCCTATAAGTTATCGTTTTATGTTTATAATATATAGGATAAATTATAAAAACATTCAAATTATTTAAGTAATTATAATTATGTCCATAACGTTATATCTAAGAAAAAATATGTCCAATTAATAATGATCATTTAATTTTTTAATACAATTATATCACGTCTATTTCACACATATTTTCTTATCAACATAATTGTACTATTTAAATGCTTTGGGTTTACTCAACATTTTACCATTATATCCCTAAAAATACACGTGGAATGTACATGGTATAATTTTCTTAAAAAAGTAAATGATAGTTATCTATGGGACAAGTTTTTATTATTACACTTAAGATTATGTGCATAATTACAACTGTTTAAACATTTTGAGGATTTTTGTAACTTATTTCATATGTTATGGCCATAAAACGTAGTTAACCATAAAAACCACATAACGAGAAAGTTTTATTACTTACAAATCAAATTAACTAAAATGATGAATATGTAATTAATCAAATTATGTTAAATTAAAAATTTTACAGAATGCCGGATATTCAAACGCTTCTAAATAAAATAATATAGAAAGATAAATTGACATACGATACTTTTAAGTGGAAACAACTTAAACCACAATAATGACCTAAGAAAAAATCTTCTGATCTACAGGACTACCTAATTATCCACTATGAGAATATGTTATTTTACAAAACTAAGACTCAAACTACCTAACAAGGTAATGCCCTTATGTAACCTATTTATAAGCCTCTGCTTTCTTTCATAGTCCCCACAAGCAAGAGTCTTGGATCCGGGCCAACATTTCGATAAACTTGAGTCATATGAGTAATCAAACTCGTTCAATCAACATCTAAAAAATTAGCATAATAATATAAATGCAATATGTGTCATGGATCATATTAAACAATGAACATCTCAAGCTAGATAATTTAATAACTTATTAGTTAAAAAAATTAACTAGCAAACCTTAAAACAAAAATTGAAGTACAAGTTTAATAAAGGTAGTTTCTTTACAGTTAAATAATCAAATTAAATAATTATGATATTACACACATAATTATTTGGTTCAATAATTTAAGAACAAAATAAAGAAGAAGCTATATGAAAATTTAATCAAAATATCATAAATTAATTAGGTTTATTAACCAATCAAACACAATCACCAATGCTTGATATATTAATTAAAGAAAGAAACATAAAGAAATATAAACTTGTTTTTGCAAAACAATTTTAAAAAAGAGCTTAAAATTAAAATATTGATGTTCTTGTAGTTGATTAAAATATAGAATATTAGGTTATTTATATAGGAAAGATTGAAACTCTAATGCTATGTTAAAGTCCAATTACAATTCTATCTATTAAATAATTCAAAAAGCAATAAATAATAGGAAAAAAATGGTAATTGAAATATTTGACTCGAGTAAACAATTAGGTTAAAGTTGAACCCTAGCTGCTCAATCGATCTAGGTTGAGCTTGATTGATCGACCCAAAAGTTCGATTGATCTAACCAATCATCAGAGAATCTAAGATATTAAAAAATAAACTTGAGATAGGTAGATCGATCTACTCATTTCTTGATTGATATAATACTCGATTGATCAGCATTAAACCTCGATCGATATACCTCAATTGAAAATTAAATCAAGGACCTTTTAATCAAGGTAGATCGATTCTCAATCAATCTACTCACCTTAATCGATCTAGCAATTGATCTAGAAATTTCTCAATCGATCAAGTAACCTAAATGCAAAATATTCTTATATGCCTAATATGAAATCTAACGTGTATAAAGATAGAGATATACATGAGATGTGTTCGTTTATTGCTCGATAACTTTTTCAACTTGAAAAGTGTTCTTGAAAGACTCAACTAGAAGTTAAATTACATTTAAATTTTTTGTTCATGAATATCGTTAACACCTTATAATCTCTCCCTTTTTCATATTCGTGTAACAAAACCTCTCTCTCACTACATAACACTTATAGGAAAAATACATTTTACATAGTAGAACTATCTTATAATCCGATGAAGCCATATTTACTTGAATCTTGACAGCTCCTATATATACAGTAAAATAAAAACACAAAGAGGCATATAGATTATCTCGAAAGACTCATTGTTTATTAGTTTAGTGTATATAATTAATAGAAAAATGAAAAAATAGATAGAAAATTTAAATATTACTCCTCTTATGTGAATAAATTTGAACACTCAATGTGCTCTCCCCCTTTGTGTAATCTTTCTCAAAGAAAACTTTCAATTGATAACTCTTCCTCAATTAACTCTTTCCCTTTATATATTTTCATTTAACGCTTAAGAAATCTCTCTCCTTTTTATCATACAAATAAATAATATGATCATAAATAAATGAAAAATAGGTTGAGTGAGCAAGCAAGTAGTGTATTTAATGATTGACAAAAAGAAGTGTACCTTCTAAAAAACTCAATAACAAGCAAAATAGAGAGTTAAAGACAATATGTTTTCCCAAATTCAATAAAGTCTTGCTAAGTTTTATGACTTTCCTAAATAAATTAGAATGAAATAAATATTTATAAATATGACTACAACAGTAAACACAAAAGATAAAATTAATTTTTTTCAAAGTGCAACTATCCATTGACAATATAAATATATGTAAATAAGATACACACACATACTAACACATATGGTGATATATAGACAATCATCAAAAGTAAAATATGTGTTGAAACTGCAATAGGATGTCAATTTGTACATTTATGATCAGTTATGAAAAATTCATAAAAAAAGTATCATCTATTATGAAAATTGCAGTCATACTTACACATAATAAACTTTTACTTACCAAGAGAGAACTTAATTAACTTTTTTTTTATATTCCCCTCTTGTATTTTTTTGTGAAGGATAGATTATTTATTTTCTTTTTTTATAACCATTTGTGCCTCTTTCTTTTTATGCATGCAAAAAATTTTGTATTTGTATTTTTTTATTTAATGTTATTATTATCTTTCTAAGGAAATATGTACGAGCCAAAAACCTAGTATGATGACTTTTACGTTATAGTGAATTAGCCCTCTCCACTCACTATGATAGCTTCATACATTACAATAGGTAATCCTATCAAAACTAAGTATCTCTCTATAGTAATATTTTAAAATGAAAGACAGAGTTCAATCATAATTTAGTAGTCAAGGTTATTTCAAGTCCTACAATCTCACAATATCAATCATAAACTTTAAGCATGATATACTTACGTATCCAGTGAGTATGTGATTATGTTTATGTTGACATCGATTACTAGATATGGAAAATATGTAAATTCATAAGTCACAATATTCATTTGCATAAACATGGTCAATAAATATGAAGGTAGTAAGTAATATTTAAGTAAACGTTAAAGCAGTCTACTTTCCTCTTTTTTGTTTTTTTATTTATATTTTTTCTTGAAACTATAGAAACATCAATAAAATAAAAAACTAAATATACTCACATAGAGTTAATTAAGCACTCAAAAAAAATACATAGGTAAAAATTCAATATTTCATAACCTAATCTTTCTTGAGTTTTGGCTTCTCTATATCTTTGGGTTAGAAATCAAATGCTTTAGTTGTTATAGGCATTTACTTGGGCTTACCTTTAGATTTCACATTTAACCTAAATGAAGTAGGATGATGATAATTAGTCTTAGAATTAAAATTTTTGAAACTCACATGCCTCTTTACACTTACAACTTCATATTTTCTAATAGAGTTATTGGACATAGTATTCATAAAAGGATGATAATTGAAAGTTTATAAGATATGAACCTGATTAACTTAGAGGGGGATGAATAAGTTATTTTTTAATTTTTTTCAATTTATAACTTAATAACCTAAACAAAACGGCTAGGCATGAAATCACATGTAAGAATAAAGTTCAAAAATAAAATAATAACACACAAAATTTTAGGTGGAAATAACCTAGGCCACAACCATGACTTAAGAGGAAAACCATCGGTTCACCGGACCACCTAACTTTCCACTCTGAAAATCAAATATTTAAGTACAAACTCGGTCTTATGATACCCTCCCTAGGATACTGCTCTAATGTACTTTACTTATGAGCCCCTACTTTGTTTTCAAAGTTTCCAATATTAGCGCTAGCCATTTCCAGACCAACGTTCCAATAAGTTTCTCGCCAATCAGCACAAAAACACAAGTGTCCATGTGTGTTCTAGAACAAATTTAATAATGAATAATCCTAACTAGATGATTCAAAACATATGTCACTTAAATCAAATCAACTAGTAAATCCTATAACAAAAAGATCAAACACAAGTTCAATAAAAATAGCTTTTTTAAAGATTAATAATCAAATCAAATAACTATGATATGACAAAAATAATTATTTGATCTAATAATTTAAGAACAAAAATAAAGAAGAAGCCATAAGAACATATTATCAAAATTTCATAAAATAATTAGGCTTATTAATCAATTAAACACAACCACCAATATTTGATAAATTAACTAAATAAAGAAGCCTAAAGAATTATGATCTTATATTTGTAAAACAAGATAGAGAAATTAAGAAGATTAGAATAATGTTATTGTGTGGTTGATTGAAACAATGAGTTTTATTTATAGAAAAAATTAAAACCCTTAATCCTATGTAATTGATAAATATATTTTATATTACAAATAGGATTAGTAATACTCATTAATTAAGAAAACTCATATATGATCGATAAATATTTTTTCTATTTCAAATAGGATTAATAATTCTCACTAATTAAGAAGACTCTTATTTAAAGAAGAGTTCTTTTAAAATAGATTTTATGCTAAAGATTTAAACTATAATTTAGAGTATATCTTATCTAGTAGATTTTATGCTATCTTTTATGATAAGGATTTCAACTATAATTTAGAGTATATCTTATCTAATATCTTTTCAAATATCTTATTTTAGAGTATATCTTATCTAATATCTTTTAGCATATCTTATTTTATATTTTAGCACTAAAAATAATTCAAATTTATAAGCATGTGCTATTAAATGCGTAAATGTAATCCTATGTGTCGTACTTATCAAAGATATACCTGAAGTATAATTATCTAAAACTCAAGCATTTGTTTGGCTTTTCTTGATAACAGGCCTAAAAGTAAATTTATAGATAAATATTTTATTCACGAAAATAACCAACACTCATAGTCCTTACAATAATAATGAGTAATATAAATAGAAGCATGTAAGGAATTACTAAATTTACGAGGATTCATCAAAACCCTACATTTTGGTCTTATATGACATTTCCTACTACAATGATAATAGACAGACTCAAAGTTAATAGTTTTTTATTATAAGAACAACAATTCTTTGTGTATAATTAATTACATTAGGAGTAGAGTTAGAATCCATTACAAGTGTGATTTTTAATATTGGAGGTGAATGTGTAACTTATGAAGAAGAAAGGTTTGAGGGTTTTATAAATTTAGTTGTTTTTTGAAGATAATGTCATAGAATCCTTATCTACATAATCTATTCCTCTCTTATCTCTAAGAGGTTTTCCATAGTCAAGAACTTTATTTAGCCTTTCAGCTCAAATGGTCAATCTCTTCACAGCTTCCTTTGATTATCCAAGTTCTTGCACTGGTTTCTTATTTTCCAATTTAAGATTTGTAAGACTTAAATTCAAAACATTAGTACGTTTAGATAGCTCAATTTTTTATTTTTCTAAGATTAAGAAATTTATTTCATAGGATTTAAGTTTATCATTTAATTTGGTTACTTCTACTAGTAACCTATCTTTATACCTCTTATTACTAACTAAATTAAGAAGAAATTCATCAAGACTATTTGCATTAAGTTTATTTAGTAGAAATTTAGCATAACTTTTCTCATTATATGAATAAAGGTTAGACTTACTAGAGTGTCCATCAATCTTTATAGTAAATTCCAAAAATTAGTTCCACCATTTTTTGAATCATATGGGTTGTCGTTTTCACTTTCTCAATCACTAAGTGTAGTATAGAAAGCTCTTCGAGTTCTTTTCTTTTTATTAGCATACTCTACTACTAAAGTGACCAATCCTATTACATTCAAAATATTTAGGTTCATTGTGTTTAGATTTCTTATCATTTGAAATCATAGATTTGAATTTTGATCCATAATAAGGTGCAAGAAAAACAATATATCTAATGACTCACTCTCATACTAATTGAACTTTTTTTAGTTATGGATTTAATTAACTAGAGATGGGTGAATAGGTAATTAATAAATTATGTCAAATTAAAATTTTACAAAACGACCATACATGCAATTGCTTGTAAATAAAATGATGTGAAAAGATAAATTAACACGCAAGATTTTTAGGTGGAAACAGCTTAGGCCACAACAATGACCTAAGAGAAAAATCATTTGTCTACCGGACTACCTAACTATTTACTACAAGATTATGTTCTATTATAAGGCCAGGACTCAAACTACCTACTAAGGTAGTTCCCCCAAGTAACCTACTTACAAGCGTTCACTTTCTTTCATAGTCTCACCAAGCAAAGTGTTCGAATCCAAACTAACATTTAGATATACTCGAGTCACATAAGCAATCGAAACCGTTAAACTAACACCTGAAAAGTTAGTATAATAACACAAATATAAGGTATATCTTAGAGTGGATTAAACAATGAACAATTATAACTAGATAATTTAATAAATTATCAGTTAAAACAAAATCAACTAACAAACCCTAAAATAGAAGTTGAAGCACAAGTTCAACAAAAATAAATTATTTAACCATAAAGAAGTTATGTTTTTATGTGGAAAGACCCGTATCAAGAATTATGTTTTTATGTATGAAAAATTTCTCAATATCTTGTTCATTCTTAACAAAATATTTTCTTTGTGCAGTTGTAAAAAAATATGCTTTTATGGGGAGAGATACGATTTCACCAATAGAGTATTTATTCTATCTAATAATTCAATAACAAAATAAAGAAAAAAACTATATAAATATTTAATTAAAATATTATAAACTAATTTGGCTTATTAACTAATCAAATACAATTACTAATGTTTGATAAATTAATTAAATAAAGAAGTCTAAAGAAATATGAACTTATTTTTACAAAGTAATTTAAAAGAGAGCTTAAAATGAAAAAATTGAAGCTCTTATGATTGATTAAAATATGGAGTAGTAGGTTCTTTATATAGAAAATATTGAATCCCTAATGTTATGTTACGATCCAATTACAATTATGTCAATTAAATAATTTATAAAGTAATAAATGATATGAACAAAATGGTAATTTTAATGTTTGATTAGAGTAAAAAATTAGGTTAAAATTAACACCCTAGTCGCTCGATCGATCTAGGTTGAGCTCGATCGATAGAGCCAAAAAGGTTGATCGATCTAACTAATCTTCGATCGATCTAAGACATTAAAAAATAAATTTCAAGACAGGTAGATCGATCTACCTATTTCTTGATTGATCGATTGATCTAGTGCTCGATCGAACATTAAACATTGATCAATCTACCTCAGTTGAAATTAAATTAGTGACTTTTTAATCAAGGTAGATCCATTCTCAATTGATCTATTCATCTCGATTGATTTAGACATGTTTTTATTGATCGAGTAATCTATGTGTAAAATATTTCTAGTGTATAATATAAAATCTAACGTACATAAAAACAGAGATATATTTGAGATGTATTTGTTTGGAGCTCAATAGTTTCTTGAGTTTGAAAAACTCATCTAGAAACTAAATTATATTTAAATATTTTATTCACGAATATTGACAACACTCATAAAACTTACAATGATAAAATCAAATAGATAAAAGATACCATAAGTTTGTTATTTTGATAAAAATATATTTTAGTGTGTTAGGTATTTGTGGGATATTAAAAATTCGTTATATTTTTATAAAAAATATATTGAATTTCATTTGAAAGATTTAGACCAAATATTTGGAGATAAAATTGACATTTGAGAAATATTTATTTATTTTACTAAAAACAACAACAATAATTTTATAATTTTTTTAAAAAAATGAATAGTTATGGCTTTAAATAATAAGGAAATAAGAAATTAAATATAAATTAGAAAATAAATGTGTATTTGTGAATAAAATATAATTATTTTAAAAAATTATTCTTTACGAAAGGCTAACTAGTTGGGGTTGAACGACAAGAACAGTGGCTAGTGGGGAGTACTAAAGTGATGATCATCATGGTGTACGATGGAGCGTTGTGAATCTTCTAAACAATGGTGATGGTGGAAACGAAGTTTTACTTTGGTCTCTAAGTCAAGTAGGCGTATCAATGAAGTAAATTAACTAAAACATTATGTAGGGTTTTAACCGGCAACGAGATTCTAATGAAATCTACTTGTCGTCGATTGAAGAGGATGACCAACGAAGATGTTAAAATATGCCCGGTCAGATAGTGTCGTTGGGGTTGCCATTTTCTTGTTCTTTTTCTAAACTAGTTTTTAACCATGCATTTGCGTGTTTTAAATTTAATAGATTATTAAAGAATAATTGTTATTAATTGTTTTAAAATTTTATTTTTAAATGAGTTACGTTCAGTTAATTAATTAATTTTTATATGAGTTGAGTTAAAATAGTTTATTTAATTTTTTTATTAAATTTTTTAAAATTATTTTAAACATTTTGTTCATATTATTATTTTAATTTTTTAATTCTATAATTAAATTTTTAATTCAAAATATTTTTTTAAAAAAAATTATTTGATAATTAATTTATAATTTTAATTTTAAAAAATAAAATTTAAATATTAAATATTATTTGTTTGATAACTAATTCTTAATTTTTAAATTTTAATTTTTTTTACGATAACAAATATCATGATTTTTGAAGCTTAAAAGAAAGTGTCGAAAAAAGAAAGCAAAAGTGGAGTGAGAAGTTATCTCTAGAGTTAAAAGAGTTCCTCATCAAAGCTGTAGCACAATCAATACCATGTTATACCATGTCCATCTTTTGCATTCCAATAACACCAAAGAGCTTAATTGGTCCATTATTAGTGGTCTAAACAAAAAAAAAATGCTAAATTCATTGGCTCTCTTATGATAAATTATGTTAGTCTAAATCTATGTGTGGCCTCGGGTTTGGATATTTGGAGCATTTCAATCAAGCTATGTTGGTCGAGCAAGTATGGCAGTTAATGCAACATCCAACATCCATAGTTGCAAAGGTACTTAAGGCCTAGTTAGGTAAAACATATTACTTCTATAAAATTTATATATATCCTTAATATTTAATTGTGATTATAAATCTATAACTATGGTTATAATAACTATAATTGGTTATAAAAATTGAGGTTTAAGTAGAAAAAATTATAGATTCTTACATATGATCTCGATTAAAAACTAAGACCATAGACACATAATTTAATCATAAGATAGAAACCATAGAAATACTATTTGATAATGATATTATATAAAATTGATTCCATAGACATGTCATTTGGTCTCAATTTTTTATAAAATCGAAATCAAATGTATGATTTTAGTTAATTATAACAATAAAACTTCACTTATTTGTATTTCCTTACACAAAAGTTTTTATGATATTTTTCTCTTTCAATTTCAATATCATACTAAATTATATTATTTGAAATCTTATTTCAATAATTTTTTTAATTTATTTTCTTCCTTTTCAAAATTATAATACTTTTTTTAGTGTTGCACTTATTAGTTTTATTTACTTATCAATTTTAAATTATTGATCTAGATATATTTTTATTTTGAATACCTATATTATATCTTATATTTTAGATTTTAATATGTTTATTTTATCTTAAGATTTAATATTATAATTAATTAGTTAATTTAATAAGTTTATGTATAAATTCTTTATTATATTTTAATTTTTATTCACTTAAATAAGTTCTATAAAAATTTAAAATAAAATATTAACGTGAAAGTTTTAAATTTTATATTATTTATGACATAAAAAACAATTATTCTTCAACTCCTTAAATTTTTTATTTATTTATTCTTAAGCATTGTACTTGATTTACATTAAGGAAATATCTACATTTTTAATTTAAGATATTGAGGTGGTGTTTGGTTCACTAGAATAAAATAGATTTTGAATTGATTAATTTCAATTTTATGTTTAATTATGCGAAAAAGTGATAATAGAATGAAATTAGTTCGCAAAAGATGAGAATTCTTTCTCTCCCTCTTAAGAATCATTATTTCATTCAAATCATAACTTTTTTGTTTCAATTTTATTCCAACTCTAAATATAACCTTAAACCCTAAACCCCAAACCCTATATTTTAAATTTTAAATCCTATACCTTATACCATATACCCTAAATCCTATTTAGAAAAATAATAATTTTAACTTTAAATCTTAATCCACAAATATAACTCTAAATCCTATACCTTAAATCTTGAATCTTAAAACCTTAAATCCTAAATCTTATTTAGAAAAATAATAATTTTAACCCTAAATCTTAATCCACAAATATAACCCTAAACCATAAATATTATACCATATACCGTATACCCTAAACCCTAAGCCATATACTCTAAACCCTAAACCCTATACCCTATATCTTAAATCTCAAAACTCAAAACCCTAAACCTTAAATCTTATTTGAAAAAATAATAATTTTAACCCCAAAACATCAATCCTAAATCCTATACCCTTGGGAGGATAATAGTTGTTACAATGCTTGCTAACCATGTTAGCTAGAACATCGATGAGCCTCACCAACCACATTGATGAGCCCATGGCGAGAAAAACACGAAAAAAAAACAAATTACCCAATAGAACACAACAATAAATAAACGTCGAAGACAAACTATATGCAATCTCAAAAAGTGAATATGTGTACCAAAAAAACACAAAATTTATCCTAATTAAGTGATATTGAACCCCGAATAATTAACCTTACAAAAAATATACATAAATATTAAATAAAATACATGCACTATGCTTAACACCAAAACTTACAGGACATACACTTTAATTCTATGCAATTTAGATGTTTGATTCCTATAGTTCACAAATATTTTTTCTTCAAAATTTAAAGATATTTTTTTGAAATTAAACACTATTGAATCTAATAGGTGATATAGAGCGACTAACCTTACAAAGTACATACATAAATATAAAATAAAATATATATATAATGTTTTACACGGAAAAATACCAACACTAAAACGGCAAGAATTACACTTTAATTCTATGCAATTTAGATGTTTGATTCCCATAACTAATAAATCTTTTTTCTTTAAAATTTAATGATGCTTCTCTAGAATTAGAACTTACTGAATCAAATAGGATTTTTCATTCTGCCGGAAAATGCTCCCCTTTTGAATCTCGTAAAATTAAATTTGATATTACTATTGAGAAAGAAAATAATATGGATTTTTTTTCTCATAAGCAACCATATATACAAGTGAATTGGTATTTAGCTACACACAATTCTTTCATGGAACTTTTCCCGAAGTAGGTGAATTAGATCACTCTAACTCTAACTCTAACTCTCAATGGAAAATGCTTTTAGTCTCAATCGCAAATCAATATACCTTGAAGGATATAATTTCAATGTCATCAAAGCTGTGTTCGAAGATAATTAATTGTAACATCTCTTCGGAAGCTCAATAGTATATAGATATAGCTAAAAGTTTAGTTGTTAAATTTAGTATATTTCCTGCTAAATGACCTCTTAATAGTCGTGCTAAAAGTTTGTTCTCCACTTTGTCTATTAATATTTTATAATTAATGTGAGAATTATTTTAAATAATTTATTTTGTTAAAATATGTCACATGGATTCTATATAACAAATTTTATAAGAATAATGTGAGAATTAAAAAATATATATTAAAATGATCGAACGATAATTATATCACGTAATTTCTCTATCAAAAAAGGTATAGAAACTGATTTCTTTCCTAAAAAATTGTTGGTCCAACTAATGTGGGCCATCCACAAAGAAAAAAAAAAGGGAAGAAGAAAAGAAAGTCTATGGCGCCGAAAGAAAAGGAAGAAAAGAAGAAAGGAAGAAAAGAAGAAAAAAAGAAAAAAAAAAAAAAAGTCAAAAATCTCTCCGTGTAATCCGGAGAGAAGGATGAAGTTTTTGGCTATATAAAGCCTTAGCTTCAATCTCAAACAGATCAGAAGCGGAGAAATCAACAGAGAGAGAGAGTTTCTGAAAGATTTTTGAGAGAGAAAAATTAAGAGAGCCAATTTGTGAAGTTTTATCCACAAATTGAAGATACATATTTGTTGTATTTTTATGAGAGATCCACCTGAAGGTGAAGTGTGTAATCCCATCTTATTATAGTGGAAGTTTAAGTGGCCTACGGGTCCCGTGGTTGTTACTTTCATTTTGAAAGGTTTTTCCACGCTAAATTCTTGGTGTTATTTTTATTCTATTTTGATTTGGGAAATTATCCTGGGTGTGTGAAATTTATTTCTTTACAACCGGTACTATTTTTTCCCAACAAAGTGGTATCAGAGCCAAGTTATTTTAGTAAGAGATTATACACATATACAGTACTATTCATATATACTGTATTGTACTATTCACGGATACTATTCACGGATACTATTCACATAGTACTATTCGGAAGATACTATTCATTGATACTATTTGGAGGATACTATTCATTGTCAGAAAAGTATCAAGTTCGTAAAACCTGGTGATCGACGACTCAAATGGAGGAAAGCAGGTAATATGATAAAATTAACCACATTTAATTATGCAATTTGGAAGTCGAAGATGGAGGATCTTTTATACATTAAAGATCTATGGAAGCCAATTATAATGCCAAAGGAGAAAGAAGTAACCGATGGAGACATTGAACGGGCCGCTCGAACCGAAAGTGTCCGCTTTCAAATCGACAATGGATCGACAAAAGCATTTTTCAAAATTTTGCTAATGAACACGATGCTTACGTTCTTTGGCAAAAGTTGGAGAAAATGTACGCGAGGACAACCGCAGAATAAAGCAACTGATGCGACGATTAGTCAATTTGAAGTATAAAGACTAAGCAGATCGTAACATATGAGTGAGTTCCAAGGCATTGTAGATCAACTCAACTCTATGAAGATGACTGTAGATGACGAGCTACAAGCGTTGTTGATGTTGAGTTCTCTACCAAAAAGTTGGGATACTCTAGTTGTGTCAGTTAGCAACTCCTCCGACGGTAAGCTTACCGTGGATATGGTAAAAGACAGAATGTTAAACGAAGAGTCTCGACGAAAAGATGAAGGATATACTCCTGACACTGAAGCGTTTGTCATGCAGAAACAAGGCAAGCAAGAATGGCGGGGGAGAAGTAAAAGTAAAAATTCCCGTAACCAAAGTCAACAAAGAGGACGGCCAAAGTCTAGATCAAGGTATGACATGAAGTGTCATCATTGCGTAAGCCTGGACACTTCATTCGAGAATGTAGAAGGTTAAAGGCGGAACAATCCGTAAATCGTGAAGCGAAACCCGAACAAATGACACCACAATGCCATCCTTGAAGAAGTTGTCATCGTTCGAGATGCCTGATTATGTCAATCTTGCATGCCAAGACACTACTTGGTAGTTGACTCAGCGCTTCCTATCATGTCACCTCACGACGGAATTCTTCTCAACCTACACTCAAGGTGATCTTGGACGTGTGAGGATGGGAAATGATGATGCATCAAAAATTGTTGGTATTGGCAATATTTATCTAGAGACTAATCTTGGATGCAGATTACTTCTGAAAGATGTGAGGCATGTTCCTGATATCCGCCTCAATTTGATCTCTACTGGTATACTTGATGATGATGGATACAATAATTATTTTGGTGAAGGAAAGTGGAAGCTCACCAAAGGTAATCTGATAATAGCTAAAGGCAAGAAAGATACATCACTCTACATCACAGAAGCCAGACTGTGTAGAGGAGAAGTAAATGCCACAAGGAAAGAAGTTCCTACCGAGCTATGGCATAAGCGACTCGGCCACATGAGTGAAAAAGGTCTCAGAATTCTTTCTAAAAATGAGGTCTTGCCAGGAATGAAAGGTACACCCTTGCAAACTTGTGTTGACTGTATTATGGGAAAACAACATAGAGTTGCATTTCGTAGTCTCGCACCATCTAGAAAGGAAAATATTCTAGATTTAATACACACAGATGTTTGTACAATGAGTTGTAAGTCATTAGGAGGTGCTCACTATTTTGTGACCTTTATTGATGACCATTCAAGAAAAGTATGGACTTTTGCTTTGAAAACTAAAGATCAAGTGCATGAAGTTTTCAAGCAGTTCCATGTAAAAGTGGAGAGAGAACCTGACAGACGTCTGAAGTGTGTACGTGCAGATAATGGTGGTGAGTATCGTGGACCATTCGAAGAGTACTGCAGAAGTTTTGGCATCAGGCTGGAAAAATCAGTACCAAAGACACCTCAACACAACGGTGTCGCAGAGAGAATGAACAGAACCATCTGTGAAAGAGTCAGATGAATGCTTCTCAAATGCAAACCGCCAAACACCTTTTGGGGGGAGGCAATGCGGACAGCAGTCGATTTAATCAACCTTTCTCCATCAGTTCCACTGAACTACGACGTACCGGAAAGAGTTTGGACGGGGAGAGACGTTTCTTACAAACACTTGAAAGTATTCGGCTGTAGAGCATTTGCTCACATCCCAAGAGATGAGCGGTCCAAGTTGGATGGAAAAGCGAAACAATGTATCTTTATGGGATATGCCCATGAAGAATTTGGCTACAGACTTTGGGATCCTATTAACAAAAGGATTGTCAGAAGTAGAGACGTGGTATTTCTTGAAGACCAAACAATCGAGGACTTTGAGAAATCCGAGAAACCACAGTCAGATGAAATTCCAGTTAATCTGGACCCAGTTTCTCCACCAATAAATCCTAATGACGGGGGAGGCACACCGCGATGATATCAATCCACTACCGCGCTCGTAACCGTAACAAGTCTCCGAACAAGTCCAACAGGAGATCTACCCGAGTACGACAACCTAGTCGTATATATTCTCCTAACGAGTATGTGATGCTGGGGAGAACCAGAGACTTATGACGAAGCTATCACCGATCAACATAAGAAGGCTTAAAGCCATGCAGGAAGAAATGAAATCTCTGCATGAGAACCACACATTTGACCTGATGAAACTACCACAGGGAAGAAAAGCTCTCAAGAACAAGTGGGTGTACAGAATTAAAAGTGAAGAAGGCAGCTTGCAACCACGCTATAAAGCAAGATTGGTTGTGAAAGGATTCGAGCAGAAGAAAGGCATTGACTTCGATGAAATATTCTCACCAGTGGTTAAAATGTCTTCAATCCGAGTTGTTCTTGGTTTGTGACTAGTCTTAATCTGGAAGTTGAACAACTTGATGTAAAGACTGCATTCTTACATGGTGATCTTGATGAAGAAATCTATATGGAGCAGCCCGAAGGTTTCCAAGTCAAAAGCAAAGAAACGTTGGTATGTAGACTAAAGAAAAGCTTGTATGGTCTGAAGCAAGCACCAAGGCAGTGGTACAAAAAGTTCGACTCATTCATGGAGAAAAATGAATACAACAGAACGACGGCTGATCACTGCGTCTTCATCAAGAAATTCTCTGATGGTGATTTTATTATTCTTTTGCTTTATGTTGATGATATGTTAATTGTGGGTCAAAATATTGACAAGATTAACAAGTTAAAGAAGAAGTTGAGCAATTCCTTTGCAATGAAGGACTTAGGACACATAGCTGCATTCTTGGCATGGCGATTATCCGCAATAGGCAAAAGCAAAAGATATGGCTTTCCCAAACGGTATGTTGAAAAAGTTCTTGAAAGATTCAACATGAAGCAAAGCTAAACACATTAGTTGTCCACTTGCAAGACATTTCAAACTTAATGTGAGTCAATGTCCCTCAAGTGAGGAGGATAAATTAGAGATGAGCAAGGTGACTTATGCATCGGTAGTTGGTAGTCTAATGTACGCTATGGTATGTACTAGACCAGGATATTGCACATCTTTGTTGGCGTTGTGAGCCGATTCCTATCAAATCCTGGAAAGGAACATTGGGCGGTATCAAATGGATACTCGGGTATCTCGGAGGAACCTCGTCATTGTTTATGCTTTGGTAATAATAAACCCGTATTAGAAGGATATCTGATTCGGATATGGTGGCGACGTAGATACGAGGAAATCTATATCCCGGGTACCTAATAACATTTGGAGGGAGCTGTTTCATGGCAATCACGATTACAAAAGTGTATTGCTTTAAGTACCACAGAAGCAGAGTACATTGCAATCACTGAAGGTTGTAAGGAGATCCTGTGGATGAAAAAGTTCCTACAAGAATTGCATCATAACCAAGAAAATTATGTTCTTTATTGCGACAGTCAGAGTGCAATTCATCTTAGCAAGAACCCAACCTTCCACTCAAGGTCCAAACACATCGACGTAAGGTATCATTGGATTCGTGATGTGTTGGAACATAAACTACTGAAAGTTGAAAAGGTTCATACCAATGATAACGGGGCAGATATGATGACAAAGACCGTGACTAGAGAAAAACTTGTTATCTGTAGAAAGATTGCAGGTATGGAAGAGCCATGTCCCACATAAGGTGGAGGGGGAGATTGTTTGGTCCAACTAATGTGGGCCATCCACAAAGAAAAAAAAAGGGAAGAAGAAAAGAAAGTCTATGGCGCCGAAAGAAAAGGAAGAAAAGAAGAAAGGAAGAAAAGAAGAAAAGAAGAAAAAAAAAAAAAAGTCAAAAATCTCTCCGTGTAATCCGGAGAGAAGGATGAAGTTTTTGGCTATATAAAGCCTTAGCTTCAATCTCAAACAGATCAGAAGCGGAGAAATCAACAGAGAGAGAGAGAGTTTCTGAAAGATTTTTGAGAGAGAAAAATTAAGAGAGCCAATTTGTGAAGTTTTATCCACAAATTGAAGATACATATTTGTTGTATTTTTATGAGAGATCCACCTGAAGGTGAAGTGTGTAATCCCATCTTATTATAGTGGAAGTTTAAGTGGCCTACGGGTCCCGTGGTTGTTACTTTCATTTTGAAAGGTTTTTCCACGCTAAATTCTTGGTGTTATTTTTATTCTATTTTGATTTGGGAAATTATCCTGGGTGTGTGAAATTTATTTCTTTACAACCGGTACTATTTTTTCCCAACAAAAATTAACATTTCATCAAATGAAATTAGTTTGACAATTATAAACATAAAAAAATGATCAAGTCTAGAATTTTGATGGTGACCAATTATTTGATACCAAAATTAGTAACAAGTTTGGCTATTACTAACTCTAATAAACTCTTTGGAGGATGTATTATTTTGAAAAATATAATTAGATATAAAAATGATGATATTGATAAACATGATAGAAATATTGATTTTTTTTTCTTAAATTATTCACAATATTTTCTTAGAAGTTGATACGGTTAAAAAATATAATTAAAAATAATTATCAATATTTTAATATTAATATTAAACATAAAAGGACTAATACAATAACATGAATATGTAAGAGATATCAGTAAAAGGTAAAAAAGGATGAAGTGTCATACAAGATGAGGAATCATATGAATACACAAAGATAGGCTAAAAGACGAATGGAATGGGGTTATATGGAGGATGATATTAGTAAAAGCTAAAACTAGAGACTTTCAGGTGTTACTCGTCTGCAGTGCATATCTATCAGTGTCTCCACTTTTCTGTTAATAACGTATGGCTTTAGTTCCTATACACTGCACGTCTAAAAAGTGAGATTTCACTTATTCTCTGTTTGGCTTTCGTAAAATCCACGCCAAATTTTACCCTTTTTACTCCGAAAGAGAATTAAATCTCTACGCACCACACGGTATCAGTCTATCAGAGATTCCTTTCCAACTTTAGAAACTTGTTTAACTCATCCGCTCTTTCCCAGAACAAACGCTGTTCTTACCTTACAAATAATAATTTCTTGAAGTTATAAAAATATCTAAAATATTTAATTAATTATAATTATATTTATAATATTATATATAAATCATAAAAATATATTAAATTAATAATAATGATTTAATTTTTTTAATATAATTATATTAAATATATTTTTTTAGACACAATTAGAATAACTTAATTTGCCGAGGATAAAAACTATATATATATATATTAAACCAATCAGAATCTTTTTATATCCATTATTTTTTGAAATAATATAAAAATAAAAATTTTAAAATTAATTAATTATAAAAATAATATATATTATGATTAATTCATATATTTTTTATTAAAACTTCAAAATATTATTTTATCTTAAATAATGTTTAATTAAATATGTTCGATATTATTGAGATATTATTTTTATTGTTATAAATTTTAGAGATGTAATTTTTATAATTATCTTCGTAAAATTAAACATATTTTTATCGTTTAACGTAATATTGTAGACATAATTATAATTATTTAAATATTTTAGATATTTTTATAACTAATTTTATATAATTAAATTTAAATAATTTAAATAAATATCGACATATCATAATGTATTTTAATAAATATTATAAATGAAGATTAATTTTTAAAATAAAAAAATATTTAATTATAATTACAAAAATTAATTTTTCTTAAAAGAATCAAAATCATTTTATCAAATTATCTGTAAACCATATTTAAATACGTGCTCCAACGGTTATATAAATTAATAAAATGCTAATTTTTATTCTTCAACCGTTAATTTTGACCATTTATTAGCTTATTATCATTACGTCGGATATTATATTACAGTTTGTTCTTTTGAAATACAAAGAGAATAAGTTGCAAGAACGGACGAAAAACTCTTTTCATCATTATGTTGAATGAAAATTGGGAAACTCTATATATACCTACCATATCCTATTTAAAATAAATTAGATATTTTATTAATTATTAGAAGTGTTAGAAAATCAATATAATTAAAATTAGATATTAATTTTGTAACTTAATTTTGAGTATGATACACCTTTTTGTTATTAGATTGATACTCAAATATAGAATTTAAGTAAATCAAAAATTGATTTTCAAAAATCATCAAACATTATTACAAAACATATATATAGTCTCAACTATTTAGTCTCAGTTTTTAAAAAATTGAGACCATAGATATACCATATAGTCTTAATTATTTAAAAATCGAGGTTATAGACATATCATATGATCTCGATTATTTAAAAATGGATGTCATAGATATATCTTATTAATTTTTTCTATTTTATACTAAAAAACAAATTTTTTATCAATTTTTTCTTTTTTCCCTCTTTTTTTTCTCTTTTTCCTTCTTTTTTTCTTTCCCTTTTTTCCTTTCTCTTATCTTTTATTTTCTATCCCAACCAGAACCTCTCTCACGTTGTGTTTCCTTGGCCCTCAACCCTCCAACAGCCTCATCCCTGGCCTCCATTTCCCTCATCTCCTTTAGCAAACGCGAGGGCAAGCACGAAAAAATTAGGGTTTGGTGAGCTCAACAAATTTAGTGTTTGGCGAGTGTAAGAAGAACAATATAGATATGAGAGAGCAAGAGAAGGCGCGTTGTAATTTGTAAAAATCTCAAAGTATGGGTGAAGAAAGATATGAATGGAATGGTGGCGAAATCGGATTCCACACCTACTTCTCAATGGCCATAGGAAATGCCTCTGTTCCTGGTATGAAAATGACCAAGTGGTTTGATACCAATTAGTAAGTATGTTTAACACCAATCAATTACTTTTATTTACGTGAGTGTTTGTTTATGAATTTTAATTTTCGTGAAAGTTCTTTCATATTCAAGATGCTTTTAGTTTTTATTCAGGTTTATCGTACTCCTTATTTATTCGATTAATTATTACAATAACATTCCAATTACTTGAGATCAAAGAAACCTTAATAATGATATTGGTTTCATAAATTGAAGTTTGGTACTATGTGGAATCTGGATTTCTCTTCCAAATTTGATTTGAAATGCTACATAAAAGCTTTAAACCAACTAAATGGTAAATTCTACATTTTATTCTTTCTTTGTATTCAATAATTTTGGTTTTTTTTTAAATTATAGAGTTCAAAATTCTTTATGTTTCATAACTTTTTAAGGTATTCTTCAAGATATTCAATCTGAACATTGAGTAAGATTTCGTGTGTTGATTATGATTTAAAATTTGTTTTATCCTTCCACTTAATTTGATGGTGTTTTTTTTTTGTTTCTTTATTGATAAGATATATGATTGTGAAGAATGTGTTGATTGTAAATAAAAAAAAAAGAAATCTTTGTTCAAAATCTACCCTTCAATGTCTCTCCTTGGATGCCTAGATATGAATCCAATAGATTCATAGACCATAATAGGCCAAATTCTTAAAGACAAATAAGTAAAATGGATCTTCACTTGATCAAAGTGTATTCTAGAAGGCTGAAGATAACAAACTAGGTGATAATGTATCTGAGAGTGGAGAGGTGACCCTTAGCTTACTCCCAACTCAGCCATGAAAATACTTTCATAGAACACTCGAGGCATTGTTGAAAAAAAAACCACAGATAAATGATACAAATTAATGAGAAAAATTCTAATTGTGTGTGAATCGTGGAACCCAAAGCCTTCAGTGAGTTTCTTGACCATCTTGCGTTTGGTTTTCCTTTCAGATTTTCAATTTCTAGCTTTGTTTTTAATTTAGTTGGTGATTTTGTCCTTTTTATATCAAACATGGCTTTGCTTTTGAAATTTTTGAGTAGTCAAAAAGACTACATTTTTTTATAAAATAATATTTGATCTCGACTCTCATCTCGTCATTCATTGATATTATCAATTATGGGTAAAATAATTATAAAAAATAAAAAATAAAACTCTCCTCGTGCACACCACTTGAATAAGATTCTTTCTTATCTACATACCAAGAACCTCACTTAAAATGGAAACTACCTTCCTTCGTATGATTAGAGACTAAAGAGTTGATCAGCCACTACCAAGTCACATGCTAATTCGCATGTTATTAATATGTTTAGATAAAGTATATTAATTTTTATAATTACAAATGTTATTTTAATTAGATAAATGCTCTCTAATATTGAAAATTAATATTGGCCAGTTAAATCCTGGTGGTGATGCATCTAATTAATGTTGGATCCCAAGTCCAAGTTGGTTGACCTGTATTACCTCGTGCTGACGTAGATATGCTATTTAAGTTACTTATTAATTTCCTTTATTCCGATCCAACTTATTAATTTAATAGTATGATCTTTTTAGTGGGAATTAATATTATTGATAATGAATATACATTAGTTTTTATATGATGGTAGATTATTCAGAATAGTTGACCAAGATTCAGATGGGAACTTATCAATAACAATCGAAGAAGTACACTTATAAATGATTGTAATAATAAAAAGTTATTTTGTAATAATAAGGCTATTATTCATACTCATTGTAAATATTAGAATTAGCTAATTAGTTAGGTTTTATTATGTTTTAGTATATAAACTGTTAAATGTAATTACACTTTTAAGTTTAATATAATATGATTTTTAATATTGTAATTTATATTAATTTTTAATATTGAAGAAAATATTGAGAGATGGTGGAGAGAAACTGAATTCTTGTTTTATTTTTTCTCTGATTAATTCAAATGTATATACACCACTATAAATAGGACTAAAAGGTAGACAAATTCCCCCTCAAGTTGGGTAATAGATATTAATCATTCCCAACTTGCAACTCAGCTCTTCCAAATTTGTTCGAGGTAATGCTTTGGTAAGGATATCTACAATTTGATGATGAGTAGATGTATATAGTAGGTCCACAATTTTTCCATCTAACTTTTCTTTAATGAAATGACGATCAATTTCTACATGTTTGGTTCGATCATGATGAATTGGGTTTTTTGCAATTCTTATTGCAGCTTGATTATCACAATGCATGCTGATAGGTTCAGGAGTTGTGAAGTCTAGTTCATTGAGTAATCTTCTTAACCACATTCCTTCACAAATCCCATGGCTCATAGCTCTAAATTCAGCTTCTGCACTGCTTCGAGCGACTACTGACTATTTCTTACTTCGCCAAGTTACAAGATTTCCCCATACGAATGTACAATACCCAGTGGTAGATCTGCGATCCATTAAAGAGCCTGCCCAATCAGCATCTATAAAGACTTCAATTTTTCTGGTAGGATTCTTACTGAAGTATAATCTTTTCCTGGTGTTATCTTGAGATACCTGAGTATACGATAGACCGCCTCCATGTGTTCTTCAGTAGGACTATTCATAAATTGACTTACAACACTTACTGAAAAACCAATATCTAGTCTAGTGTGGGATAGGTAAATGAGTTTTCCCACTAATCTTTGGTAACGGCATTTGTCCACAGGTGTACTATTTTCTTTGATTCTGAGTTTTACTGTAGAGTCTATCGGAGTTTTTGTCGGTTTACACCCGATCATTCCAGTTTCCTTGAGAAGATCAAGTACACATTTTCTTTGAGATATAGATATGCCCTTTTTTGTTCGTGCTACTTCCATTCCTAGGAAATATTTGAGATTGCCCAAGTCTTTGATCTCAAATTCCTTGGCAAGGAATTCCTTGAGTTTATTCATCTCAATTGTAGAATTACCTGTTAGAACAATATCATCTATGTACACAATTAGGATAACTATTTTGTCATTGGAGAAGTGTTTGACGAATAGTGTGTGATCTGATTGGCATTGATTGTACCCATATCTCTTCAGAACTTTAGAGAACCTATCGAACCAGGCACGTGGAGACTGTTTCAATCCATATAAGGATTTCTTAAGTTTGCAAACTCTATTGGTTGGAACAGGAGATTTAATTCCAGTAGGAATGTCCATGTAGACTTCTTCTTCGAGATCACTATTGAGGAATGCATTCTTGATATCTAATTGGTAGAGAGGCCAATCCAAGTTAGATGCTAGGGAGAGAAGAACACGAATAGTTTTGAGCTTTGCTACAGGTGCGAAAGTCTTCTGATAGTCAATCCCATATGTCTGAGTGAATCCCTTAGCCACAAGGTGAGCTTTGAATCTTTCTACATTGCCGTCTGCTTTGTGTTTGATTGTAAAGATCCATTTACACCCAACAACTTGTTTTCCTGGTGGTAGTTCTGTGATCTCCTAAGTCTTGTTTTTCTCTAAGGCACTGAGTTCTTTAAGAATAGCTGTCTTCCATTCAGGTACCTGAAAGGCTTCATGAACGGAATTTGGAACCTGTATCTGATCAAGGTTGTTGATAAATGCTTTATAACCTGGTGAGAGATTTTTATAGGAAACAAAGTTGTAGATGGGGTGGTTTGTGCAAGATCTTACACCTTTCCTTATAGCAATTGGAAAATTCAAATCATTATGAGGTAACTCAATAATAGGAGATTCAATGATGTTACCTTGTGAATTGTCAAAGTGTTCTATACTCGGGTTGGACTCTTAGATTGGCTCAAGATATGCTTGGTTCTCCGTTCCCTCTTGAGTTCTTCTCCTCCTAGAGTAGACAAAAAGATCATTGTTTGGGACATGAAAGTTTGGATCTGTTGGTAGAGGAGTTGAGGGTTCATTGAGATTATTAGGAGTATTTGTTTGAGATACTGATTCACTTTCTAGAATTTGCGGGATACGATTTGAGACAGAATTTATGGGAGGCTGAGTGGTAATGCTATTCCAAAGCTGGTATTCATTGCCTATGTTCTCCCCCTGAATAATAGGTTTGGAATAGTATGGATTTTGTTCAAAGAATGTGACATCCATTGTATTATAAAATCACCTTGTGATAGGAGAGAAGCATTTCTAACCTTTTTGGTTTGATGAATACCCTAAGAATATGCATTTGATAGCTCTGGGATCAAGTTTATCTCTATGATGTACATGGACATAAGCAGAACATCCAAATATTTTAAAAGGAATGTTGGACACGATTCTCGTGTGTGGGTATGACTCAAGAAGAGTACTGATAGGTGTTTTGAAAGTTAGGACACGGGAGGGCATCCTATTGATAAGATAGGTAGCCGTAAGGACAGCTTCCCCCCAAAAATGTTTAGGGACATGAGTTATGAACATGAGAGATCTAGCTACCTCGAGAAGATGCCTATTTTTCCTTTCAGCCACCCCATTTTGTTGAGGTGTATCAACACAGGAGCTTAGATGGACAATCCCATGACTTGACAGATAATCACTGAGAATTGATGCAAAGTATTCTCTAGCATTGTCAGTTTTCAATACTTGGATCTTTGTTTGAAATTGAGTTTGAATCATGGTATTAAAATTTTTAAATATCTGACATGCTTCAGATTTTTCTTTCATAAGAAATAACCAAGTGGTTCGAGTATGATCATCTACAAATGAAATAAACCATCGTGTCCCTGTTATGTTTTTGATTTGAGAAGGTCCCCAAATATCAGAGTGAATTAGAGAGAAATGATGTGATTTTTTATGTGGAAGAGTAGGATATGAATTTCTAACATGTTTTTAAAATTCATATACTTCACATTTAAGATCCTTTGAATTTTTATTTTTGAATAATGAAGGGAAAAGTTTTTCCAAATATAGGAAATTAGGATGACTAAGACGATAGTGTTTCAACATGATTTCACCATTGTTATTGGAATTAAAATTTAATAAAGCTTTATTTTGATACTAAACCTCAAATACAGCTTGAAGGACTTGTTTTTCTGGAAGGTCTTCACTATTGAGAAGATAGAGTCCCAAGCATTCTTTAGCACTGCCAATCGTTTTCCCCGAATCCAAGTCCTGAAATTCACATAAATTATGAACAAATTTTACCACACAATTTTTATCACGTGTGAGTTTAGTAATTGATAAGAGATTACAATCAAGGGTTGGAACAAGAAGGACAGAATCAAGAATAAAAGAATTTGAAATTTTTGCCAAACCAATCCCTATTACTTTGGATATTGATCCATCAGCAATTCTGACAGTGTATCCATCTTGGAAAGTTTTAAGATTTATAAGAAGAGACGCATCACCCGTCATGTGATCTAAAGCACCTGAATCTATAATCCATTGTCTCTTAACCTGTTTCATACTAAAAGCGTTGGTGATGTTACCTGATTGAGCGACAGTGACAGATTGGGACCATTGAAGATAATTATGCCCATTTAATTTGTGATTGGTGATGGGCATAAGACTGTTTTCCATGAAACCAGTAATTATAGGTTTTCTCGTGGCCATTTATTTCAATTGTAGATTATACATGGACTGAAATTTGTGGGCTATTTTTGTTTTGTTTTGCTGAACCGGGTCGATTCGAGTATGTTGGACCGGGTTGGTTCGGGTGTGTTGGATCGGGTTGGTTCGAGTGTGTTGGATCGGGTCGGTTCGGGTGTGTTGGATCGGGTCGGTTCAGTGTGTTGGCTCGGATCGAACGGGTAGGGTTTTGTTGGGCCGGGTAGGTAGGGTTTTGTCGGGTCGGGTCAAGATATATTACAAAAGGCAGCTTATGGGTATTGAAAAAAAAAACAGAATACAACTGTGGGACTTACTGACTTGCGGGACTGAAGTAGATGACGATGATGATCGGCGACGACGATGTAGAGATGGTCGGCGACGACGATGTAGAGATGGTCGGCGACGATGATGATTGGTCTGAGATGATGAATGATCTGAGATGGCTACTAGCGATGATGGCGAAACTGGGCAGATTGGGCTGATTTGGTTACAAAATCTCAATGCTGAAATAGAATGCAGAGATGAACCAGATGGCAACGACGATGAACAGAGATGAACGACGATGCACAGCTGAAACAGAGAACTAGCAGGATTGATGCCGGAGAACAGTGACTAAGCAATTGGATTTCAAAAAATCTTCCTTGGACAGAATTGGTGAGAAAAAAAATGGATTTCAAAAATGCTCTGATACCATGAAGAAAATATTGAGAGATGGTGGAGAGAAACTGAATTCTTGTTTTATTTTTTCTTTGATTAATTCAAATGTATATATAGCACTATAAATAGGACTAAAAGGTAGACAAATTTCTACTAATTTAGGAATAATACAGCTGGTATCAACAACTAAATTCCAACTTGTTCTACATTAATTCACAGTCTGTACAACACTATTACAACCTAATATTCTTAGAAAATCTACAATAATTAATAATTGTATTTTTATTTAAATTTATGGTCATAAGGTATATCTATAACATCAGTTAATAATCTATAATCTCTCTCATTTAGGTCTTGGTTCTTATAACCATAGTTATAGACTTACGATCATGATTAAAAAACGAGACCATGTATCTTTTTGTAACAGTAAAATGAGATAGAAAACTAAATAAAACTAATGAATGAGAGTCCGCTATGTATGCATATAGAGATATGATGATGATGATGCGTTGCTAATTCCTATTTGATAGAAATATCATCTATTTTAGTTTTAGTTTCATTATTTATACGATGAGTATCAAAAGATTTATAATTTAATTAAAAAAGAATTTTGATAAGAAGATAATTATTTTGGAATTTGGTTATTGTTTTTATTTTCTATACTAGTGGCTATAGGTTGACTCAACAATCTTTTCAATTTAATACAGAAACCAAATTTATAAAAAATGGTAGGAGACAGTTTTATATGTGTTTTAACAACCAATCAACATCTCCCAAAATTTCGTATTCTCTGTTTTTTTTTTTTTTGAAAAATTTTCATAGTCTTAGATTTCAGTGTGATATAGGATTGGACAATTTCACTTAGTCATAATCATCTTGCGTTTGTTCTGATTGTGAAATGTTAAAAAACATATATTCATAAATTTTTAAGCACTTACATGAGAGAGTAAATTTATATAAGGGATAATTTACACGGTTCTCAATTATCTCTAAACTTTATGTTTATGATATTGAATTATTTGGATATGTTTAATTATTTTTAATTTTCAAGTATTTGTACGTTCAATCTTAGACATCTAACAATCTTATAACATATATTCATGAATTTTGAAGATAAACAGGTATCTAGCTATATCCAGACCAAAAAGATTCATTCTTTTTTCAGATTGAAGATCATATATGCTAGTTTTATTTAACTTTGACTTTTCATTAAAACCAAATCATAGGATCGATTATTATGATATCAATTGCGTGGTGCTATCATAGTTACAGTAAAAAGCTAATTTACTACAATTATTTAGTTACTTTTTTTTTCTAGTATTATGATTAGTACGTATACTTGAGAAATTTGCTTTAAGAGGAATTATCTAATTGCTTCTAACTTCAAAAAGTACATTCAGTAATTAACATAAATCTATTAATATTGCTAATTTATTCGAAAATTTACCAACAAAAATTGAAAATTTTGCTGTAGCTTATTGGCGTTGTCTTTTGTTATGAAAGAACTTGCTGTATTTTTGTAACTGCTTTCGAGCTAAACTGCTCGATTGCTATACTATTACACTATTAATGTTGATCATTGTTTCAAGTTTGGAAGCATGAAAAGTTAACTTTATTTTCAGTTAAATTTGTTAAAATCAATCAACAAGATTGTGACTTAAGGACATATAACTTATTTGAATATGTTCAAAGTTTGAGTCTTAATTATGGTGTATAACCCTTTTATTTTTGACTAAATTTGTTCACTATTGTTAATTTTTTTTGGGTCTGAAACAATGATCATTTCCATGAATTAATTAATTATGATTGCCTTGTTTAACAACATCAGTGATTGATGGGAGTTAATTATTTGTAGACTGCTTCTCTAATTAATCGTTGGAATTTTAGCATGGTCATGCTTCTTGGAAGAGCAAATGATTACTGATCTTGGTGTCATTACTCGTCTTGTGTGCCAACTTATAGATGGACACGAGTTGCAATACAGGAGTCGCGTACTGCACAAACAATCAATTTCCTTCTAACTACTATGGACTTTTCCTCCTGGAAATTCAGTTCATTAATATTTCGTCTTGCTAACTTTTTGATAACTAATAAGTTCTGATTTCAAGAACTAAAATCTAGGAAATCATTATAATTGAAAAACTGACATTCTAAGTGAAGAGAAAGAAATGACAGCCAAGAGAAAGCACAATTATTTCATTGATATTGTGAGTATATATACAAGCTCATATACGGTAAAATTTCTAAAAGACAAAGGCGAATATTGCTAATGTAGTAACTAAGCATTTGGTTGTAATAAAATTATGGTTCAAGAAGTCTAGGCTAACATAGTATCACGACCTTAAATTTTAAATAGTGATCGTATGGTACTTAATACGGTCTGTTACACTAAGTTTGTCTTTCAATCCGAATGAAATTCTTTAAAGAAACTAAAAAGAGACTTAGAGATTTAAAGGATTCAAGAACAAAACAAGAACTAGAGATAGAGTTTGTAAAGAATGTCTTGTATTGCTCTTTAGAGAGATTATCTTACAATTTCCCAAGGATTTCCCAAGATGATTACAAATGAAGACCAATAGATCTATTTATAGTGTGGCAACAAACTTAAGACTATGCTACATTTTTTTAAATTCTTTTATGTCTAGAATATACAAGATTGTTCTAGTTTTATCTACAACATATCACAAGGTTCTAGGACCTTTTAGCAAACTCTAGAGTCTTCTAGGATTGTCTAGTTCATTCATACAAGTTCTAGGATGTTCTATAAGCTTCTAGAGACTTCTACATCCTTCATAAACCATCCAGCATATTCTAGAATATTCTAGCACCTTCCATCACCTTCCAGCGTACTCTGAAACATTCTAGAGTCTTCAAGGCTTGAGTTGAGTCCATCCAACTCTAACTTCTTCTAGACATCTCTAGGCCACTCTAGAACTTTCTCATGTAGAAAAGTCTAGATCCTTTAGCCAAACACTATTTCTTTGGATTTTAAGGGACATTTTGAAGGAGACATAACAATAGGATAACCACTAACACATTGTGCACATCCTTCCTTTCACATGGTTCTAACATGTCACCTTAAGCTCATGCTCTATTAAGAACTATGAGCTTAAACATTAGTTCTTGAAAATGGTTAGCACCCAAAGCCATAGTTAAAATATGTGTTATTTGTGTTTTGTGAATGTGTATATTCTACTTCTACTTCACCAATCATTACCTTTTCTCGAATAAAATGGAAATCAATTTCAACTATGTATCCACATGATCTCATTTTTAGTAGATACCCAGACACGATATTCTACTTCTATAGATGACCTTGGCACCACTTGTTGCTTCCTTGATATCCATGATTTTAGAGAATGTCTAAGAAAAATGCAAAAGCCACTTATGATGTGCCTATCATCTAGATTTGTTGCCCAACATTAGTGAATGCTTCAATTTTAAGTTGCTGTGACTTGTGTAAAACTAAATCAAGGTTATGAGTTCCATGTAAATACCTTAACAATCTCTTAGCTGCACACCACTTAGAAGTTGTAGGTTGTTGTAAGAACTACCTAGCTTGTTCACATTATAGGCTATATCAGGCCTTGTCAAGGTGCAATATTACAAGGCTCTAATAATTTTTCAATAAAGAGTGGCATTTTCTAGCAATTTTTCATCATATTTTGACAAGGTTTTTCTTTGATGCATAGGTGTTCCATAAGGCATTGTTTCATTGAGTTGCATTTTTCTAGTAAATCATACTTGGCTTGATTGAGATGAAAGGCATCCAAGGTTCTTGTGACCTCAATCTCAACCTCTTATTCACTTAGTAGTCCAAGGCTCCATATAGGAATGAGATCTGACAAAATCATTTAAAGAAGATACTAGATTTGGGAAATTAAATTCGTAACTCGCGTTTGACCTTTTCTTCTAAATTTTGATCGATCATAACTTCCTAATCGAGATTTCATTTGAGGTAGAGAATACTTATTAGGAAGTTTATAACCCCAATATCAACATAGTATAAAGAAAATTAGGATTCTAGTTGCACAGTATAGTTAAGATATCTCATAAGACTATATAGCATTATGTTGTCATATCCAAATGATTAAGTAGACCATTTATCCTGCCAAAGACGGCCAGAAGGTCTAGGGGCTTATGTTGGATGAAAAAATTATCTGTTACATATGAACCTATTTGATTGGTCTACGTCACCATTGAAAAAATCAAATAGATACAATCAATGTACAATCAACTCAGATTTAATTCAAAACAAGTCTTTTATATTAAACTTCTTATATTTATTTTAAAATATATATTAATAATTCAAATTTATATTTATAAAAATTCATTAATATATTAAATAATTTATATTAATTATTTAATATTAAATTATTATATTGATTTAAGTAAATTAATAAATATAAGTTATTTTCAAAATTAACAACCGTTAAAGTCTATAAACAAGTCATTTTTACCTCAAAAATTTATGTATAATCAAATGATCAAATTCTTCAAATTATTTCTTATCTAAATTCACTCAAATATAAACTGATTTAAATATTAAAGTGGATATAAAATTTAATATTATCGTTATTTTTATATATTTGTTAGTTATTTGAAGAATAGAATGACAAGAATGTAATGAATATAAAAATCAACTTTAACATATTTTATTATCATAATATAATATGATATGAATTTATTAAAAAAATCAATTATATAATAATGTACGTGACAATATTGTTTTAAAAGATGAAAAATAATTTATATTTTTAAATAATTTTAATTTTTATTATGAAATAAGTAATTGTGTAAAAAATAAAAAACAAACTTGTTAACATTTTTAAATAAAAATTTAATCACTTATGGAAACTAATATGAATAACATCGTAAATAAACTAGCCTTATTAGTATGATATAATTTTTTTTATAGTTGAAATTTTATTTTTAATATCTTTTAAAAAATATGTTAATTTTTTGACTAAATATATATTTTTTAATTTTATAAAAATAAACTTATATGTTGAAGGATTAAGTTATTAAGTACACTAAGGTTTTAAATTAAATAAATTGGAGGACTAAAGTGCTCTACAAACAGAGTTGAAGAATACACACCCTAAATCCTTTCAGATTTTATACTGCTTCAGATCTCATTAGATACAGAATCACAACTTCAATGGAGGCCCAGCCATCGAAACGCAAACGTCCCATTTCAGACGACGACAACGATGACGAGTTCTCCCACAGACCCCCTAGGTAAGCAAAATTACGTATAAATTATTCCCTGTTGCTCCAATTTCAGTCATCTTTGGCTATGTCCGTTTCTCGCGAAAATAAAGAGGAGAATATAATTCCCTCCTCCCCCTTCTTCTTCTATGGAAATAAATTATTAAGTTTATGGTGTTTTGTATATAAGGCAAGAGAAGAGGATTAGGTTTCCCAAGGGCAAGAAGGTGAAACCTGGAGATGACGCAACAGCTGTGGACAGATGCAAAGGAGTAGCCGAAACTGAGCCCGCGACTCAGCTGAGAAACCCTCGTCTCGCTGCAAAAGAGCGTATCAATCGTCGGAACGAATTAACTGCTGAGCTTCTCAGCGACGAGGGGACCAATGGCATTCTCAACAATGTATCCGCGGCGGAAGTGGCTTATGATGTCCGTTGTTTCTACTCTTTTCATTATATTAAGTTCTGCTCTGGTTCTTTTCTTTTTCTTTTTTAATTTAAGTTCACGTTATAATTGTCGATGTGGGTTCGTTTTGATGAATCCTCCAATTATCCTGACTATATTAGATTGCATATGATGGTTATATATATCTGTACGTGTTTAATTTGTTCAGCTTTTTTCAACCACTCTCTATGTGTCCCATGGTTGCTGAGCTAGAGTTATTGTTTTTGTTGGGAGTAAAAATTTTTGATTTGTAAATGTCTCAATCAAAGAAAAGCAGAGAAACTTTATTAAGAATTATTGTTTCCATTGTATTGTTGGTTTCAATATTTTCAGATTGTTTTCTTTATTTATTATTGAGCCATTTGAACTTGAATGATAGAGCATGATGTAGAAGTATCTATCTTATGGCAGGATAATGAGAATTTTGTTGAAGATGGGATTCAAATAGAACCTTTCAATTTAGACAAAGAGAGGGAGCAAGGTTACTTTGATGATGATGGAAATTTTGTTGAATATGTTGATGATAACGAAACCAAGGTAAACATTGATGTGATAAATTACAAGGTCACAAACGATAATGTGTTTTATCAATTATGTATGGATGCTTGCAGGATCCATGGCTGGACAGTATTGAAGTTGATACAAAATATTCTAAGAAAGAACATGTAATAATAAAGGATGACAATGATACCCAAGACCTGTCAGCTGATGATATTGGAAAGATGAAGAGGCGGATTGCTAATGCCCTTAGACCTGGGGAAACGGTGAGTTTGCAACATCATGATTTTCCTTAATAGTTTTTGATGAAATATTGCTTCAACTGTCAAAATCACTTTTGTTCAATCTTATAACTGATATACGGAATTATTGAATTGTTATGAAAACTATTATCTACTATAAGTTGAGTTGCTTTTATGAGGACTCATTGGAAGCATCCTTGTTCTGGATAGGAAACAAGAAAATATTATTGACACTAAAAAAACATAGTACCACAACAATAGACAGAGTGGACAAGTAACCCTGATGTAGCAAGGGAAGAGATGAGAACTAGGGAAAGAGAAGAATATATATCAGGCAAGGGATTAAATTTTTTTGGATTTAATAGAGAAAAGAATAGTTGAGGAGAAAGACCACTATTCATTTAATGATGAAACTCTATAAATACTAGTGTAGTTTGGTCTTATTTTTATAGTCAAAACTTTGACTCCAATAAAATAAACTTAATAACTATGGGTGTGTTTATTACAATTTTGATTTCTGATTATTTTTCAATGAGTTTTTGCTTTTTAATCAGTCATGTTTACTTATTATTTTTTATTTTGATTTGCATTTAATATGGGTGATTTAATAGAGATGAGAACTAGGGAAAGAGAAGAATAGATATCAGGTAAGGGATTGAAATTTTTTGGATTTAATAGAGAAAAGAATAATTGAGCCGACAGACCACTATTCATTCAATGATCAAACTCTAGAAATACTAGTGTAGCTTGGTCTTATTTTTATACTAAAAACTTTGACTCGAATAAAATAAATTTGATAACTATGGGTGTGTTTGTAGCAATTTTGATTTTTGATTATTTTTCAATGAGTTTTTGCTTTTTAATTTTGCTAATTAGTTTTTATTTTGATTTTCATTTATTTAAGAATCGTATGGGGTGATTAAATAATCTTTGAAATGAAGTTTTTTTAGGTAGATTTGAATTTATTTTTTCCATTTATTTCATTTTCACCACATATGTTTCTAGAGAGTAAATCAAGTGACATGACTTTTGTATCGATAAATATTGAAAAAAAATATTAAAAATTTAAAATTATAAGAAAAAATTATTATTATTTTGTTAGGAAAAAAAGCTTTACCGAACAACTTATTAATAATTTTTAAATTTTCTCTCCTAAAAATTAACATGTACAAATTGTTATCAACGTGATTATTATAAATAAAAGAATCAGAAATCAATTTTGTAAACATAAATCAGAAACCACTAATCATAAATGTTATAAAAAATGCCCCAAGTAAATAAAACAAAACCTAATTAAAAAAAAGGCTAATTGTAAATTAAAGTTTTATTGATATTAAATCCTAAAGATAACTATAAATTACCTGAGAATTATATCCACTCGATATACTACCCAAGTGTGTCTCATCCCCCCCTCCCTCCTCTTCTCTCTTCCAAAAGGGGGAGAGAGAAAAAAAAAACCCTCATTGATCCAATGGAAAAAGAAAAAATTAGTCCACCAGCACAAAGATTAAATGCTCAACCAGACAAATCACATAAAACCAAAGATTTAACCCCATTCAAACAAGCTTCCCAATTCCAATAAAAAGGAACGGGGACACTTTCAAACTCTATTGATTCTTCAAACTCTATTGATTCCGCTGCCCACGAAAAGATCAGAAACTGAGTAGTCTCCCATAGAAACCTAAAATTCTGCTTCTGCACAAATTCTCTTATACCTTCTGTCCGAATTAACTGTAAAAATGCTACAATGCTACGACGCCAAGTGGTGGGAATCCTAATATGTCCAAGGCCATTTACCTAGGCGTAATAAGCATAAGCAGGCATTAGACTTAATTTATTTTGTAGATTTGTATTTTATTTTCCTTTTTCCTACAAGTGGTTTCTTTTTGGCCCAAGTTAATTGGTACATTCTTTTGATTAGGTGGTAAGCTTGTTTGCTGTGTATCTGAAGTTTGATTTGTCACTTCATTGGTTTTAGTATAAGCTTCTATATCCTAAAGCAAAATGTTAATGAAAACAGAGGAGAAAAAGTAAAAGAAATTCTTGCTCCTGGATGGTCTATTCTGCTTGGTAGCAGGGTATTAATTTTGTTTTACTAAACAGATTCTGCAAGCTTTGAGAAGATTAAAGGGAATTTCAAATAAAAGAAAGGAAAAGATGTCAGCTGAAACGAAGCTTTTATTTGACCAGCTAACTGAAGATGCCATGAAGCTTATGGAGAATGGTGATTACAGTTAAGTTGTATTGATTTGGTTTTTTCGTTTACTCTTTTTGAATGCAAAAAATCGAAATACATTTTATGGTTTTTGAAAATCCTTAAGTTTTCTCATGAGGAAAGAACAATGTGTTGGTCTAGTAGATTGGTAATAACTTTCTTTAGAGAAACATTCTATTTTTTGGATTTCTCATTTGCTGAATTATATGCAGATGTGTATCATGAAATGCAAGAAGTTTTTGAGCGTGAAGCAGGTCAGTTATATAATAACTCTTTCCTCCTCTCAAATCATAGTTCCCTTCGTCGGATATCTGTTTTTAGAGAGTTTTTAGTCTAATCTCTGTGTAGGTCTGACTAAAATGCTAGTGAAACTAAAATTCCTGGAGTCAATTATCTCGTTGGAAAATGCATAATAGGCAAAAGCTGGAGGAATACTAGTGTATTTCTATAAAATATTTGAAATGCTAGTTTTTTCATATTGCTTTTGCTAATTGATCATCTAAAGAAAGAAAGACAGAAATGGAAATTTTGTCACAGATGATTTTAATTCTGCTCTTTGTATTTTAACCTTTTCAGAAGGATATGAGAGTTTAGTTAGGGCAAGAAGTGGATTCACAGCTACATGTGCCACAGATACTGGAGTATCATCAGCATCTGTTGAGCCATCTTCCGATGCTTTTGACATGTTTGCAGAAGATGATGAGCATTCAACTGCTAAGCCATCTTCTGAGGAAGGAAATATGGCTTCTGCTCCTGATTCTGACGGAGTTGGTCAGCCATCATCACACACCTCAAACACACATTCTGAGAGTGAGCTTTTTAGTTCATATCCCTCCTTTTGTGGAATTATTAAATTCTTACATGCTTGTTTTGAGCCCTGTAATTACTTCCTCTACAGATGGAGCTCCACAAAGTGATTATATATATGATGAATCTTCTGGGTACACTCTCTGTCCATCCTCTCTATGCTGCTCTGCAAGAAATCCTTTGCTTTCTCTGCTAATATTTTCATCAATTTCTTGTCTAAAAATGCATTTGACTCAAACGTTTTATATTTGACTTGTTTTGTGTTGTATTTGACTCTACGGTGAACCAGCAACCTGTTTCGTATTCTTCTTAGCATGCTTTTGTGGTTGCAGTTGTATAAGTGTTTGGTAAATTTTGTTTTCAGCTCAACTCAATGATGATCCATACATTGAGAAGCCAATTTGGAGTTGCTTCTCAAATTTAGCCATCTAGTAATAGAAAATTTTCCCAGTTGAAATTTTAAGTACAAATTTTAATATGTTTGTGAATTCTGCCTTTATCTGTCTGCATCCCTGTTCTCACAATATACCACCAACTATTGTCCATATCCCTTATAATGTTGCTTTGAGTCGTTGACAATATCATTGTCATCAGCACCATCAAAGCCATCATCAAATTTTTTAGGTATAACCTTTAATAGGAGCATAAATTCAAATTTATAATACAGAAGATAAAAGTTGATGACATAGATATTAGATTCCTATACAAATGGTCATGAATTCGTGAATTCCACTTTATACCTTATCTCCGTTACCACAATCTACCACCAAATATCATCGATATCCCTTATACTGTTGTTGTGAGTCATTGACAATAATATCATTGTCATCAAATTGATCATCACCACCTCTACCATGGTCGTCAGTTCCACCATCATAGATTTCATCCCCAAATTTTCATGTATAACCTTTAATAGGAGCATAAATCTAGTTTGGATGGAAATTGTATGTTTCTTATTATTCAAACGTGTTTACAGCCTATGTATTTATAATACAAGTTGATAACAATAAAAGGGAATAAAAACTAAATATTCTTAAAAATCAGGAACAATTTTCAAAAAGAAACAGCTAATCTATAACTGAAAAATATATAGTTGTATTTTAATTATTTTATCTTTTAAGATATTTTGAAGTACTTCAAGACTTCAACATTTCCCCTTAAGTTGGATCATAAATGTTGATCATGTCTAACTTGTAAATGAACTTATCGAAACTTTTTTGAGGAAGCCCTTTTGTTCTTTTGTTCTTCATATATCCCTTGTGCAACGGCTCGGAATTCAGTTTTAGTGTTGCTTCTAATTACTACATTTTTTTTACTCCTCCAAGTTACTAGATTTTCCTAAACAAAAGTGCAATATCTAGTAGTAGATTTTCTATCATTTGTCAAACTTGTCCAATTTACATTTGTAAAGATTTTTATCTCTTTGCCTTCATTTTTTTTGAAGAATAACCCTTCTTTTAGAGTGCCTTTGAGATATGTAAGGATTATGTATATGGCTTCTAGATGAATATCCTTTGATGAATGCATATATTGGCTTACCAAACTAACTGCAAATGCAATGTTAGGTCTTGTGCGTGATATGTAGATTAACTTTCTAACCAATCTTTGGTATCTATTCTTTTCAAGTGGTTTGTTGCCAAGCATATTAGTTTCAGTCAAAAGAGGAAGAACATATTTTTGTTGTGATACCCTAATACTTGTTTTTGATTTGGCAATCTCCATACCTAAAAAGTTGTGCATTTGTTCCAATTGTCTTACTTTAAACTCAATAGCCAGAGTTTTCTTAAGTCTATCAACTCAGCTAAGTTATCTCCAGTAAGGATTATATCATCAACATACACAATCAAAATTATCTTCAATCCTTCTCCATATTATTGAAATAACATAGTTTGATCAGACTGTCCTTGTTGATATCCTTGACTCTTCATCACTTTTACAAACGTATCAAACCATGCTCTAGGTGACCGTTTGAGACTATAGAGAGACTTCTTAAGTTTATCCACCATATTCTCCCCTCCTTGTTTACAAAAACCTGGTGGAATTATTATGAAAACTTTTTCATCTAATTTACCATTAAGAAATATATTCTTTATGTCAAGTTGTTAAAGGTCCAATTTAGATTTGTTGCCAATAACAGAACCCGAACTGTGTTTAATTTTGCCATCGGTGCAAAAATTTGTATAGTCTATACCATGTGTTTGAGCAAATCTTTTAGCAACCAGGCAAGCCTTGTAACATTCAAATGTTCCATCAATCTTATACTTTACTGTAAAGACTCATTTACAACCAACAGATTTTTTACCTTGGTAATTCCATCATATCCTAAGTTTTATTTTTGTTCAAAACCTGCAGTTCTTCTATTACTACTCTTCACTCAAAAAAATTTCACGTTTCATGAATATTCTTTAGAATTTTTATCCTATTAATATTAGAGGTGAAAGCATAGAATCTAGAAAATAAAGCATTAGAAGATACAAATTTTGAGATAGGATGGAGAGTACAAGATTAGTTTATTTTTTGAGAGCAATAGGTACATCATCAATAGAAGGTGCAGAGCTACTTGTACTGGAAGGAGATTGGAGGATAGTTGGAATTATCACTGGATCAGACTCTCTTAGTGTTTTAAGTGTGAGATTTTCCTTGTGCTTTGAGTTTGGCCTCCTTGAATAAACCAATATTTCTGTCTTTTTGAGTACCAACATTTATCTTGAGCTCAAGTTATATTTTGTAAGTGGTGCATTAGAACGATATGTTGTAGTAGCCATAGGGTTAATATTTGGAACAGTAGATTCAAGCTTATTGTTTGAGAAATTCTTAGGTAATGAAAGGTCAAAGTTAAAAAGGCTTCACTTAAATTCTCCCCTTGAAGAGAGGGCGTTTGAAAATAAGGTGTGTTTTCAAAGAATGTGACATCAAGACTAGTAAAGATCCTCCTTATGGACGGGTTATAACATTTGGAGTCTTTTTTAGTAGGAGAATATCCAATAAAAACACATTTGAGAGCTCTCAAATCTAATTTACTTCGACTATGGGAATGAATATGTATAAATACAGTACTACCAAACACTTTGAGACAAATCGGAAATAAGAAAGGTGTTTCGAAAGAAATAATACGACTAGGCATTCTATTTATGAGTAAACAGTTGTTAAAGTTGCATCCCCCAAAACATGTTTGGCCTATTAGAGGTAAACATTAGGACACGAGCAACTTTCAGAAGATATCTATTTTTCGGTTCGGTAACTCCATTTTGGTGGTATTGAAGTATTTGGCATTATCAGTACGTAAAATCTAAATTTGTATTTGAAATTGTGTTTGAATCATGGAGTGAAAATCGATAAACATAATACGAACATTAGTTTTACTTTTTAATAAATAAACCATACAAACTCGGGTATGATCATCAATAAAAGTGATAAATCATTTTGTATGTGTACTATTCAGAGTATAGGGTCTCCCATAAATTAGTATGGATTATAGTAAATGGTTTAGAAGGTTTATACTTGGATTTTGAAAAAGAGGTACAATGATGTTTTGTAAGTTCACAAATTTCACATTACAAATTAGAAATTTGTCTTAGCCCCTTGCTTCATCTATCACAGCTAGGTTTTTAATTCAAAAATTTGTTAGAAATTTTCTAAATCAGAGTAAGTTTCACGGGCGGCTTCTCACACATCCTTCGCCATCGGTAAGAATATTTATATTTTGCCGATAGAAGGTTTCATGGATTGTACTAGCTAAAGCAGATACCATAGAATTTTCTGATTTCCATTTTTGGAGACTAGCGGGATTGGCTAGCGTTGGTTCTTATGTCTCACTAATGAGGTAACCTAATTTTCCCTTGCCATCAATTACTAGTTTTATGGACTGTGTCCACTATAATTTTTTCATTGAGTTTTTCAACTGTGAGTTGGGTGGACGAGTTATCGAGTCCTCCAAAGTTCATGGTGGATATCTCTTTTGTTTCTCTATCAGGGAGATCTGAGGGAACAAATTCTCTGTTATGGTTTCTAGTTTCAGTCACGGGTTACAGATTTTTTTAGGAAATACTTGCTCTGATGTCACGTAGTTTGGATGAAAATTGTACATTTATTAATATTCAAACGTAATTACAGCCTATGTATTTATAATACAAGTTGATACCAATAAAAGGGTATAAAAACTAAATATTCTTAAAAATCAGGAAACAGTTTTCAAAAAGAAACAGCTAATCCGTAACTGAAAAATATACAGCTTTATTTTATTTATTTTATCTTTTAAGGTATTCCTAAATACTTCAAGAATTCAACAATAAATTCAATTTTATAGTATAGAAGTAAAAATTTATTACATAGACATTTGATTGCTATAAAAATGTTAATAAAATCATTAGAAAATTTATAAATAATAGCATTTCAGTAAGTTGGCATCATAGGTTTACCAAATGCTTAATTTCTGTAATTTCTACTTGTAACTCTTGGTATTGTTTAAGAAACACTTGGCTGTGCTCAGTACTGCCCCTTTTTGTGTCGTTTTGTTTTTAGGACATGACTAAGTTGATAGGTTCTCTATCGCTCTCTTTTTTTACTGTAAAAAACTGTAGCATTCCAACTATGTGGGCATTTGTTTGTGCTTACCTATTGGGACTTTTGAAGCATCTTAGATGGTAAAGTCCATAAATTGACACAAATTTGCTAAATATCTGTTTAGTGGATTCCTTCTTAGGGGCATTCTTAAGAAATAATAGGATTCTTAATGAAAAATACCCATGTCATCTATTCATGTACATTGTAACCCTCTTACATGAAAATTAAAGGGACATGAATTATATACATAGTAATCCTATGCTTGCTTTTCATGTTTTTCATTTTGTTTACAGGAATTTGTTTTGGGTATATTTTGTAGTTCTCTGTTCACTGTTTGTAAAATTACATGTTTCCCTTATTTTGTTAAAGCTAGTACTTTTTTTAGATTCCATTAATTGTCGCAATATAATGGTCTATGAAACTGTTGTGTATAATGTGGTACATGCCATCCATATGCATATTGTAATCGTTTTATTGACTGCTTTCTTCATCACTTGAGTAAAATGAGTAGTACCATTCTTGCATGAGATGGAATCTTCAAAGAAGGAAGGTGGTTTTACAATTTAAATCAAAGGAGAGGTTAGTCTAGCTAAGGAGTGAGGTTGGAGTGTGGCTTATAAATCCACAAGTTTGCCTTGGGAGCTAAAATACCCTGTTTAAGGTGGGGGCTAGGCGTTGTGCTTACATGCTCATTTCACCATTTCTCCTTCATTTTTCACTTTAGCAAGAAGATAAAAAAGAGAGGGGAAAAACAGATGCCAGTTTTAGCTGCTTCAATCACTTTTAAGCATTCTGAAGCTTGCTTGGTCAATTTGACTCAATGATTTATATTTCCTTTGTCCATTACAAAAGTGATGGATATTAATGCAAGAAAGCAACATCATTAGCTACATTAGTGTGACTGGAGGACTTGATAATACAGGAGGCCTGTAATAATTGGCCACGTGTTGGGAAATGCTCTTTGAAATATTTAGTTTTTTTCCTTGTGTTATTGTTACGAGAAATGCATTTTCTTTGTGCATTTCTGGCATTTCAAATTTAACATCTTCATTCTTTTCTTTAGGTACTATTACAGTAGCAGTTTTGGCTATTACTATGATCCGTCTACTGGACTATATTGCTCTGCGGCATCAGGGAATTGGTAATGTATACTTGTATTCATACATGTGGGTGTTTGCCATTCTTAATTAGATATGCCATTAGGTACTATTCCTAACGAATTTTCAAAGTTCAAATTTGTTCTTTATTTATTTTTATAATTATAGCCTGATTATGATTATTAGCAATTCTGAACTTCAATGAAAGATTCCACGTACACATCATTCCTCATTTCATAATCACATGTTAAAAGGATACTTGCGAGTGTTGAGGAAGCTTCAGGCTGGTGTGTTCTTTGCAAGTATTTATATTGTTAACACTATTTTCCTCTGAAATATAGGTACTCCTTTAACGAAGAAACTGGTGCATATGATGAAATTAGCGAGGCTGCTCCTCCCTATAGCAACTGAACTAGGTTCCTTGTTTCTCTCTCCATCTATCTATACTAGGATATTGGAACAAACTACAAGATAAAGTGTAATGAATGAAATTGGATATTCGCAAAAAATTGTATGCTTCATTTTCAGTTCATGTTTATATATCCATTTTGTATGCCAGTTCTCTGCCACAGTTTTCTTATGCGAGCGAAGTGCAGTGTAAGTATTTTTTAAACAACTTGGAATTAACATTAGGTCCCCAAAATTGCATCTTTTTACGTAACTGGTGTTTGGTTATACATACGAGTTATGTAAAGATGGCAAAAACATTTTGGGAAGATTTTTTGTGCTTAAACTTTCTCTTTAATTAGTTGTAAACATGTTCATTAACTCAAAGTTCAAAAATATTGTTGAACTCTATACAATTACGTCCTTTCTAATAACACCATTAATTTTACGGAGATTGGTACCATCGAGATATCCAATTAATAAATTGATATTTCTACATGTTTCATGTTATTAAAATGTTTTATTCTAGTATTCTAGTTTAAGTATTGGTATCTTTTTTATGTAACTAAATTGATTTGTTCCAAGTATTTTTTTGGTTTTGGTTTTTTAATGAAGGGTTATTATTTTTTTTCTTTTTGAAAATTAACTTGGGTTGATTTTTTTTTTAAGTTTGATTTCAACACTTCCTACTAAAAGTTACCAAAAAAATAAAAATAATTAACTTCTTACCTTTAAAAAATATATAAATAAATATTAAAAGATTATAACATTCCAATAATTTATTGGGGTATAATGAAAATATTTTTCATAATTAATTAATAGAGATAAATAAGTAAGATACATAAACATTGTAATTTTTGTTTATTGATTTTTATTTTTATAAAAAACATCATATAAAATTCATTAGTTTTTTTAGTAGAAAGTTGAAGTTTAGCATTTAGAGGAAAAAATGACAAAGTTCAACTATGTATTAAAAGGTCAAGTTATATTAATAATATTGTTAAAAAAATTCATTTTTTTAGTTCTAGTTAATTTTCAAAAAGAAAAAAAGAAAATCATTCCTTAAAGGGCCAAAAGGGTATTTTAGAAAAAAAAATTGATTAATATTCAAAAATGATAAAAATATATCAATACTCGAATTTAGTATTAAAACGATTTTTTTTAATAATATGAGATATTTTAGATATTAATACATTAATTGAATTACATGTACTTATCCAACTAAACTTTACGAGTAAAAAATAAACACACCTAACATTTTGTTCTTGAATTATGACTCAATTCAAGCATATTCCTATATTTAAAGTTATCAACAAAGAATAGGAAAAACTTTTTATTTGGTAATAAAATTATCATTTTTGTTTTAATTTACTATTAAAATCTGTATTAATTTATCATTTAAAAGTATTCAAATTGTTTTAATTATATATTATGCGACTATACTATCCAAATTAACCGTGCATCTAACTAATCTCACATGTTAATGATTTTATGGGCTGCCTAATGTGCATATGTAAAACACGTGCAAATTAAAATTTATGTGTTAGTGTTCAAATAATTTTAGGAGTCAAATGAGGCGATGAGTTTGTGAGTTTGTTGAGTTCTAGTGGTATTGAGAACATGAATTGGTTCTTCTCAGTTGATCTGATATTAGTGTCGAAGGAGTCATTCAGAGCTTTGAATAGTTCATCCAATCATCCCATTTTATGGTCTTCGACTTGTTATTCACTGGTGGTTGAATGGTGGCAATATCTCATTTGTTTTTGGTACAAAAGATAAAGGCGATATATATCTCCTTATTTTGCTAAATTTGGTGAAGGGAGAGATTCAAGATTGGTTAAAGGTCAATCCAAAGTGAGAGCTTGGTTGAAATGAGTTGAGAGATAGCCTAGTTTAGTTAGAATGAATTTGAAAAAAAAAATCATAATTTTTTTGTTCTTTTATTTGTAAGTGTTCTTTACATGTTAGATAGGTTATAATCCCAAAAATATCTTTTTATTGTTATCCCTGGAGGCCTTTTTAGACAAGTCATCAGAATCAACGATTTTATGTATTTTTTTTATTGTATTAGAATTGCTTTCATCTTACGTTTCTAAATAACATAATCACATGAGTTGTCAAATAATATTAATTTATATAATGTATTTATGATAAATAAAATAAAATAAAATAAGAAAGTGATAAAAGGAAAAAGATTAAGAAAACCTTGTATTTGAGTCGCTTAAATCCAAAGGTCAAGTTCCTTGAAGGAAACTCATAAAACCATAAGAAACCCTAGATCTTTGAATTACACAAAAGACTCGGCCTATAAACTAAATAAGAGGATCTTGAAGTTCATAATGCTTAGAAGTCAATTTGAAGGTCAAACAACATAATCTCATGAGTTCAGAACGTTTCGATGAGGCAAAACAACGTATAAACCTTGCTTTGATATCACTTTGTTACGATTTCAAACCCTCAAACACTTATAGAGTATTAATTAAACGAATTGAATTAGTTATCAAGAACAGAAAATATCAAAGAAATAATAAACACGTTATTTAAGTGATTCGACCCCTAAAACTCTATAACCTAATCCACTGAAAATGAGAAATCATATATCCATTAAAGCAAGAGTTTGTACAAAGAGTTAAACATTACAAGAGCACCAACGGAGATAAACCTAATACATCAAAGAAGGTACATGAACCATAACACAATCTCTACTCACAAAACTCTCAAAAAGAAAACCAAAGAAAACAGGAAAAAAAAACCAGAGAGAAAATGGAAAAGAAGAAGAGATGCCAATTGTACTAAAGAGAAGAAGAATGAATCAAGAGTATAGGGGTAGATGTATCCAAGGGGATCAAGGTAGTGAACTGTGAATCCACCATGTGAGGTTTAATTCCTGTCGTTCGCTCATTAAAAAATAGATTCTATATAGAGAATTCTAAGAAAATAGAATCTATATTCTATAAATAGAATGGAAAAAGGAAGAAATAAATTATATTTTCTCTCCTATTTACTATGACATTTAAGAATCAAATTAGCACTATATTTATTCATTTTTCTACTTCTTCTTCCAAATGAAGGATCACCCCAAAGAGTTGTGGTTTTTTTCTTCCAATTGGGTACTTTCTTTCATCACCCCTATAGGGATTTGGGTTCACAACTACTATAACTATACAAGCTCTTCACATAAAGTCACTTGTAAACATTGTATTGAGTACTCACTACTTAAGAGCATGGTTTTTTTCCACATAGTCATGAATGAGTAATACCTAACAATACTCAAGATAATAGTGATCCAAAAACAGAAAAAATGAGATGTCAATTTGATAGAAATCTGTTACATATTTTTTGGAGAAAAAATAAAATAAAAGAGATATTTATAGAATATAACACAAGCTAATGGCCAACCTTGCCACGGTTCTTACCATAGACCTCGCCAACCACCTCACTAAGGGTGTGGGAAAGGGTATGGTGAGGTCCTTTGTCAAGGGGTTTAACAAGATGCCAAAAATCATATTTTTTATTCCAAAAATCCCAAATAATTTTTATAAATACCCTTACCAAAACCAAACCAACAATAGGAGCAACAACATTGACTTACTCTCACGCTCACTTGCTTGTCGAAAATCACAACGCTCAATTGTATGTAAATATGATCACATACAAAATGTACATAATTGTGTGCTTATATGCTTTACTAATCCACACTAACTAACATTACAGGAAGACATATATACTACGTAAAATAAACAAACTTTGCGTTTTGTACACGAAAAACCAACACAAATACAAAGTACTTCAGGACTTACAAATAAGATCAAAAGATAGAGTACCTCTACCATACATTATACTAGACTTAATATCTTTATATTTATCAAGTAAATAATTCAATAGAATAATAACTTGAGTTTTATCTTCAATTTTATGATCAATATCATCTACATCAATTGCTAATCTTTTAAACTCATCAATGTTTTATTTAAGATCCTTTGAAAAATCCAGTTTGAAAGAATAAAAACGATGTTTAAGACGAATGTCTCCAGATAAAGATTTAGTAAGATAAAAAGTTAAATTTAAAGAAAATCTTTTCAACGGTAGTTTCTTTAGAAACTTCTTTGAATATTTTATCGTCCAAATTCAATAGTATCAAATAATGTTATTTTATATTGTGTATTCATGGCAAATGAAATAAAGTAAAATAAAAAAAGTGATGAAAGAGAAAGGATAAAGAAAATCCCATGTTTGAGTTACTCAAGTCCAAAGGTCAAGTTCTTTGAAAAAAAAACTCAAAAAACATTACGAAACTTTAAATCTTTAAATCACACAATAGACTCAACCCAGATATTGAATAAGAATATCTTGTTAGTTCAGAATGTTTTGAAGTCGGTTTGAAGACCAAACAACACACAAGCCTCACTCTGATACCATTTTGTTATGATTTTAAACCCTTAAACTTACTAGAATATTATCACAATACCGAGTAAACAAATTCTTGAATCAGTTACAAAGAACAACAATAACAAAAAATATCAAAGAAACAATGAATATAATATTTATGTGATAAATCATATATCCACTGAAACAAGAGTTTGTAGAAAGAGTTAAACATTATAAGAACACCAACAAAGGTGAACCTAATACATCAAAAAAGGTACATGAACCCTAACACAAACTCTTTACTTACAAAACTATCAGAAAGAAAACCAAAAAACCCAAAAAACAACACAAATATAATTGATAAGAAGAAGAGATAACCAAGAAAACAACACAAACATAATGGATGAGAAGAGGCAATGGTTAGGAGAAGAAGAACGAATCCAACCATTATTCAAAAAAACCTAATATGGTATTTATATGCATAAAAAAAACCTAATATGGTATTTATATGCATCATGGGAATAACGATTTTGTCCTTAGAGTCCAATGACAATTCCAACGTATAAGGGCTAAAAAAAATTAGATACAAACACAACCCAAGTAAACATTACAAAGCAAAAGTGGAATCTATAATATTATACAAAATATTATATATTATCACATTAATGCATTTAAAATGTGCTACAAAATAATCGTTTTAATCCATTCCCTAATGTCTTCAATTAACTCCAATAACAATTGTTACATTAAATTAACATTATCCTAATGTAATGACTATGGTCCCAAAAACCGTTCGTGTGTATATACGTACTGATACATTGTGCTAGTATATTATGATTTGTATGTGTATGAAATTCATTTACTCAGTGCTGAAGTTGACATAATGAATATATGAATTTCGTGAACTTTTCTGCAACATTTTTTCATTTTCCTTCTCGTATTGAAGTTAACTGGTTTCAAGTTTTGTGTTTGACATTGATGAGATTGCTTGAAGAGATACCAAAGTCTTATACAAGAAATATGGAAACAATTAATAAAGGTCAAACTTATAAAATAAATTTGAGTTTAAGCATATTTTTTCGGTTATGAAGTTTCTACATACATGGCCATGTAATTTTCTTTCCTTTCACATTGCTACACCTGCATCTCAAAATTTTATAAAATCTAGTTTGTGAATTTCTTACAAGTTAAATTACAATGAGAGTTGTGCTGCACCGGTCAAATGCGAGATTAGTATCATCTAATATAGCTATTTTTATTTTGATATTATTTTTTTATTTTTATAATATCAAGTGATATTTTGATGTTATTAGTATTTATATCGATCAATTTTAACTATAATTTTACTTTTAAATTGTCTTAATTTATTAAAAGTAATAAATATCATTAATATAAATGAAAATATTTCATAAATATAAAAAATTATATCGATATAAAAATTACTTTAAAAGTATCCATTCCAAAATATTAAGTGGTTTATTTTATTTTTATCATACAGTATTAGTTTGAGTTACTGAACTTGGAAATTATTCAATATGGCCATCATCAAATAGGTATAGATAATTGCAAAAGGTGTTTTATTTTCTTTTGGGCTCCTAGTCTCCCAGGTAGTGTCAAAACTTAAAAATATTTCTTTGCGAAAATAATAAAAACCATTGAAGACTGGAGTCTAGACAGTGACCATCTTACTATGTCTTCTGTATTCAATTTAACTCCTTAACTCATCATGATTATTTGCTCCACTTCCACCCCAACCACCACCACCACCTCCTCCTCCTCCAGAACGGCCACTGCCATAGATAGGGCGTGAGTTCGACCTTGAACCGGAATGATCTGAACCAGGACCACTTCCCCCAGCATTATTACCCCACCCTGATCCAAAACCACCACCACCACCACCACCACCTCCTCCTCCTTCTCCACCTGAACCAAACCCACCTCCTCTGCCAGACCCAAACTCGCCTCCTCTTCCCGAACCAAACCCACCTCCTCCTCCTCCAAAGCCACCAGCACTACTACCATCTCCTGGTCCATATCCACCACTTCCACCTCCAAAACCCCCACCAGTGCCTCCTGAACGATAACCCGGTCTACCACCAGTGCCAATGCCGAATCCACTACCTGATCCTCCCCCATAACCACTAACCATAAGCCGATTCTGATACTTTTTGTTCAAACTATTGCTTGCATCTGTTAAAACTGGAATAGATTCAGCAGTAGTAGTATGGCAACTATTGAGTTTCAAAACAAAGAGAATCAAAGTCCATATAATCATCACAAATCTCCTTGCCATGGCTCTCTGTTCTCGAAAAGAAAAATAAGGGAAAAAAGAAGAAGATTAAGCTATTAATTTATAGTACTCAAAAAACATGTAAAGAAATTAAATTGAGTGAAACGTCGTTAGTAGTGCTTACAGAGATGGAACTCAATACTTAATCAAGTTACTTGAAAATGGGGAGACACGACATTGGAGTACTGGAGTTGTGCATTGTCAATGGAATACATATTTATGGACATAAGGAATGCTAGCAGAAAATTTGCGTGACTAGCTGATTCTGGTAATGAGGGAGCATTGCATGACTCATTGGGTGCAAATCTGATGTATTTCCAGTTATGAGTAAGGTTTTGCACCTAAATGTGTCAAATTAGCTTTAGTTAATTCATTTACAATTTTTTAAAAATGAAAATAAAATATTTATAATATTATTTAAAAATAAAAATGTAAGGACTATGAGTGTTGGCTATTTTCGTGGATAAAATATTTATCTGTAAATTTGTTTTTAGGCCTGCTATCAAGTCTATCAAGAAAATCTAAACAAATGCTCGAGTTCCAAATAATTGTACTTCAGGTATATCTTTGATAACTTGACACATAAGATTATATTTATGCATTTAATAGCACATGTTTATAAATCTAAAATTATTTTTAATGCTAAAATATGGAATAAGATATGCCAAAAGATATTAAATAATATATATTCTAAAATAAGATATGTTAAAAGATATTAGATAAGATATATATACTCTAAAATAAGATATGCTAAAAGATATTAGATAAGATATATTTTAAATTATAATTGAAATTTTTATTATAAAAGATAACATAAAATCTATTTTAAAAGAAATCTATTTTAAATAAGAGTTATCTTAATTAATGAGAATTACTAATCCTATTTGTAATAGAAAAGATATTTATCAATTACATAGGATTAAGGGTTTTAATTTTTCCTATAAATAAAACTCATTGTTCATTGTTCCAATTAACCATACAAGAGCATTCTTCTAATCTTTTTAATTTCTCTCTATTGTTTTACAAATATAAGATCATAATTCTTTAGGCTTCTTTATTTAGTTAATCTATCAAATATTGGTGGTTATATTTGATTGATTAATAAGCCTAATTATTTTTATGATATTTTGATATTATATTCTTATGGCTTCTTCTTTATTTTTGTTCTTAAATTGTTAGATCAAATAATTGTTTTTGTCATATCATAATTATTTGATTTGATTATTAATCTTTAAAGAAGCTATTTTTATTTAACTTATATTTGATCTTTTTGGTCTAAGATTTGCTAGTTGATTTAATTTAAATGACATATGTTTTGAATCATCTAGTTAGGATTATTCATTATTAAATCCGTTCTATAACACACACGGGCACTTGTATTTTTTGTGCTAACTATTTTGCAGTTACTTCGGGAACGTATCTGATTGGCGGGAAGCTTATTGAAACGTTGGTCTCGAAACCGCTCACGCTAATATTGGAAACTGTGAAAACAGAGCAGGGGCTCGTAAGTAAAGTACATTAGGGTAGTATCCTAGGGAGGGTAGCATAAGACCGAGTTTGTACTTGAACATTTGATTTTCATAGTAAAAAGTTAGGTGGTCCGGTGGACCGGTGGTTTTCCTCTTAGGTCATGGTTATGATCTAGGTTGTTTCCACCTAAAAATATCGTGTGTTATTATTTTATTTCCGCACTTATTTTTACACACGATTGCATGTCTGGCCGCTTTGTTTAGGTTATTAAATTGTAAATTGATAAAAAATTAAAAATAACCTATCACCCCTCTCTAGGTTAATCAGGTCCATAATTTATAAACTTTCAATTGGTATCAGAGCCAATACTAGATACACTTAGTGTTAGTCCTACAGATTTTTATTATGGATCATTCTATTGAGGATTATAGCTCAGATGATGAAGAACTTGATTCTTCTTTTCTCTCTAAATATAATGTTAAAAGTTCTATAGAATTAGTTTCTAAATGTCTTAGAGCCATAGAAGAGAATAATAGTTTAAATACAAAAATAGAAAAATTAAATAAACAACTTGAGGTGCATGAAAATATTTCTAATAAATTAAAAGAAGTGAATAATATTTTACAAGAACAAAATAATGCTTTGAATTTGAGTCTTGTAGGTTTGAAAGAAGAAAATAATAAGCTTGTTAAAGATAATAAAAAACAAATGCAAGAGCTCAAAGAATCATATGAAATAGTGGAGAGACTTACCATTGGAGCTCAACAATTAGATAAAACATTGAGCATTGTTAAGTCACATGGTGATATAGATAGCTTTGGTAATAAGGATGAGAGTTCCACATCTTCAACATCAAAGACCATATTTGTAAGGCCCTTAAACTCTACTCCTACTGTTACTACTTATGCACAAAGAACTATTACACCTATGGTAGAAAAAGTTGTTAAGTTTGTGCCTGTTTGTCATCATTGTAGTAAAAAAGGTCATATAAGACCAAAATGTAGATTTTTGAGGAATGCTCTTGAACTTAATCATTCTTTCCATGTTTCAAATAGTAGGACCAATAAGCATCATCCATCTATGCATGCTACATCATATTCAAGGATGAATGGAAATTTTAATAATGTGTTCAAAAATTCTACTAAGAAGCATGCAGTCTTAGGTTTAAAGAGGGAAGTAAAATTCAATACTTTTAATGCTAGGACTCATTATCATCATCCTACTATGCATACTACATCTTCATTTGGGATGAATAAGAAAAGTATAGCTAAGTCCAAGACCACACCTATGAAACCTAAGTTTATTGAGTCTCAACCCAATGATATAGAGAAACAAAAATGCAAGAAAATGTGGGTTATGAAAGGTTGTTTTTTCTCGATCACCTGACCGTTTTTTTTATTAGAATGTTTAAATGACCCTAGGTGAGTAATCTTTATTATTTTTATTTTATTAGTTAAACTTAAAAAAAAGGAAAAAAATAGAAGTAGCATTCTTATCTGGCCAACACGCTATTGGACTTATTTAATACTTACATATACATAACCTCATTTTAGTGACTCGACTCATTTTGATATTTATTGTATAAATTATTCTAAAATTTTGGCTTATGCACACACACACATTCTTGTACATGTGATGATCGATGTTGACATAAACTTATTCACACACTCACGAACACACATATATGTTATGCTTTAAGTTTATGAAATTTCTTGAAAGACTCTAGGACTTCAACTAATCTTGACTATAAAATTGTGTTGAGTTATATTTCTTACTTGTTAAAACTTTATCGTATGGAGGCACCTAGTATTGAGAGGGCTACCTACTATGATGTGTAAAGCTACCGCAATGAACGGAGAGGGCTACCTCACAACTAGTGTGAAAGTCATCATGCTAGGTTTATGGCTCGTGAAAAAAAAAAAGAGAAAAGATTATGCAAAAAAAGGTGACTACTTATAAATCTTGTATACTGAATGCACAAAAAGAAAGAGCCAATAGAGGTTATAAAAAATATATATATATACTTTACCTCATATGTATGAAGAAAAAAAAATACAAAAAAATAATAAGTCCTCCTTTAAAAGATATACTTTATTTTGTAAGATTAAAGACTCGATTATAGTTTTACATGATAGGTGATAATTTTTTCTTTTGAGTCTTTTTTGATAGGTTATAAATGAATTAATTGACATATTTGTGGAGTTTAAACATATATACTACTTTAAGTAAATGTCAATATGTCATTATATGTGCTTGTGTGACTCTTATACTCTACTTATTTATTTATATGATAAATAATCAAAATTGGAGTTAAAAAATGATGAGAGTTTTCAATTGGTTGTGTGCTTTTTTTGTAATTAAATGAGCTTAATACCTTATGTGCCTATTTATAAAAAAACAAAAACAAAAAGTAATTAGATTTTTATTTATTACCTTTTTAATCCATTTATAAGTTAGAGAGTCATAGAACTTATGGGGAGTTTAAAGCATATTGCACTTCTATATTACTCTACTTTTACATTGCTATATCTTTAGGAGGAGTTTAGCTTCATTGCTTTGTCTAATACTTTGTCCTTTTCGTATGTCAAAAAAGGGGAGAAAATAATGTGTTTTACTTCCATGATTTTATTTTGTTATGCATATAGGGGGAGAACATATTTAATTAAGCTTAATTAATATGAATGCATACTATATGACTATTCTTTACACTTCGCTTATTTATATGTAAACTGAACTAATATACAATGAGGCTTTCATGCCAAGTTGTCCTATGCTTTGTCAATGTCATTTCAGTTACTTAAAAGCTTGTCAAGTTGCAGTAAAGATGGATCTATCGGACCATAGGATAGTTCCACTATGGAGTCTGGGGCATCATTGTATTTTATCTTTTTCCTATAAGTGTAATGTAGTGAGAGAGAGGTTTTGTCACACGAAAATGCCAAATGGGGAGTTTGTAAGGACTATGAGTGTTGGCTATTTTCGTGGATAAAATATTTATTTGTAAATTTGTTTTTAGGCCTGCTATCAAGTTTATCAAGGAAAGCCAAACAAATGCTCGAGTTCCAGATAATTGTACTTCAGGTATATCTTTGATAACTTGACACATAGGATTATATTTATGCATTTAATAGCACATGTTTATAAATCTAAAATTATTTTTAATGCTAAAATATGGAATAAGATATGCCAAAAGATATTAAATAATATATACTCTAAAATAAGATATGTTAAAAGATATTAGATAAGATATATATACTCTAAAATAAGATATGCTAAAAGATATTAGATAAGATATATTTTAAATTATAATTGAAATCTTTATTATAAAAGATAACATAAAATCTATTTTAAAAGAAATCTATTTTAAATAAGAGTTATCTTAATTAATGAGAATTACTAATCCTATTTGTAATAGAAAAGATATTTATCAATTACATAGGATTAAGGGTTTTAATTTTTCCTATAAATAAAACTCATTGTTCATTGTTTCAATTAACCATACAAGAGCATTCTTCTAATCTTTTTAATTTCTCTCTCTTGTTTTACAAATATAAGATCATAATTCTTTAGGCTTCTTTATTTAGTTAATCTATCAAATATTGGTGGTTATATTTGATTGATTAATAAGCCTAATTATTTTTATGATATTTTGATATTATATTCTTATGGCTTCTTCTTTATTTTTGTTCTTAAATTGTTAGATCAAATAATTGTTTTTGTCATATCATAATTATTTGATTTGATTATTAATCTTTAAAGAAGCTATTTTTATTTAACTTATATTTGATCTTTTTGGTCTAAGATTTGCTAGTTGATTTAATTTAAATGACATATGTTTTGAATCATCTAGTTAAGATTATTCATTATTAAATCCGTTCTAGAACACACACGGGCACTTGTATTTTTGTGCTAACTATTTTGCAGTTACTTCGGGAACGTATCTGATTGGCGGGAAGCTTATTTGAACGTTGGTTTGGAAACCGTTCACGCTAATATTGGAAACTGTGAAAACAGAGCAGGGACTCGTAAGTAAAGTACATTGGGGCAGTATCCTAGGGAGGGCAGCATAAGACCGAGTTTGTACTTGAACATTTGATTTTCATAGTGGAAAGTTAGGTGGTCCGGTGGACCGGTGGTTTTCCTCTTAGGTCATGGTTGTGATCTAGGTTGTTTCCACCTAAAAATATCGTGTGTTATTATTTTATTTCCGCACTTATATTTACACACGATTGCATGTCTGGCCGCTTTGTTTAAATTGATAAAAAATTACAAATAACCTATTCACCCCCCCTCTAGGTTAATCAGGTCTATAATTTATAAACTTTCAAAAAATATTAGTATAAATATTATTTTTTAATTAATTTTTTGTAAAAAAAATATCTTATAAATGACTTTTTTTTAAAGGTATTATAGTAAATTTTGTTTGAGAAACATTTCTTAAACTAATTTTAGCAAATAAGCTATATGAGTTGTATTTTTTTTCTAGTTACCAACTCATTGAATTAAACTTAAATTAACTTAGATGCTTTGAAACCACTAGCATATAGACTATTATTATAGGACATATCTAATTTAGAGAGAGAAAATAAAAAGACTTAATAAATGTGTAATAAATGAGGATGATGCTTAGTATTACATTGAATGTATATAAGGATACATGGATGTAACAATCGTTTAGGAGATCCAAACGTACTTACAAGGATCAGTCCTAACATATACATCAAATAAACATAAATTAATAAATATATCTGGTCTTCACCTTGATAGTACATACACTAGTATGATCTTCTCCTCGATAAATAAATATAGGACATGTCCAAACATCGAGTCCCCATTCTTTCAGTTTGGATGCAAGATCGAGATGGAAGAATATCCAACATGTCCAGTTTATAACCCTTGTTGTTATGCGTAACTTTCATGCCATAGTGTGCATGCATCTCTTTAATCTCTAAATCTGAAACCAAAGTAGGAGATGAAAAAAGTATTAATAGAGATCAACAATCTTGTGGATCCTATTTCTTTTTGCTACTCCCCGATTTATGATCATGTTACTCACGCTATTATCATTTTCTACATAGATCTTATTTTTTCTAACGCAACAATAAGTATTTATTGTCTGCTTAACATACCTTAAGATAATTCAGATTTCTTCTTTTTTAGATTGGATATAACATATTCATTTTAATTTAAATCGATTTTCATATTACCTGACATCATTACATATCATAAGCTAAATGAATTAGATTTTTTTTAGTTTATTAACTCATTAAATTAAACCTAAATTAATGCTTTGACACCACTATATATAGACTACGTAGTGTTGTATTTGTTACATAAAAGCCTTGAAGCACCTAATATGCTTTCGAAAAAAATTACATTTATAAACCTTTTAAAAATTTTAATCATAAAAATAGCATCCATAAAGATCACAAATTTTAATTAATAAGATAAAGTTCAGTCTAAATATTTCAGATTGAATGCTAGCTAATTAGACCGGTAAGTTAAACTCCATCCAATTGGATTTATTCAATGTCGAAATCAAACCATTTAAATCATAATCAATATTATTTAAGTATTACTTTTTATTGTAAGTTTTAGAGATGTTATTTCAAATATTTTCCCTATATTTTTTTCTAACTTTAACTAAAATCCCAAATAATTACCATATAACCTTTGTTATGAAAATTGGGCCTAACCCACAACATAGTTACTTTGTAAATCAATTTGTAACCGATCAAACAATAAGAGCAAATAATAGAGTCCATTGAAAACCAATTTGGACAAAAAAAAATGCAAACGTACCAACACCAATTAATAAATCAAAAAAATTGAATACGTAAAAAATAATAAATAAACAAATAAGATTTAACGTGATTCGTCTCCAAACTTTGAAACTATGGTCTCCAAATTTTAGAACTTACATCAACAACTAGGAAAACAAGCAATTGCACAATGATAAAAGATGATTAAAATCTATGCTAAACAATAGCCTAATCATCTATTCTCTCATAGTACAAACTGTCATGCACACCCAAATCCCTTTTTAGTCCCAAGGAAACACCTAAAGCCTCGCAATAATCCTTCCATTAAGATATACTTTGATTCTTAGATTAATAATGTACTACAAATGAGAGTTATTACTTTAAAAGAGACCCAATACTAAGAGTTTTTCAAAAATAACTAATATTCTACCAATAACAAGAGATAATGCTCCTTCTTTAGCCTTTGCATCTTGTCTCTCTCAAGTCCAAGCACATTCAATGCTCTTAAATGCCCTAAATCTTAAAAGATCAATTACCAAATTCTCCATTAATTTCATGCACCAATTAGTGGTAGACGTGATTGATGTTGGTCAATTTTATTATAAAATGAAAACCAAACCAGTATTGAAATTTTTTAAAATAATAAATCAAAACTGATCGAAATATTGAAATTTATTAAACCACTAATAAACTAAGAAATCAGTTCGATCGATCGGTTTTTATTTAATAATAATAATAATAATAACTTTTTTACTAATAACTAATACTATATAAAAATATTATGAATGTTTATACTCATGTAAAAATCTTTAATCAAATAACAAGTCCTATTTTTAGTGAATTTAATATTTTAACATTTACTTAATTATTCATGTGTTATCTGTCATTTGTCATGTCCCATGAAAACATAAATATAAATTATACATAATTACTAAATTTTAAATAATCAAAATTCAAAATACATATCATCCAAATTCAAAATCTTCAAATAACAAATAAGTCTTCAGCAAAAATTTTATATTAATAACAACAAATTTTAAAAGTTTATTTTAATATAATAATTTTAAATATAATATATAATTTATAACTTTCATATATAATAATTTTTAAAAATTTATTTGAATTTAATAATTTCAAATATACTATATAATTTATAATTTTATATAAATTTAATAATTAACAAGCGATTCAGTTTAATTGTAAACAATTTTTTCTGTAGCGAAACAAAAATCGATCGATTAATTTTTGTTTATAATTTTTTCAAACCATAATTGGTCGAAATTATCCTTTTTTTAAAGAGCTTCAGTTCAATTACGTTGAAAACAATCAATTTGATCGACTTTTTATTAAACATGTTCACCCTTAACACCAACGACAAAAAAAAAATGCTGTTATGTATAATTTCTCAAGAAAATTGGAAATTTTCTTATTCTGTCAACAATTAGGTGCTCGGCTACCCCTTAGGACGCTCGAAACCACTCACATGTTTTGAGTACAAATATCGCAATTTAAAGGGATTGGAGTGCGCTCATAATGAGATTATTCCCTTTAGGCACCTATTCTCCTAACATATACCTACTTGAAGAATAAAAGATCCAATATATCCAAGATAATGGATATTTATACATAATAATAAAAAAGACAAAAATAACATAGTTAGTAAAAAAGACACATTTAATATATATATTAAAAAAATTAAAATAACCATAAATTAAATCGATTTAGAGTTTAGAGTTTGAGATTTAAGGTTTAAAATTTAGTATTTAACAATCAACAAAGAAATATTATTAATAAGTCAATATTTTTCTTCTTGTTTAACACATGGTTTATAATTATTGACCTTCTAATTTGTCCATTTTTCTCTTAATCGTAAGTAATACCTATATCACCTAAATATTTTTATACCACTTTGCTCAATTAGTCTAACCTTTGGTGCCCGATTACCTCCTAACCTTTTCGACTCCCTCATAATTTACATCACATATCACAATCTTTATTTTTTCCCCTTTATATGGTGACCTTTTACAACAATATAAGAAAGATAGACATTATTTGTTCTCTTACTGGATATAAAAGAGCTATCTAGCTCCCAAATAGACGAAAGAAAGGAAAGATATAATTTAATATAATATGATATAATTGGGATAAAATGATCACCTTCTCAAACAATGTAAAGTAAGATATCAAAAAGAAAGAAATTAAAGAAAGGTAGGCTAGACAATCAAGGTCTTCTAACATAAATTAATTTTATTTTTTATTCTTATAATTTTTTTTTAAAGATATAGTCCAAAAGAAACTAAATATGTTAAAATATAAAAATTAAGAGGCTAATCATATATGCTATTACAATATTATCTTATTTTGTCACTTATATTTTTTCAATTTATTAAAAATTGGTGAAAAAATTTGAAAATTATCGATCTACATAATATTTTGCTACTTTTTCATAAAATCGACCCATTTTTTTTAAAATAATTCATCGATTCATTATAACCTATCCAATTTTTTTAGAAATTCTCTAGTTTTCTTGAAAACTGGCCCATTATTTCCAAATATTTTACAGGTTAACAATATCTGATCCAATTATTTAAAATTTCGCTAACTTTTTCTGATAAACCAACCCAGACCAAAAAACGTGCATATTGTTTAAAAAATAACATAAGTATTTTTTTCCTCCTTATTTCCCATCTCCACTCCCTCAACTCGATCGATAACCCTTGCGTACTAGCATACTTGCAACCCAAACAGCAAGCACACGACTAGTTAGCAGAGAACTCCTTTCGAGGGTTTATTTTCCTTCTCCTTTTTCTTTTAATTTCCACCTTTTTCTCTCATTGGTTTCATTTCCCTTTTATTGTTCTTCCTCTTCCCAAATGGTCTCTATGCTTCAATCTTTGAAACCCTAATCCTCGAGTTTACTTTACTCGCGTTGCAAGATATATTTGTACATGCAGTATCCATTTGCTCACTCAATCAATTTGTCTAGAAAATGAAACAATAGGGACTAAAACAAAATGTAATGATGCACTAGCTAGCAGCAACAATAGCAATTGTATGACCCTGCTCTCTTGTTCGCACCTCATGTTTTAATTTTTCTTATTCTTCTTCTTTTCGTTTTCTATGAAATTTTGGTGCATCTTTCTAATCGTTCAATTGTTTTCTAAGGATAAAGATGTATAATCATTAATTTTGAAGGATATTTTAGACTTCTATTGAATTCAAATGATAATTGTGGAGGATAAAAATATCACCTCATTAAAATTAAGGGCAGTTTAGACTTTCCTTTCAAAAATGCAAACTCCCTCGTTCAGAATAGCTAGCCATCAAGCACGTGCATTGTCTTGCACGTTGTAAAAGGTTGATTTAACAAAATTGATTATAGCAATAATATAAATTAATTAATTATAGCCATATATATAATATTGGGCAAAGCTTAATTTAATTTAACATTAACTTTGGTTAAACAAAACTATAAACTTTTTGTATTTTTAATTTCAAATGTATGTAAATGGAAACTAGGAAAGTATACACGGGGAAGTGCTTTATATGAGAAAGAATCAACAAAGATTAATTAACATTTACAACAAAGAAACTAAAAGTAAACACGGAGCTAAGCCTCTTAATTAGAATATTAGTGAAAATAACAAATCACAATAAATCAACAAGCAAATTACATAACAAAAATTGTCAAAATATACAACAAAATGGAATTTAGCTAGAAAGGAGCCTAAAGACATGCTTAATGCAAAAGAAATTAACTTCAAAACTTACCTATGTCTTTCATTTGTTCCATATTTAATAGGATATTACAGAAACATGCATGAGAAATTCTATATTTACATGAAATAGAAATAGAAGAGAAATGATCACCTTTTGGATTTTATTTCCAGCATATTGGGCATTATTAATTGTAAATTGTTTTATTTCAAGCATTAAAAATTGAATATAAATGTCATTAAATATAAGTTGATATTTGGATCAACTTTTTTTTAAAAATAATATTTAATTTTTATCACTGTAAATAAAAAAGAAAGAATTTAAGAACAATTTATTATTGAGCACTTTCTAAAACACATATTAATGGGCGATTTAGTGAATTCTCTATTAACACCATTGATTTAGTTGTTTCTTGTGACAAAAGACATTAAATTCATAATAAATTTTTTTTATATTATACTTAAATAAATGCAACCAATCAAAAGTTATCATAATTGATTTAATCAAATTTAAAACCAATGAGTTGTGAACAGCTCATACTTTTAGATGTCAAAAATGTCAAATATTAAAAACTAAGGATAAAATAATAATTTTCTTTTAATATAATAAAATTACATATACAATAGAAATAGATATGGATTCAAAGAGTACAGGGGTTACAATATAGAACAAATGGTATAATGAGATTTAGAAAGAGTTTAAACAACGGCACGTTTGTGAATAATGAAAAAGTAGAGATAACTTTGTCATTTTCTTTGTAAAAACTCCTCCTTAAATATAGATTATAAAATAAGATTATATATATATATATATCGCCAGAAATCTTATATTTAAGATATCAACTGAATTTTTAACCATCTCTTGCCTTTATTTTTTTATTTTTATTATTAATACTAGGTACCGAAGCTCGGGGTATGCACGTGTATCTAAATTCTTATATTTATTTGCATTTTAAATGTTTCTTTTTTAAAATATAATTTATCTTAAAAATTAGTAGTATTTTATTATGTACCAATTATAATATTAAAGTCTTTAAATTTAATGATTTTAATATACTTATCTAAAAAATATATGTATTTATTATAATTGGTACTAATTAGTATTTATATATTTATTCTTATAACTATGTATAATATTTTAAAATTTAAAATATTATACACACAAAAAATTAAATTCGACTTTCAAAGGTATTTTTAGTTGTCCAAGTACCCTCAAAACAACACTATCATCGGTGGAAAGACCAAAAAAATAAATTCAATGATACTACTTTTAACATAAATTAAGATATGTTGAACATATTAATTGACTCAATATAAGAATATGCTATTTAAATTAGATAATATACATAAAAAATCATTTACACATTTAATATTAAAAAATTTGTTTATGTGTAGTCAATATTAAAAAACTTGTGAAAACTTATTGTACATAAGTCACAATTTTTCAAAAGAAATGCATAATCATAACTCCGTGCAAATTTATATTTGAATTTAAGATTTAAGATAATAAATATTTATGTCTGTTTCTAATAACAATTTCAATAATCTTGGGACTCAAAACTTAAAAAATAAATTTAACATCTTTTACATTAATCAAGACATATTTGATAAGATAAACCTATGATATTATTGCAATTTTAGGTATTATTTTCAGCTAAATAATAAACAAAAATTATTTATACAATCAATAAAAAAAATTAGACAATTTAATTCGTACATAAATCAAACAAATAAAATAACCATAATCCCATGTTCATACAAGTGTTGATTTGATTCGTACAAAAATATAACTTCCAATATTAGTATTGTGATAATAAAAATAAAACTTATCTTATTAGTAAATAAACAATATTTGACTTGTACAAATGATGGAAATAAAATAACTTAGTAAACTATCAGATCATATGAGTAAATATACCCACCATTCTCATACTATCATTTTCATCCTATTTTTATTTACATTCAAAATTACATCCGTTTTTGCTCATATACAGTTAATTCTCACTTTAGTCCATATAGTTTCAAAATCTCAATTTCTTTAATCCAAATACATATTTTTGGGATAGAAATGGAATGTAAATGAGCAAGTCCCTTTACACGTGACTAGTAAATTTAAATTCATATATTTAGTTTATATAAATTAATCGAGAACATCCGTTCATTCTAATATAAAGTGTTATTGGAACTAAATATGCTGAATTTTTCATATTATGAAGGCAAAGTTGAATGATATAATTGTTCATCGGAAAAATTGATAAGAGAATAACAGTATTTGTGCTAGGAATTATCATAAAAAGTTTTAAAGTTAAACACTAAATCAAAACATTAAAAGTTTGGGGGTCCTATTCAGGTATTTTTTTTAAATTAAAACAAAGTAAATCTAACTGAAAAGGGGGCATTTTAGTATCAAAATTCTTGATAGGTCACAAATCCACTAATTTTTAAAGTAGCGCATTTCTGATCCAATCCACAAAACTATGTCAAAATTGAATTGAAAAGGCATGTACAAATCGTGCGTCCCAACTTATGAGGGGGCACAAAAATGAAAATTACACAGGGATATACACGTTAATAAATCAAGGTACAAGATTTGCACCCTTTTTTAATTCAATTTCTGACAAGATTGTCAATTGGACAAGAAGTGCACCACTATTAGTGTACTTCATGTGCTCTTGTAAAAAAATTGTGTACTATTTAGGCCCTTCATCCCAATATATCATGTTAATGCATAACAATGAAGCAAATATATTTACTTGAAATTTTAAAGGCGGCAAAAAAACCTAATTGAGTCAATTCAATGATATTACTTTTAACATAAATTAAGATATGTTGAACATATTAATTGACTCAATATAAGAATATGCTAGCTGAAAATTTCACAGTATTCCCTTTCAAGTCTTACAGTCTATCAGTCAATTCAATGATATTACTTTTAACATAAATTAAGATATGTTGAACATATTAATTGACTCAATATAAGAATATGCTAGCTGAAAATTTCACAGTATTCCCTTTCAAGTCTTACAGTCTATCCACCCATTACATAACATGGGTAAAGAAAAAAGAATCCCCATAATGTTGATAATATCATTCCATTTTTCACAATAAGGAAAGTTTCAACAACAAAATAAACAAGTTACAATATATATCTCTCAAGCCCTAGTAACTAGTCTAGTTTCTTACCCTGGTGAGGCCTCTAAAAATAAGCAACAAACCTCCAACGACTTACTTATCTCAAACATGAATATGAAAAATTATAAAATCAATTAAAATTTTTAAAAACAAACAACAAAAAGAAAATCACATTTCAAAACAACAATTCAAACATGGCATCTCACCTGTTAAAAATGTGGTACCTGAGTTAAACATGCTTCTCAAGGCAGTGTGGGACACAAGTGCTGAACAAGATAACTTCAAATTTTTCAGATTCTATTTTTGTAAGGAATTAACAGCTGCAATATAATTCTAATAAATGAAACGAATCCTGTCTAGCTCTAGAGTTTACTTTGTTATGCAATCGTAAAAATTGATATTATAAGAAAACCAATGAAAATCTACGATAAAACAGTTAAATGTACTTCTCTCACATAATATGTGGACACCCTCCACTGACATGTTGGACTCATAAGATGTTATGCGAGAAAAGAAAAAAAAGCAATATCTAAAAGCATCATTGCATAAGTTCAAAATCTAAGAGATTCTAATGTGAAGTCAATCATACAATATAGTTTTGCTGCTCTAACTTTAGACCCTTTCCAAAGAATGAAATATGATATTTCATCAACTTGAAGTTCTTGTGAAAAATTAGAGCAATTATGATGTAGACATAATAAATAATATGTAGACTTAATAAACAACTTAGCACTAAGGTTCCACACTGCATGACAAGCATGCATCCAAAAGAACTTGTGAGATACGCCGATGATTTTTAACATGGAAATAAAAAATAAAACCACCAAGTAATTGCAGAAAAACTTCAAAACTAAATTTTTTCCTAGCTTTAAAATTCTCTATCTCCGATTTCCTTACTAGGTGATAAGTTAACAATTGGGTAGGAAGTGGCTGATAATCCTAGGCCTCACCAGGTAAAAATTACATAGGCTCAAATTCAACATGAGAAAAAGCTTCTATGCACCACAGATCTCTCGTTCAAAAGCCTGTAATCAAAGTACGTATATGTCTAATACCGGAATGATGCTAGATGTGGGGATCCATACAAAAAGGAAGTAGGCATGAGTAAATAAAACACGGAGGGAAACACAAAAGTTAGAATCCTAGACCTGCCATAAAGACAAAAAGAAATGCAAAAAAGAAAAAATTAGAACAGGTAATGTACAAGAAGAGGCCAGAGAACAATGCCATCAAAATGTAATAAAAGGGCGAAGTAAAATCCAAAAATACAAATAATAAGCTATCTTACTAGTAAACAGTAGAAGCATAGAACTTATTCTAAGTCCCTCCTCCAGCCTTGCCAGCAATAGTTGCTTCCTGATTTACAACAGGAGAAACATCAACACTGCAAGTAGCAAAATAATAAAAGTTCAAAAGTACAAAAAAACAAAATATACCTGCTCAATATTTCCCTTGCCATTCACTTCAGATGTAGAGCTTGACAATGTGCTCGCAAACCTGGGATGAGAAATAAACAACTTTTATTAAGACATTCCAAATAGATGCATCATGTATTGCATCCTCAATTTTTGAATATAATTAACAGTCCAACACCTGGCAGACCTAGCTTTCCGTTTTTCTTCTTCCAAGGGATCTGCACTGGAAGTTGGTGCAAATCTGGCAGTTCGGGCTTTCTTTTTTGCCTCCTCTTCAGAGGGTACTGATAAGCTAGCAAGTCCAAACCTGAAATATTACGAGAAGAATCAATTGTAACATATGTGCTATGTTACACGGATTCTTCATTTTTCAGGAAGTATTCGTGTCCAACAGACATGACATGTACATTGATTTAGATGCTTGACACTCCAACTTGGTGGAAATTTAAATAAAATTGAAAAAATAGGCATGTCTAACACTAGGATACATATCCAAAATTATAAGTGTCCTAAAGGAATCTATGTAACATTAACATATGTTCAACCAAAAGAAATAATAGTTCTTGAAATTTTTAATTAATGGATGAACCAATCAAAAGATGTGCAAAATACCTTTCTGCCCTAGCCTTTCTTTTTATCTCCTCTGCCCCCTTCCCTGCACCCTTCCCTGATTCGGACCCATGTACCGTGGACTCAACGGACCCAGTTTGGAACCTGTATATGAGCCAACAATGCTAAAAACTATGTTCACTAAAAAGAAATTTAAATAAAACCATCCAATTTGTTTCGATGACAGAGCAATCAAGATACTTCATGAATCTCTCCCTCCAGGAAAGTTAGTAAGAAAAATCAAGTCGCACTCAAAACATTAGAAACCCTTCATAGCACAGGAATCTCTGAGGAACTACATTCTTATCATAATCTCTACCGTGCATGTAAAATCACTGCTACATGCAGAATGAAGGGCGAAAGGATAAAAGGAAAGATAAATTCTAAAAATATTATGAGATGACATTCTAGATTTCTAGGGTTTACGTCTTTCATTGCTATAATAAATTATCAGAAAAATAGGCGAAAATATCCCAATATTGTTAGTATTTCACTTCTTGATATTGAAGCTTGACATCTCTATCTTCTAGCTAATTGTCGTTTTATTATTATTATCGTTAAACTGTCAAAAAAAATATCCTTTTTTTTGTGTGGCTAAAATAGCATAAGCAATGTGGATATTGTCATAATGTCAATACAATATCAACAAATATAGAGAATAGAGTGGCGGCAAGGCTAAAGGGAAAGAGGAGAAGATGTAGGTCAAAATTTGAGGTTGGATGGTTATTTGTTTAAGGTTTGTTGAAGAATAGATAAACAGAGAATTTGTAGACTTGTAGATTTTTTATTTTTTTTAAACGGTACACCTGAACGGAACGGAGTGGTATGAATATAAACTATTTTTTTTTTAATTCAATGGTAAAAATTATACAAAAATTTAGTTTAAAATATATAACAATACAAGCGGAATAGTTCAGAGTTATATTTATATTTATATGTTGATTTAAATAAATATTATAAACATTTAAAAATACGTATTAAATAAAAATTAATTTAAAAGATAAATAATTGATTATTTTAATATTTTAAAATTTAAAATTTTATAATTTTTATGAAATTTTCTTAATTTTCGTGATTTTTTTCAAAATTTTGGTTAACAACAAACATACATTTGATATTTACGTAGAAATTATATTTCGATATTTTGGTACACGTTAACATTTTAGATCTCTCTTATAATCAACCAATTAGGCTCCCGAACGGAAAATATCGAGGGAAATTAAAAAAAAAAAAGAGATAGAGCAGAAACCCTAGAAACTAATTCCTAAATTCACAGAAACTATTAAATACCTTTCGGCACGAGAGTTACGCTTCTCTTCTTCGGTGAGCTGCACAGATATGCCGAAACGCTCAGCTCGGCGAATCTTTTTCTCGATATCGGAAGCCGTAAGTGAAGAGTTCGTTGGAGCAGAGCCTTCAACAGCTTCAGTAGCCTTGGAATCTTCGCCATCAATCTTCGGCTTTTCAGTACCGGAATCATCGGTAAGTAGAGCGGAGGAACTATCACAGCTCGGATCTTCAGTTTGAACCGGCTTAGCGGTGAGAGATACATTCTGTTTTAGGGTTTCTCTGAGCGCATCTTGTGAGAGCTTCGTGTCGTTGGGTTTCGGGGTCTCAGTAGCCATTGTAATACGGAAGTGAGGTTTGCTGGGAATCGAAGGTGCGTGAGATCTATGCGGGAATAATGGGGAGAGGGTAACGAGAGAGATATGGGTATGAGGATTGATATTTGCGTATCTCTAAGATATTTTCAAGGAATGATTTTTTATGGGAAAATAGGTACGTGGGTCATTTCTTTAGTTAATAAATTATTATCATATTATATTATATTATGATATTAAATACATTATAATTCATTTGTGATTTACTTATTTTTATTATTTTATTTTTAATTTTTGTAAAATATATATTACTTATATTATTAAAAAAATATAATATAAATTCAGGGATGATTTTTAATATAATTATCTCTAAATCGAATTATAAAATTTGTATTCAAAAATCGTTTTAATTCGAGGTCAATTTTTTACCTGCGATTAATGGTTCGAGATGATTATTAAAAAAAAATTTAAAAATATATAATTTAATTTATTAAATAATATAATTAATTTTAAATACAAATAAATATTATTTTTAGTATAATTATAAATGAATTGTACATATTACTTCATGTTTAATTTATACTTATTTTACATATTATTAAAATTTATTGAGTAAAAATTGAACCAATGGTTTGGATAATCTAACCCTATGTTTTTTTTTTCATTCTTAATATAAATACATATATTATTTTACATTGTTTTCTCAAAATGAATAAAAATAAATTTTATATATAAAGAGAAGTTATATTATAAAATTAAATTTAATAAATATAAAATAATAATATTATCATAATAATTTTATTATTATAAAAATAAAAATATATAAAATATATATTTAACTCTTAATATTAATTACACTTTAATTATATTATTTTAAATAAATTATCATTAATAAAATTTTTTTATTAGAATAATAATTTATATCGTAAAAATATCACCATTTTAAATATAATAAGATTATTAATATAATAATTAATTTTATAATTATTCACACTAATGCATAATAGTATCTTAAATTGAACCATTGGGTTTTAAATTTTTAAAATGTATTATTTGATGATAAATTTTTAAAATTTTATATATAGATCTTTAAATTTTTAAATCTTATAATTTAGATCATAAATTTTTAAAATTCTACTTATAAGTTTTAATTTAACTACTAAATACATATTTATTAATGAAAATTTTATGATTTATGTGTAAAGTTTTAAAAATTTATGTACTAAATCGTATAATTTAAAAGTTTAAAAAATTATATATAAAATTTTAAAAATTTAAAGATAAAATAGTATATTTTAAATAATTATGTACTTATATTTAAATTTAATTAAGATTTAAAAACAAATGATATATAATAATGTAACACTTAATACAAACGACTTGTAACAATTTTTTCCTTTCTTGTGTTTTTTTTTTGACGAGAAATAAGATATTGTAACTTTTTAGGTAAATTATATTAATTATGTAATTTAAAAAAAATGATTAAATCAATCTAATTTTTAAAAAAATTAATATTTTTTAGATAAAATAAAATAAAAATTAATTTTAAAAACTTTGTATCTTCATTTTCTCCTCATTTTTAATTATCTATTATTATTATCTCAATTCTATAAATAAAACATATTATTTTAATTATTTTTTTAAATTTAAATATAATATTAATTTATTATTTAATTATTTATTATTTATTATTTTTATAATGTAAATCTTTAACCTTAATTATGTATCTTGATTGATTATTTTTTAAATTAAAAAACTAAATTAATTCCTGCATTTTAGAGAACCATTTCAACCCAAAACGCAGATAACTATTACGTATGTTTAGTAGACAACTATTACGGCGAAGAAATGGAATTGGAATTTGGGTGTTCTGACGTTAGTCTATGGAAACAAGCTCTCTCAGCTTACCAGTCTCGTATTGAATCTCTTAACAAACCCAACTTAGTGTCTCTAGATGACTATTACTGCAATGAACTTCCCTCTCTATTGCAACTTCGAAACCCTTGCCCATTCCTTACTACTTCTGAGCTCTTCAAGATCATGCAATGGAAGCTCACCCGGGGAAAATGGCGGTACTCTTTCTAATCTTTATAATATATTTTTATTTATCTATGCATATCGGACATATCAATGTTGTATAACATATATGATTGTATTCTGCAAAATTTAGACCGCGTTTGCTGGATTTTGTTTCTGCTTTAGACGAAGAGTTTGTTAAATCAGCTTCTCAAAAGGCTTTCCAGTCTCTTCCGGATATTTCCAAAGCTGTTTCTGACCTTACTGTGCTCAAAGGTGTTGGCCCAGCGACTGCTTCTGCAGTTCTTGCTGCATACGCACCCGATGTTGCTCCTTTCATGTCCGACGAGGTAGGGTTTTGTAAATGAGTTTTATACTTGTATGCAATTTCCCATTTGTTGAGGTTAATTAATTTTCCGATTATTGATTATGTGACAAGTTTTTAATGTTGGTGAAAGGCTATGGAGGCAACTCTTGGTTCCTCCAAAGATTATTCGCTCAAGCAGTATCTATTATTGGCCGATAAATTACAGAATAAAGCAAAGGTTTCAATCGATCTTACTCTCACTTCTTATTATTTTCTCGTTTTATAATTCATGTGCATCATTTGTATGTGTTTCCATTCCCTTCCGTGCAAAATTGATTGGTTGAAATTTTGTATCATTTGTACTTTTTTTCTTCTTCCAAATCTCTGCTCTCTGTTTTGGAAACCCAAATGCTTGAGAAATAGGCCTTCTTAAATGACAAATGATGTTGTTTGCACACCTAGAGATATTGACATTGACATTTGTGTGGCCATGGAAAGACTAACCTTGTTGAACCAGTCTTATGAAATTTCTTATTCTGTGGTATATCAGGAGTTCACTTCTTTACACTAAGAAATGTAGTTGCATAATCAAGTGTCTTAGATGATATTAAGGTATTAATTATTGTTAAGTTGGTCTCTGATGTTATGGATGTGAAACATAGATATCAGAGCAACCTATTGGATGATATGTGTACTAATGTACACCTGTGTGTACCAGATTATGTACACCTCAATGATAACAAACTATGCAACTGATTTGGTAGCTTCTCATAGTTTTTTATCGGTGTGTTCATGTGCTAGCTATACGAACCAGTCCAATGTAATTGATACACTAAGAAATACAATCTGAATTATTCATTTCTATTCTATGGTATGAGTGCCTAGAACCTTTCTTGAAGTTCTTGAAGGCATTTCAATGGCTTCAACTGCAAACAATTCCGTGTGCTATAATGGTGAAAATAGAGGCATATTCTAGCATATAAGCACAATAACAAGAGTATACTATGAACTCTGTGAAATGGAAGAGCTACTATGGCTTAACCAGAGATAACATTCAAGATGAGAAAGATTCTCAAATCATAGTAAATATAGAAGTCATGCAAAAGTTGTTTCTCTCCTCACCTTACACTACTAGTTATAGCCTCATGTAGTTACACAAAACTACTTGTTTTGGGTAACCATATTCCTATTGGAATGAAAACAGCCAGCTTGGCATAGAGCTTAAAACAAATATAAGAAAGGATAATGACAAACAGAAATGAAAAAAGAAGACAATAAACTGTGAATAATAATAAAGCCTTAGCTACTGCATCAGTTGTGCCCTCTCTTGAGATTGAGACTCTCCAGAGGCTCCAATATCAATGGAACCCTCATCAGGTGGATGATACTCAAACATATAAGCCATGTTGAAAGTGGGAGAAATGTTAAGTTCCCTAAGGAGCTCAAGGACATAAGCATTAGAATTGACTTTGTGGAAAACTTGGAAAGGCCACGAAGTCAATTCAAATGCTTGTTGTAAGTTCCAATGTTTAAGGATTATAAGTGTTAGTTATTTTCATGGACAAAATATTTGCATGTAAACTTGTTTTTAAGTTCGCTATAAAGTGTATCAAGTAAAGTTGAAGAAACGTTAGAATTTCAGATAGTCGTATTTCAGGTATATTTGTTATAACTATAACACATAGGATTACACTCATGCATTTAATAGCACATATTCATAAATTTGGAATTATTTTTCATGCTAAAATATAGAATAAGATATATGTTAAAATATTAGATAAGATATAGTCTAAATTATAGGCTAAATCTTAACCTAAAATATATTTTAAAAGAACTATTCTTTAAATAAGAGTCTTCTTAATTAATGAGTCTACTTTAAAAAAACTCTTCTTTAAATAGGAGTCTTCTTGATTAATGAGTATTATTAATCTTATTTGTAATAGAAAATATATTTATCAATTACATAGGATTAAAGATTTTAATTATTCTCATAAATAAAACTCATTGTTCATTGTTTCAATTAATCACACAAGAGCACTATTCTCTTCTTAATTTTTCTCTCATGTTTTACAAATATAAGATTATAATTCTTTAGGCTTCTTTATTTAGTTAATCCATTAAACATTAGTGGTTGTGCTTGATTGATTAATAAGCCTAATTAGTTTTATGATATTTTGATCATATGTTCTTATAGCTTCTTTATCTTTGTTATTGAATTGTTAGATCAAATAATTATATGTATCATATCATAATTATTTGATTATTAAATTTTAAAGAAGTTATTTTTATTAAATTTGTGTATAATCTTTTTGTTCTAGGATATGTTAGTTGATTTAATTTAAGTGATATATGTTTTGAATCATCTAGTTAGGATTATTTATTATTAAATCCGTGCTAGAACACACACGGCTCGTAAGTATGGTATATTGGAGCAGTATCCTAGGAAGGGTAGCATAAGACTGAGTTTGTACTTGAATATTTGTTTTTCATAGTTGAAAGTTAGGTGCTCCAATGGTTTTCTTCTTAGGTCATGGTTGTTGTTTAAGTTATTTCCACCTAAAAATATTCTAGCATGTATTGCATGCTTAGCTGTTTTATTTAGGTTATTAAATTATAAATTGAAAATAACTTATTCACTCATTTAGGTTAATTAGGTTTGTATTTTATAAATTTTTACGGTGAAAGTTTTAACTCTTCCCAAATGCACCGTCACTATATCTCCTGCAGATTTTTTCTTTAATTCTTCTCCTTTTGTCTGCCCTTTTTTTCTTTGACCTCCTGATCATTTTCTGAATGCTATTTGACCTCCTCAATCATTTTCATACCTTTGTACATCTATGTTTTATATCTTAAATTTTTCAAGATTAATTTTATTGTGGGTACAGTACTCCTGATTATCTCATACCTAACAATGAGCATATACTGATTATTTGTGTTTTATATTGTTTTATAAAATATGAGGTCAAGAGGGGGTATTGGATGATATGAGATAATCAGGAGTACTTTACCTTTTTGGTTCACTTTTTAGTGGGATACTCACATTGATTCAAACCTTCATGTTTTTTTCATTCTACTAAAATCTACTTATTTACATTGACTGCATATGCTGACATTTAAATGATGAATGTACAGAACACCGACTAGCTCCTGTGACATTTAAATTCTTCTCATGAGTAATAAGAAATAGATCTGAATTTGGTATGTTGTTGGTGCATGTACATCACATATGAGGGCTGCATTTGATGTATTAATCCAATCACTAGTCAAATTATAACAAAAAATTTCAACTTTTTTCAATATCGATTATGGATGTCATTTAATATTTGCTAGAGGAACCTGCAGGAGCTAAGTTTGAGAGAGGATACCTTCACACCCTCAGATGTTGAACGGGCTTTGTGGAGTTCTGTTGTAGGGGTCAAGTTGCAATCATCTAAATCAGATCCAGATCCCAATACTAGCATGAAAAAGAGACCTAAGAGAAAGAGAAAATGTTGACTTACAGTCACATCTGTTCATGCACATGTTGTGAGATCAAATTTCTTTCAATAGTGTAGAGATACGTTGCCTTTGATTTGATGAATAACTTGTTTACCTTTAATTGGAATGACACCTTATCTCTTTGTCTTCTGCACAGATCTCTAGCGTTAGACTTCTTTCTCTCTCTGTTCCTGACCCTTTTCACAAAGATTTTTCTATTTCTCAAACTCTGAACTGAGCCAGTGGAATTAAGCTTATATGCTTGTCATTTTCAAGCGGGATGGCTTCAGGTTTGAAGCAATGATAACTTTTTACCGTCTCCAAAACTCATTTGTATGTTATAGAGGCTTATATAGATTTAACCAATATTGTGATGGTTTCCAAATTCGCTGCTAACTCTGTCAAACCATTAATTATTATTCTGAGTTGAACTTTCTGTTTCACTGTCCATGTGTTAACCTGTTTGAGGGATGCTATGACTCTCTTTGTTTTATCACTTGGTGGGTTATTCTCTTCTGTATCAGATGGTTTGTTTTGCGAACTCTGTAGGCTTTATGCTATTTGATATTTATGCAATATAACTTGAATTTTGATGGGGTGAAAAAGTTGTATTTCTTGTTTTTTATGGATTTTTGGAAACGTGGATGGATTGATTCTACATTTTATGAGGTTCTGCCTTAGCTGGACTTCAGAAGCATTCATGATAGGGGTAGGCGTGGGCGGTTTGATATGTTATTATGTTACTTTACAAGCCTACTTTATATCGGCGGTTTTGAAAACAAACAATACTTTACTAGTTTTATGGCCATAAAAAGCCCACCTTCAAGTTGAATTACAAAATCGGTTCAAAGCTTATAATGGACCAATCAAGTTATAATAGAAATTATAATTTAAGAAAAATGAAAAATAATAAAAATATAATAGAAATTAAACTATTTATAAATATTATAAATTAATAAATTAAAATATGTATATAATATACGTAGGTTGGTTTTGTTTACCTTCAATTGATACGATTAGATCAGTTTTCAAATTTTTTGACCGACATTTGACTAAATAACCTATAAATAGAAAGCATGGGCTTGTTTTGGTCTTGGATTTGGTTGATTAAGTAGCTTTAAAAAAAAAAAAAAATGTCCACCCTTAATGCATGGTTATCATTAAAGATAAATGTAAATAATTTTTTGTTACATAATATTATGATTGTTGTGTCAGCCCATAACATAATTATCATATAAATCGATTGTTATTTAATAGCAAATAAAAATTTAAATTTAAATTAATCCGTAAAAACAATGCCAATGCATCCCATAAATTAATAAAAAATGATAAAATAAATAACCATGGTAAACATTCTAGGATGATATAGAGCACATTCTCCATTATGTTTACGTGGATTTCCAAGGTCCAATGTGATCGTGGTGATGCAAGGTTGGCAACCAGATAGATAACTGCATAACCTTTTGAACGTGAGGTAGGACTTCATTGTCTCTGGTAGAAGCTTGGCTATATGAACCAAAAGGTGAGTCATCTAGAAATGATAAAAAAATCAGACCTCTCTAACAATCATGTAGAATATGAAATTCTTTTGAAGAAGTTTTGGTTGGATTTTTGGGATCTTTTCTTCAAATAGTTCAAAGCTAAAGAAAATACTATAAAATCTTTTTTTCTCTAATTTTTATTTAATTAGTAGAGCATAATATTTTTCACAGATTATGGATTGATATCAATTTTTATTAACCCCCAATGATTAGATGCACCTTTCTTTCTTCTATATCTGAGAACAGATAACACACTATTAGAACCTCAGACACCATAGAGTGTGGTTACCTTTGGCCATTGAATGCTTAAGTAAGTTTAGAAAGGTAAGGAGAGATTTAAAGAGAAAGTATAAATAAGTGTTTATCTTTGATAATGTAATATTCAAGTTAAGACCAGTTAAGAGAGAGAGATATGGTGAATATATATAAAAGAATATGCTACATGTTGATGACCCTTACTTATAGTGATAGACTTAACTTAGTGTCAGAATTATCTTTTTATAATTATTTTCTTGTCAGATATTTAAAAGATTATACGTTCGATCTCTTATCTTATTGGATATTTATATGATATTGATGCTCATCTACTGACTCATTGCTTAGTGGGCTAACCTACGAGTTATCTACTAACTAGAACCTCTCATATCGTGTCGCATGGTGTGAACTAATTTACACCCAAAAAGTCTTAAAAGAGTAATAACTAAACTAAGCAAAATAGATCATGTTGACAACTAGTAGGCCACTAACCCATTCAAGAGTAATGTTTTGATGCACATATATAAAAAAAATTACATCTTCAATTCAATAGACATAAAGTAATTAAATCATAGGATAAACTTTAATTGAAAAGGCTCGTACATTGTCGTTGATCACATATATGTGTTTAGCTATCCATAGACATAGTAATAACTAATAAACAAATCATAATATAATATAAAAAATGAAAAAAAGCTTAGAATGTGAATGAATATATAATGCATATCTTTAATTTTCATCTGCGTCTTTAACTTCTTTCTCTAGAACTATATGTAGAGCTTTTTGCTGTTTCTTGATCTTGATTGTGTTTTTTCTAATTATTTGTGTTGTGATGACTTAATATGATATATAAATAGTGTATTTTGAGTTAATCTTGCATCCTCAATTGATTTCTCAAGATCAAACGAATGTGATATAAAGTTTAGAGGTTGAGAAATACTTTTTTTGTATATTATAGGGGTCTCAACTGATCAAGAACCTTGAATAGATTGATCTAACCTATTAAACACTTAATCCATGAGTGCTCAATTAATCGAGATATGGTTAAATTGATGGAGTTATTTGTTGATCAATCGAGTAATTCTAGGGAAGATATTTAATTTTTTATTTAAGAGTCTTCGATCGTTCTCGCTCAAAGCTTAATCGATCAAGTGTTCGTAATTGCTCTTCAAACACATATTTTTGGTCCTTTTTTGATTCATTCACAAATATTTATAATACAAAAAATAAATAAATATAGTATAATGAAAACATAAAATAAGTGCAAATGTAATAGAATTCAACATATAAAGTACGTAAAATTTGACTCCAAACAATGGGCACCAAATCATTTTTTGTTTTATATTTGTTATATGAAAGATCTATTGTGCAATTAAACTTCAAGCATTTGTCTAAGAGATTCGAACGGGTGACAGAACTACACATAAGGCCAAAATGGAATCATTTTGATTGAATATAATAGGTTGTCGCCTGTAATTGAACTATGATCGAAAAAAATTCATTGAAGTTACTAAGATCAGAATATAAAAAAATGCAAAAATAATAGTTTATATTGTAGTGACCAATTATAGTTGGTGATGCAACCAATTAGGTTCTTTTTAAAATATATATAAAAAAACTTATAATTGTAGTATAATTTTCTTACTTTTTTGGGATCTGTCTAGAAAATACCATTAAATTTTAGGCTAAACATTTTCGAAGATAGCTAAAAATTTGGTTCTTTTTTGTATAAAGGTATCTGGATTTTTTTTTCTCTATACAAATGTATCCAGATTGTTTTTTCTAATTGACGTGCCAAAATTTAATTACAAAAAAGAACTTATATCTAAACAAGATAAAAGTTTGGATACCTTTGAGTAAATAAATCTTTTTATGTATATTTGTGTAAAATAGAACAACAATTTTATACTTCAAAATTTTTTTAGACTAAACTTTGCTTTTAACATGATATCATAATCACTTCAATGAAAATGCTCGATAATATTATTAACAATGATTTGTGACAAAAAAAAATTCTCTTTTTTCCCTCACAAATGACACATTATTTTTATAATAACATCTAACCTTTATCAATTATACACTTTAATCTGTTAAGCGTTAATGCCCTATCATATAATTGTTTAGCTCTGATGCTAACATCTTTATCTTGATATTGATTGACATATGAAGAATCATAGAACATTGCTAAATGTGATGAGTGATTATGTTGAAGTCCATAATAGCACGCTCTATATAAAAGATATATATATATATATATAATTAGATAATATAAATATAATTATATATGTTCTACATAAATGAAAAAAAATAGATTGAGGATTCACCTTGTCCATACTTGAATTATACTTAAATCGATCATTTGATATTCAAATAGTTGCAATATGCACTCGATCGATATATAAGTTTTGCCGAGGTCTACACTAGAAATTTCTATAGGAAGTGGCACAGTCCATCCATCATTTATGCTAGATGCCCTCCCAACAATAGTCATCAAACTACCAAGATTTCTGCTGAAGTTTAAAGCATAATCATAACTATACTTTTTCCAAGGCTTCTTCTTCAATGACTTGGTGTGCGATAATTGGCTACTAGACATAGATTTAGCACGAGATACTTGCTTCGTATCTCTTAAATGTGTCAATTTTAAGAGTTTTGGTATAATAGACTAAAAAACGTATCATATATGTATTTTAGTAACAATATAAGATATAATAAAATAATAGTAGCAAAACAAGTGTTATCTTTTAAGTTAAAAAATAGTACCACGTTAAAATTTAGAACAACTTGAATCGACGACCAAGCCACATACTGTCCAACCGCTTCTTGGACTGTGGTAGCATCAGAAGGCACATGTAGTGGACAATCATGAAACAATGATTGATCAATTACTATTCACCAATGATTAGGAAAATATTGATTATGAATCATCCGATCATAGCTCAATTGTTGTACCGTTCCAATAGCAACAAAGTTCATTGACGAAGGATGTTTCAACAAACATTTCATATTCTGTAAAATATTTAAGTGTTATATATAAAAAATAAAACATATAATAAGAATTTAAAAATAATAGATTATATACACCAGAAATTAAAATCTTACCACATATGATTCATCAAATAGAAGAGGACTCCCATGTGGGGTAGCTATTAGATGTACATTCTCACCAAAACATTCATCGTGGTTTGATTGATGGTAAGAATGTGCAAATTGCATTGGATAAAATGAACCACTACTTGATTGTATATGCATTTCTGGCATATGGTGAGGACCAATAAGATGGCTATATCCCATATTGGATGTAGTTTGAACACAACGAGATTGCATGGGTGGCATGCCTGGCATGGATGGTGGCATGCCTGGTATGGATTTTGGCATGCTTGGCATGAATGGTGGCATGCTTGGCATGAATGGTGGCATGCCTGGCATGGATGGTTGCATGCTTGGCCAATATGGCATGCCCTGGTTGTAGAATGATGTCATAGCTGACATTTGTTGTGATTGATGTTCTTTTAGAGTGGCAATCTCACTTAACATTGAGGCCTTAAAGGAGTTGAATTCTTCTTTGTAAGGACTATGAGTGTTGGCTATTTTCGTGGACAAAATATTTATCTGTAAATTTGTTTTTAGGCCTACTATCAAGTCTATCAAGAAAAGCCAAACAAATGCTCAAGTTCCAGATAATTGTACTTCAGGTATATCTTTGATAACTTGACACATAGGATTATATTTATGCATTTAATAGCACATGTTTATAAACCTAAAATTATTTTTAATGCTAAAATATGGAATAAGATATGCTAAAAGATATTAAATAATATATACTCTAAAATAAGATATGTTAAAAGATATTAGATAAGATATATATACTCTAAAATAAGATATGCTAAAAGATATTAGATAAGATATATTTTAAATTATAATTGAAATCATTATTATAAAAGATAACATAAAATCTATTTTAAAAGAAATCTATTTTAAATAAGAGTTATCTTAATTAATGAGAATTACTAATCCTATTTGTAATAGAAAAAATATTTATCAATTACATAGGATTAAGGGTTTTAATTTTTCCTATAAATAAAACTCATTGCTCATTGTTTCAATCAACCATACAAAAGCATTCTTCTAATCTTTTTAACTTCTCTCTCTTGTTTTACAAATATAAGATCATAATTCTTTAGGCTTCTTTATTTAGTTAATCTATCAAATATTGGTGGTTATATTTGATTGATTAATAAGCCTAATTATTTTTATGATATTTTGATATTATATTCTTATGGCTTCTTCTTTATTTTTGTTCTTAAATTGTTAGATCAAATAATTGTTTTTGTCATATCATAATTATTTGATTTGATTATTAATCTTTAAAGAAGCTATTTTTATTTAACTTATATTTGATCTTTTTGGTCTAGGATTTGCTAGTTGATTTAATTTAAATGACATATGTTTTGAATCATCTAGTTAGGATTATTCATTATTAAATCTGTTCTAGAACACACACGGGCACTTGTATTTTTGTGTTAACTATTTTGCAGTTACTTTGGGAACGTATCTGATTGGCGGGAAGCTTATTGGAACGTTGGTCTGGAAACCGCTCACGCTAATATTGGAAACTGTGAAAACAGAGCAGGGGCTCGTAAGTAAAGTACATTGGGGCAGTATCCTAGGGAGAGTAGCATAAGACCGAGTTTGTACTTGAACATTTGATTTTCATAGTGGAAAGTTAGGTGGTCCGGTGGACCGGTGGTTTTTTCTTAGGTCATGGTTGTGGCCTAGGTTGTTTCCACCTAAAAATATCGTGTGTTATTATTTTATTTCCGTACTTATTTTTACACACGATTGCATATCTGACTGCTTTGTTTAGGTTATTAAATTATAAATTAGTAAGAATTAAAAATAACATATTCACCCCCCTCTAGGTTAATTAGGTCCATAATTTATAAACTTTCATTCTTCAATTTTAGTGTACTTCTCCTTACTTACCGTCTGAGGCTTTTGTTTTAGAATGTTAAAATACTCCATTTAACCATCATATTGACTATTTCTCCTAACATGACCAGGATACTCGCATCCGAATGCATGATATAAAGCATCTCTCCCAAGCTCTTCGATTATTTCACCCCTGGATATTTTTTCTTGAACAACTCTCTACAAATAATAAATCACACAAACATATCATTCATTATTACATCAATTATTAAAAATCATTAAGACTTTTTATCAACCGAAATTACTAACCAACTTATTTAGTTGTTCTTCTCCTCGCTTAGTCATCGGTCTTGAATTCTTCGTTTTGGGAGTCTTTGTTTCTATGTACAATTCAGTTCAGGTAATAGGTCTACCCAATTCAACTTCCTACATAAATTATGAAAAATTTATTAACAATGACATGAAATTAAATTGAGGAAAATAAATATAAAAATATTTATAAATTAAGACAAATTAATAATACCATTCTATGTCTAACTTCAGGATTTGAAGACCTCCTAGTACGGTTAGGAAGAATGTTATGCATTTATATATTCTGATGTTTTTCCCTAATAATTTGAAATTCATCTGAACGTCTATAATCCACAAAGTCTTTCCAAACTTGAGGTATAATCCATGGGTGTCCTTAAGGGATTTTGTAGAGCTCTACCTTATCAAGTGGTTCCAAATATGGAAACACATAATTTATTGCCAATCTGGAAGTCTTGTACTTCTTCCACGCCTTATTTGTAATCTTATAACACTTAAGTTTCCAACTATCATCAACTTTGTAACGATTCTGTAAAAACACAGTACAAAGGATTAGATATAATACAAAAAATATAATATATATATTGATTATAAAATATAAGAGACTTATACAAATGGTTATCCATATTTTGAAATTTTCTACATCATCAACCTGAGACCAATCATTTATATTGATTGGTATACTGGACTTCGCAAGTTGACCAATAGAGGATTTCAATTATTGACCATTTTTTCCTAATGGATTACCAGTAGCATCAAATAGAACAGGTATTCTATCATCTGGGTTAAGTGGAGCATCAGGTATATTCGCCCAACCCCTTCTTTTCAAATACCCCAATGGATCATTTGGATCTACAAGCTCTGTCATCCGAAGATCCATGAAATATCTACAAACAATGAAGAAATATAAATTAATTGACCATTTTAGGAACATAAATATATATAAGAGTTATTACAACAATATAGAACATACGTTATGTTTAATTAGGTTGTTGATCGTATACATATATTCCTTCACAATCACTTCGAGCCCATGATGAAGAATCATCATCATCAATTAGATCATCACATATATTAGGTAATTTATTTGAGAAATTACTAATATTGGTTAATGTATCAAGCATAGAGTCATCATCTTCTACAACATCACAATGGTAAAACTCTTTTTGTGGAGGCGTTAACACAACAGACCATCTTGGATCAATTTGATCGCTCACGTAAAATACTTGTTTTGCATGAAGTGCTAATGTGAAGGGATCATTAGTGTGACTTATCTTGGATAAATTTACAAGGGTAAATCCGAAATCATTTATTTTATATCCAACATTGATAACATCTTCAACCTAATCACACAAGAAAACTGTTTCATGGAAGACCTCATAATCCAATTCCCAAATCTCTTGTATTATACCATAATATGTTCTATCAGAAAGTATAGGATTAACATCTTTTGAACTGACAAATTGCATAGTTTGTGCAATCATCTTCACACCACTATTTTGATTTACTCGGACTTTGTCCCTAGCTTGAGTTGTAAACCTCGATCCATTTATTGTGAAATTATAAAATGATTTGACATCGAATTTTGGCCCATGTGTAAGCCATTGTAAACTTTCTGATATTTTATGATTGGATTTCTTAAGTTCATCTCGAATCTATGTATACAAAAACAAAAAAATGTGTTTAGAACAAAGTTTTAAAACATTGAATAGATCTAGGAAGATACATGCATGAATTTTTATTTGTGACACGTACATGGTTGCGAAACAAATTAATAAGCTCTCGATTATGTTCATCATACAACCATTTTTCTCCTCTCTTTTTTATAACGAGGATCGATCTTCAATAAGTTTAAACGCATCCTGTAATGTTATTAAATATATATGAAGTTATATATCATCATTAATAGTTAAATAAAAAATGATTTTTGCAATCATGAAACAATGAACATCACTTACTCTATGTACGATTGTGCCTCATTATTATTTACCAAAATGATTCGGTGTGCTTTTTTCCATCGAGTGCGATCAATAAATAATTTCTTACTTCCACCAAGCATAGGGCTACCTACTTGGATCGTGTGACGTTCTAAGAACAACTTGTGCCTAGGATTCCCAATTTCAGTGCAACCACTAAAGTATTCAGAACAAAACTCAATGGCCTCTTTAGCAATGTAGTGTTCCACCATGCATCATTCAGGTCGATTTCTATTATTTACATATCCTTTAAGGACTTGCATATATCTCTCAAAAGGATACATCCACCTTAAGTAAGTAGGACCACACAATTGAACCTCTCGAACTAAATGAACACACAAGTGAATCATTATATCCAAGAAAGAAGGAGGAAAATATTTTTCAATTAGACACAAAGTCTCTACAACATCTTTTTGTAAAGAATTTAACTCGCCAATTGATATAGATTTCTTCCATATTGTATTGAAGAATGAACAAAGCCAAATTATTGATAATCGAACATGTTTTGGAAGAATTGATCTAATAGCAACTGGTAATAACTGTTGCATTAAGATATGACAGTCATATGATTTCAATTTATACAGTTTCTTATCGGTGATAGACACAAAATTTCTTAAGTTGGATGAGTAACCATCAGGAACTTTCACACCCTCCAAACATTTACAAAACACATCCTTATCTTTTGTTAACATTGTATATGATGTTGATGGTAAGTATGTTCAATTCTTATCATTTTCCACCCTTGATTCCAATTCAGGTCGTATACCTAGTTTCTTTAAATCCAATCTTGCTTTAATTCCATCCTTTGTTTTTCCAGGTATATTAAGTAAAGTACCAATCAAGCTCTCACATACATTTTTCTCAATGTGCATGACATCTAAGATGTAACGAATGCGTAGGTCTTTTCCAATAAGGTAATTCCCAAAATATTGATTTTTTCCCAACAACCATAGTAAGTCGGTTCAAACTCTTTTTCATTTTCACCCATTTCATTAGTTGACCTCTTTCGTTTCCCTACCTTAGTGAGTTTTTTTTCATCTTTCCATATCGTTTGAATGTCATACCATTTAATTACCTTAATATCTCAACATCTTGCAAAGGTCGAGTTGCATGATCATGATCTTCTTCACCATCGAATGGTTTCTTTTGGTATCTAAACTTGTGTCCAGATGGAAAAAATCTTCGATGTCTTCTATAAGACATCTTTCGTCCGTGAACAAGATAAGTTGCAGAAGTTCCATCACTACATATAGGGCATCCCTTGTAACCTTTTGTTGCATGTCCTGATAAGTTTCCATAGGCAAGAAAATCATTAATTGTCCATAAAAAGGTCCCCTTCAAGTTAAAGTGTTCTCCTTTATATGCATCGTAAACATTTATACCATCATTACACAATGTCTTTAAATCATCTATCAGAGGCTGCAAATATTCATCAATATCAACATTGGGTTGTTTTGGTCCTGAGATTAATAATGTTAACATCATGAATTTTCTTTTCATACACAACCAGAGAGGAAGGTTGTATGTTACCATAATTACTGGCCAACATCTATATCTACTACTGAGGGAACTATATGGATTAATTCCATCAGCAGCAATGGCAAGACGAAGATTGTACGGATCAGATGAAAATTGAGGAGATAAATTATCTACTACTTTCCAATTTGGAGAATCACAAGGATGACGTAGCACCCCATCATCAGATCGATTATCTGAATGCCAAGTCAACATCTTTGATGTATCTTTACTATTGAACAACCTTTGAAAGCGAGTAATCGGAGGAAAGTACCAAAGAACCTTTGTAGGCACGCCTTTCTTATGTGTTGTCTCATTTGTACCATGCTTCCATCTCGATTCTTTACACATAGGACAATCATCTAATGTCTCATATTCTTTTCTATAAAGAATGCAAACATTTGGACAAGAGTGAATCTTATGATATTCCATGCCAAATCGACTAAGAGATTTCTTCACTTCATACATTGAAGATGACAATTCAATACCCTCAGGAAACATATCGACTAGTAGATTTAGTAATTCTGTGAATCCTTTGTCGGAAAAACCATGTTTTGCCTTCACATTGTACAAATGAACCAATCCCGACATTTTAATGTATTTTTTACATTTTGGATACAATGGTTTTTCGGCATCTTCTATAATTTTTTTAAAAGTTTCGGGATCATCCTCGCATAATTCATCTTCAACACCATGAAACATATTTTATGTCTTTACGTTATGATAAGATGTATGTAATCCACTCACATTCTTATTTATCTTTTCTCCATGAGTATTATCAATATTTTCTCCATGATAATACCAGCATTTATAGCTCAAAAGAATACCATTACGGATGAGGTGATACTTAACCTCGTCAAATTCATGAAATCATTCATTTTTACATTTAACATATAGGCATCGAATCATACTAATTCCAGTATTACTATTTCTACAAGCAAATTCCATGAAACTTTCAACTCCAGAAATATAGTCTTGCTCAATTCTACACTTTGACATCTAAGATTTGTCCATTTTTTATTAATGACATTAATTAAACATATTAATTAATTATGTATCCAATGAATATATTTCAAGTATTATTATATATAAATAACTTTGGAAAGGATAATAGGGTTAGAGTTGGGAATCAATATGTACCTAAAGGAGGAATGAAAATATAAAGTTACAAACAACCTCATTTCTATACAAATTAAAAAATAAGCAGCATGCCAGCATGAATATGTAAAAAAAAATCACTTTGGTTGATTCTAATTTTTTTAAGAGTTAAGAGATAGCATGTATAACTTTGATACCAATATAATTTTTTAAAAATTTAAAAAAGCATATTACTTTTCCTCTATTCACTACTTAATAAAATATAATTATTTATATATAAATAAATTTATCCATGCACGGTAAATATATATAATCCCTCAAACCCACAACATTTTAGATATTATTTTCATAGAAAATAAGTCAAACATATAATAACAAGTAAAATAAAAAACATACCTAAATCAAAAATTTATACAAAAAATAAAACAAACTGAATAATAAGCTACAAAATTAATAGAAATACTTACAAAAATGTTATGAAGTGACTAAATGGAGAAAATGAAGAAGAAAATGGTGTTTTATAAGTGAGAATAAGTGAAAAAATAGGTATAAAAATTTGAGTATTTCGCTCAAAAAATAATAGATCTTAAAGATAATGAGAAGAGGAATATAACCCACAAAATAGCGTTGCAAATGGTGGTCGGAGGTGGCCGAAAATTGAGAAAGAGGGTGGGTGTGAGCTCGATTTTGGGAGAAAATGGAGAAGAGAAATAAAGATTTTTGGGTTTCTCCATAGAAGAAATGAACGAACGGATATATTACGTGGATAGCGTCAGTTGACGTGGCGAACCGATGCTAGCTGCGTGGGTAGCGTCGGTTTGCCCCGTCAACCAACGCTACGTCGACGCAATTTAAAATTTTTTTTTGTAAATTATTATTTTATTTAAACTATGCATATATGTACTATAAAAAATAAAAAATAAAATTTTTATAATAATATTTAATTAAAACAGATACACAAAATTAAATAAAGATATATTGTATGTACATATATAAATTTAAATATCTAAACAAATAAACAAAATTATATAATTTTTAAAACTAATTGTCTAAAAAAAAGAAAAATTATACTATTTATATATATTTATATCCAACTTAAATTCTAAAGAGTCAAATAAAATAATAATTAATGACCTAAAAAAATTTCAATTGTATTTACTTCATCCATTTTTTAATTTAAAAAATAGGATGTAGTGTCGGTTAATGTGGAAAACTAATGCTAGCCACGTGGGTAGCATCGGTTCTCCACGTCAACTGACGCTATGTCCAACGTGGATAGCGTCGGTTCTACACCGAACCGACTTTAAATTCATTATAAGTCAATTTTTTTTTCAAAAACCGACTTTACACAACGACTTAAATACCCCTTTTTGTAGTAGTGTATACATTAATTTGTTAACAGATATACATTAACAGCCCCTTTCAAACTCAAAGTGGATGTGAGACCAGTTTGAAGTTGTTAACCAAATTACGAGTGCATCCCTTAGGAAGTACTTTGGTGAAAATATCTGCAAGTTGATCGTTGGAGGAGACGGGGAAAAGCTTGAGAGCACCATTGACAAGATGAGAATGAATAAAGTTAAGGATTGTCCAGGCTTATAAGCAACACTGCTGTCGAACTCTTGGCCGATGTGGGACTGAAGGAAACTTAACAGTTCCCTCAACACGGACAGAGGTGGTCTCACAAAGCCACGATGAGACTGTCAAGGACAAAGCCCAAGTCACCGATCAAGTCAGGCTTAGCTTTGATACCATGTTAGAAATACTAAATGATTGTATTGTATTCTGTATGTTAAGGAATATACATGATATCTTTATATAAGAGTTACAAGTAAACTAGATATGCCTAAAGCCCATAACATGATATACATTAGCGGATATGATATACATTAACAGATATACATTAACAGCTCCTCTCAAACTCAAGGTGGATGTGAGACCAGCTTGAGGTTGTCAACCAAATTACGAGTGTGTCCCTTAGGAAGTGCCTTGGTGAAGATATCTGCAAGTTGATCGTTGAAGGAGATAGGGAAAAGCTTGAGAGCACCATGGACAAGATGAGAATGAATAAAGTTAAGGGTTGTCTAGGCTTATAAGCAGCATTGCTTCCTTGCTCCTGGTCGATTTGAGACTGAAGAAAACTTAACAGCCCCCCTCCATATGAACAGAGATGGTCTCATAAAACCATGGTGAGACTATTAAGAACAAAGCCCAAGTCACAGATCAAGTCAGGTCCAACTCTGATACCATGTTAGAAACTCAAGCCTAACGTAACCCAATAAGATCTCATTGAGTTAAGGGTTGCCCAAGCTTATAAGCAATGCTGCTACCGAACTTCTGGCCGATGTGGGACTGAAGGAAACTTAACAGCCCTCCTCTACACAGACAAAGGTGGTCTCATAAAGCCATAGTGAGACTGTTAAGGAAAAAACCCAAGTCACAGATCAAGCCAGGCCCAACTCTAATACCATGTTAGAAACTCAAACCTAACTTAACCTAGTAAGATCTCATTGAGTTAAGGTTTGAGTTTCTAATATGATATCAAAGTTGGGCCTGACTTGATCGGTGACTTAGGCTTTGTCCTTAACAATCTCACTATGGCTTTGTGAGACCACCTCTGTCCGTGTGAAGGGGGGCTATTAAGTTTCCTTCAGTCCCACATCGGCCAGAAGTTTGACAGAGTATTGCTTATAAGCTTGGACAACCCTTAACTCATTGAGATCTTATTGGGTTAAGGGTTGTCTAAGCTTATAAGCAACACTACTATCGAACCCCTAGCCGATATGGGACTGAAAGAAACTTAACAACCTCCCTCCACACAGACATAGGTGGTCTCATAAAGCCACGGTGAGATTGTTAAGGACAAAGCCCAAGTCACCGATCAAGCCAGGCCTAGCTTTGATACCATGTTAAAAATAGTAAATGATTGTATTGTATTTTATATGTTAAGAAATATACATGATGTCTTGATACCATGTTAAAAATACTAAATGATTGTATTGTATTTTGTATGTTAAGAAATATACATAATGTCTTTATATAAGAGTTACAAGTAAACTAGATATGCCTAAAGTTCATAACATGATATATATTAGCATATATGATATACATTAACAGATATACATTAACACTTAAAATATATATATATATATATATATAGCATACTCTTTTAAAAGAAATGTAAGTAAAGACGAAGCAAAAAAAATTCTTAAAAGCTTGAAGATTTTGTTTTTACTATCATATTACAATATAAATTGTTTTAGTTTTTATGTTAACATTTCATTAATCTTTTATGGAAATTATTTAAACTAAAAAAATACAATAAAATTCATAGATAAATATATTAAATTAATTAATTAATATCACTTTAAAATTAAAAATTAAAAAATATTAAAATCTAAATTATTAATATAATTTAGGTATTAAAGTTTAAAAAAATATTAATAAAAGATTTTAATTAAATTAAAAAGATTATTAAAATAAAATATCAAATAATATTATAACATGCATGTGTGTATATATATATATTTATTTATAAATAAAATATATGTATTTAAAATTAAAATTAAAATATGATAAAATATTATATATCATATATAATATGTCCCGTTAGTAAGCATCATGATTTAATATTATTTATTAAACTTTTTTTTATTATAAATATGAATAATTAGGATAAATAGTTATACTACCAATATGTATCGTGTATGATATAAAATTCTTTCTTAAAATATATATATATATATATGTAATTTATTTTGAGTCAATTTTTTTTATTTTTTATTTTATGTGTGTAATTAATAATCTACATAAATATAAATATGAATACTTGAAAAAATAAATAAAATGACATAAAAGTAATTTAAATTACAAATATATTAAAATTTTATTACTAACACAAATAATAACACACTTAAAATAAAAACGTGGGTACATTTAACTAATTTTTTGGCAAAAAAATTAGCTAGTGCTATAACTCCGTGAAGACTCTACATAACTTTACCCTTGAATGTAAGCCTTACATATTCTTGACGAGGGTGGTCGGAGCTTTGACAAAATTGCCCCCAGATCATTGGTAGTCCGACGAGGTAGCTGGCAGGTTTGGTGAGATAACTGACCATTGTTGTTAGTCATTTATTTAATATGTTAGTAAGAGAGTACACGTAATTTGATATTTTGATATTTTGATATTTTGATATTTTGATATGTTTGATGTCTCAAAATTGTGAGTTTTTATATTATTTAAGTAAATCTATTTTTTAACAAATCTATTCTATTTAATTAAATAACTGTCCCAATCTTTTATATGATGGATTGATACTTGAATCTTGATGGAAAAGATTGGAAGAGTGGTGAAGTGGTCGTGGTGGCAAGAGTATAGAAGAGAGATATGATTGGTTTAATTTATATTCATATTTATATAAATTTAAATTATATATTGAATTTTTTGGTCAAAAATATCCTTAAAGTATTTATTTTCTTTGTTTATTTATTTATATTTAAAAAAATTATAGGCATTAAACTACCATTTATACAATATTATATATCAAGTTAAACCCATAGAGACGTATAAAAGTAAAACAGGTTTAAAATCATTTTAGGTAAAATATCCTTATACATTAAAATAATAACATATATTATCTTTTATCTTTTATCTTTTATTTTAAATTTTGAAAAAAAATAAACTTAGCACTTTAATTAAAAAGATTTGTATGTTATTAATAAGGGTGATAATTTATGTCGTAATTTGATTGATTAAATAAAATCTGAATCCGAATCATAGAATTTGAATTGAATATGAATCAAAAATTTATGTCGTAATTTGATTGATTAAATAAAATCTGAATCCGAATCATAGAATTTGAATTGAATATGAATCAAATTAAATTTAAATAAAATTTAAACTAACCTAAATAACCTAAAAAATTAAATTATGTTCGAACCAGCCCATTATTCGAAGTAATTTTTTTTTTAAAATAAGTCATAGCACGTTACTCGCAATGTTAAAATTAGATAAACATATTTTTTTCTATCTTTCTTCTCAATTATCAATCGACTTGCTCCTTAAACTCTTTGCTTCTACAACAACCAACAGATGTCGCTTAACTCCATTTCTTAACTAGCAATCGTCGCTCAAGGTTCTAGATGTGTATAATATTTAATATAAAATTAAAAATATGAAAAGATCAATGTGTAATTTGTTGGATTCTTTATTTAGTAATCGGAGGAAATTTTTATTTAATTTTACTCATATATATTTCTTTGTTTAGTGGTTGAAAAAAATTATATTGAGATTTAGAACTCTTTATTGAAACTATGAATTTTCATGAAAATATTTCAATAAATTTTCATGAAAATATAACGACTTCTGACTTTTATATGAGAGAGTTTTGATGATATTTATCTTTGTCGATTTTATTTAGAAATGAATTTTTTGTTTTAAGAACCAGTTTTCTTTAACTTATAATTACTAGTGTTCTTGTTTTATAATTAACTAATTATTGTAGCATAACATTTGTATCTGTTAATTCAATATTAATTTATTATTTGTTAAAAAAATTAGTTATTGTAATATTATCTTTTTTATTTTTAATATTTCATATAATGTTATTTGAATTAATGTGTTTTAATCATTAAACTTATTTTTTTATTAATTTATTTGTGTTTGATTTAGATTCAAATTTATATTTATTAATTTAAATTAATTTAAAACCATTCAAACTCACCCGAGACAAGAATTATCACCTCTAGTTACTGAGAGTTTACTTTATTGATAAATATCTCTGTTTTTTTTTTTCATGCTAAAGAACCTATTAATCTATTCCATTTTATGTGTCCCTTATGTATCACCGATCAAGGATCATATCAATATATTTAGATAATTATAACCAAGTCTTTCTATTTATTCCAATTTTTTTCTATTATTTTTATCCTTAAATCATTGATAAGAATACAAAAGTGGGACATACAGCTTTGTTTCTTAAGAAGTTTACCTTTCAAAGAGATATCACTTCTCTTCTTCTTCTTCTTCTTTTTTTTAAAAGACACTTGTTAGAGTTGAATTAGCAATACCTATAACATCCATTTTCGGTAACACATGTTTTATTTAATTTTAAGTTTAAAATTATTTTAAAATTATCTATTTATTTATCATTATATCATATAAATTTCAAATATATTATAAAATTAAACATAGGTAACTTTTTTTTTTTGAAAAATATAACAATTTACTTGCAAGGTGAGTCAGTTTTACTAATAGTAGAAAAAATCTATATATTTGAAGTTTAACATGAATCTCAAATAATGTGGTACAATATTATTGATAAATATATTTGAGTTATAAATTATATCTAATAAAAAATTGTCACATTGTTTATGATTATGATATTTTTATGATATATAATATTATTCTTAATTTTTGGGAAAAAGAACTGCATTGATCACTTAACTTTATAAATTAGAGATGATAGTTATTTTACTTTAAAATGATATATTTTATTTACATTACTATTATATTTATGGATATTTTAATCATTTTATACCAATTTTGATAATTTTAAACAATTTGTTTTCTGTTTTTTTTTTCATCTTTTAGATATATTTTTGTTTTTGAACATCACTAATAAAATTCAATTTGATTTAATTTATTTTAAAAAAAATCAAAAACCAATATTTGCAAGACCGTAAGTGCAACAACTCTCTTTTTTGAACTATTGATCTAAAATAAAGATATATATATATTGTATTTTTGATCAATTTTCTCAAATTTGCAAAAATCATTGTAAAACTCAGTTTTATATCCTAAGAAATATAAAGACCAATACACCTTTATTACATAAATTTAATAAAATAAGAATAAGAATAGATCATGTTCTTTGACAACCACTACCTACCATTACTAGAGTTCTAAAGAACATTGCGGAATTATGGTAATCATCATTGAGCATTTGTAACACCTTATATTTGGCCTAAAATACATAAGATCTTACATCTAAAGTGTACGTAACATATTATATAATATAAACCTCGTATCCAAACTAAAGGCATACAAGACGTTATATCCAAAGTATATGTAACATATTACGTATTTAGAATGTATTTTTAAAAAAATATATAAAGGCTTACATTCAACAACGATTATTATAACTATCAAGGTTATCGAAGCTCCACTGAGATTTCCATAACGCCAAAAGTGGTGGTAGCTAACTGTAAGAAATCTTGTTGGGTATGATCATATTCTTAAGAGCGAGTAGAAATGTGTATGCAAATTTGTGTGCATTTAAACCAAGTCACAAGTATGCTTTTGGTTCAATGATGTGCGAACCATTTTTGCATTGCTTCTTTTTCCTCAAAAGTATGGGACATTGTTATTGCCATTCATTGGATATACTACTATAGCTGTTTTGGATGCTAAAAGCAAATTATTTTCCTTAGCTAATGCGAAACAATAGTGTCCAAAGAAAGCATTTGATATACATGGCTTCAATATTGGTTTGTCTTTTGGCAGAACAAGAAAGATTTTTGAGGTTCTTTGTCCCTCATTCTCATCAACATGACTTCTATAATGGAGCATGCGAATGAAAATCTATTTCCATCTGATTACGAAGCTAGTGAAGCTTTCAATGTTGCTTTGCCCTTAGCCGGTGTTTTGGTTCTTATTTCCTAACTACGATGGCCCTAAAAATTCTAACAATGGGTACTTTCTGTTGGGTCTTATCATCTGCTGCAGTGAGTGCACGCCAGCATTTTGCACAAGATGCACACACAAAATTACCCCAACTCCAGACGGGTAATGTGTGCTCAATTCGGTGCCTTCATGGGCAATACCCTTCTCATGTTTCCTACTCAGAGCAATCCCTCAGTAAATACAGCTACTACACCTTTTCTATCACTCTTTTGCTTAGGTCAATCTTTTAAGCCAACAGCTAGCTACTATTCTTCCGCACTCACAATTTCATACGCATAACAAAACCAAGTTGTCACAAAGATTAAGGTCACATACACATTTCAAGTTAAGTTTTAGTCACCATGTCTTATGGAATGTTATGCCCGAGTTCTACCCAAAAATGGGCTAAAACTAAAAAAAAGGACCAAGGAAAAGTACATTTTGCAAATAAATTAATTATACATTCAAGTATCTACTATCACATACATCCATTGGCTTTGGTGCTTCTGAGGAAAGCTAGATACAACGTGCGAAGTAGGAGTTCCCTACATACCCACCAGACATTGCTCTTCTCACGTTAGATTTAAACAACTGAGGATTGGCTCTCAACACCGCAGCTGCCTCATGATTCAGTGGATCCTCATGATTTGGTTCCTGCAAGAAGATTAAAACAAATAATATATATCTATATATATATACATTCATACAAATTGAATAATGGAGATCTCTGAATGAAAGAAAATTACAAGTGAAAAAACAGAAAGGAAAAGACAGAAAGACCAGTACCGTAAACAAATGGATCAGTCCATAGATGACAGTGTTAATATTTAGCACAGGTTTCCAATCTTCCCGTAAGATGTTGAGGCAAACATTTCCTTCCAAGTCAATATTGGGATGGTAGACCTGCAAGTAGAAGGCTCTAAGAATGAGCAAACTTGTTATGCCAACATATTAAACTGTAGAAAGTTTTTCACTTCATTCTTCATTAACTTTTCTTGAAGAATATGCAGTGATACCTTGGTCTTACACTTCACTTTTGGCGCCTCATGTGGATAGATAGAGGAAACTTGGAAAGAAAACAAAAATGTTCCACCTCTACAACAAACAATGGAAAAGAAACCAAAGAAATTGACTATTGTCCCAATTGCATAAGAAATATAAAAGTACACAATAAACAATCGCCCAATCCAAGCCAACCCAACACACTATAAAGGTTTTTTTTTTAATTTCTTACTGACACGAGGTACAAAAACTCACGAATAGTATCCTTCATCCAGTTGGATTGAGACCTCAAAGTTCATGAGGTCATCCTTGCCATTTGGGAACGATATGATACATGATTTTGGAAGATTCAGCTCACTTATATCTGCAAAATGTGGAATGGAAATGATGAAATGTTATTCAAGTGGGTTATTTTAAAGGAACCTTACAGTTCATAGAAGAACGACCCTTCTGAAGAACAAGTGGGGGGGGGGGGGGAGAGAGAAAGAAACAAAAAAAACAAAAAAGCTTGTTAGAAAATTCTAACGCCTCTTCAATCCGTCAAAAAGGTAATAAGATTCTGTCAAGTGCCTACTGGTTTTTCACAGGTGGGTTTCAGTGCTAAAGATATAAAGCAATACTTAAACTTCGCTCTGCTACACTGCATGTGCTTTCACTCTAGAAGTACTAATATGCAGCTCATACTTTAGTTGCATGAATTAACTTTTATTCTCAGTTTAATTTATTTCTTTTGAATATTGTCCTGATTGTTTGAAGCAAGTCATCCATATGGACTCGAACTTATATTTTGCTTGATTTATTTAATATGATCATGTATTTTAAAAAAAGCTAACAACTCTTCCATCTAATAAGCTAAATGAAAAATCCATCAATTTTAAAGCAATTATGGCTCGGTCTAGGTAACTTTCTTCAAAATCTTGTCTCTCCTACCTCATCAATCTGGTTCAAGAAAGCACACCTAAAAGAAAAATTGATACTTTCCCACACAAAAAAAGGCTTGGCACTAATGAAACTCTAGGACAAAACTAATAGGTGCTTGTTTTGTAATGAGTTATGTTTTCTTGTATTTGAAAATAACTCTCTGATTTCTACTTCATTTAGGACATGAAATCAAAAATCTATTTGGTAAGGGTGTGTTTGATAATGATTTTGATTTTTGATTTTTTTTTCAAGTGATTTCTAAATTAGGTATATTTGGTAAAGATTTTTTATTTTGATCCACATTTTTAAGGAATCACTGCTAAAATATGGAGTGATTCGTAAATCTTTAAAAAGAAGATTTTTGAATCAAATTTCATATATATGATTTTTTTCATTTTCACCACACATTTCTTTTTCAAGAGAATACATCAAGTTCACAACTTTTGTACGTATAAGTATTTGAAAAAAAATAACTAAAAACTTAACATTTGTAAATAATAACTAAAACTTTTCTTTATTTTTAAAGTTTTTGAAAAAGAAAAAAAGCATTGCCAAACAACTATAGGTGATTTTTTTCTTAAAAAAGGGTAAAAGTTGTTATTAAACACATTACTGATTTATTTTACAAAAGAATCAAAAATTACAAAATTAATTCTTTAATCATGAATTATAAATCAAAATTATTATCAAACATGGCCTTAAAAAGTTTTTTTTTCTTGTTTCATGTGAAGTAAATGTAAAGTTAACTAATAAAGGAAAAAACTAACTTGGAATGTGGTTTTCAAATATTTTTTTCAAGTTTCAACAATAAAAGGTGTATGTGAAAGTAGAATTGAGTCTAAACCTCATTTTGAACTAGACAATGGAATTAATTATCAAACAATACTCATTTCGAAAACATGAGTGTAAGAATTTAAAAATAGAATTGATTACAAAACAAGTCCTAAAATATATGAAAAATAAAATAAATTGTATTCAGGACAGATGGAAGCATAAAAGAAACTAGTGGTGAGCAAATAATAATACTCATTTCAAAAATTTGGGTTTAAGATTTGAAAATAGAATTGATTACAAAATAGGCCTTAAAATATATGAAAAATAAAATAAATTGTATTCAGGACAGACAGAAGCATAAAAGAAAACTAGGGATGAGCAAATAATTTGATCAATCCGCTTAAATTGAGAAATCCAATCCGTCAGATTTAGATCAAATTAGATTGATAAATTTTGGAGCCGAATCTAATTCGGATTGATAAATTTTGGAGCCGAATCTAATTCGAATTGAAAAGTATACAATCCGTTTGGATTTGGATCGATAGATTTTATAATCTGATGCATCATATCCGGACTGAATTAATATTAAATTATAAATAAATACATATTTTATTTTATAATAAATCATATCTAAATATTATACAAACCATAATTATATAGATTATTATTTTAACTTAAAAATAAATACAAATGTTTATAATAATTTAATAATCATATACATATACTTCTTATTCTTTTGATTTTCTTAGGTTTAACTAAGAATAATAAATTTTATTACAAATACATCAATTTAAAATTCAAAAGTTATATATGTCGTGTTTTATATATAACAATAATTCATAAATAAATTTCAATATCAATCTGATCTTATCCGATCCAAAAAAATCCAATCTGTTTGAATTTAGATTAATTCGATTGATTACATTATCAGATCGAATTTGAATTGAAAATCTTCGAATCCAATTCGGATCGTATAAGATTCAGATCGGCTAAAAAAAGGCATTTTCGATCCGTTGCCCACTCCTAAAAAAAACTAACGTTTTATCAGATAGAAGAGGCCAGTGGTCACCTTTATGAACACGTAGCTCCCCCGCAGTTTGCTTCTTAATGGGTACCCCTCCATTGCCATTTTGAGCTTGTTCTCTCTGCTTCTCCTTTACTTTAAATAACCTAATCATATCTCCTGCAAAGCAAATTTAAATAATGACATATACCGGCACTGTTGAAAATAAGATTGTCTCAAAGAACACATCTGATGTGCAGAAAAAAAAAGAGTACAACCCTGCAAATATAAGAGCAGTATTGTAGAGATTTTTGGGAAAATAACAAATCTATCCTCCTTAAAACTTATAACTAAAAAACAGCACCCCTAACACAAACACATACCCCTCTCAATTGAAGGAGAGGGTGCTATTTTTGTTGTTATGAGTTTTTAGGCATTTGAGATAATTTCGAAAAATAAAAAATAAAAAAAATTGCCAGACCAACTATATCTCCAGGTAAACCTTTCAAGGTAGACTAGCAGTAAATAATAAAACCGAGTTTCGTGATGAAATTATTTCATGGAAGCAAATACAGCTACCCCTAAATTGCTTAAAAAGCAACAAAGTTCATCGTATGGATCTTTATTCAAGATAGAATCATTAAATAAAGCCCAATTCACAACAGTAGGAATTACACGAAAAACTAATTAATCGGTACGGAAAGACCAACCAGCAAAGAAATTCCAATCATGTATCACAATCAGATCGAACAAAGTAATAGTAATTACCTAAAAGTAATTTCAAAGGAACAATCTTTAGACTTAAGCAAAAAAACCTCCAAAAACTGAAGATAAAAATACAGAGAACTTCTGATCTATTAAACGATCTAAAGCGAATGATGACATCCACGTAAACAAACCTGCTTGAAAAAAACCGGGTGCTTTGATAACAAGGTTTTTCGTACTATTTCTTTTTCGCTTTAATTGTATTTATACGCTCTACATTCTTCTTCTTCATTTTTTTCTTTGTGAAAATGAGTACTTTTTCATAAAGATTTAAAAAAAAATTATATTAGTTAAAATTAATATATATTTTTTTATATACTTTTTACAAAGTATTTTAAATTTATATGATATAAAGATAAATAAATAATAAATAAAAATTTAATTATAATTTTTTAAGTAAATTAAAAATCTAATATTATAAAAATTCAATAACCAAAAACATAGATTTATATTGAAAAAATTATATGGTAAGCATTATTCTATTTTTTTAATTAGGAAAGTAAACTTATATATACTTTATAGTATTAACGTGATTAGCTTAGTTTTTTTTAAATTAAAAATAAAATATTAATGTTAATATATATTATTATTTTAAAATATAAAAATATTTTTATCTATAATTATTTTAGGTATGATTTAAATTTTTATATATTATATAGTATAAATATAGATAAATATAAAATGATAGGTTTAATACACTATCTATCAATGCACACAATAATCATATACTATTATACTATAACATAATTTCTCAAAATTGGTTTCATGGCTATAATTTCAAAAATATATTTTATTGTTTGTTTATTTGGCTTTTGTTTTGAATATAATATTTTGTATTATTTATTTTGGAAAAAAAATATTCATGTGTTGTAAATACATGTTCAAAATTGTTTATGCAATTCCAGGTTTTGTAAAATTCAGTTTGCATATTAATTATTTTAAAAGAAAGATCGTAATTTGGAGAAATCTGGAATTGCGATTTCTTAAAATTCCCATGTTAAATTGATTATTTTGATGTTAATTTTTTCTCAAGTTATTAGGGTGAAATTGGTAGATAAAAAAGGTTTTATGAGAAAGTATAGAACCATTAATTATTAATTTTGGAGTTATCATGTGTGAGAAATTAGCTGTTCGGATAATTAGTTAAATATCTAATTTTATGATTGCGAAACTTATGGGAATATATTCTTGCGAGCCTCGTCATTTGACTAGATTCTTGAGCTTCGTAGGTTTTGTAATTGTGTGAATAAATTTTATAAATATTTATTTATTATTAATTACTTAAATATTTTCATAATATTTAATTTTATTTCCTTAAATTTTTTACTAGTTTTACTTTGAAAATAAATATTTTATATGTTTAACTAGTAGATATTAATTATTACCGTGTAACATAAGTTTGATAATCAATCATATTTTATAACATAAATACAACTTTTATTAATATATAAAAATTTATACCTACTTTTTAACAATAATATTTAAAAATATTATGTTTATTATTATGTATTATTGTTTAAATCATCGAATGAACACCACTTTCAAATTTATAGATAATAAAAAATTAATTAATTAATTAATTAATGAGTCTTTATCTACATACATATATCTAATACACGTAATTAATATTTTTTCATATGTTTTTTAACGAATATGAGTAGAAACGAAAGGTCTTGAATGATTGATCCTACTGAATAACTCAAAAGATAAAGAAATATCATTAATTTCTTTATTCTTGTTCCAAGTTTGAAGTACCATTAGTATAAATAAGAATAATTTTCGCTACCTTTATATGTTTTTTATTCATATAAATAGATATAGGATTTATTAAGCAATTACTTAAAATTACATTGTGTGCAACAATTAAGTGGTACACGTATGAACGGCTTTCCCTAAGTATAAACTTAGGAAGGTTTTTATATATAGTTTATTACATTCAAGTCATTTTTAATTTTTTCGTTTAGATAAATGCTTTTTAAGTTTGCAAATATTTGAGAGAAAATTAGTGAAGAAAAGAAAACTCTATAACAATTATTGAATGAATTTTGATTTACAATTGGCGATACTATTTATACAATACAAGACTAATGATACCAAAGCATAACAAACTAATAAAATAACTTCATACATACATGTGCAAAATAGAGGCTGAGTTGATAGCATGTGCAAACAATTGCAAACACTTACATACAAACAAATCATTGTTTCACATCCCATCTCAAACTTAAGGTGGAGGTATCACCATGAGTTTGGTTTTGGATGAGAAAAGTTAGGCTTTTGCTTAGGACTTGGTCAATGTATTTTTTTAAACTATTTGTCTAAGGAAACATGCTTCACTTCCAGCAATTCTTACACTTCTTAGTCTAAAATAAATGCCAATCAATCTATACATGTTTTATTCTTAAATAGAGGATTGGATTTACAACTAGGAATGTGGTACTTATATTGTCACAGTGTAGCAAAGGAACTTGGGGTAAAGTAATACCTAGCTCATACAAGACTGATTTTACCCAGATCATCTTAGCTAAAACCAAGGTAAGAGCCTTATACTTTGCCTATGTGCTTGATCGAGTCATTACCTTCTGTTTGAATGAACTCCAAGTAATTAGTCACTAAGATATACTATATAACCCTTGTATTCTCCTATCATTAAGGCAACTTGATCAATTTGAGTCACAATATCCTACCATGTCTATAGTGATTGACTTATGCAAAGTGATGACATAAGTTAAAGTCCTTTCGAGATAATGCAAGATCCTTTTAGTTGCTATTAGATGCACATCAAAAGGTGTTATAGAAACTAACAAAGCTTATTTATTGAGAAATCTACATTAGGTCAAGTGAGCGCATAATATTACATATCTCTTACCAGACTTTGATAAGTAGATGGATCAATCAAAGAAGTGTCTTCAAGCTTGGACAAGATAGTCTGAGCCTTCGTGGGAGTTTTAACAACTTTGTAAGTGCCTAAGTCAAATTTCTTAAGCAAGTCTTTGACGTATTTATGCTGATTGAGTTGCAAAGTTGTAAAGGGTCTACATACTTCTAATCTTAAGAAGTTATGTCTATTACAAATACCTTAAGAGTAGAGATAAAATGATGAAGAAACTAATTATTACTATCCATTAATAAAATATCATCAATACAAACTAGCATTATAATGAACTCAATTACATTCTTTCTATAAAATATGTTAGGATCTAATTTGAAATTAAGAAAACCAAGATCTAGGATGATCGAATTCAAATTTTGATACCAAAATTGTGGAGCCTACTTGAAACTATAAAGAGATTTTTGAAGCTTGCATACTAGTTGAGGGTTTAAGATGTTTTCAAAGCAATGAGATTGTTTCATGTAAAATGTTTTAGTGAGATCTCCATACATGAAAGCATTGTTGACATCTAATTGTTTAATAAACTAATCATTAGGTAAAGCCAAATTTAGGACAAGGTGAATTGTTTGATGTTTAACAACTAGTGAAAAGGTTTCTTTGTAGTTTATGCCTTTAACTTGATTGAAATCTTTTGCCACTAATACAGTTTTATACTTGTCCAGGAGAACATCTCTCTTAAGCTTCACTCTAAATACTCTTTTACAACCAATGGGTTTGATGCCTTTTAGACACTCAATGAGTTCTTATATGTCATTTTTAAAAAGTGTCTCAATTTCAACCTATATATTTTCATGCCATTCAAGAGTGTTAATGCCCATGATATACACTAGGGAACATCTAAAGAGTGATATTGAGAATGCCCGAAAGATAAGAGCTAATTTTAACATGATAAACAAAAGGTTTGGCTTTAAAGATACCCATCTTATAACTTATAGTCATAGAATGGTTATTCTAGGTAGTGATTGGAATGTCCAAAGTAGGAAGCTCAACAATAAGCTGAATTTCATTATTAGGATAAGGCAAAAGGTCTAAAGGATGCAAAAAACGTGAGCTTGAGAGGACACAACCATGTGAAAGAGAAGGATTAGATGACAAATATCTTGTGGAAATAGATTGAGCTAAGTCAAATTAAGTTGGAAATGGAGAAAATGGTGTAGTTTAACTAATATAACAAGGATATAATGATTCTTGAGGCATAGGAGTTTGAACAGATGAGGAAAAAATACGAGTCGATAACAAGAAATAATACTTAGCTAGTGTGGGCACATTAGATTGACCAACAAATGGAACATTTTCCTTAAAGGGAAAACATTCTTCTGAAAGTAACATGCCTACTATAAAATCATTTGGATTGAATATCCATACATATATATCCTTTTTGTTGTGAAGCATAACCAAAAAAGACTCAACGAGTAGAACGAGGTTGTAACTTATACTTATTATAATCTCTAAGGCAAGGAAGCATAAAGAGCCAATTTTTTTAGAAAAGAGTAGTTAGATATTTTAGTATAAATAACTCATAGGAAAATCTATTTATCATATACATAGTAGAATTAAAGGCATGAATCCAAAATCTCATCGAAAGAGTTGCTTGTAAAAGTAAAGCTAAGTCTTTCTATACTCAATGACACCATTTTATTATCAAGTGTGAGGACATATAACTTTATGATTAACGCCTAAATTAGACATTATTGTGGTTGAAAAGGAAAACTTCTTACCCCCATCTGTTTATATAGATTTAACCTTGGTATTGAAAATAGAAGCAACATCATATTTAGCATTTAAAAAATAAACTCGTTGATATCTATTATAGTCATCAATAAGTAAATAGTACTTAGTATCAATAGTAGCTACAATAGGTGATGTCCATAAGGCCATGTATAACAACATAAAAGCACTTACAGAATGCTTATGAATATGAGTAAAAAAATGCAATTTATATGCATTGGCAAGAAAACATATTTGACAACTACATTCATTTATAGTACTAGTAAGCAACTATAAAGTACCATAAACACATTTCAATCAGAGGGATGAGCTAATCAATCATGTCATAAGGAGCTTGAGTTAAGACTGGTGAGACTATAGGAAATAGCCTTGGAACCAGCTCAAATTATTGGCTTTGTCTTGAGTGAAAACTTTAATCATTTGTGCATACTTAATAAAGAATTCATTAGCATGAAATTGTACAATTTTATTATTATAATTGCACAATTTTTTAACAGAAATAAAATTGTGTGAAATGGCTAGTGTGTGAAAAACATCGAACAACAATAAATCACAACCATTAACACTAATGCAAGCATTATCAGAATTGAGAATTATAATAATAGATCCATTACCTACAATGAATCTTTTATTGCTAGAATATGGACTAACATCTTGTAAAACTTCATCATCACCAATCTAGTGACGTGAGACAACTAAATTAAGAATGCATGGTATACTAATTGATTTCATGTTATTACCAGAACTAAAAGTCTTGGCCACTAATGCATGATGATCATTAGACCTTCTAAGAATTAGATCCCTCAATTTAAAACACTAATTATCAAAACGACCATTCTTGTTGCACACCTAACATTGCACTTTACCATAACTTATGGAATTAGAGTTAGTGTTCACAAGTTTCTTTCCTTTTAAATCATAGGAAGAATTGGATCCACTAGATGAATACGAAGGCAAATCTTGCATATTTTAGTTAGGATGAGTACTAATATTTCTAATGTTATTATTACTATTTCTTGAAAAATTCTCGTTATTTCCTTGAGAATGAAAATCCATGCCATTCATTCTTACAGCATTGGCTTGGATAAGATTATTACCAAATTAATGATTAAGAATCCTTTCATGTGCAAGAATATGACTATACAATTCTTCAAAAGAAAGAAGAATATGTATAAGTATGATACATGAAAGTAATGAATTCTAATTTTATTCTAAACCTCTTAGTGCATAAAACACAAGATCATGAACTGGAATAGGTTCACCAAATGCACCAAGATTATCAACAATCATCTTCATGTGCAAAATACAATCATTAATACTTAAATCGCCTTTGTTGAAGGTCTTAATTGCAGACATAAATCAATGACACGAGTTCTAGAGGAAGCTAAGAAAAGAACCAACAATTTGTGCCATATTTAGCTATTGATTTTGATATAACTAGTTGTGAAATCATGTTATAACTCATAGAGGCATAGATCCAGCTTTTAACTAGGTTGTTCATTCGATTACAAGAAAAAACATAGGATTATTCTGTGTAAAACTAAGAAGAAATTGAGAAGAGGGAATTAAAGTATAGTCGATATAACTTTTAAACCAAAAGATTGGTGCAATCAAGCTTAATTGAGAAGCTTATATTCATAGGAAGAGAAGAAAAAGATGTGAAAATCTAAGATAATTGACCTTTGTTTCCAATAATAAGAGATGAATTTCTCAATGAGTTATGATTAGGAGTAGCAATTAGAGAAACAACAAAGCTTTTCTTGGATGAAGGCTTTGATACCATGCAAATATTTAAGAGAAACCTAGTGAGAAAAAGGAAACTCTAGAGATGTTATTGAATGAATATTGATTTATACTTAGTGATACTGTTTATAAACACTTGTACACAAACTAATCATAGTTGACTTGAGAACATATGCAAACACTTGCATCACAAACTTATTTTAATTTCTTCATATTTGTAATAAAGCTTAAGATTATTTTTATGTTCTAAATATATACAATTGCATTTCTAAAGGTTTGATAGACATATACCATAATTTTTATTTTTCTTAAAACTTATCCATTCATTGAGTATATTTACTCACTTTATTTTATTTTATTCACACCCTCCCCATCACATAGTAGTAACTTTTTGATCGGAAGTGTGGCTAATATTTTTGCAAGAGACAAATTTTAATTATTAAATTATATTTGTATTTTTCTCATTCTTTTTGAGTTTGTAGGATTTATTAAAGTTATTTATAATTTATATTATATGCTAGGTTGTCTCTTGAAATTAAAAATATGAATGTATGAACTATTAGTTGTGGATACTATAGAAGAAGTAGATGATATATTCTTCTTATTGCATGTTTATTTAAAGAAGAAAATCATAAAAGAATTTTCCAAATTATTGGTAGATTTTGAAAATGTAGAAAAACTTCCCCAAGTTTTAGGCTACCTTAGGTAGTTCTTGACAACTTGGTCTCTTGAGGAAATAATTTTGGCTCTACTAGCCTTCATTTTTCTTCTTCTTATAAGTCTTGTAGTCCTTTGTGTTTTGTTAGCTTCTTATGTGCAAACCATGAAGTCTGTTTATTTTACTTAATATATCTGTCTTTCTTTATATAAGGTTGGTTACTGAAGATCATAAATACACATACGCACATAGTTATGTACACTTAGTATGAAAGCATATTGTATACACACCACGAGGATGGTTTTCTTAGTATGAATGATAGCTTGGGCGTTGTAATTTTTGACAAGCGAGTTGACATTGTTGTTCATGTTTTTGGTTTGGTTCAAGTGCGGGTATTTATGAAAATTAAATGATAATTTTTGGAACCTCAAAAAAGGTCTCCAAAAGGTGGTCGGTAAGGACCATCGATAGGTTGGCTTATGAGCTTTGGTAATGTCTATAAATACCCTCTTTTTTGGTTTTTTTTATCTAGAAAAAATGTAACAGAGCCTTTTAAAATTGACATCTCATTTGTATGTTTCTGGATCACTATGACCTTAAGTGTTATTCGGTATTAGTGATTCATGACTAAGTGAGAAAAACCGTGCTCTTGATGGTGAGTACTCGAGATAGTGTTTGCAAGTGGTTTTATGTGAAGAGCGTGTGTGGTTATGAGTCGTGTGTTGGCTGGTAGTTTCCTTACTACAACTTTTTCTTATGTAAGAAGCCTATGTGGCTGTGAGCTGTGTGTCAATTGATAGTATCTTCTTAACTTGATTGTGTGTTGGGTCTTATACTCCTTCAATATTGTTATGCATTATCAGATTGTATGTTGGGATAATATGAGTTTATATCGTGTATATACCAACATATTATATGTAAACAATGTTTAGAAAGCTTATTTGTTTTATATTATCGCATGTTTTTTTTCTTTTTTGTGTAACATGTTTATAGCTTTCTATTAATTCTTTTATTTTATCAAATTAATCTGTTTGCTTCTTGATTAATTTATATTGTCTTTACTTTTTAACTGCGTGTGAGTTTGGCATGAGTCTCTAAGAAGTCAGTGTCTCCTTACTTTGGTTGTGTTCCAGATGTCGACTTTTTCTCTTAATAAGCTATTTTTGTAAGGAGTTAGTATCTCCTTACAAAAACTGCCAGATGTCGCGCTCTTTCTCCTTATCGAATATGTTCCCACATATGAAGTTTTCAAGTAATTGAAAATATTTTATAGCTATTCAATATGTATGATTGTTTGGCATGCTATGTGATGCTCGCTATGTTTATGCATGTTGTTAGCCTGGACAACGTCATTAATGTATTTATCGTAGTTTGTTATTTCTTGTTGTTAGTAGTTTTTGATGTGTGTTGAATTTAGCATGTTGTTTTGTACTTCTACTATGTTATTTTCTTAATTTACATTTATGAGATCAACTTGATCGAATTGGTACATAGCTCGTAAAAATATTCTATGGATTGACATCTCAACCCATTATTTAGATTTTGATTACCTATTTGAATCGAAAAAATAATTAACTTTTGTATAATTATTCTTACGTATGAAATTCTCATTTCTTATGCATTAAAATGTAAATTGTATTGAAAAGTAATACACATTAAGTCTTTTAATCGGACATATTCTAAAAAAGTTATTAATTAAATGTATTATCGTATTCTTGAGATTTATCTATTTATTGAAACATTAATGAATAGTAAAATAACTATTTCAATCATTTTAACTAACATTCTATAATTTTTGGTATAAAAGTTAGTTACTTTAATTTTTTTGATTAATTGTTAGACTTAGATTAAATAAAAATCAAAAGTATTTAAAATTAAGTATATTTATTTAATAAAAAATTTAGTTTAAAATATAAATAATTGATTTTTTTTTATCTTTTACATAAATAATTTGCACCATTTTAAGAGTAATATATTTTCACAAATTCATAAATTTAAACCTTCTTGTTACAATTGATATCAAACATTTTAATTATTGGTCTCAAATATATAATTTAAGTAACAAGTCAATACTTTTGCGCTGCATTCACATGCTTGTCGTTGGCATTTTAATTGGATATCTCAAATTCGAACCTGATTACAATTATATATTTATATTTTTTTTTCTTCTATCAATTACCAATGTTTTGTTTATATGCTTTTTTTGCTTTTTATTTGATTAATAAAACATCTTTAAGAGGTCATAGAAGAAAAAAATAACACTAAATTGGTCTCACTAAAAAGTTAAGATTAATATGAAATGCAATGCAATGCACAATTGAGAGAGAGAGAACTGAGTTGAATATATTAACTAAATTGTTATTGAATAATACTGTGTAGAGTATTTATACAATATTAAGCTTGATGATCACGGAAGTATCAAGCTAGTTACAACTACTAGCATACCATGAAGCTAATAATAACTAATTAACAAAAATATGAATTATTACAATGTGGTAAGGTGTAGGATAGTATCTAAATGTCGAACACCCCCACTAAAATTGAGGGTGGTGGAACAACTATCGATTTGCCACGCAGAGAACAAAATCGAGACTGTGGGTAAGGGTTTTATCAAATCATCAACTAGTTGATCCTTAATAGGAGTGTATTTAACATCCAATGTACCAATTTAACTCCTCATGGCAAGCTGCATAGGACTTATGTAAAGGTGCACTAAGATGTGAGGCAAAGAGTGATGAAGTTTCTAAAGGGACACCAAGACACCAAGCTATCTCCAAAAAAAATATGCAATAGGCACATGTACTACATCTATCATCAGTGCTACTGGCCTAGACAATATAAAAATCAAGCTAAACCCAATATAGTAGGTTGTTGCAAAGCAAACCATAGTTGATAATAGACTTAAGATATTTGAGGACACATTTGAGAGCTACTTAGTGCATTGATGTAAGTGCATATAGGAATTGACATAGCTTGTTCATAAAGAATGCAATATCAGGTCTTTACAAGTCACGAGACTTCTAAACTATGTAACATCCTCTAATAATTCATCATCATACCGAGACAAAGAAGCGCCACCACAATATGAGTCTTAGAAGACTTAGAAGAACCCACAACACTCCTTATCAACAAGTCTGCAACATACTTGTGTTGATTGAGGTGAATAACAAGGCCTCTATGTATCTGGATTCCCAAAAGAAAGGTAAATCCCCAAAGTCTTTAAGAGTAAAACAATTATTGAGCATTAGAGTAAATCTTCACAGATATTCAGTGTCACTACCATGATATAATCTACATAAATTAACAAAATAGTCACTATGTGTTCCTTATGTTGCACAAACATGGATGTATCAGCTTTTGGAGTTATAAAAACCCAATTCTAGAAGGGAAGAAGACAGCTTGTGAAACCAAGCCTTAGGGTCTTTCTTAAGGCCATCGATACCTTTGTTAAGCTTGCACACAAAATCAGGTGTCCTTTTGTCTTCAAATTTTTGAACTTGATACGTGTACACATCTTCCTCCAATTCTCCATTGATGAAAGCATTGTTTACATCAACTTGCTTTAGTGCCCAACCTAAAGTCAATGCAAAAGTAAGAACTATACAAACTGTTTGAGACCTAACAACAGGAGAGAAAATCTCTAAGTAATTTACGTCATATTTTTGTTTATACCATCTGGCTACTACCATGGACTATACTTTTTCAAAGAAGAATCACTCTTTAATTTCACCTTCAATGGACATTTTGAAGAGATAGGTTTGCAACCATTGAGCTTAGGAACTAGAGTCTAGGTATTGTTTCTTAACAAAGCCTCAAATTCAAATTTCATGGCATTGTCCTTTTCAAGAATGCCTCGAGCTTCTTTGAAACAAGGAGGTTTAAGGAGGATGCTAACATGAAAAGAAAATTTCTTTTTCCTAATAATGCCATCCTTGGACTTAGTGTAGGATGATTGTTAAATAGGATGGTTGTTAAATGGCACTACAAGAAAAATTGTTTTCAACGATAAACTATTTTGTTGGAAAACACCTATACTTATTGCCAAAAACTTTTACTAGACAAACTTCTTTGTTGGAATGATCGTCTCAGTACTCTCATCGCAGAAAAGTTTTTCTTAACGAGGTCAATGGTCATTGGCAAAAATATTTTTCTTAATAAAATATTTTCACCTACAAAAAAATTGTAGGAAAAACATTTTCTTTGACAAAGTTTGTTAATGAAAAAGGTTTTCTCTAATACAAATTTTTTGTTTAAAAAATTAACTACTGAAGTATAATTAATTTAACTAAATAAACAAATTTTACATTGTTTTGCAAGTAGTCCATGTAGATAAGAGCATTGACATTGAAAAAGCTTCAAATAAAGCACCACCATCCATGCACCATGTATTTCGTCTACTTCCATCAAATTTTCAAATCCAACCATTTCATTCTTCAACTGCTCAAAGCTAAGTCACCTGAAAATAAAACACTTAGCATTTAGATAAAAAAAATGTTAATACCAGTAATTCAAAGCCAAGATTACTTGAGAAAAGCTATCTTTATAACAGTCATAATAGTTAACATGATAAAAAAAGGCTACTCTCTATAACACTAATAACCTAAACACATTTTATAGCGTAAAAAAGTCACAATAAACAAAATTATGCATAGAAAATGTAACATTATATTTAAAATTAATTGAAATATCAAAGAAAACAAATTCAAATGAACGACATGTGAACCAAAATTAATGAATGAATTTTACATGCCAGAGTAACCTGCAATAATAAAGGATCGTAAATGAGATACATAAATTCAAACGTTTGGAGACAAGTAATCAAGAAAACTAAGTGCAAATTGTTTACCAGTAAGGATATAAGATTAGCTTTTCCAAACCACCCGTTTGATTTTTAAACATTCAAAATAATAATAATAATAATTTAATTTTAACTTTATTATTCAACAATAGAACTAAGTTCCCTTTATCATCTATTAACTACATAACAATGTATGACTGTTAATATCAATACGACAAAAGAACTGAATTCACTACTATGCATGATTATAGTTTAAATTTTAAAACAAAAATGTGAGAAGTTTGTTAGTTAGTTAGCAATTGAAATATTAGTAGAAAACGATACGTTACAATAATAGTAATTTCTAGAGACATTATGAAAACGGTCTAGGACTCTCTCAGTTTACAAACAAAGTACAAAAAATTCTAATGTTGGAATAAACTATTACATGTACTGGTTGAAATATTTTGAAATAAACAATATTAAGAGATGCTAATGAAAAAACAATAGAAACAACTAATATTTGAATGGATCATGAATCCCAATTTGCACAATGAAATTAAACCACAATTGAGAAAATTTATTACCAGTAGAAATCAGTACATGAAAAAAATCTCAATCGTAATTCACAAAGAACTGAACTGTCTTATTTGCTTACCCCATATGTGGTTGAACTAGCGTATGGATCCTTCTACAAACAAGCTACAATAAATGAGAACTCTAGTGAAAAGTTTTGTTTAGGTGGTGATGGTAAGATCATCCATGATTTGCCATACGAAAAATGTATATTTAACAAAAAAGAATAAATTGATTAAAGCTCAGAAATTACGTTTGAAAGCTAGAAATCTAAAAACGTGTTCTTGGGTTCTAAAATCAAACCATTCAAAGTATATCACATGGAAATCGGTAATTACTAAATCTTATAAAAATATATCATAAGAATCCGTCAAGAAACTCATAACCACAAATTAATCCCAAAATAAGAAAATAAGATATTGCATCAATTTAAACTCAGATGAATTTAGCAATGCAATTTCACGAAGCAATTTGCAGTGTTTTACTAGGTAAGAAAACACAAGCAAAATTGAAAACATAAAGACCAAACATTCTGATAGTAAAATGGATGCAAGTTTACAATACCATTTTCGGTTTCTTGCTGATGAAACCATAGAATACCCCTGTTCATAAGAAGTTTCAAATAATAAAAATTATAAAAAAATTTATCAAAAAACTTAAGTTTCCATGACATCTCTATAATGCTTTCTGCAAAAGAACAATAGTACGTAGCCACAATATGAGGGGAAAAAAACTGCAACCAATACTATCTAACTGTAAAATTACACACAACTAAAATGTATTACTTTTTCCCTTATGCAAATACACTCAAACCTCCAAAAGGCTAGACAAGTAACGATAAAGGACTTTAGCTTAGAACAAACATTTAAAACAAGCCTTCAAATTCTCAGCAAGTAGGTTGATCGCTGTAATAATCGTTGCGCAAAATCTCTTCCATAACTGATTGACCAGAAGCAAATAAGACAATATCAACAAATAACCATATCAAGTCATCAATCATAAGCATTAAAAAAGCTAAAAATCTTGTTTTGTGTTCATCATACGCAATCAGATCAAAAAGGAAACACCCAAACTCAAAAAAGGACCAAGCTATGATGACTCACAACCAATGTAAAGCATCATCTTCCTCTTCTAGTTGTGTAACCACCAGGTCCATTTTACATCACAGCCAAACGGTTTTTAAAGTCAACATCCTTCATAACCCAAAATCTCATACTATTCCCACCAAAAATAATATAAAGTCACAAGCCCAAATGAATCCAATCAACAATCTATGAGGAAAATGGATCAAGGTTTGATTTTAAACACAAGATCAAGCAAGCCCCAGAAAAGAAGATTAATAAATTTAAGACCTGTCAATAAATTTCAAAGTGGAGTGTACAATAGGGCTAAAACAAACATTCATGATTATATATAAGAAAAAAAATTGACTATATTCATTAAAAAAACAGAGAGACGCTTGTTCGAGGGGACGATGCTGGTGGAAAAGATCTTATTTTTGAGGGGGAAAAATGCTAACAAAATCTGCCCGAAAACAAGAAATGAGAAATGGCAATTAAAAATCCATTTAACATAATGATAAAAAATGCATAAAACTAGCTCAATACGAGAAACACTCTAGCAATCCCTTCGCGAATAGCGAGCAGCAGAGAAGAATGAGTGAGCATGAGAACCAGTGAGAGCGTGAAGTAGAATGATGGTAGAAGCTAATGCATGGGAAAGGAAACGGATAGAGAGTTGGGGAGAGTTGAATGAGCAAGGGAGTTTGGCGATATAGGGAAAAAAGTCTCTTTTAGCGAAAATGTATTTCGGCGCGAGCAAGAAAATTCCGCTCTCTTTTTAGGATGTTGTAATTTGCTAATTTTTATATGCAATTTTTTTCAACTTTATTGGACCATTTTTAATGGATTCATTACTTTTAATAATATCATGAATTTTTTAGATGTATTAATAATACTTTTTATATATAGTTTGTATAGGATAAAATTTCTTCCTCTAAATAACTAATAATTTTAGATCAAAATATAATATTTGTTTTATTTTTAGTTAGTGTAAAATTGTTTACTCGGATCAATAATTCATACATGTATATAATTAGTAATACTTTGTATATAAATATATTTACTCACACTAAAGGATTGATTTTCATAATGTGTATACTAGGTAGAATATTAGTTTACAATGAGCGAGTGTACGAGTGAGTCAACGTTTTTTCTCGTATTTTTGATTCGTTTTGGATGCAGATACTTATGAAAATTATTCTACAATTTTTGAAAAAAAAATGTGATTTTTAGTACCTCGCTACCGAGCTCATCACCAAGCTTGCCACCACCCTAGCCACCATTTGCAAGGTGGTCGTCTGAGGCTCTATAAATACCCTTTATTTTTTTTCTTTTTTTGTTATTTAGAAAAATATAGCGGAGCTCTGTCGAGTTAGCATCTCATTTTCTATTTCTAGATCATTAATACCTTGAGTTTTTTTTTGTATCAGTGGTTCATAATTATGTGAGCAAAATTGTGCTTTTGAGTGGTGAATATTTAAGATGTTGTTCGTGAATAGATTTTTTTGTGAACCATGTGTTGGCTAATAGTTTCCCTCATGTAACTTTTCCTATATGAGAACAACTCTATGAGAATGAGTTGAGTTAATTTGTATAAGTTATCATATCTCTTGGTTGTGTGCAATAAGAGATGATTAATGAGTATTCGTGTTCAAGGACGATTCTATTGATAGTCCACATTACACATTACTAGTCCATGGTTTTTTATCACACTACATTGGGTGGTTTTGGCTTTGAGGTAAGCTGGTTTCGTGTGTTGAAAATTTTTGTTGTAGAGGCAACAAGCGAGGGAAGTATAGGTATTTAGGGTAAGTGTCACAAATGATAGAGGTATTTATGATTATATTTTTTTATCGAGTTGTATCTACTTATTCTATTTAGTGGATTGCTTGCTGTCAAATGGTTGCCATAAGTAACCAAAGGATGTTACCATATAAGTAGGGGTTTTATGTGGGTTTACCTCATTATATTTATTATTATGTATGCTCGAATGTGTGGCTCGTACAATAAAAGTTTAAATGGTATATGTTTCTACATACTAAAGTTTATACTTTGATTAGAAAGCTTTTATTGTTTATATCATGCTTTATGTGTATTGATTATATATATTGTTGCTATGATTATCAATTATGTGTTTATTTGTTGGATGTTATGCATGATCAAATTACATGTTACTCTAATCTGAGTGTATCTTTTATAAACCAATATACTAGATGTTGGCTCTGATGAGAAAGCATATTCGTTATATGTTGTAGCATTCTTTCTTTCCTTTCTGTGTAATATGCCTATAGCTTTTTAATCATTGCTTATGCCATAGTAAATTAATCTGTCTTGCCTACTCTATAATTAATTTGTATTACTTATGTCTGTTATGTATATGTGAGTCTCTAGGGAGTGTGTCTCCTTACCCTAGTTGTATCCCAATTGTTTAACTCTTTAATTGGTTTGTTACGTTTAGATTGATCGTATGCTTTGAGGGAAAAATTAACATTTATCAAATATGTTCGCCAAAAACCACAAGTAACAACATTGGGGAACGAGCTTGGACGATACGAAAAGCAACCCTATAGTGTATGTAAATATGATCACATACAAAGTTTATCTGACTATGTGTATGTGTAATTTACTGATCCACAGTAACCAACTTTACACAAAAGAATACAAATACATTAAGTAAAATAACAGACGTCGTGTTTTATACACGGGAAGTCAACACATAGACACAAATATAACGAGACTTATAAGAATTAAATTGATCTCATAAAAAATGGTTCAATTATATGGCATAATCGTCTTTATATATGGTGTTTAACTTTTAACCCTCAAGGAAAAAACATATGTTCATTAATTTTACTTAAAACGTAAATAAATATATGTTTTTAATGTTGTATGGAAATGTCATATTTTTTTTACTAGAAGATTAAAATTAAAATTATATTGAATAACTGAGGTAAAAAAATTTGATTAAAAGAGTCAAATTTAAAATTTTAAATACGTAATTAAATCAATTAAAATGTTTTACCAAAATCAATAAATTTGTTAAAAAATGTTAAAAGCTAAATTGATCCGTGAAGTGGAGATGAATACTGGTACGACGGTTAATGATATAACTGTTTCCGAATTGTATTATAAAATTTGTACTCAAAATTGTCCAAAAACCGTTACGATTCGAGGACAATTTTATGCACATGAATAATGATTCGAAACAGTTATTAAAAAATATCAGAAAAAAATTATTTTTTTAATTTTTTTTAAAATTTTACATATCTACGCAAAAAAAATAAATAAATCTTAACTATTAATTAATATATAAATTAATTAAATAAATATAATTAATTCGAGGGGATATTGTTAATAGTATAACTGTATATATTGTTTCATATTCAATTTTTATTCAAAATCATACCCGTTTTCGAAATTTATCAGACAAAAACTAAATCGAATAACCGAATTTTATTTTTTTTACATTACTACGGTGAAGGCACAGTTTTTGAAATAAATCTTATAAGGCACGTCATACTTTACGTAACTGACTAAGTTGTGAAAAACTTAAAACTACACATATATTATCGGCATATGTTTAATAAAAACTCAGGCACGTGCCACTTATTAATAAACATATATAGGTCCAATTAATAATAATAATAAGCTTCTAAAGCCATGAATTTTTATGTAACATTAATTAATTATATCTAGTAAGGTCTCTGGCCTTCATAATTGCCAGGAGGACTATAGAAACAAATTGTGATACTTGTATTCAGGTCTTCACAAGTAGCTTGAGCACACCCCAATTCCTGTGAGTTTTTCCAAACGACCTGAGTATAAACCCCACACTTGTGATCATGCACACAAGTATTAGTGTCGTAATCGTAGTACTTGTTTTCGTTAACCCAAGCATTGACTACCCTATAAGGAGTCATACGTGTTCCTGAAGCCCACATTTGATTGATGCCATATTCATTGTTTCCATATAATGTTGCAAATTGGCAACCCATTTGTTCACTTTGGTATTTGACTAACGTATTAGCCGATTTAGCCAAAGCGTGACTCCATTTAAGAGGGTCGACTTCGACTGCTGCTCTTGCTTGGTTGTGAGCTTCGATATACTCCCTCTCTTCATTTGATAATAGAATATTGAATTTTGATGTATTATTAATTAATGGACCTAATGGTGCTGGTGTTTCTCTAGCTTGGACTGGGTTTTGAGATGTGATTACAACAACCATTACTAGTACTATTATTACAACCTGCAAAGCAGAAGCCATTTCTTAATTTTTTGTGTTGGGAATTTGCAAAACAGTCTTTGGTTTTTATAGCGAATTTAGATTGTTTTGGGGCGTGAGATGCGCTCGGTTAGATGAATTTACTGCTGGTTTAGTTGCATTTTCAATTGCAATAAGGAGATTGTTGTTTGGTTGGGAAAAACTTTTGTATTAACTGAGTGCATGAGTATGTGGTGTGCCCCCATAATTTATGGAACGTATTACTAGTAATTGTATCTAATGGATCCCTTATATTCAAATAAATGAATTTATGTAGTAGTTCTCTAAGTCAATGAGAACATGACTTGTATAAAAGTTTTTTTTTAGTAGCGGGAATGCATATAAGAGTCACGTGATTAAAATGTGATAAATTATGAGCTATTAATTGTGTTAAAATTAAAATGAAATTATTTCAAAAAAATAGACAATAATAGAATATTATTTAAATACATATTTTTATTTTAAAAAATTAATAAAATATTAAGATTAAAATTACGACAATCATCAAATATCAAAACAAATATTTTGTCAAAAACTTTCATATAAATTGTAACTTTATCGTTATTAAAAACTTGGATTTTAATTACTTAAAAAAATTAATAAAAAAATTATTAAAATAATATTATTTATCTTTAATTAACTTCTTTTATCAAAACTAAGGGACTATAAAATATATTTTACAATTTAGGGTACTAAACACATACAAAAATGAGTCAATAAATTATGTGAATTGTATTGTGTTAATATCTAATTTAATGTGTAAAATAATTTTTAAATGTCATTTTAACAAGTTTATTCTTATTATTATATTGTTCTCATCCAATATTTAATAGATATTTTTATGTGTTACGTAATATAGAGTCATTTTATATTGGTATCATGTTCATAAATTACTATCATCGTGTCGTCAATGAGGAAAAGCACGGGTGTGAAATGAAATTATAAATTTATAAGAGGTAAAATATATAGGTTTCAAGTGAAATTATTAAAAAAAATTTAAATAGAATAGTTATTATTTACATTTAAAATAATTATTATACATAAAAAAAATGTGACAACGTGAGGTTGGTAGCTGAGTGGCACCATAATGGGTACGTGGGTTTGGAATTATCATATATAATTTAATTATGGGATTTAGGTTAAATTAAATATCACTTAAACTTGATAAAAGACGTTATTTAAATTAAATTAATTAAAAAAATAATTTAGAAAATATATTTTTAAATTTATTTATTTATGAAAAATGTATCACGTAAAAATAATATTAATTTTTAATTTAATATTACAGAATTATATATATCATATAAATTTTTTTTTCTTTCTCGACACATTTTTCATATATAAGTAGGCTTAAAAGACTTATTTTTAAAAAATAAAGGTAATTAAAAATACAATTTTTTTAAGTTATTAAATAAACACCTCTAATTTAAACTAAAAAACAAACTTCATCCTTAAAAAATGACTCGTACGTAAACCAAATTAAAGAGGTAGATTTTGCATGGAATGGTGCACGCAATATTGTAGACTTTGATCTGTTAAGGACATCCTCCCACGTGAGGTGCATTTAGTAATAAGATTATAATACACGGCATGTTTGGTCTCTCTAGTCACACCCAGTTTAAGATTCCGGTGTCAACATGAGAGACAAAAAATTAGGAAAATTATAACACGCTTAAAGGATAATATGTTGTAATGTTTTTTATTAATCAAAAATCATATATTATTTATGTGAAACAAGAACATTAACAATATGTTATTTCTTGTTCATTCATTAGAAAAAAACACATAATATAAGCAAAAAAAAGCCATTAAAGTTATCTATATTATAGTATGTAAATATCGAATTTAATGTATAAAATAATATTTAAATATCATTTTAACAAGTTTATTCTTATTGTTATGATATGATGATATATTTAATAAATATTTTTATGTTATATTAAGTCAAATGATATTGATTATTTAAATATAATTTATTCTGTTAACTATAAATTTTATTAAAAAAATTAAATAATAACGAGTCATATTATATTAGTATCGTGCTTATAAATTCTTATTATTATGTCATAAATAGGAGAAAAGCATGGGCAAAACTCTAAGAAATCAATAATTATTTAACTTATTTGTGTAATTGGTGTCCAACTCTTTCATTCATCACTAATTAAACTTTCAAATAAAAATGTTAACATAATATAACACTTACTTTGATTATCTTGAAGCCATTTGCATTGAATTTATGTCTTTACACTTCAATCACTTGTCTTTAGCTCAAATAAGTATATGCCTTATAACTTTATTTTTTCTGACCTTTTGAGAAAAAAACTCATTAATTAAACTTTTACAATAAAGTTTTGAAAGTAAATCCTTTTCGATTGATAAAATCATAAAATAGCTCATCCATTTAATCTTTCTTGTGACATTGTCAAACGCAAATAAGACTTCATTAATTTCAATTTTGAAAAGCTTCTTTCCATAGAAGAGAAACACTAACAAGAATAGTTAGCAATACTCTATAAACAGTAACAGGTTTAGTTCCTTTAACTTCACTTTATTTCTCTAGACTGCCTTCTTTACTACTTATAAAAAAGTTATCAAGTTTTATAAAATTAAAAAATAAAATAAAATTATCAAGTGTACCTTTATGAGATTTGAATTAACTCTTTGACTTTTTTTTTGTTTAGGTTTTTCATTATTATTTTTTATTTGAAATATTTATATTGTATAAATATTAAAAATTATTAAGAAATCATCACAAATTAAATCTTATGTCAAGAGATAAATACCAACTATACATTTATACATTTATAACTACCTCATAAGTTTTGACTATATACACAATGTAGTTTAAGCACTTTAAATTCAATAATTAAAGTTATTGAGACTTGAATATAGAATTTATAATTTTAATATCATATTAGAAATTATTGAAAAAACAACTCTATTAAAAACTTAAGTTATTAAAAAAATAACCAATTATACTTTATACATTATTTTAAATCAAAAAATAATTATAAATTAATATACAATAAAGTAACAAAATAATTCAATATATTTGTGTTAAGTCATGGGTCATGGATATACAAATATACTTGATATCTAATAATCTAAAAATACAAATCAATCTTTATTTTATAAATAGTAAAAATCTTTTATTCAAGAATCTTAACAAAAAAAATTCAATCATAGCCTATATCTTGGATTATTTTATTAAAAATATTTGAAAAAATATGTCAGTAATAGATAAGAAATACATACCAAAATAATTAGACATACTTTTGGATTTTAGCTTCAGCAACACCTTATTTTTAAGGGTTATAACCCGGTGAAAGGTGAAAGTTATCAAGTATTCGAGTTAATTACCGTGGATGTAGCAAACTTGTGATATTAAACAAGTTACAATTGCAAACTATCTTATCATGGAGCCATGTACCGGCTTACTGTTCCATTAATGTAAATTATGGGTAGATAGTCAGAAGATAGAGAAATAGGGGTGGAGGGAATAATTGGAGTGGTCACATTAGTTTCCACTATTACAAAATGTGATATTTAAGTCGATATATAAAGTCATTTTTTTTCTAAAAATTGATTTATAATGAATTTAAAATCAATTCGGTAAAGAATCAATGTTATCCACGTAGTTTGTAGCGTCGGTTGATGTGTTAAACCGACGTTACACGTGGACGTAGTGTCGATCCTACGTATGAATCGACGCTATCTACGTGTGTAGCATCAGTTGACAAGTAGAACTGACACTACGTCCTATGTGTAGCGTCAGTTCAACACGTCAACCGACGCTATACACGTGGATATTATCCTTTTTTCCTTTTCTCCTCTTTCTATCCCATCAGACACAACATTTTTTATTTGCAGCACTGCAAACAACACCCAAAATTGACACTCTTCCTCCACTCTTTCTCATTTTTCAATCACCTACGACCACTAATTCCAACGTCATTTAGTGAGTTTTCTTCCTCTCCAAATTATCTTCTAGATCCCCTATTTTTTTAGCGAAATACTTAAAAAATTTATACCTATTTTCTCATTTATAAAACATTTTTTTCTTCATTTCTTTCATTTTGTCACTTCATTTACTTTTATAAGTATTTCTATTAATCCTACGCACTTATTATTCACTTTGCGTTATTTTTTGTATATTATGTATATAATTTTTTGTATTATATATGTTTTTATTTTTATTATGTAGGTTTTGTGTAAGTATTTCGTAATTATATTTATGTGTATATATATTGTTATGTTTGATTTTTATGTAATTACAATCAATTATTTGTAATATTTAAATTTTGTTAAACATATTTTGATTTTTTTTACTATATATGATCGAATGAGTAAAATATGTAAAAAAATAATAATTTAAAATCGCTTGATTCTTTAAATTTTAAGTCTTTTAATTTCCTGATTTTATAGTAGTATTCTTTCGATAAATTTTTACTATTATATAAAAATAATTTTATAATTTTAGATATTTTATATGAATAAAAATAAACATTTAGTTCCAGTGTTAAAATAAATTACTCATCTTAATATGAAATTAATAAAAAATTAATAGGTTGTTGTCCAATTGTCTTGTGGAGAGTAGGAAGTATCAAAGTATGGAGTTGAGATTAGTGAGAATAAGAAAAGACCCATAAACGTTGTAAAAAATAAAAATTGAAAGAGTTGATAATCTAAAAGCTAACGTTAAAGAGGGACGTTCTAATTTTATTTTATTTTTTTTGTTAAGAGAGTTTTTAGATGTTTATTGGTTATTGTTTTGAACAATCTTTGAGAAAAATGCGTAGATTATTATAGAATTTAAAAGAGTCGGCAAGTCTTTTCTTTTCATCTTTGAGAAAAAAAAAGTTATTCTTTTTATTACGTGTTAATAATAAGTAAAATAATATTAAATTATATATATATTTTTAATTTTTTTTAATAATATATATATTTTAAATATTTAATATATATCAGAAACAATTGGTGCCTCTTATCTACCCAGGGCCTAAAGGGAACATCTTATCCACTTAAGGCCAGAACGAATAATAAAACATATTATATATATATATATATATTGTATATGTATGTAGATATGTTTAATTCAAACAATATAATATCTAATTGAGGACACATAATGATATTGAATCATCGAATTCAATGAAATAGTTAGCGGTTGATAAAAAAAATTAGATAATATATTTAGTAATTAGATAGAGATATTACGGTAAAATTGGTCGGTTTAAGTCAAAAACGGATAACACAATAAAATAATTAGATTATTAACTACTACCATCACTATAAGAAACTGATTAGACACTATCATTTTAAGAAAACAACTTTTGATATTTAAACGTTTTTAAGTATAATCACTTTCGGATTCGAGTTGTACAATTAACTATATAGTTATTATATAGGTCATTTTTAGATATATACTGTCGATAAATGTATCTAAAAATAAGATAATTGAACCAAAAATATTAGAGTTGAAAATTTTCATCTGAGGTTTAAATTTTTTTAAGTATAGTTAATGAAAGTTGCTAAAAACTTTATTTTAAAATTAATTTTTAGTAAATAATTTTACGTAATATAAACATCCTTCTTTTTATTTTAACCCTATTCATATTATATATATATATATATATATTACTTAATGTCATTTTAAGCTTATCGTTCAAAAGTAAATTTAATTACATGAAATATCAAAATATAAAACTTAACTAATAATTATTTAAAACATAAAAAAAATACATATTGCCCAATGCTATCAATGAGAAAGTCACATATTTTTTTAGAAAAATATCAAATTCTTTCCGAGTGTATGCTTTGTTTTCTACAAACTATGAAAAAATATATAATTAAATATATAACCATAAGAAACTACAAAAAAATAAATAAATAACAATATGATGAATCATAAAAACTAACATTAAACTCATAACATATACAATAATTACTTAATTAACAACTATTGCATGTACACACAAGACTTTCTTGGTTGATATATAATAATATCACGAAAAGTCACACTCAGCTGTTTTCAATAGGTGCCTATACGAATATATTAAACAATATAGATGTATAACTAATTAATAGTCATCTAATATGTAATTATATAATAAAACATACGATATTAATACTAACCTAATTAACACGCCAAGAATTAATTAAGTGGTGACTTAGATGAACGTGTAATGGTTTGGTGTCACTCAGAGAATTAATGCACTACAATATAATATCGACATAAAATAGTAATTTGTTAGAATCAATCCTTATCAGAAATAATTTACTATCAAATTAATGAAATGATTTTCTTTTATCCGATGAACATATCTTGAAATCTTTGTGGTAGATTGTTTTCAAATGGTTCAAACCACACCACTATATGGGTGGATCACTCCAAGCATCTAATAATATCTACAATTAATTGTGATATTATTTAAGTGAAAACTTAATTATAACCATATATATTGAACATATACGAAAATTATCGCTTAATAAAATACTCACTCTAATCAATAAGGGACAAGAAGTCTTTCATTCTCTCCTATCCCAAGCATCCATTCAACGAGAGAATCGATTTGATCAGAGTCCATTAATTTAATATCAATACAAGATGTACAAGGTAATATAAACTTTTGATTTTTTATATTTGTTGTCAAGTGATCAAAGAAGATTCTACGTTTAACTCAATAAGACAATTATTATATGAACATCAAAATTTATAAATGATATTATATATTAAAATAAACAATACCTTTTTATATATAATAATAATTATTGCTTATAGCCACCCAACAATACATAATGACATTGCGTCCACCCTCTTAACCTCCAATGGCTCCTCAATGCCCAATGCGCCTGTTACATAGATTTGAAATGATTCACCAACAACTATGATCATAATGATTCATGCATATTGTCATACCTTCAATAATGCCTCCATTACCTACATATGTCATAGCTTCTTTTCCTTTTCCATGAGAAAGAACCCCTTTTTTGGCTCCATTAGCTTTTGGGTGCCTAAACACATGCAAAATTATGTTAGTATACATAGTTTTATTGTTATACATGCAAATCAATTTGTATTTTATACAAACTGGATAATTTTGAGTTATCATCCAAATTTTTGGCCAAGCTACCATATATCCTTTAGTATGTCCTACACACATCAACTCATCCCTAATGAAAATTGAAAAAAAAAAAACTCTTCATCTTTATGTGACGTCTCAATACTAACTCATGCATTATACTTACCACGAAGTATATGATGCACTTTAGCATATGGGTCACCTATTTGGTAAACTTTATCCTTATATACAATATTATTCAATTCATCCAATACTAAGTAATAAGGAATTTTTTAACGATATTAATAAACTCATATTAGAATTATTCATAATAAATAGAGTTATAGATGTAAATAAATGTGATGTAAACCTCTAAGTCATTGATTGAAGATGTTAAATTTGTAGGAGAAATAAAAGTGTTGCTCTCTTAGGTGATACTGAGACTTTTAATTTAACTTAAGTGTTTCATTATCTACACTCGACTTAAACTTTTCATCTAGAAGTTGTTTTTTTCCTTATCAACTTTCCCTTTACTTTTGTTTGGATTTATTGGCTTATTCTTCAATAAACTTATTTGATTGTCCTAACTTACAATTTTTAACTATAAGTTGTTGTTTTTACTTATCAACCTTCCCTTTACTTTTGTTTGGATTTCTTAGCTTATTCTTCACTAAACTTATTTGACCTCCTATCCATTGACATCTAAGACTTATTCATTTCAAAACCTAATTTTATATTTATTTATCTATTTATGGGCCCATTCTAGAGACAAATAGAAATAATAAATTATATTAATAAGATAATCTAAACCAATAATATAGATGCTATCATATTTTAAAATTTAAATTTAATGAATAGATATTATTGGAGGTTAATTTCATACATCCCACATGTAAGTTAAAGAGTGGTCTCAATCAGCAAAAAGCCCTATGAGACTCTTCTTGATCTACTAAGAAATAAAAAGAGCTTTGACTCGAGCCCGTTTGGACATGAAGGAAAATACACTCCAGGTCATCTTCGAGCATCTATCAGGGTCACAGGTTCTTGGACCAGTTGTGATCCCAAAAAAAATCCTGAGGCATCTTTGCACAATACCAAACTTATAGTCATCCAGAGTTGTGCTTGCAAGTAGACCACCTATAGCGAAACCTGAGTCCATAACCAGCTGTGCTTTATCTACTCGTAGCAATCATAACCTTCCAGCCTTGGATGCCATATCACAGTCCCAATGATTGTTCATTATAGATCATCTAGAACTAACCCAATAGGCTATTGTGCATTGGCTTGTGTGACCATCTTGAGGTACACTTCTAAGAAAACTCTACCTAAGCCAACCATGCTAACCAAACAATCGTAGTAGCCAATGATCACCCAAAGTTCTAGGATGAGTAACCGACCATTTCTTATCCCACTATTGACTAACTTGCTAAACAATTACATGAGGTCCAATAGAGGCTGAACCATGGTAGACTCCTAAACTTAACAATCTCAAATGAATGCTTATTCAAACCAGAGATTATGGCCATCCCGCTTTTTAACAAGTTCAAGCTATCTAACACAAGTACATATGATGACACTAAAGACCCCTTATAACATCTAGAAATTTTCAAAAGTTGGATAGATCCTTATACCTATAGTAATATCGTGAGAAGTTATGCCTTTTAGCTTACTTTGACAGATAAGGCTAGAGCTTGGTATCCAACTTTAAAGCCCATTAATATTAGTTTCTTCAAAAAAATTGGGAAACAATTATTGTCTCACTTCTCAACTATAAGAAGATGGCCAAAGATCCTAGCATACCTAATGACCTTGTAGAAAGGAAAGGAAGAGTCATCGAAAGATTTATTTAATAGATTTAATATAGAGAAAATACAAGTGATATATTGCTTAAACTTTATTACCATCACAACTTTGCATCAAGCTATATACTAAGAAGTCCTATAAAAGGATCTAGTCAAAGATTTCCCAACAAAATATTCTAAAATTACTCAACTGATTAACACTTATATTAATAAGGATGAAATGATTTCTAACAAAAAGAATCAAGAGCCTCACAAGAAGAAAAAAAAATACCATAATAGAAGCGTAAGGAGAGATGAACCTATTCGCCATGACAACATAAAGTCTAAGATAGACATAAGAAATGATAGAAAAACTGCGGATGGAAATCTCATTTATCGTGGATGAAGTTTCCAAAGTTACACCTTTCTCAAAGAAACAAGATAGGTTATTCTTATGCAAGTTGAATGATAGTCAGTCGTGCATTAACCCAAGAAACTAAAAAATCCTAGTAGGGATAAATATCAATACTATAGGTTCCACAAAATGCAAGCCACTCAATGGAAAGTTACTAGGAACTTAAAGATGAAATTAATAATTTAGTCAGGAAATTGTACTTCGATGTATTTATTGACAATCCAAGGCTAGCACAACTACAACCATAATAGTAATGGAACTAACAATCGGGACTATAACAACCACAACCACCACGATTGGCCTCCCATTTCAAAGAAAGAAATCAACATCAAGGATAGGAAATTCATGAGATTAGAGTTATCATGGGAGGTCCCACTGGGATAGTTCTAACAATTCCAGAAAAGCACTCACCAGTGAGGCCATCTCAAGCCCAAAAATTCTAAAGGATGCTACATCACGCAACCTAGGGAAAGATCCTAAACTTATGTACTCAGACATAACAATTTTAGAGAGACAATTATATAGGTTGATCAACGTCATGTGGATGCTTTAGTAGTTACCCTTTATGTGGCCAATAAAAATTTGCATTTGATATTAATAAATACCTATAGCTCAGTCAATGCCTTATTCCTTGAGGTATGAAAGCAAATGAAGTTTCCTCATTCTCTTAAGTCAATAACTACTCCCTTGATAGGATTCTCTAGGCTCTCACTTATTCAAAAAGGAAATATGACTCTACCAATCACAATTGGATAAGGCATCAACATATGAAAAATTATGGTAGACTTTCTTATTATGGACTACCCTTCTTTGAAGAATTGTATCATGGGTAGGCCTTTCTTACATGGGGATAGAGTTGTAGCTTCAACTTGTCATCTTGCTCTAAAATTTTCAATAGATATGGGAACATTAGTAGTACTTAGAGAGCAAAAGGTAGCCAAAGAATGCTACACAACAAGAATTTGAATAGGTTAGAAGTAAAAGTCCTACCATGCTAGACTTAAAAAATTCTTACCCAACAAATTTTGTTTTTACTTAATGTTTTTACAATTTCTATTGTTGCAAAATGTAGTAAAATAAATAACCTTAGTTATCTATATTTCAATCTCTATTCTTAGGATAATGACAATTATTTTATAATTCAAATTTATTATGATTAATAAAAGGAGCACACAGGATACATACATCTTTCTAGAACAAATGACAAGTGGGCCTGAGTTTCCTAGGCTTGAAAAATTCCAAAGCTCTTAGTGCTAGGCACTAGGCAAAGAATGCACCTCTATGAAAGGTAGTGAATAATAAACAACCCTCTAGGTGAGTACTATACCTTAGGGCTAAGACCACCAAATAGACTATAAAAGCTAGGTGAATGAAATGACTATAAAGGCATACCTTGATCATAGGTTGTGCCATTTAGGATAAAGCTTCCATATGATGCAATCAATTGTATGTGGTAAAAACAAGAAGTAGAAACAAGCAATGTGTGCCATGACATGGATTACATTGGGTTACAACACACTCTATACTATTTAACATCAAATTCAAGCAATTTTTATTGTGCCATAGTGAAGAATTGTTGGGCTGTGATGTGATCTTGTCTGTTTGAAATCAAACAAACTACTACGTATTATAGGTCATAGTGTGGATAAATGTGAGCTGCGATGCATGAAAAGTTTCTTGTCCCAAAATCCTTTTGGCTAGTTTTAGCTATAAATAAACACTTTTCTTTTAGATTTTCAGTAATTAGTTTTTTTAACAGTAGTTTATTTTCTTAAGTTTTTCCCTCAATTTTTGTGAGCTAAACATTTTTATTTTTTTAGTTTTATGTTTAGCTTATGCATAATTTTCATTAGGCTATCACAAATAAGAGGCAATAAAAGGGGTTTTTTCATATCAAGTAATACAAAATCGTTGTTGTAATTTATGAAATACTTATCTTTTCTGTGAAGAAAGACATATTCGTTTATCTATCTTTTGGATAATAATTTGATCTATATTTTTTTATTTCTTTTCAACAAATAATTTTATTTCTTGAATTTATTATAAATAATATAATAATCATTCATTATTTTGAACATGTTTGGTTGATTGTGATAATGAATTTTTAGTTATGTTATTATGTTTGTATAGATTATTTAGGAGAATATTTTTTTAATTATTACTAAAAATAGATTATTTTTTATTTCAAGATTTTTATAAATTTTATTACTCAAAAATATATTGACGATATATTTATCATAATAAATTTAAAATATAAAAATTAGGTTTCAAATATATCAATCTATATTTAATTTAGACAGCTTAAATATGAGTTTAAATTAGTTGTCCAATTTAAACTAGATATACATCAATCTATATCGAGTTAGCTAGTTTATTAATTCCTTAAACAATAGACATAATTTAATTTAATTAACTGATGGCCTGACCGGAGGTGTTATGTGATTTAACTAATAGCGAATAGTGATTCGATGGAAGACATTATTTATACATATAAGGAATAATCAATAATTTGGATATATATTTTATTAATTTAATTAATTCTACCAAGCATAGTTAACTAGCTAAATATCTCATTAATTCTTCGTTGATTTTTAATTGCATATTTGCTTGTAATTTGTGTGAGTCAATCTATCTTTTATCTTTTTATTATTTTTATCATTAGATTAATATTTGCAAAACAAAAATATTATGACAAAATGTTTAAATTTAATGTTTGTGTTTGTTTTTAAGAAATTTATTAAATTATTTAAAACCATGTAGTTCTTTCTTAGGTCAATGTTGGAAGTATTTATCACCTTTTAAAAGTAATTCGTGCATTTGTGAACTTATAATAAACTTTACAAAATTGACATCCCATTCATAGGTTAAATGATATGCTTGACAAACTGCACGTCTCTTGCATTTTCACTAAAATTGATCTTAAAAGTTAATATCATCAAATTAGGATGAAAGAAAGATATGAATAAAAAACTGCATTTAAAACAAAACATGGTTTGTATGAATGGTTGACTATGTTATTTGGCGTAACTAATGCACCCATAACACTTTTATAATATTAATTTTTTGTGCATTTTCGTTGGTAAATTTATGGTTGTATATTTTGATTACATTCTGATTTATAGTAACATTTGAATGAAGATATTGAAAACCTAAAGCTTGTCTCAAAGGTTTTAAGAAAAGAAAAGTTGTTTGCTAAGAAGTGTACCTTTTGCACGAATAAACTTGTATTTCTTGGTTTTGTTGTTCATGATAAAGGGATTAGGGCAAATGAATAGAAGGTAAAGGCCATCCAATGGTGGCCAAGACCCACAAGTATGGGCAATGTTAGGAGTTTTCATGACTTAGCTAGCTTTTATAGGGGATTTGTAAGGGATTTTAGTAGCATAATTGCACCTTTAACAAAAGTAATAAAAAAGAATGTAGGATTTTCTAAGTCCTATTGTACTCTATAGTTATGTGTTGGCTTCATGTGTACAAAACACGATGCCTATTTTCTTTTTACACAATTTTATGTCTTCTTATATGTAAGATTAGTTACTGCATATCAGTAATGTATACACATATATAGTTACGTACAATTTGTATACAAGCATGTTTACACATATCACGGGGTTAGTACTTATAATGTGCATGTTAAGTTAAATGTTCAAGTTAATGAGTCAACGTTGTCTCTCGTGTTTCTATTTCCTTTTGAGTGTAAGTATTTATGAAAATTACTTGATAATTTTTGGAAACGAAAAATGAGATTTTTTGCCACCTCACCACACCCCTCGCCAACACCCCTTACCATCACCCTTGGTGAGGTGGTTGGCGAGGTCCATGGCATAATGGCTGGGGAGGTGGCTGACCGTGTGTTATAAATACCCTCTCATTAAATATTCTTGCAATTCAAAATGATTCCAAGGAGACTCAACTTAAGATGGCCCCAAACAAAGGTTGTGCACTAGTTAATGTCATTCAAGCAATTAAGTGGGCTGAATAAAAGGGCTTAGACATGGAGTATAGGTGTGAAGCACATGCTTAACATGAAAGGTCTTGGAGTGGCACATAAGCTAGGCTTAGATTCGAGCATAAGTTCTTTCCATAACAAAATTATTTAATAATGTTGTAAATTAGCACTTACGGAAGCGAAGATCGGGTCCAATTTTGGTTGCACAAATTAATAATAATGGGTAACAGCAAAATAATCAGCAGTAAGAAAATAAATGGCACACAATGATTTAAGTGGTTCAACTTTTCAATGTGAAAAGTCTACTCCACTAACGACGGCATACCGAGAAAAAATCCACTAATAATCAAATGGAGATACAACCACTAATTTCCAGAGAGCTTCACAAATTATACCAAGATCCAAAATCAACCCATAAAATATCTCCTCTAATTTACTGGTAATATATATAGCAAGATAAATTAACAAACTTACTATTCAATCAAATATTACTATATAAATAGGACAATCGCTTACTGCATATTTTCAACCCTCTAAAATGCCAAACAAATAGCAGCTCCGCTGTTGATGAATGGTGAAAATTGAACTGCTTGGCTGGACGAGAATGGAGCTAGATATGGCTCGATTTTTAGCTTCCAATTTAGCTCCTCTATTCTTCTCTACATGTCAAGTTACTTCTATTTTGCTGTAGTTTTAATTTCTCAAGTAGCTTTCTCGATCTTCACGCGGTGGCTCCTGCTCACATCGGATTCTTTTTTTCTATTGAATCTTGCGGCTCCTGCTATTGTCTTCACACATGAAGTTATATATATAAAAAGGGAAAGAGGGAAAGGGTATAATTAACTATTTGGGCTTTGGGCTATTTTGGTTTTGGGCCACATTTAACAAATCTCCACCTTGGCTCAAAACAGATACAAGTTCTTCAAAAATATGAAATTCCTCAGATTACCAAATAACCATCGTCCAAAGCCCCAAAAGGTGATTATCTTCTGCAAACACCAATCAAATCCAAGAAATGCTTGAACTTGTTAAAAGAAACTGGTTTGGTTAACATATCAGCTGGATTTTCTATAGTGACTATCTTATTGAGAAAAATAGCACCCTGAGAGACAATGTCACGAATGAAATGATATCTGACATCAATATGTTTGGTTCTTTCATGATACATAGTATTCTTGGTCAAGTGTATAGCACTCTGACTATCACAAAATACAACAGAAGTATCATGGTGTAAACCCAAATCACAAACCAAACCTCTAAGCCAAATGGATTCTTTCACTGCTTCTGCTACTGCCATATATTCTGCCTCTATTGTAGACAAAACAACTGTAAACTATAAAGTAGCCTTCCAACTAATGGCACAATGAGAAAGAGTGAAGACATAACCTGTCAGAGATCTTTTTCTATCCAAATCACCAGTATAATCGGAGTCCACGTAACCAATAACACTACAACCAGTATTAGAACTCCCATCATATACCAAACCAAAATTAGATGTACCTTTCAAATACCGAAGTATCCATTTAATCAAGCCACAATGACCCTTACCAGGATTACCCATATATCCGCTAACAACACTAATCCGCATGTGAAATGTCTCCAGACGAGTACAAACCATAAGCACAGACATCAAACGCCATAGCGACACTAGCATATGGAGCCTGAGACATGTACTGCTCTTCTTCTTCTGACTGTGGTGACAAATCCAAAGAAAGCCTGACATGCGCAGCTAACGGCGTACTCACAATTTTAGAATCTTTCATGCCAAAGCGTACTGCATATGTGTACCTCTGAGGGCGACGAATCTCTCTTATTCCTTTACCCTTAGCGATACTATATGATTGCTCATGTTGCTCTTCTGCTACATCATGGGCAGAATCATCTATCTCATCCATAGATGGCTGATCTGAAGTGCCCTCTTGCACTTGATTAAAAGCTCCACTCTCAAGCTCCACATGCTCATGAACACCGTGGTCTTTATCTACAACAATAGACTCTTTTTTTCTTTTGCAACATGGAAAACTCATCAAATTTAACATCTCTGCTAATAAAAAATTTAGGTGACTTGGGTTCAACACACCATAATCTATAACCCTTCACCCAGAAGGATAACCCAAAAATATGCATTTCAATGCCCTAGGCTCAAGTTTACCATCATTAACATGAGCATAAGTAGGACAACCAAAAACTTTCAAATCAGAATAATTAGCATGAGTACCAAAGAATACCTCAAGCGGAGTCTTCAACTCAATTGCAGTTGATGGAAACCGATTCACCAAATAGCAGGCATGGTTACAAGCTTCAGCCCAAAAGGATTTATCCAAGTGAGCTTGAAATAGCATACAACGAGCTCAGAGAGTCCTATTCATATGTTCTGCTACTCCATTTTGCTGTGGTGTATGACGCACATTGTGGTGTCTCACTATGTCATTTCTTTCACAAAACTCATTAAACTGATTTTCTTGCTTGTTTGATTTTCTATACAAGCCTTGAATTTCACAAATTTTGAGAATGTGTCATTTTTGTTCTTCAGAAAATACACACAAACATGACAAGAGAAGTCATCAATAAAAGTCAACATATACCGAGAACCACCTTTAGACATAACATTAGAAGGACCCTAAAGATCTGAATGAATATAATCAACAATATCGTTCGTTTTATGGATGGTTGTACTGAACTTGACCCTGCGATGCTTTCCATAGACACAATGCTCACAGAAATCAAGCTTCCTAGTTTTCTGACCACAAAGCAAATCCCATTTGCTCAAAATAGACATCCCTGCCTCACTCATATGCCCAAGCCGCATATGCCATAATCGAGTAGTGTTTGAATCTTGATCTGATGAGGACGAAATTGAAACACTGCCAATAACAGTGCTACCCTGAAGCATATAGAGACCACGCGATAGTTGCCCTTTGATAACAACGAGAGCACCCTTACTGACTTTTAAAACTCCACCTTCAGCTACATACTTGTAGCCTTTTGAATCAAGAGTACCCAAAGATATCGAATTCTTTTTCAAATATGGAACATGATTAACATCTTTTAAAGTTCTAAAAATACCATCATGCATCTTAATTTGGACAGTACCAATACCAATAACCTTGCAGGACATATTGTTTCCCATCAAGACAACACCCTCATCAATAGACTGATAAGAAGCAAACCAATCTCTACTGGGGCACATATGGTAAGTGCAACCCGAATCAAGAATCCAAACATCTCCAATAGAACCAATAGATACTGATAGAACATTTTCACCATCAGAACTAGAATTATCTGCAACACCAGCAACATCATTAGTACCAGAAGTCGTTATGGCAAATTTTCCTTTACCTTTGAGTTTCGGACAATTTACTTTCCAGTGCCCTTCCTGACGGCAATAGTTGCATTTATCTTTTCTTTCTAGATTTAGATCTAGATTTGCCTCTATTATTGCTTGTGCCTTTTTCTTGATTTCTACCTCTGACAAATAAACCACTGCTATTATCAATGTTACTTGTAGACACCTTTTTCTTCAATTCTCTGGAATTCAAAGCTGCTTTGACATATTCTAAAGAAATAGTGTCTCGCCCATATAGTATGGTATCAACAAAATGTTCAAATGAATGAGGTAAAGAACATAATAGAACTAAGGCCTCATCCTCATCATCAATTTTAACACCACCATTTTTCAGATCACGAATAATTTTAGTAAATTCATCAAGATGATCGTGTAAAGGTATACCTTCTGACATTCTGAATGTATACAAACACTGCTTCAAATATAACCGACTCGTCAAAGACTTGGTCATATACAAATTCTCCAATTTAAGCCATAACCCAGCAGGAGATTCCTCATCACCAACCTCGCATAATACCTCGTCAAACAAGGATAACTGAATTGAACTGAGAGCATTTTCCATCAATGCATCTTTTTTTTCATCAGTCAATTTTTATGGCAATTTATCCTTGCCTTCAAGTGTCTTAACGAGCCGTTCTTTAACTAATACGGCCTGCATCTTCATACGCCAAAAACTGAAATCATTTCTACCATTGAATTTCTCAATTTCATATTTTGCTGCCATGATAGAAAACCCAATATTAACTAAACAGAAATACAACCCAGAAAATATGAAACCAATCAGATAACCAGAAGCTCAAAATAAATCTAAAAAGAGCAAACTTGATCAGTTCCAATAAATAGCAGAATAACCCAATGCTCTGATACCAATTTGTTGTAAATTAGCACTTACGGAAGCGAAGATCGGGTCCAATTTTGGTTGCACAAATTAATAATAATGGATAACAGCAAAATAATCAGTAGTAAGAAAATAAATGGCACACAATGATTTAAGTGGTTTAACTTTTCAATGTGAAAATTCTACTCTACTGACGATAGCACACCGAGGAAAAATCCACTAATAATTAAATGGAGATACAACCACCAATTTTCAGAGAGCTTCACAAATTATACCAAGATCCAAAATCAACCCATAAAATATCTCCTCTAATTTACTAGTAATATATATAGCAAGATAAATTAAAAAACTTGCTATTAAATCAAATATTATCGTACAAACAGGACAACCGCTTACTGCATATTTTCAACCCTCTAAAATGTCAAACAAATAGCAGCTCCGCTGTTGATGAATGGTGAAAATGGAACTGCTTGGCTGGACGAGAATGGAGCTAGACGTGGTTCAATTTTTAGCTTCCAATTTAGCTTCTCTGTTCTTCTCTACAGCTGCTGTTACTCTCTCTTTTCTATAGTTGCAGTTTTAATTTCTCTCTTGTAGTTTCTGATCTTCACGTAAGATGGCTCTCTCACGCTGCTGGCTTCTTTTTTATGTTGAATCTTGCGGCTGCTGCTATTGTCTTCACGCAAGAAGTTATATATATATATATAAAGGGAAAGAGGGAAAGTGTTTAATTAACTATTTGGGCTTTGTGTTATTTTGGTTTTGGGTCACATTTAACAAATACTTATTTTGTTCTTTTATTATGGATAATATTTTATTCCTTATTTTGTATTAGGCATGTATCTTAGTACCTAGGGTTTATTGTTAATGTTATTTTCCAACAAACATATTTTAATAGTTCAACCATTTAAGCCTTAGAACTCTTAGTGTAATGGTTAGACCTTATTTACAATTTATGAGAAGTTTTCTCTTTGATTATCTTGAAAATTTTACTAATTTTTTCAAAAGCAACTTGTTGTGTTCAAACTTAGACTTTTCACTTACAACTCTATCCCTTTCTTAAGTGTGGCATCTGAACCAATTTCTTGATAGATTTGGTTACTATCTCTATATATATAACGAGTCAAGGTTTTTATTTTTATTTTGTTTAGAATCTTATTTGGAACAATCTTAATTAAGATCTCAACATAGATCTTCACATCTTACTTATATATGTAAATTTGTATCAAGAACAATACTTTAATTACATAAGTTTATATTCAAGTAATAGATGATTTCTTTTAAATAGTTACCTTAATATTACATTTTTTTATTTGAAGTATATCTTCACTTATTCTATCAACAATAAATAATTGATTTAATTGTATGTTATAACCCTTTAAATATAAAATTTTATTTTTAATCTTAAAAAAATATAAATTTATTTTTCTTTTAAAGTAAATGAACATATATTAAACAATAAACATATATATTTTAAAAGATTAAAAATAAAATTAATTAAATAATTGGATTATTTGAGCATAGGATGGGAAATATTTTTGTCCACATTGTTTCATTTGTTTTTTCATAATTTATACATATATACACACCTAACTTTTATTTAAAAAAAAGAAAGATAAAAATAAATGTGTATCTATTTTTATACTTACGTATTTATGTATTTTATATTATGTTATTTATTAATATTTTTTAAAAATAAATTATTTTTTATTTTTTAAATAATTATAATATATAACATGATATAAAATATATCACTAGAAATTTATATGTTATTATGATTTATTATATTTTAAATTATTAAAAAATATTTAACCTTGTATATAAAAGAATAAGAATTTTTACCTCCACCACCAAACTACTGGAATAAATATATGCTATAAGATGATATAACACAAATAACATCGATTGATGAATCATGAGTCATATAAATTTTGTATGAATGAGTCAATTCTAACTCAATTTGTTTATTTTACCCATACATATTTTATGTTATTTGATAGGTTAGTATTATTTTAAAAAGAATTTATTTTTCTAATTTTTAAAATAATTCAAATACTAAGTATAATATAATATGTATACGTAAAATGTACATAAAAAATTATATGTTAGTAATAAGTGTCCGTGTGATTAGATTGAAAATAACTTAACAAGTGTCTGGTGTATGTGTTTTTTTAGCAAACAAGATATAAACATATCACATGATATATATCATTATTATTCTCAATGAACTAGAAAGATACTTTCTTAAATTTATGATCATAAATTTAATTAAAAATATCATAAATAAATATAATATTGAATATATTATACGTTAAAAATATTATTATTGATAAATAAAAAAAATATTAAATATATCATAAATAAATATATTATTTATAATTATAATCCTATATTTCTATTCACATAACAAAATCTTATAAAATCCATCTAAGGTTGAGAAAAAAAGAAATTTGTTATTTATAGCAATCCTTAACTGTTAATAGAATCAAAGTGAACTCATTCAATTAATCTCTAAATTCCAATATGTGCATTTTCTAACTAATATTGCAGATTTAATAAAATTAAGATTCAATCTCTAGTCTAATGTTGATATATAAAAAAGTTTATATTATAAATTTATAATAATTTTAAATAATATTATTAATAATTATAATATAACTTATATAATTGTATTTATTAAAAAATATTAAAATTTATTTATAATATATAAAAATATTTTATTTATAATATTATTTAATTATTACGTAACATACCTTTCTTATCTATAAAATTTTATTTTTAAAGTAACATAAATATCATCATAATATCAAGACTTAGATTTCACTCATCCACAATTCTTGGGCTGCCAAGTGGTTACTCTCCTCTATTTTGTCCCCACATAAAAGAATAACAATATATTCAATTCCATAATTCAATGTGCCACCCAAAGTTTGAGAAAAATACTAGGTGCTCCAATAGTGAAAAGCCAGCCCATCTTCTCTTCCACAACTTTCTTCCCACCAATCAAAGACATCCCAATATCAAAAAATCCCCTTAAACCCGTAGTTTTCATCTCCATGGAATTCTTAATATCAGTAAATACTATTTTCTATCTTGGATTCCTTTGAACTTTCAACTACTCTCAATCTAACCCAACCATACTTGAATAAGGAAAATAGTCTGAGTCGAAATGGAAGAAGAAATGCATGTCCTTTTTCAGAAATATGAAATGGGTAGGCTATTAGGCAAAGGGACCTTTGCTAAAGTCTATTATGGTAAACAAATAACCACACATCAAAGTGTGGCAATCAAAGTGATTAACAAAGATCAAGTAAAGAAAGAAGGACTTATGAATCAGATAAAAAGAGAGATCTCTGTTATGCGATTAGTTCGTCATCCAAATATTGTACAACTTAAAGAAGTTATGGCTACAAAAACGAAGATCTTCTTCGTGATGGAGTATGTTAAAGGTGGAGAGCTTTTTGCAAAAGTTGCTAAAGGTAAATTGAAAGAAGATCAAGCTCGCAAATATTTTCAACAACTAATCAGCGCCGTTGATTTTTGTCATAGCAGGGGAGTATATCATAGAGATTTAAAGCCTGAAAATCTTCTACTTGACGAAAACGAGAATCTCAAAATCTCAGATTTTGGTCTCTCTGCTTTACCTGAACAGCTAAGAAACGATGGTCTTCTTCATACCCAGTGTGGAACTCCAGCTTATGTAGCTCCTGAAGTTCTTAGAAAAAAGGGCTACGATGGTTCCAAAGCTGATATTTGGTCTTGTGGTGTTATTCTCTATGTTTTGTTAGCTGGGTTTCTTCCATTTCAAGAAGAAAACATAATGAAAATGTATACCAAAATTTTCAAAGCTGAATTTCAATTCCCACCTTGGTTTTCAACAGATTCAAAGCGCTTGATTTCAAAACTACTTGTTGCAGATCCAAATCGGAGAATCAATATTCAAGCAATCATGCGCAATTTTTGGTTCCAAAAGGGGTTTTCGGGACCCATATCGTTTTCAGAATCTGATTGTGAAAAACTTGAAGATCAAGATGATAAAGATCACAACGATGATGAAAAATGCGATAAACCATCGTCGCCCAAATTTTTCAACGCGTTTGAGTTTATTTCTTCTATGTCATCTGGGTTTGATCTTTCGAGCTTGTTCGAGAGTGAAAGGAAAGCTGGGTCTATGTTCACTTCAAGGTGTTCGGCATCGGAGATCATGGCGAAGATTGAGCTTGTGGCTAATGGTTTGAGCTTTAAGGTTGCGAAGGTAAAGGACTTCAAACTAAGATTACAAGGTCCTTCAGAGGGAAGAAAAGGAAGGTTAGCGGTCACAGCTGAGGTTTTTGAAGTTGCCCCGGAGGTTTCCGTCGTTGAATTTTTAAAATCGGCCGGCGATACGTTGGAATATGCCAAGTTTTGTGAAGAAGATGTACGGCCGTGTTTGAAAGACATTGTTTGGACTTGGAAGGGTGACAACATAGTTAACGGTAACGTTAAAGTTGACGGTGCAGAATGTTAAATAAAGTTCCAAAGATTTACTCTGTCTCACTCTTAAATCCCTAACTGGTGATCAGTTTTTTCGAATTAGATACAATTTTTTTCTTTTTATAATTTTTAAGTGTATGATTATACCATGTTTTGCTTTCTGGGTTTGTATATAATTTGTGATTTAGCGTGTTACTTTCGCTTCTTCTATTTAGGTTGAAGTTGGTCAGTTCTAAATTCAAGTAGCAGAAATTTTATCATAGAGAAATAAATAAATTAACATATTTAAAAGTTAAAATTTATAAATGATAATGTAAATTATTTACTTCTTAATATTAAATCATAAACTTTAACAAAATAATATTATAATTTTTATGCCACATTTTTGCCCCTAAGATTGTCTCAACATCGGTACTCGTTATATTTTTACAAATATATTTCAATAGAGTTGATTAAGATTTGAAAAAGAAAATCTAATTATTTACAAGTTATTGTATTATTATAATTGATATATTAATTTATTATAAATTAAAAAATAAATTATATTATTTAAAGTAATAATTATATATTACATGAAAATATTAAGTTATCTATAAGTTGTCTTTGGTCATTTCAGTCACTATTAATAAGCCACTGCGTATAGTGGGTGACATAAAAGTCAAAATAATATTTTTTTGAAAAAAACAAAAAATAATAATTTTTTTCAATGTATTTATATTTTATTAATATTATGTACAAATAACATATTAAAATGAACCTTTTTTTCCTGAAAATATTACAAGTAATTTAAAATCTTAACTGATATTATTGCAAGTTATTCGTATTTGTTTAATAAATTTTTAAATGTTAGGATTTAGTTTAAAAATTTACTCAAAAATCTTAACTTATTAAGACTTATTACTAAAAGACATATATCAATCAAAAATTTAAAATTTATTTATGTATTTTAACTAATTTGAAGATTAAATAATACTATTTAAAATATGCAAATTTACATTATCATAAATAAATTATTTATAAATATAAGATTAGAGTTAATTAGATTAATAAACATTTTAAAAAAATAACATAAATTTGTAAATATAAGATTAGAGTTAATTAGATTAATAAACATGATTTGATTTGTTTATGAAAAAAATAACATAAAATAATAAATTAAGTTATACAAAGATTATAAAATATATATGATTATGATATATTTGTCATTATTAATTTATAATTTTATTAAATATATTATAAATCTAAATTAATTTTTTAAATTTTAAACTATTTTTTAATTTAAAATTATTTTTAAATTGTTAATTTTAAATTTAAAAATTTAAATCCACTTAAATTCTTTCATATTCTTTCACCATTCAATTGATTTAAGGTTTGTTTATTAACCGATCTAAAGATAAAATAATTATATCAATTAAATTTAATAAATTTATTATATTAAGATCTAAAAAGATAATAACAACGGTAAAATATTAGCAAAATATTTAATTCTACTTACACTATAAACCATAAAATATTAAAAATATTTTAAATTAAATATGGTTTATATTCATAAAATAAATTAGTTGATTATTTAAAAAAAAACAATAATTAAAATTAAAATTATATATGATATTAAATTTTTTATAATCATATTAAATATTTAACTAGATATAAAATCTATAAAAATAATTAAATATTTTGTAATAAAGAAAAAAATGATAGTGAATTTTTTTTGAATAAAATGAATTATTGAATAAAAGAAATCAAAAATATGTTTTTGAATCTTCTTTAAAAACACTTACGATATTATATTAAATTTGTATTTTTTTTCGCTCTTTTTTCCTTAATTTTCTTATAATTTTATATAAACGGGTCTTTTTCCCGATGGGATTAAGATTCATATACGCGAAAATCAAGCTGGGTGCGAGATTCTCGACGCGGGAGAATACTAAAGCGTCGTGTGTTCACAATAGACTTTAACAGTGTGAAAGGTAACACATCTCATGACACGCACAGAGCTCTTTGGGTACATCTGAGTATAAAATAAAAATTATAAAATTCCATTAAAAATCTAGAGAAGTTTAAAAAAAATTTAAAAATTAATATTTTTCTACAAAATATAAAATTAATAATTTAATTTATTATAATAATAATATATATAATATAAAATTAATATATAAAAAAATATTTATCGTTAAATTATATAATTTAAAAGTTAAAGAATGTAATTATAGGTTTTTAAAATTTGAATATAACGTATAAATTTAATTAAAATTTTAAAAAAATTGATATATTTATTTTTTAAAACCCATCTGTCCAAACTATTCGGATTAGGATCCTCTAACAAGCGGGATAAAGTGGATGTAGTCACCTAAAAGGAAATTGGACTCCAATAATTATGAGACGTCTTTATCACAAAAAGATAGAAGTGATGGTGTTTGCCAAAAATAAATTATAGGATGAGCTGTCATTGGAGTTTTTTAAATTAAATTATTTATATTATTTAGTATCTAATTTTAAAATAATTTTATTTAAATATATATTTTAATTTTTAATAAAAATATTATGAAATTTTTTAATATATTAATTGTGATTTTATTACTATAAAAGACTTATTTTTTAATCTCATTTAATCACTTCACGTAAAAATAATTTTATTTTAATAAAAAATTATTAAAATAATATAATTAATTTTTTTAATGAATTAAATGATATTGTTTTTAACTTATAGATTAAACGATATAAATGATATAATTTAATATAAACTAAACGATATAAATAATATAATTTAATGTATCTGACTTTTTTTTAAATTATATACATATTATCTTATTTATAGATACTAAATAGATTTTAAAAATATTATATAAATGTAATGCAAATTTAAATCTAAGATAATAAGACAGGGAACTATAACACCTAAAAATCTAAATAATCTAAAATTAATTACATAAAATTCTCTTAATATGTAGACCTCTTTATTAATTACATGATTATCGTAAATTTAAATAAAATTTAAGAGAAATAAATTATAAATAAAAATATGTAAACTTCATGCGACCTTTTAACTAGCTTTTTTTGTTTTTTCGATGGCAAATAATGCGCGGATTATGAAAGTCATCGATGTTAAGTTGAAATTTTAATTATTTTATTTGAAAATTTAGTTAACTTTGTTTTTATAATAATTAGATAATTTAATCAATTTTTTAAATAATAAAATATTATTTTTTTAATAACAAATTCTAACGTAATAATAAAATAAATTTAATGAAATAAAATTATTATTTTATTTTAACAATTTAAAATTAAAGTTAAATATTACAATATTTTTTTATAATTATATATTTTATAAAGATATCGCATTTGAATCAAAATTAAAGACTTTATAATATCAAAAATAAAAATTATACATGTTATAAAATTATAACATTAATGACATTGTAATCACAAAAATAACTTGTGCGAAGAACACACAGATGTTACAATTACTATCTCAACTTCAAGCAATACAATAAACGTATTCTGTTCAACTCCTATTATTAGTCTCTATATATGATGGATGAAATATAATTTATTTGTATGATTCAATGATTATAATTTTCTAATTTGTGTATCTTTTATTACAAATTCTATAATTTTGATACAAATATAGTAATTATATAAAAAATATGATACATAAAACGCTAAAAATAAATACAAAAAAGTCTCATAAAATATTAAATTTATAAAAATAGATTAAAAAAATATTATATTGTTTAAATTTAATTTTAAATTATTAAAATAAAATAATTATTTTAACCTATTAAATTCATTTTATTATTATATTAAAAAACTATTAATAAAATAATATTTTATTTTTAATAAGACGGTGAATTAATATAAAAGCAAAGTCACTATTATTATGATACAAACAAGACAACTATTAATATATTTTATTATAACAAATGTATTAACTTTATATTTCTTTCACATGCAGTATCACATCGTTACTTAATGAATAACTACCCACATTTTTTTTACTTTACCTAATTTAACTATTACCTTTTTCAAAATTGACGTTGTTGTTGAATTGAATCTAGCTTTTCAATATTGAAGTTGTTTTGAGTTTGTTTTTTTAAATAATTTTTATTCATAACTTTATTACAATAGATATAATTCTAAGAGAATTAAAAATAACCTTGGACATGTTGTTCCAGGATAAAATTGTCAAGAATAAGGTGGGGCACATGCCTCCTCTAACCTCAATGTATATCCGTTCCTGATCTGTTGATCGATTTCATCTGAATTTTTTTTATTCATCAATTCCTCTTGTAGCTTTCTTAACCATTTCCCAGTTGTATGAATACTTGGAGTAATATTTTTGAGCAATTCATTCCTCATCCTCCAAATTCCAACCATGTTCAAAATTACAGCTTGTGAAAATTGTTCATTGAGATTTTTGTCTTTAATTAAATGATCAGGTGGATGTAATATAAACTCAATTACTGTCCAGAAGTTACCTCTGCAAAAAATGGTTAGATATAAACCTCCCCTCCAATATCTCCATAATGCATGAAATATAGGACATTTTTGCATCAAATGTTGAACAGTTTTCCTCATCTTGATTACAAAGGAGACATTGCACATTTATTTCATTAATGAATCTACTTAACTTTGCAATGCAAACCCAGTTCTAGTTCTTTTGGTTTGCAAATATCTTTCCATTTTTTGAGAGCTAAATATCTGCTTGAAGGATCACTCTCACTCCACCAAACTTTTTTAATTATTGAATTAATCTGCTTTTTTGAATATGGAGATTGGAATCTTATAAGTAGTACTCATTGAGTATGTAGGAACTGATTGAATCACAGATTTGATCAATGTTGCCTTTCCTGTTTTAGATAAGAATTTAGCTCTCCATCCTTATGCGAAGCTTGCTATTTTATCAAGAATTTTTTGATAATCCCTTACCTTGTTTCTTTGACTAAACAAGGGATTTCCCAGATATTTTACATTACTCTCGATCACTGGAATACCCAAATGTGAATCTATTGAGCTCTTTAAACCTCTATCTGTATTCTTTGAAAAGAAGACTCCTCATTTTTGAAGATTTGGTGCGTCTATCCAGAAATTGCTCCATATGAACGCAAAATTTGCATTAGATGATTAAAAAAAATCTTTTTCTAAAAAGGAAAAAAAAAAGACCCTTAATGTATAATATAGAGTGTTTAATCCAACTCATTAGTGTTGAAAACACCAACTCAATAAATGAAGTGATTAAATAAAATTGTTAAAAATCAATATTAACTTAATAAATGTAGTGGTTGAAGAAAATTATTGAAAATCAACATCAACTCAACTAAATGAAGAAGGTGGACTTAGTAAGTCGGAAGATTCAATTCCACAATCTCAACTTCGAAGGTTAACAAGAACACGAAGTGCAAATCCCAAATATTCCAATGTAACCATAGTTGTAGAAGCAACTATGATAGAACCTAAGACGTTCGAAGAAGCAATGCAAAGATTTGAGTGGATAACAGCTACGAAAGAAGAGATCGTTGTACTTCAACAAAATCAAACTTGGGATCTGATGAGAAAACCAGGAGATGTGAAACTCATATCTTGTAAATGGGTTTACAAGATAAAGCATCGTTCATATGGGTCAATTGAGAGATACAAGGCACAATTGGTAGCTCATGGTTTCTCTCCATGGTACAGACTAGACTATGATGAACCGTTTAGTCCCATGAAAAAACTTACAACTGTACGAATCCTACTTGCATTTGTAGCCAACAAAGACGGGAATTTGTGGCATATGGAAGTAAAGAATTATTTTTTTCATGGAGAGCTAGATCGGGAGATCTATATGATCTAACCAATGAGTTTTTAAAGTCAAGATCATCTTGAATATGTGTGTAAGCTACAGAAAACACTTTACGAATTGAAACAAGCACCTATATGGTAAGATTGCTAAATTTTTAACACAAAGTGGTTATTTAGTAACACCTACAGATTCCAACTTGTTTGCCATAGCCAAAGAAGGAAAGCTACCTATCGTGCTAGTATACGTAGATGATTTAATCATAACTGGTGATGATAAGGCATAAATTCTTCGAACAAAGGAGAATTTATCAGTCCGTTTCCAAATGAAGAAACTTGGACAGCTTAAGCACTTCCTTGGTCTAGAGGTTGATCGAACACAAGAAGAAATATTTCTTTGTCAACAAAAAAATTTCAAAGATTTGATGAAGAGGTTTGAAATGCTTGAATGCAAACCAATTTCAATGCCGATGGAACCAAATTCCAAATCATGTGCACATGAAGGAAAAGATTTGGAAGATGTGACAATGTATCAAAAATTGGTAGGCAGTCTGATCTACGTAACCTTAACTCAACCTGACATTTCTTATGCAGTTTGTGTAATGAGTCGGTATATACAAAATCCAAAGAAGCCTTATTTGGAAGCAGTTCAACAAATACTAAGATATGTGAAGTGTATAATTGACTATGGTATTTTGTATAAGAAAGGTGGAGACGAGAAGTTAGTTGGTTACTGCAATGCTAACTATGCAGAAGATCATGACACCAAGAGATCAACAATTGGGTACGTGTTTAAGCTTGGTTTTGGAAAAAATCTCTTAGTGTAGCAAAAAACAACCAATAATGTCATTATCAACCACTGAAGTTGAGTATCGAGCAGCAACAATGACAGCTTAAGAGAGTACATGGTTGTTACAACTTATGAATAATCTACAACAACTAATAGATTATGTAGTTTCGTTATATTGTGATAATCAATTGACAATTCGTTTTGTAGAGAATTCAATCTTTCATGCAAGAACTAAGCATGTTGAAGTGCACTATCATTTTATCAGAGAAAAAGTTTTGCAAGAAGAAATTGAGATTAGGCAAATCAAGACATATGGTCAAATTGTGGATTTGTTCACAAAAATATTGAGCATTGATAAATTCAAAATGTTTCGCCGTTAGCTTGACATAGTAAAAATAATGAGAGTTGGTGTCAAGGGGTTGAAGAAAGTTATTAAAAAATCAACACCAACTTAATAAATGGAGTGGTTGAAGAATTTTTTTAAGAGAAAATTTATAAGGATATAGAAAAGAGAAGTGTGTAGATGTGATAATATTTGTGTGGTTATAATTATTTCTTAGTTTTATATTTATGTGGTGTAGATTGCATGGTAATGACTATAAATAGGCTACCTTGTATTTATTTTAATTATCTCATCAAAAATAAATAAGTCTTTATATTCTTAGTTTAAGTGTGAGTTGAGAGATTTCTCTTTGAGTGTGTATATTTCTCATCAATTTGTGAGTTGTCTTTAAAATGTATTATATTGTCTTTTATTGTGAGTATAATACAAGTAGTTTGTTTACTTGTTTGGATCTAATATTAACTAATTTAGAATTATATATTCTAAATTTTACTCAATAATTAGTCTGTCCAAGTCTGTCCAATATTAATCCAACTTAGGCCTTATTCATCGACGTATTTTACGGTGTTAGAGTAGATCGATTTGTTAGGTTTATTTGGCTCTCTTTTTTTAAATTTAATTCTTCTTTAAATATAATTAATAATATAATATTTCTTATTAATTACATTAAAATTTATGTATTTTAATATATAAATTTAATTTAATTTTTAATATAAGACTTTATTTTCTAGTAAGTAATAAAGTTATGAAAACTTTTGTTTTTTCTATATTAATTGTTTTTATATAAAAAAAGTAATAAATTCTTATGTTTAATATGTTTTGAATAAAAAAATAAAATAAATAAATAACATTAGATTATATTTATTTTTTTCTTTATAAATAACTTTGAATAAGGAAAGAAATAAGTTTTTTAATTAAAAAATAGATTCTTAATAAAAAAGGTAATAAATAAATGCTTTTATAATTTGTTAGATATAATTTTTATTTACTTTTTAACATTAAAATTACTTTGTATTAATATTAAAAATTAAAAAAAAAAATCAATTTATTTTTTTTTAATAATTTAAATTCTTTATTTTTATTAATGTGATTTAAGGAATGATTTTTTATTTTTTTATTAATAGATTAATAAAAGGATAATTCTTAAATAAAAATATGTTCAAACACTTTCTAACATCTTAATTTTTATTTTTTTTATAAATAATATATAATATACTTAGTCTTTAAATAAAAATAAAGACAAAAAATATTAAAATGGACCGGTGAGTTAGACAACCTGTAACTTATTTAGTTTGATTATATTTGTCACACCAATCTAACGCTTCACCCTAAACGAACTTGTATTGGATTATGTCCACCTCTTTACATTACTAATCCATGAATTGGTTTAAATATTACAAAATTGGAAATAGTAATCCCATTTAATCAAGGAAATTTTTTTATTTTTTTTTCTTTTTCTCTTCCTTTCTTTTTGTTCTTCTTCCTCAATTTTTCATTTAATTTTTTTTCTTTCTTTTTTTCGTCCCTTCATTTTTGAATTGTAAAAAGAAAGAAAAATTGTCCCCTTGTTTCTTAAATGAAAAAAAAGAGAGAAAAACTATGGAAAAAAACTAAAAATTTAATGAGATATTAAATTAAAATCCTTTAAAAATGTAGACAAAAATAAATCCCAATCAATTAATTTGAATACTTCTACGTTACCAAGACCACCTAAAACTCACAAAAATATCCTAATATGTTAGTCAATTAATTTGGGTATTTCTACCTTACCAAAACCACCTAAAACTCCCAAAATTGTCCTAATCTGGTTTTCACTGATATATAGTTGGGTTGTTTGGGGCAAAACTTGGAGCAAAGAAATGTATATGGTCAAAAATACTATTTTAAAATGGGTTAATCGTTATCAATTTTGTAAAATATTTAAATTAATTAAAAAAATTATTTAATTTATGTCAAAAGATACGTGTATATGAAAGAATTATAAATAAAAATTAAAATGATTTGGGACATTTAAAAACATGAAGAAGAGTATGTTGACTTTGTAAATCGAAAAGTGGATATTAGAAATGTTCATAAACCAGTTCGAATTGGATTAAATTGAAAAATTGGATCGAATGTTTTACAAATCAAACGATTTGATTTAATTTGTATTAATTTTTAAACTGATCAAACTAGATCGAACCAGTTTAATAATATATTAAAATTTTTACATTATTTTTCATTAAATGTGTCTAAAAATCGAATCAAATCAAAAATTAGATCAGATCAAACGATTTTATAAATCAAACGAATCGATCCAATTTATATTAATTAAAACCGTTTCAGACAATACATTTCGATAAATCAGATCAGATCCAACCGGTGTACAATCCCAATGAACACCTAATTACATAATAAAGCAACACGGTAACACCTAACGAACTTTTTTGTTTTTACTCGTAGAAAAGCAACACCTAACGATTAAAAACAAAGCAGAACAATCAATCTATTGTAGCAACCTCTAAAATTTAGCAAACTAAAAATCCATGGCAGCCAATGGAAGTAAAACATATATTTAGTGATACGTAAGACGAAGTTTTATGAGTGTCTTATCCTTTCCTTTTCAAATGTTATCTACTTATCTCCATCTTTTGGTTGGACTAGTCGGCAATAGTTCTCAGGAAAGAAACGACCAATATGCAATGTTGCTTTCAAGTTTGTGTTGTATGCATAGACTAATTTTGTTAGCACTTCCTTATTTTTGCAATTAATATTTTTCATTTTTTTAATTTAAGATGATATTTTAGATAAATAATTATGTTACAAAATATAATCATAATCAATTATTACACAAATATATACATTATCTTAAAGAGATGTTATACCTTTTAATTTAACATATATAAAAATTATATAAAATAATATATCTAAAATTTATAATCTATAACTTAATATGTTCACGTGAGTACGAGCACAAAACAATGTGATACAAAGAAATAAGCATTTTTAATGAGATGCCTATATTAATTTTAATTAATTTTATATTTATTATATTAATTCTATCCTTATTATTTTTGTTTTCATGTAATTTTTAAATTTTTAAACATTCAATTGCTTCTCCCAATGATCACAATCATTTATTATTATTATTATTATTATTATTATTATTATTATTATTATTATTATTATTATTATTATATAATAAAATATATGCATATTGTGATTTATAAAATGGATTCTTACATCCATGAAAATCTATTAAATATCTAGGCGAATCATTCATTTCCTATATATAAAAGGCACTTTGTTAATATGTAATTTATTTTCTCTTATATATTTGATGAGTTTAAAATAAATTATTAAATATTTAATTTAATTTTTATTAAAAATGTATAGTAGTAATATAGTAAAAATAAGAATCATTATTAGCAGAAGATTAAAAAAATTATCTTCTTAATTACTAGCTTAAAATTAATCATTAAATTATTACAAAAAAATAAATGAGATTTTTGAATATTATTTTTGTTAAAAATAAAATAATATTAAAAAATTAATAAAATAGGAAAAAAGACTATTTTTGATACCAATATGAGATACATGTAATTAGTGACTATCATTTACACTAGATTATAATCCAATTTGTCAGGTAAGTTTCACTTACTTTCTAATACCTTAACTTATTACATAAATTTAAAACCTTTTTTAATTTCTGAATTTTAGCTTAACCAATTTAAGTTTGTTTAATTTTTTTTACTTTTAATTGACTAACAATTAAGTTATTAATCAATCTAATTTATCATGAACAACTTAAAATTATGATTATTAAATTAAATTTATTTATTACATTATAATAAAAAAATAAAAATTAAATTAAATTAAATTGATATCGTTAATTATTTTTAACCTAAGCATTTAATTTCAACTGAAATCAAAATTACAATTTATTACTTTAATTATAAAAATTAGTAATTTTATATATAATCTAGATAAAACAAAATTAAATATCGACCTAGTTGTACATTTAATTTAAAAATTAGCATGTTTTGACATCCTTTAAGCCTCAATCTTGAGACGCCATAAAGAATGATCACTCTCTTTAATAAGTTGAATTCAAGTATTCAATGAATAACACAAGAAGACAAATAAAAAATAAAAGCTTTATGAAATATATTTTTCATTAATGATATTCGTTATTTTCTCCAAATTACATAGTTACTCTTTTTTATAAGAAATCCTAGATGAAATAGGCATAATCCAATCTTATAAAATAAAAGACTAAAAAACTTAAAATAAAAAGCGCACAATTCACTAAAATAAAAATTGCTAAACATAAAAGGTTCATAATTAACTAAAACATAAAAATTGCTTCCTAAATCAATCTTTGCTCCATACTTGATCTTCCAAATCCATCTCTGATAGTGATGAGGATATGAATGATATGTCACTAGTTTTGTTAGCACGAAAATTTAAAAATTTCCTGAAAAAGGAGAATCTTGTCGTTCAAGGGATTGAAAGTCAAGGGAATCAAGCCTTCTAGCTTTGATGGTATGAAAACTAAGACCATTAGTCCTCAATGCTTTACTTGTATATGCTTTGATCATATTTTTGTAGAATGTGCGAACAATAAAAAGAAAGTTGGAAAAGCCTTTAATACTACACATAGTGACACATAAAGTGAGTAGGATAATGCTAGTAACTTAGAGGATGATCACACTAACTATCGTGTCTTCATTGCAACTACCAAAGCACACTATAATGACTTCGGCTCTAACTCGGATGAAGAAAATGAGTGAGTAAACTCTTCTTTCTTAATGTCTAAGTATAATATATAGAATTACATTGAACTATTCATGAATTGTTTAGGTGTAAAGAAAGAGAGAGATAAACTACTTGTTAAAGTAACTAAACTTAATGATATCATCGATGTTCACAAAAAATTCTTCTAGCCTAGAGAAAGATAAAAAGGAATTTTCTCAACATAATAATACCTTGAATCTAAGTCTTGTAGAATCCAATTAGGAAAACAAAAAGCTTAGGCAAAAACTTGGTATTTCTAAAGAGACGGTACAAAATTTGACCATAGGTGTTGAAAAATTGATCAAATTCCTAGACTATGGAAAGCCATATAGAGATAAGAGAGGTCTTAGATACGTAGATAAATAGTCAACACCTTCATCATCTAAAACTCAATTTGTTAAAACCCATCATTTCTCTGGCAAGGAAGGTAATTTCTACACCTTATCACTCTGAGCAAATTTAGTTTGTTCCCATCTGTCATCATTGCAGTAGGAAACGACACATTAGACCTAAGTGTAGATTTCTTTATATATATGACTCTATCACGAATACAAATGTTTCTAGGACACATCAAAAAATTTCCAAACGTAAAGTTTTTATTAAAAGAACTACACAAAAATAGGTCTAATACTACATACTTAGGAATCAAGATATGGAGTGGTAAAAAAATCCAGTATGAAATTCACGTATGTTTTCGGAAGTAAATGCTACATACTTAGGAGAACAGTTGGGTAAGTTTGATTCAAGAAGTGATGAAGGTATATTTCTTTATTACTATATAAATAATATAACCCCTATTGAGTCTTCAACTATAAAACTAATGTTGTTATGGAATCTATAAATGTCATTATAGATGATGCAGATAAGCATGTTACAAGTGAAGAATTTGATGATGAAATGAATTTCACATTATCTCAATTAAGAATAGCTAGTGACACAAATGGAACAAAAGAAGAGGAGCTTAAGTAAAGAGAAGAAAAGAAGAAAGAAGCATCAACCTCATCAATGATAAATCCAACCTGTACTTCAAAAAATCATCCTATTAAGAATACAATTAGAGATCCTAATGCAAGCATGGTAACAAGAAGAAGACAAATAAGTGATGTAACCTATTTATGCTATATTTCTTAGGTTGAACCAAAAAAAGTGAATGAAGCTCTTAGAGATAAATTTTGGATAAACGTCATGCAGGATAAGTTATCTCAATTTGTAAGAAATCATGTATGGATATTAGTACCTAAGCCTAAAAACAAAAATAAATCTGATGAACATGACATTGTTATTAGAAATAAGGCTAGGTTGGTAGCTTAAGGCTACATGCAAGTAGAATGAGTTGACATTGATGAAACATTTGTACTTGTAGCTAGGTTAGAGTCAACTTGGATTTTACTTGCCATTGATTATCACATGAAATTAAAATTATATCAAATGGATATTAAGTATACCTTTTTAAATGGATTTTTGAATGAAGAGGTATATGTGAAGCAACCAAAAGAATTTATTGATCCAAAATTTCCAAATCATGTTTACAAACTTAACAAAACTCTTTATGATTTGAAATAAGCTCTTCGAGCATGGTATGGGAGATTTATTAACTATATCTTGAATAAGGGATTTAATTGAGGGGGAGTTGATAAGACTATATTCATCAAAAGGATTAGTGATAAGATCTTTTTTGCTTAAATTTATATGGATGATATAGTTTTTGGATCCACATCTAGTACACTAGTGGATGATTTTGTACATATTATGAAAAATGAACTTGAAATTTTCATGATAGGTGAAGTGACCTTTTTTCTTAGTTTTCAAATAAAAAAATGTCATGATAACATATTTTTTTCTCAAACCAAGTACATCTGCAACCTTGTTAAAAGGTTTGGTCTTGAAACTAACAAGCCATTAAGGGCTCCTTTAGGTACAACACAAAAATTACAAAGGATACTCAACGTAAAAGTGTTGATCAAACCTTTATAAGAGTATAATAGGTAGTTTACTTTACCTCATTACAAGTAGGCCCGATAAATGTTTTCGCGTTGGTGTGTGTGTGCCCATTATCAAGTTTATCCTAAGGAATCACACTTAGAAAATGTAAAGAGAATCATTAGGTATATTTTAAGAATCCTAAGGAATCACACTAATGACACTACTTGTGAAGTAAATGGTTGTATAGATACCCACTGGGAGGCAACTAGGATGATAGGAAGAGCACATCATGTGATTACTTCTACATTGGGAACAACTTAGTATCTTGACACATTAAAAAATACAACTCTATCTTACTCTTTATAGTTGAGGTGGAATACATTGCTATAGGAAACTCTTGCACACAAATGCTTTGGTTGGAAAACATGCTCAAGAACTATGGTCAACTACAAGATATGATGCCCTTATATTGTGATAACTCTAGTACTATATGTATTTTTAAGAACCCAGTTCAAAATTTTAGAACTAAGTACATTGACATTAGGCATCACTTTATTCAAGAATTAGTTGAAGAGAAAGTAGTGACACTTAAGTTTGTACCTATTGAGAGACAACTAGCTGACATATTCACTAAAGCTATAGACACTCAAATATTTGAGTTTCTTAGGAATACCTTGGGAATCTTTCCTTCAAATTGAATTCCAAATTTTACTTCAAAAAAAAAAAGAGGGAAAAAGAATCCTTATCTGGCCACCAAGGTATTGCACTTATTCAACACTTATATACATATAACCTTATTTTTAGTGACTTAACTCATTTTGAAATTTATTGTATAAATTATTCTACAACTTTGACTCATGCACACACATATTCTTTTAAATGTGATAATCAATGTTAACATGAACTTACTAACACACTCACAAACACACATATATGCTATGCATGAAGTTAAATAATTCTATTGAAAGACTTTAGGACTTCAACTAATATTGATTGTAAAATTGTGTTGACTTATATTTCTTGCTTTCTAAAATTTTACCATATGAAGGCATCTAATATTAAGAGAGCTATCTACTGAGATGTGTGAAGCTATTGTAGTGAGCGGAGAGGGTTACCTCACAACTAGTGTGAAAGTCATCATACTAAGTTTATGGCTCATGCAAGAAAAGAAGGAAATATTGTGCAAAAAATGACTACTTATAAAACTTTTACTTGACATATACAAAAAGAAAGAGCCAATAGAGGTTAAAGAAAAAAATAAAAAATAATCATATACCTCATTTATAAAATAAAGATAAAAAAAATTTAAGTTCTCACTTAGTAGATATATTTTATTTTATGAGATTGAAGACTCAATTGTAATTTTACGTAATATGTGTTATTTGTTTTCTTTTGAGTCTTTTTTGATTGATCATAAATGATTTAATTAGTATATTTGTGAAGTTTAAACATATATATTTCTTTTAAGTAAATACTAATATGTCATTATATGTACGAGGTGTGTGAAGTGTGTCTTTTCTACTCTACTTGCTTATTTAAACAATAGAAAATCAAAATTTGAGTTAAAAAAATAAAATTTTTATTTATTGACATATTTTTCTTATTTATTAACTATTTAATTGGTTTTTAAGTTAGAAATTTATAGGACTTAGGGGGAGTTTATTCCATGTAGTGACTAACCAATCCAACTTTGTGAATAATATTGGGCTTAGTGCAAGTTAGATAGCGTAGACTTCTTACCAAAATTTTGAAGAATGTTGGATCTACACTTTGGCCTTCTTTATGTTTGGACATCTTGATTCCATATTCCGTTGGTGTGCTTATCGGCTTACGATTCCCATCTTGAAATTTTTCAAGATCTCCATTGCATAGCTTTCCTATGAAATGAAAAGTCCATCCTTTTGTTGCTTAACTTCAATGCCAAGGTAGTATGTCATGAGCCCCATGTCTGTCATCTTGAATTCCTTCATCATCACTTCATTAAATTCATTGAACATACTTGGGTTTCTTCCAATGAAGATCAAATCTTCCATGTAGAGGCATACAATCAAAATATCTCCATCTTTGATCTTGATATATAGAGCGTGCTCGAAGGGAAATTTGTTGCAGCCATTCTCTTGGAAGTACTTGTCGATTTGGCTATTCCATTCCCTTGGTGCTTGTTTTAACCTGTAAAGAGCCTTCTTCAACTTCAGCACCTTGTCTTTATGGCCTTTGACTTCGTAGCCTAATAGTTGTTGAATGTATACTTCCTCTTCAAGAACTCCAATTAAGAAGGTAGATTCTACATTCATTTAATATATCTTCCATTTGTTTTGTGCTACCAAAGAAATGATTAGTCTAATAAACTCCAATCGAGCAACATGAGCAAATACCTCATCATAGTCAATTCCAACATTTTGACTATAAACTTTAGCAACTAGCCTTGCCTTGTTCCTTTTAATCTCTCCTTTAGCATTTTGTTTTGTTTTGTACATCCATTTGACACCTATCGTCTTATGTCCCTTGGGAAGTGACGTGGGTTCCCATGTGTCATTCTTCTCAATGGCCTTGATTTCTTTGTCCATCACATCTCTCCACTTCTTCTCTTGTATTACTTCTTGAAAGCTAACTGGTTCACAATCAACAAATAGACAAAGTAATGTAAGGTTATCTTTTCATTTGATTACCTCATAGAGATCTCTAAGACTTCATGTGCGTGACGCAACTCTTTCATCTTGATTTTCACTTGATGATGATGAAGGTGATGAGTCTTCATGAGTGGTTGATGTTGGTGAAGATGGTAGAGTTTCAAGCCCTTGTTAAGGTTCACCTAGTTTCTTCCTCATTGTCTAATCATCTTCTTTAAACTGAGGAAAGAAATTGAAGTCATCTGCATGAGAGTTAAAATCTCATTGTCCTTCTTTGTTGAATACCACATCTCTACTAACGTAGTTTATTTTGTTTAGAATTATATTAAATTAATAGCTTATTTTGTTTAGATTTTTAATTTTTATGTAATTTTAGAGTCATACATAGAAATCTTTATTTAAAATTCTTTTTTTTTTGTGTATTACTAGAGTCACACAAAAAATTTATGAATTATTGTAGGGAATTTTCAACTATAAATAGCTAGGCCTTATGCTTATATAATACTTCCTAGAAAATCATCAATTTATTAATATTAAAAAAGTTCTATTTTTTTCCTCTTATTCCTAATATTTTAGGAATAATTCTTCTTTCTTCTATTTGAAAGTTGAAGTATTTTTATCCGTGAGATAGAAGAATATTTTTACACTAGTCCTACTCCAAAGTTGCTAAAGTGCCCATCTAAAGATAAATAACATAGCTAGGCTTATCATATTCTAAATTTGCTAGAACGCTTACTTAGATAATAGTTTTTTTGTGCTTGTTTCATTACATAAATACAAAGATCTCCTAATAAAGAGTGAGTCTAACTAGTCTAAACTTTGTTCATCTCTTTCTTATTTCCTAAGTGCTTTTATATTATTAGTGCATTCGCATTTCCACCCTACGTCAAGTGGCATCAAAGCGAGGTTCATGTGGATCCAATGGAGCATAAATAAAAGTATTTCATGAAAAGAATTTCAAAAATTTTGTCAAGAAGTTAATCAAGCTTTTAATAAAATGTTTGTATCATTAGCATTATTAAACAGAAATATGAATCAAGATCCTATTGAAAAATATTATGGAAAAACTCAAAATAAAGACCTTGTTTGAGTGAAAAAGATGATCCAATACAACTTTAAATATGAGCCATCAAAAAAGAAAAACTTACCTAAAGCTTTAAAAGTGGAAGAGAAATCTTTTGAAAATAAGGTTCCTGAGATAGTTTTGGTCGATGACAAAAATGATCATATTACCGAGGCAAAAAAATTTATATTAGAGATCATACAAATTTAGAAGAAATAATTTGAAGAGAAAATCTCTTTACAAGGTGAATTAGTTCCATATCTCAAAATTATTTCAATAAAATAATATTCAAATATCATGACACTTGTAGATGTTCCTGAAGCTAAAGAATCAAGTGTCTTCACTATTTTTAAATGTAATCAATTATTCGACATCATTATAAATTATTTTCCAAAGCAACAAGAGTTTTCAAATCATTTTCAAGATACTGAGTCATATTTCATTATTCCAAAACTTGTTGAAAATACTTTGAGCATGTAGATAATAATTTGGCTAATATTGTTGAAGAAAGTGGAACAACAAGAAAAAGTAATTTTGAAGATCAACGAATGCTACAATTATTATTATCCTTATTTGAAGAAAACTTAAGGACAAATTTTAAACAAGTTGAGGGAAATATTATAGGACAAGATTATAAAAGAGAAAGTAATTTTTTTTTTAGAGTTCCATTGAAGTAATAGGTTATTTTGTTTAGGTTTTAATTTTTATGTACTACTAGAGTTTCATATAGAAACTTTTATTTAGAATTCTTTTTATGTGTATTATTAGAGTCCTATATAAAAACTTTATGAACTATTTTAGGGACTTTTCAATTATAAATAACTAGACTCTATGCTCGTATAAGACATCATAGTAAATAATCAACTAAGTAATATTAAAAAAAAAATTTTTATTCCTAATATTTTAGTAATAGTTCTCCTTTCTTTGTATGGAAGTAGAAGTCCCTTTATCCATGAGATAAATGAATATATTTAGGTTAGTCATACTCTAGAGTTGCTAGAGCGCTCATCTAAAGATAGATAAAATAGCTAGGATTGTCCTATTCTAGATTTTCTAGAGTGCTTGCTAGATAATAATTTCCTTGTATTTGTTTCATAACACAAATACAAGGATCCCTTGCTAAATAGTGAGTCTAATTAGTCTAAATTTTGTTCATCTCTTTCTTATTTTTCTAAGTGTTTCCATATTATTGGTGCATTCACGCTTCTGTCCTACATCAGGTGGCTTATGCTCTTACGAGAATGTAAGACACTCTAAGTGGGGGTATATGATGCAATGTGCCTATACATAACTCACATTGCTTAGGAAGCCAAGTAGTGATGTACTTATAAGGGCTAAGTGGTGATGTACTAAAAATCCTGATGTGTTTTGGGGTTTCTCCCTATAAACAAAACTATGAGGTTTAGCTGAACTATTGAGTCATGGTTGTAGGTCTACTGAACTTATAGTTATGGACCGAAGCGGACAATCTTGTGCCACATAAAATGGGTCCTACCCTTCTATATGCAGAGAGATTAACCTTCTTGTGTTAGGTGGTATCAGAGTCATGACCTTACTAGGCCATGTGGACTTGCATTCTTATAATGACATAAGACACCCTAAGTTGAGGTGTATGATACAATGTACATGCACATATCTCACATTACATAGGAAGCTAAGTGGTAATGTAATTATAAGGGGTGAGCACTCTTTAAATGACATGATGCGTTTGAGGTTTCCCTGTAGAAGTAAAACTGTGAGGTCCTGCTGAACTGTCAAGTTAGGGTCATGGGCTCTCTGAACTTACAATATGGAACAAAGTGGAAAATCTCGTGCCTTATAGAGTGGGCATCATCCTACTATACACTGAGGGTTGTTATGTCCACTTAAGGGTAGTAACATAATTGACAATAAATGGGTGGCCAAAACCAAACTAAAGTTTGATAGGACTTTGAGTAAGTATAAATCAAGAGTTGTAGCAAAGGGATTTCAACAAATTGAAGAAGTTGACTACACATAGACGTTTAGTCTAGTGGCTAAACCCATAAGTATAAGGATTGTATTAAGCCTTTCTCTTCCTTAGAATTGGAGTGTGAGATAGTTAGATGTCAATACACTATTACAAAATATGACATTTAAGTCGATATATAAAGTCGATTTTTGAAAAAAAAACGAGTTATAATGAATTTAGAGTTGGTTCGGTGTAGAACTGACACTACGAACTACGTGGATAGCGTCGATTGACATGTAGAACCGACACTACACATATGGATATGAAACAAGGGAGCATATCAAATAGCACCTCACAAATATTAAGATTCCACAAACGTAAATGAACAAAAAATATTTCGTAATTAACATCATAAATACATTAAAAATAAATTATATGTTAAAATATTATATTAATAAAAGAGATTATCACATATTTAATTAACATGTTGATATTTGAGATGATCTCGCTCATAAATTTCATAAAAAATTAACCACACATAACTCCATCGAAAAACAAGTATACATGATTTATCAATTTGAACATCTTTATTATTCAATTGTGCAATTCATTAAATTAATAAAATTCATTCTTAATATTCGCTTGTACATACCATAACTTTATCCTATATAAACTTATGTGATTTTTAAGTACAATGCACTTACTCTTATTCCACAGCTTTCATGCCATATTAAAGTTTAAAAAATTTAGTTCTCTTTTTGATTATTACAAATAACAATAGAAAAAAATAGCTAGTTATAACTCTTATATTTCAACAATTATTTTTGTGCCTTTATTCAATTCTATGAAAAATGAGTCACAATACCAAATATGATTACCATATATATCAAAGATTACTAACATCCAATGATATTTTCCTTGTTTAAATCTTAGTGATCAAAGGATTATTAGCTTTTGATTTATCTAAAGTATTAATGCCCTATCACATAATTGGTTCGCTGTTATACTAGTATCATGCTCTTGATATTGATTCACATATGATGAATCATAAAATATCACTAAATATGATAGGTTATTAGCTTCAAGTGAATAATAACATGTTATATATAAAAATAAATATATATAAATAATTAGATAATATGAACATAATTATATGTTCTATATAAATGAAATTTATTTACTAATTAAGGATTCACCTTGTCCACACTTTAATTATATTTATGTTGATCATTTAAAATTCAAATTATTACAATATGTATTCGATCGATATATAAGATTCTCCAATATCTACTCCAGATATTTCTTTAGGAAGTGACACAGTTCATCCATCATTCATACTATTTTTGCTTGTAACACTCGTCATCAAAGAGCTAAGATTTTTACTGAAGTTTATAGCTATACTCATAATTATACTATTTTCATGGCTTTTTCTTGAATGACTTGGTGCATGATGATTGTCCACTAGATATATATTTGTCACGAGATACTTCCTTTGCATCTCTTAAATTTGCGACACTTACCAACTTCAGTATAATAGACTAAACAAGAGTTATTATATTAGTAACAATAAAAAAATAATAATAAAATACAAGTAATAAATTTTTTTTATCTTAAGTAAAAATAAATAATATCCTGTCAAAATTTAGAACAATTTGATTTGAGGACTAAGTCGCATATTATCGAATAGCTTCTTGAACTATGGTGGCATCAGAGGGTACTGATAGTTGATAATGATGAAGCAATATTGATTGATCAAAATTACTATTTGTCTATGATTTTTATAAATATTGATTATGAATATTTCAATCATTGCTCAATTATTGTACCGTTCTAATAAGAACATAATCTATAAATAATGGATCTTTTAATAGATATTTTATATTCTATAAAAACTTTAAGCGTTATATACAATAAATAAAATTATAATAAAAAATAAAAATAATATACCATCTATGCTTAGTTTTTGCATTAAATATCGGATGTTTTGCAATATAACCCACACTAATATTTTCACAATACACATGTTTATCCTTTAAACAAACTTTCAATTCTTTTAATACTTTCTAAATCTAAATCATCTCTGATATTTCATGAACCAACACTCTAAATTCAACTTTTTGGTTGGAGGATCTAGACACCAGTCTTTGCTTTCCAAATGCAAATAGAATAAAGAGTAACCATGATAAATGCAATAACCTCCTGTATACCTTCTATCATCACTATCACTACAAGCATCATTGTAAGTTGTCATGCTAAGGCTGCTAGACTATTGAAACATTAAGCAATATGTGCTAGTACCTCTCAAGTACCTCAGTAGTTGCTTTGCTAGAATCTAGTGGTTCATAATTGGTTATTACAAGTATTTACTCAGTTAAACTGTGAAGCTAATCTCAGGTTGTGTTAATGTGCAATATAGAAGAGCACCTACTATTGATTGATAGAGAGTAGCATCAGGCACAAGATCTACACTAGTCTTAGTAAGGTGATAATCTACCATCATAGGAGCAATTACAGGATTATACACATTTAGTTGCACCTTAATTATCTAGGAAATCCGTTATGTATTTTTGGTTATTATTAAATTCAATACTATTTTATTAATTTTTTTATCATGGTAAGAGTTTACTATATAATAAATACATAACATAACGTTATATTTTTTTTTAAAGTTCAAGTCTTAAAGACAATAAAATCGTAAAGAAAAATAAAACTTTAAATTTAAGGACATAAACTCTAAAATAAAATGTGAGTAAAATAAAAAGTAAAATTTTTTTTTCTTTAATTGTTTATAATATTAAATAAGAAATTTCTATTAAAAAATAAATAAAAGAATGAAAATCTTAGTATAAAGCAAAATCCTCCTTGTTTTACTTTCACTTGTTTCATCATTTTTTTTCTTTTTGCAAAATCTTTTTAAAAAATGCCAAACAAATTATTTCAAATAAGACAAAACCCAACTCTCTTTCTTTTTATATAGTACAAATAAATATAAATATAGAAATATTCAATTGTTACAAAATAGTAATTATGTATGTACCTACTAGGTATACAAGCCCACTAAGCATGCAAACTTACTCACATGTATCATATTAATTACTGCTCAAATGCGAGCTACATGCAATTTTAGAATAATTAGGTTATATATTTTAGAGTTTATTTTTTCACCATTATTATTAGATTAAGATTTATTATTAGATTAAGGTTTATTATTTAATTAGGCTAATATTTATTAAAGTTTGAGTCCTTATAAGATTTTTATTTTACCTATAAATATGCTTATCTACGTTATAATTTATAATTTTCTTCATTTAATTATAATTATTAATTTTGATAACTTTTCTTTAATTATATATCTCTTCTATACCTTGTGGCCTGAGTAAGAAAATTTTGATTTTTTTTCTTAAACAAAATTAGATCATTGTTGACATAAAAACTTATCATAATTTTAAAAAAAATAATGTCCCTTGATACTTTTTACTTGAAAGAGAAATCAAATATGAATATTTTGATGATCCAAAACCTCATATCTTTGATGAGGAGTAATAAATTGATAACGAGTATTATGACAATTTGTGTTCAGTCACATATAATGAAGAATTATTAATTATCAATAAAAATTGAAAAAAATTTGATTCTTAAAGAAAAACTAATCACATAAGAATAATGGAACACGAAACATATGATATTCTAACTCCCAAACTTCTTGAATAACTTCATAATAAGTCCTTTCAGATAGTACCAGGTTATTATCCTTAGAACTTGCAAATTGCAAAGCTTGAGCATTTAACATAACCCCACTATTTTGATTAACACGATTTTCATCCCTTGCCTTTGTTGTAAATCGAAAACCATTTATAACATATCCAGGATACTTGATAACATCATACCGCGGCCCCTTTGCTAGCCACCTTATAGTTTCTGTGATGGAATTATTAGGAACACTTAACTCGTCCATAACTTTATCTCGAAACCAATAAATAAAATTACGATTGTGTTCATCTTGAAACCATTTCTCTCCTTTTCTCCTATTCTAAGGTTCTGCCTTTAACATATCCACGTACATCCTATTGCATATGAGTAATGTGAGTAACATATGAAAAGATAATTTAAGAAATTATGAAATGTAGATTTAAATGAAACCATTTTTACCTTATGTATGGTTCAATCTCTTTATTGTTTGCTAGCACCAAACGATGACTTTGTTCCCATTGAACTTGCACGATGGTTTGAATTGAGCTTGAACTTATTGGTTCACTAATATTCTCTAAACCACTACCCAATGAAAACCTAGGTTGAGGGATTCCAATTGTGGATACACCAGATAGATACTCAGAGCAAAATTCAATAGCTTCTTCTGCAATATAACACTCAACTATGCACCCCTCTGGTCGATTACGGTTACGAACATAACCTTTTAAAAACTTCATGAATCTTTCAAAAGGATACATCCATCGCATGTATACAGGACCACATAATTGTACTTCTCTAACAAGGTGAACAGTTAAGTGAACCATGATATCAAAAAATGAAGGTGGAAAATAATTTTCAAGTAAGCATAATGTCTCAACAAGTTCAACTTGTACTTTATGTAGCTCAGATTCTATAATTGTTTTCTTGCAAATGGAATTGAAGAAAAAACAAAGACGAGTGATTTCACGATGAACATGCTTTGGAAGAATTGATCTAATTGCCATCGGCAATAATTGTTGCATAAGAGCATGACAATCATGTGATTTAAAACCATATAACTTTAAGTCTTGCATTGATACTAGGTTTTTTACATTTGATGAGTAACCTTCGGGAACTTTCAATCCTAATAAACATTTGCAAAATGTTATCTTTTCATCCCTAGAAAGTGTAAAACAAGAAGGAGGCAACTTAACCCATGCTCCTTGTTTAATTGGAGCCAGTTCTTTTCTAATTCCTAATTCTTTTAGATCTAAGCGGGCAGCAATACCATCCTTTGTTTTAAAAGGAATATCAAGAAGTGTTTCAATTAGAGTATCACAAATATTCTTTTCTATGTGCATCACATCTAGTATATGTCGTACAGGCAATGTTTCCCAATAAGGCAACTTCCAAAAAATTGACATCTTCTTCCAACATTTGTCACCAATGTTAGGTTTTACCTTCTTTTTTGCAATCATTTTGAATTTTCTTTTCCCTATACAACCTTTTTCTTTTTGCATTTCTTTTCATTTTTCTGTTCCTTTGAATTTTCGTTGTAATTTAGCCGTTGCTTTCAAAACTAAGTCCCATTGTCCCAACTTCTTGAAAATCATACCTTGTAATTTGTGTAACACTTCTTCTCCCTGCAAAGCCACTGGAGTATCTTCTTCTTCATTGTTACTTACACCTTTCTTTCGAGATCGAAACTTATGCCCTTTTGGCAAGAATCGAGTATGTCCAGCAAAATAAATCTTTTTTGAATGAACTAGATATTGAGCACAAGTTTTCTCACTGCATACTGGACATGCATTGTACCCCTTGGTCACATGTCCACATAAATTTCCATAAGCTGGAAAATCATTTATTGTCCACAATACCACTGCTTTAAGATTAAAGTACTCCTTTTTGTATGAGTCATACACTTCAATTCCTTCATCCCAAAGTTTCTTCAAGTCATCAATAAGAGGCTCCAAGTAGACATCAATGTCATTACCCGGCTTTTTTGGTCCAGAAATTAACATGGAAAGCATCATAAACTTCCTTTTCATGCATAACCAAGGAGGAAGGTTATACGTGACAATAATCACTGGCCAACAACTGTATCTACTACTTAGATTGCTATGAGGGTTGATCCCATCAGCGGAAATAGCAAGACGCAAATTCCTAGGGTCCGACCCAAAATATGGCCACTTTTCATCTACTACCTTCCAACATAGAGAATCTACTGGATGACCCAAAATACCATCCATGGATTTATTATCTGCATGCCACGTCAACATCTTCGATGTCTCTTTACTTTTAAACATTCTCTTAAAACGAGGTATTGGCGGAAAGTACCACAACACTTTATTCGGCACTCCCTTTACTTCATTACCATTTGATGTAGGCTTCCACCTTGAAGTACCACACTCTGGACATTGAGTAGCATTTTCATATTGTTTCTTATAAAGGATACAATCATTTGGACAAGCGTGAATCTTTACATACTCCATACCAAACTTACTCAATGTTTTTTTCACTTCATATGTAAAAGTAGGCAACTCATTTATCTTTGGGAGCATTTCATGAGTTAACTTTAATATAGCAGTGAACCCGACATCAGAAAACCCATGTTTCGCTTTAAGGTTGTAAAATTTCACTATTGCAGACAACTTGGTGAAATTTGTGCAACCAGGATAAAGTGGTTTCTCTGCATCTTTTAATAACTTGTTAAATTCATCCTGATTTATGTTTGGTTCATGTTCTATTGCATTTACCATCTCAACGGCGGAATCTTCCATATCTATGGATTTGATCCGACAGTTTAGTGATGTGTTTGTTTCATCATTCTCTTGAATTAGGGGTTCTCCATGCATATACCAATTTATATAAGTTCTAACAATCCCTTTACAAATAAGATGATCTCGTATGTCATCAATATTTTGAAATTCTATATTTATGCAATCTTTGCAAGGACATCGAATAGGCTTATCTTCTACGGCATTCAACCAAGCAAAATTCAAAAACGCTTCTACTCCTTGTAAATATTCTTGTGAAAATCTTGGCTTATGCATCCAAGACTTATCCATTCTAAATGACACAACACATGTAATGGTTAGAAAAAAAATTAGAAGGAAAAAATACAAGTATACACTTGCTCGTGAATAGATTAAGATGCGTAATCAAATGAAAGGTTTATGTCTCTCAATTTGCTACCCTACCTTACTTTTTAAATAGGGTACTTTAGTCATAATTTTTATTTCAATCATGAAACCTTATTTTTATTACGTCGTATATATTTTTAAAAAATCATAAAATTTATATTTTTAAAATTTATATAATAGTAAAAGTAAAATACTAACTAATATAAACAATGTTATTTTTATTAGTATTCGATTAAAATGTATTATTTTAAGTAACAATTTAATATTTTTTTGATTGATTCAAAAAGATAGCAACAATATGTTTTTCTGTAAACTGTTATTTATATATATTGAAAATTTATATAAACTTAACAAATATATTGAAAATTTATTTAAAATACAAAGTAATGTTTCTTATGCTTTTAACATGTATTATGAAGATCATGCATATAGGAGATTGTGACTTTCTGGTGATGTTAAATTATTTTAACATATAATTTAATACTAAATTTCAAAATTTTCACTCACCATTATGTTTAAATTATTTTAATAATTATATTTGTCTATTAATTAACGCCTATTAATTAACGCCTAATTACATTGGTAATTATAAAAATAATTTATGATCAAAATTTAGATGTTAATTAGAAAATTAGGATTATGTCTATTAAAACTAAATCATGTCAAATAAATTGTTTTAAGCATATTAATTGATAATTGAAATTATCAAATTATTTTCTCAATAAATCCTCAATTTGTATAACAAATTTTATGCTTATTGATTTTCATTTCAGTTGACATGGACTTAGAAATTGGGAAAAAAAACTACAATGTAAATTAAGAGTATCTTAATGCCTTAAGAACCAAATCTTATACTTCCAAAATCTAAACTATCAAATGAAAATCTAAACTACTTCTAAAATATAAACTCAGCAAATGAAAATTTGTAAATCCATTAGATTTTCTGCAGCAACAATAGGGAACTCAGCAAATCTTATACTTCCAATTCTTATACTTCCAAAAGCTAAACTCATCAACAATAGTCAGTTCCTAAATCCCTAAAAAATGTTTCAAATCTGATGCAATATAATGAAAAAAAAATTCAGAGGCAATTATCAGATAACAGGAGATGGATTTGTATAACACTGAAAAAATAACCCTAACTAAAATGTAGTATTATGCGCATAAATAATCTACTAAGAATCAACACATATGAATTGATATTATAAAAATTGAGGGTATCACACTTACTAGGAGCTGTGTTGTGAGCAACGACACTACAAATGGCCGGCGATGAGTGCGAATATGAACAAAAAAGAAATAGAGAGAAAAGAAGAAACTGTTGGAAAGGAACGAGTGCGAGAGGGAGGTGCTGGAAAGGAGGAACTACTGTAAGTCTACAATTTCTTCAAGTATGGCGCGGTGCGACGTGGTGCGACGTGGTGCGACGATGATCGATATATTGGAACAAAGGATTTGCGTTTTGTTAGGAAGAGGGATTTGTGTTTTGCTGGTTTTACTGGGAGAGAGCGGTTTGTTGGGAGAGAGAATTCTGCGTTTAATTTGCTGGAAAAAAGAGGATTACAAGCGTACGTTTCTTAATATATATATATATTAATTAGACTTGGCGCGCTCGGTGCTAAAATTTTTTTATTTCTTATATATATATATTAATTAGAAATTATATATTAATATATATATATATATATATATATATATATATATATTATAAGAAATAAAAATACATTAAATTAAATTAAATTAATAACAGAGAATATATATATATATATATTAATTAGAATTTTAATATTAATATATATATATATATATTAAGAATATAAGATATGATATATATATATATATTTTAAGAAATAAAAATACATTAAATTAAATTAAATTAATAATAGAGAAAAATAAAAAAATTGTAAATTAATTTTTGTATTTTTTTTAAATGAATGACATACAGTATTTTAATATTAAAAATTCTATTATTTCAATTATAATTACAGTTATTTAATAATCGTGTCTATAAATTTATTTATATATATTTAAATATTTTTTATTATAATTTAACCTATAATTACGATTATTGAAAAAATCGAGGCTATATGTATACACTATAGCCTCGGTTTTTACCAAATCGTGGCCAAAAACCTATGGTCTCGGTTTTTAAAAGAACTAAGGCTAAAATTTTGAGACTAAAAGTACATATTGTAGTACTAGTACAACAAAATTAGATGATTAAAAAAAATTAATTTTATTTTTAAACCAAAAAGAAAAATGATTTTCCACAACCAAGTTTGACAACTCTTTTCCGTTGAGTTTTCCTGTCATTTAAAGTATAAATTAATTTCAGGCAATCATCTTAAATTTTCCAAGTTCTATAGTCAAACTCGATGAAGTGTTTTTTCTTAGCCAATGAGTTTGATACAGGATAAAATTAGATAATTATTAGAAAAGATTCAATAGTTTAGAGTTTTATTTTCATCATGTTGTTATATTAGGATTTATTATTATGTTAGGATAAGATTTAATAAAGTTGGAGTTATTTTAGAATTATCATAATAATATAAGTATTATATTATAATTATAGATTTTTATTGATATTGATTATTATTATTGAAAATTTTGTTCTTCAATTACCTCCTCCATGCATTCTGGTATGCGCATGTTGACATCATAGTTTCTTATTCTTTTTTTTTTTCCCCTAATATCTTGATTTTGTTTTTTTAAACAAAACTTTTCTAAAATATTTAATGTTATTTGAAAACAGTACAAAATTTATCACAATTTTGAGAAAATAATGTCTTAAAATTTTCTTACTTGAAAGATACATTGAGTATGAGCATTTTGATGACTCAAAATTACATATATTTCATGAATAGCATTAAGTTCGATTATTTTAATGATTCAAAACTTCCCATATTTGATAAAGAAAATAATATATATCAATTCTATTTTAAAATTATTTAAAAATTTTGATATTAAATTAAAATTATAAATATTTATGTGAATAGGCGTGAGATAATTAAAATAGTTATATTAATAACGATAACTATTCACATCAATTTTGGATATATTTGACCCACATAAATTTTGAATATATTCTAATAACAATAGTTTGTTATTAGTGTTAGGTTCTTCGATACAATACTTATATTTTTTATAATATTTGTTAAAAAAAATTACCTTAAAAAATTAAATATTAATATAATTTTTATTCTACTATATTATTTAAAATTTTAGTATTAACTTTCATCTTTTAACTATATATCACATTATTTTAATTAAAATATAAATAAATAAATAAAATATTATATATTTTATTATTTAAAGTATATTTTTTATGTAATTATATATATATATATATAGAGACTAGGAGGAATGTATAAATCAATGCTTGAAGTGCTTCGAATCATTGCTATTTGACTCGGACTTGTTCTAAAAAAGTCGAGACATATATATATATATATAGACTAGGAGGAATGTATAAATCGATGCTTGAAGTGCTTCGAATCATTGTTATTTGACTCGGACCTGTTCTAAAAAAGTCGAGACATTTCGAATTGTTTGTTGATACGGACAAAATCAAGGAAATTAGACCTTGGACATATAATAGTTTTGAATAGAATTTCTTTAGAAAGAAAATCTTTTGTCTCATGCTACCCCGCTCCCTCTCTCGAAGCATTATTTCCCTCAGCAATATATATATATATTAATATAATTGCAAGTTTGATTAACCAAAATTTTTGTATTAGAATGACATCTCCGCCACACGCCTTTTTATCACAGTTTACTTCTATTATGATTATGTAATTAGTTTTCTATTTATTAATAATGTTATTTTAAATGAGATTATAATCAATAATTTTTTTATCGGATATTTTATCATATTAAATCAATAAATAAAAATTTAATAATATAATTATTTAGTATTTTTATGCTAATGAAAATCTTTAATTATTAAATAATTTTTTATCATTTAATATTTTTAATTATATAATAATTTTTTAATAATGATAATTTCTTATAATTTAATCATAGATATAAATAATACAAAGCTAACACAAGGGACGTAACTTTTACGGTAAATTTAATTTTTTTAGACTTTTATTTGTTATTATTGAATATTAATAAATTAGTAATATGGAAAATAAGTATATGGTAATAAGATAAAATACATTATGGGTTTGACTAAATTTTTTAGAGAAGAAGTTGATTTAGAGAATGAGTGCTAAATATTGTAATAAAAAGTAAACAAATTGGATAAAATTTATCAAAAATAATAAAAAAATAGGGTAAAATTATCCTAAATAAAATGGTTACATTGATAAATATATATAATAATAAGATAAGATAAAAATAAACAATTGAACAAAATTATCCAAAATAAAAACAGTTAAGAATAAAACTTTCAAAATTAAAAATTGCTATATTGTAATATATATATATATATAGCTTAATTTGTTTTGTTAAAAGGAGGATGATATAGGATTTGATTTTTATTTTTATTTTTGAAAAATAAGTTTTATGAATTCAAAATAAATATATATCAACAATATCCAAATTAAAAAAAAATTAAAAATAAATCAAATTATCATTATACCTATAAATCTATGTACATGACCATAGTGGGCAGATAATTTTATACTTAAAAGAGAAATTGCATAATAAAATTAAAATTTCATAAAAATTAAAATTTATGTGCTGAAAGTAATGCAAACCCCACTCTATCCACTAATTCCACGTGGCAAATGTTTATTGTAGGAAATCTAACTTTGTAAAAAATCTGGATCACACAGAGAGTTATCGTCCAAACTCCGTAAACCAATTCCTCCATCAATTACATCTCAGAAACTGGTTCTTGGTTGTAATAACTTTGTAATTCAAAATCAATTTCTCTAAGAGAAAACAAAAATGGCAACAAGCATTGCGACAGCATCGACCGTCGTAGGACTAGCAACTTCCTCGCTTTTGTACCCAAAGAGGACACACCTCTCTTCAGGTTCTCAAATACAATATTTCTTATTAATACTCTCTCTAAATACCATTATATAACTCACACACACTAGATTAGTACCTCTAATTTTGACTCCATTTTACAACTTTTGTATTATTTTTTTTTATGCTTTTCTTTAATCTAGGATTCTTGAAGCCTTCAGTTATGGCTAGGAATCCTCTTAGGCAAGAGGCTGCTTCGGGAGGAAGATATACTTGGTAAATATTTAGAATCATTTCTCCCAATTCCATATATATTATAACATTGTGATTCGTTGCTATAAAAAGACATTTTTTGTTTGTTTTTATCTTAATAAAAATATATAAAATTATAATTAACTATATTTGAATGTTATTATTGTTAGTTAAAATTTTTACAAAATCGTGTAACTAGCTATATAAATTATATCAAAATAAAATTAAACAAATGTAAATTATATATGTATAGCTTCCAAAGGAATTGGTTAAGGAGGGATTTCAATGTGATCGGATTTGGATTGATCGGATGGTTAGCACCGTCAAGCATACCGGCAATCGACGGCAAGAGCCTGACGGGGCTCTTCTTTGAAAGCATTGGAGCGGAGCTCGCTCACTTCCCTACACCTCCTGCCCTCACTTCCCAGTTTTGGTAATTACACATTTATCTATGTCCCTGTCTTCTTTTTTTTCTCTTTAATAAGATCCCATGTTGAATTTTTTAGGTTAAATCTGATAATTTAAATGGTTATGGCAAAATGTTAAGTGGAAAATTAAGGGAAAAAAACACAAATAAATTTACCCCCTTTTTTAATTGAATGATTAAATAATATTATTTATAATTAAAAAATAAATAAATCTAAAGAATTATACTGTTGTGTTACTTATTTAATAATTAAAATTGATTTTACAGGTTGTGGTTAATAACTTGGCACTTGGGCTTGTTCATATGCCTGACCTTCGGTCAGATTGGCTTCAAGGGCAGAACTGAAGACTACTTCTGAATGTAATTCATGTACTACGATGTGTTTTAAATATTAATGTATGATATATTCCCCTTTGGTGCTTTTCTATCCCAACCATGTACTTTTTATGTTATGTTTTTTATTTTGACTACAATAATTGATACGTGAATGCGGCGAGTATGGATAAAAAACTTAATAAATTAGAAATATATGAAATGTTTATTTTATAAACATATATAAAATAACGATAGTTGACTAAAATTATCAAAAAAAAAATTATGAAAATTGTAGCTATTTTAAAAAAAATACTAAAACAAACAATAATGTGCCACCTAAATTGATTTTATATATAAACATTACGCTACCTAGCTAAATTGGTTTTTCTTTTGAAAAATATGCTTTATTCAAGATGTATTACTACAACAAGTAATATTTAAATCGAGATTTAAAGTCGATTTTTAGGAAAAATCGAATTATAATAAATTTAAAATCGATTTATTGAAAAACTAACTTAAAACACGTAGATTGTAGCGTCGATCGACGTTACAATCTACGTGTTAAACAGACGCTACATCCATACATATTAAGTTGGTTCTACACGTCAACCGACGCTAGGACGTAACGTCGGTTGACACATAGAACCAACGTTACGTCCTACGTGTAACGTCGGTTTAATACGTCAACCGACGCTACACACTTGGATATTTTTCTTTTCTTTTTTTCTCTTTTCTCCGTTAGATAAAACATTCCAACGCTATAAACACTCAGAAACCCAAAATCGATCGACACTCTTCCTCCAACCTTTCTCATTTTTCAGCCACCTATGACATGTTTTCTTCCTCTCTAATTTATCTTCTATATCCCTATTTTTTAAGCGAAATACTCAAATTTATTATACCAATTTTCTCACTTACAAAATACAAATTTTTCTTCATTTTGTTACTTCATTTACTCTTGTAAGTATTTCTATGAATCATTTTACACTTATTATTTATATTTTTTTATTTTTATTTTTGTATATTATGTGTATAAATTTTTGTATTAATAAATGAAAGAGATTTTTTTGTTTGCTCAATATATTTGCATTTATATTTATGAGATTTCTAAATAATTTGTAGTTATTAGGTAAGATTACGTATCTTATTTGTTTTATATGTCTGTATATATATAGATTTAGAAGGCTCATTGTACATATCTATTCTATATCTTTTTCTTGATCATGATATATCTGGATGATTATAACGAAATTAAATTGAAATTCAAATTATTTTATTATAATAAAAAAGAAATATGTTAATAAGAATAATTATTAATTTATCAAGTTGTGTATTGTTAATATATAGGTAAATTACTCCTATTGATATTATAATGTGTTAAAATGAGTGTTTAAGTTTGTTAAATTGAATTCAATTATTTTTGATATTATAATTTGTTAAAATTTAATTATTTTTGAGAAAATTAAATTAAGGATAATGTATTAACAAATGAGAAAGACAAAAGTGTATTTTTTATGCTAGTAACGTTTAAAAAATCTTAAGTAATTAGTTAATATTTAATTTTTTAATTATTTATATTATTTAAAATTTGTTAAATATATTTTAATTTTTTCTGCTATTATGTGATTACATATAAGTTCTGAGTATAATAAAAAAATGAATAAAATGTGTAAAAAAAATAATATCGATTTTAAATTTAAAATCTATTCAAGTTAATACATAAATCCATTTTAAATTTTAAATCTTTTAATTTAAAGTCAATTCACGTTTATGTTTTAATTCTATATATATTAATGAACCTAATCTTAAGTTAGACTTATTATTTTATTTAGGTATCTCGACGCTTAAGAACCAACATAAATTAAAAATTTGTAAAATTACAATTTGTAATTATTAACTTCAAAGTCAAATCAAAATTGGTATCTTAACTCACCTACTAAACATAACTAATATTATTCAAAAAATTGACTAGTCGAAACTATTATGATTTAAATGGATCTTAAATAGTATTTGTAACACATTTCCTCCATGATCTCTTATTATACAAAGTAAAATCAACTAGTTATCCCTATGTCAACAACCTGATTAGGTTTACTTCATTTCAAGTTAGTTTGGGGTTGTACTAGTAATTTAATTTAAAGATTTCGACTCTAATAATTTGTTATAAGATAAACATATACTCATATATCCTTAACTTAACCTAAAATAATTAAAAATTTAAATATTTTATTTATTAAAATAAATAATTATTTTATTTATTATAATTTCATTAATTTAACTATAATATATTTACTTTAAGTACTTTTATCCTAACATCAAAACACACGATAATAGAGAATAAGATAATTTCAGTGTTAAAAAAACATAAATATTAAAAATATATTATCATGATTATTTGAGTCTCTTTTGATCCACCAAGACTCAATTTAAATATAAAGTATGCACACAAGGTACACTAAGTGTTGTGAACACATTTTGAATGTATGCACGAACATGAAAAATCCTACTATGTGATAATTATCACAATTCAAGCATTGCCCCCTCGGTTTCTTGGTTTACTTTGAATTTTGAGCCTTAATGCTAGTTTACAAGAAGAATTGTTTCATGAAAAAATCTTATATATAAATATTGAGTAATAGAAAACTCTAGAATTTTAAAGAATTAAATGATAGGGGGATATATGAGAAGTATCAACATGAATATAAAGAAAACATGCATAGCCTCCAACAATTATATATAGGGCTTATGTATTTGTTACTTCCAGCTGTTATGCTATAAAACTTAGAGCATCAACCAATACCAAGCAATATTATTTTCTAATTTGTTCTTCAAACTCTCGATATGACCTATATTCTCAGGTATCTATTATGACTTGATCAAATTTATACACAAAACATATAGATATCACCATAGTATTAAAGGATCCAATTGATTTAAATCTTAACATTAAATGAGTTTAATTAGTTAAAATATAAGTTGATTGAAATTCAATTAAAAAACTTAATGTTGATTTTATAATTAACTCATAATTATTATTATCATTATTATTTCGAAATAATTACTTTACCCACAAACTCATAACTGAAACTCGAACCCAAACCTTTTACATGCCTAAATGAGCTACATACACTTAAAATACAAGCCCTCTTTGGCAATTAAGATGAAAATATTAAAACTGTTGCCAAAGCAAATAAGATCCACACATTACATAAACATTGTCAATCTGATCAGGAACCAATAAATTACAACGATCGTTACTGTTTTTATGAGATACAATTGGGTTATGAAATTCATCAAATTGCCCGAACTAGGATAATATTTAGAGAAAATCCGTGGAAATATCAATAAACAAATATGAATCAAACGACAACAAACACCAATAGCAATATAGCCCTCACCAATAGTTCACTTGGAATTGTAGAATTACATATAAATTAGATTATCAACAGATATAAGCCTTTGTGTTGAATCTCCTTTCCCCTTTCTGAACTGAAACCATAAATATGACTGAATTCATTATTCTTCGCCGTAAGATTAACTGCCAATGCCACTGATTTCATTATTTTTTGTAACGGTAAAAGTTTCCACCTTTGGAGGTCCTGAATGTCGCCTTGGCCTAGCAGGTGATGAAGGGAAAGACAGCCGTTTCTTAACAGACTCAAACGATCCCTTTTCGGGAAATCCATTATTCTCAGCTCCTAATGGACTCTGCAACCTGGACTTAGCTCTGGCAGACTTAGTGGCTACCATATAACTAGGAACTGCTTGAGAGCTAGCAAGGCTCTCGTCATCTCTTACTGATGAACCAGCAATGCTGTGTCTTCTAAACCGATCTGACTGCACATTGACCATGCTTTTAACATCACCATCCATAACCCGGCTACCCCTTGGGCTTGCTGATTTAACCTTTTTGGGTACTGTTGTGGAAGCTGTCTTAGGAGTTGGAGGGGATTGGAACTCTAAATGATTTTGCTTTTGACTAGCTGCTGGGGAACTCTTTTCAGAATTGAGAAGATAGCGGGCATATGATTTGTTGATTTCTCCAGCAGTAATGTTAGTACTCTTTACAGATGACTGATCGTTCTGCACATCTTTATCAATCATGCCACGGCTCTCCCATGGTCGGCCAGCCATCCACCTTTCCAACCAGCTCCAGCCCCAGGTTGGGTTTGTTGGATCCATGAACATCAGGTTTGGAGATCTTGAAGAATTCTTCAATGTTTTCTGTTGAGCCATACATGGGTCAAATTCAGAATAACGCTTCTTCAGCTATGATAAATGCAAGAACATCTAGATACCATATTATTAGGGGAAAAAAAATCCAACTAGATCAGTAATTTACTAGATACCTGTTGCAAAACGTTACTAGATACCGGTTCTATGAGTAATTTCTCATATGCTACGAGTATACAACCTCATTTGTAAAGAAAGTGTCAGCATCATACATTTTAAAGACACTACGGTAAAAGATGGAATTGTTTGAATTTCTTCTTTTCTTGTTAATAGCTGAAAGAAATATACACGTTTCTAAGGTCAACATTAACAAAAACTCCTGTTTCTGCATGATAATCAAAGCTGTTTTTCCAAATCTTGGCAGTACTTAAGCATATGTGAAAAAGGCTTTTAAGAGTGAACTGTTGTTTCGCACATTGACATATTAGATAAATGTTTTTACATGAATATGGGACATGTAAAATAGCATATGTGAAAGCAAAAACAAAAGTAATGCCATTAGGGCATGTTTGGATGTACTTATCTTAGAATGGTTTCAGGAGAAGTGGTTTAAACTAAAGTGATTTGATTGAAAGTGGTTTTAAGAGAAGCATGTAGGTATTTGGGGTGAAAATTTTATAAGTGATTTTGATTGAAACTTCAGTAATTATTTTTTAAAGGGAACATGCATTCAGAACTACTTCTCCCAAAAGTAAGTATTATTAACTTCTCCTAAAAGCAAAAATAATGCACCTTATGAAGTGCTTTAGGCCATTAAGAACCAATTTTAACTAACAAGAGAAACAGTTTCAAACGGATCCTTAACCAACAATCCAAGACATATAAAGTACCTGATGAGAAAAGGCATATGCTAGTGCTCTTTCCCTTCTCACAGCTGCCTCGTGTTTGCCAAGTAAGGTTGCTTCAAGTTGTTCCTTTGACTGTAGGCTATCATCCCATTCCTCCCCAAGCTATAATGAAATTGTTAATCTCATGTGAAATGAAGTTATGAAAAATAATCTTGACAAATGCGAAATAGAGCAATCTCTATGCAGAGAATAAAAGGAGTGAAAGAAGAGACCCTTAATTTCTCAAGCTCTCTTTCATGTTTCTGCAGGAGCTGTTTCTGGAGAGCTTGATTTTCCTCCAACATCCTGATTCTCGTAGAACGAATCTGAGACTGCACACGAGCTAAAGTTTGCATGCATCGGAGGGTATTTGCAGCTTGACGTTTCACTACAGACCCCTCCATAATTGCTTTCAGCCTGACTAATCCTCTTAAAGCATGCAATGCTTTTCTCGCCTGAAAGTTAAGAATACTAGTAATCATCAATCACCAAAATATATCTTCATTGTACATTCAAAGCAGCCATCAATGTCCAAAGAGTTGTAACCACGGAAATCAAATAAGTCAAAAAGATAAGACTTGTCAGGTATTATACCAGGTATCCTCGAAACGCAGTTTGAATCCTAATTGCAGCCACTTCTTCCCTTGTTTCTCCAGCAAAATAAGCAACATGAGGGCACTTCACAACCTCTACAACAGGAGGAGCCTGAGGAACCAAAGGCTCATCATCCACAATTGGGGCAACTTCAACAAGGCAATCATCATTCTTCTTCTCAGTCTCTACATTGGTCAATTTCACCTCTTCTTGTGGAGGAAGTTGTGGCAATGTAACAGTTCCCAACAAGGTGGAGTCCAAGTAGGGAAGTTTTTGCTTCCCAAACCATTTCTTCTTGGACTATAATAAGCATGTAAACAACATTCTAAGTCATAATCCATTTTAAATTATTATTATTAAAAAGAAAAAAAAACTAAAAAATGGTGATTTCATTAAACCTGGTCTTTCTTCTCCTTGGAATCAGGACTGAGAGCTTTCTTTACACTAGAAAACCAATTTCCTTTCCTTCCCATTTTCTTATCACTAACTCAGGTCGATCCTTTAAGCAACAAATCTATGTTATTACCAAATTTAACCCTAACAAAAAATATAATAATTGACCAGTTTATTTATCAATTTACGAAGGAAATGACATTTATGAGTACTGAAAATAAATTGAAAATGACACGAAGCATGAGAAAGCATGTAAGGCACATTTTTCCATATAAGCATGAACCATCAAAATCAAGATAATCAATAAAAATATAACCAAAACACAAAAGTTTTCACAATTCTTGATAGAAATTCTTGGACAACTGACTTCTACAAAAGTTTAAGTTATAATTGATGGCTTTATGCATCCTACTAGTCAAATACTAGCAATTCAATAATTAAGATTACGACCCGGCTCTAAAATACTATGTAAATGTTCTTGGAACTCACTCATCCAAAACTTTCGAGAGAAGGATTGACATTCTTTTTATACATTTATCAAGTCCAACTGAATTAAGCTTAACATAATAGCTTGACATAGCGAATGTAGGGTTTTATACAATTATAACAATAAATCTAAAATAGAAATATTGCATCGTTCATTATCATTTCTACAACTTTCTTAAGACACAAACGGAAATGATCCCTATGTTTCAAGTCAACTAAGCAGCTGGGTAGCTTCAAAATCAAAATGGTACAACACCAAGATGTCAAAATTGCTAACTTTTTCGAACAAAAATATCAACCCATTCTCAGTTATGGAGAAAATACCTATATTTTTCAGCGGGGGAAAGAAAAAGTAGATAAAAAGAAAAGGAAAAATATAAAACAGCACAAAATTGAGTTGGGTCCATGGAAAAAGAAATATAAAAGAACCTAAATAGTGGAAGCAGATCTCAAAGAGCTTGTTCACTTCACATATGGCCCTCTTTGCTTCTGTCCCCCAAAATGCTTTTAGAAAAGATGATGAAATTTTCAAAGAATTGGTGTAGTATACTAAGCACTTGCCTCTTCTCTCTTTTTGCTTTGCCTTTGTATGGAGAAAGAGAAAACAAAAATCAGATCTTGACAAAGAACTCATAATAAGGATGAGATTTTTTTGGGCAAGCATTTATTTTGGCTACGGTGTAAAACAAATTCATTTATTATTTATAATATTTTTTTATTAAAATATTTTTTAATTAATTATTTTAATAAAAATTTGATCAAAAAGTTTAAATTATTTATATGATATATAAAGTTATTACTTTCATATTTTATTCGAATTATTCGTACAATGGTATAAGTTAATCATGAATAAAAATTTTAAAATTTTAAAATTGGCACTACTTTTTATTTATTTATATAATTTTATATTTTTAAATTATTGTTATTATTCTCAACTAACACATCGTGATTTAACTTAAATTTTAATGAATAACACCAGCTGGGTTTTTTTTTTTTTTTTGTTAAACGGACCCCACTCATTCCAATTTAGGTTGAAAAGATCAGATGCTCCGATTCCGAGTCTCTTTATTAGAGAAAACACCGTTAGGTTTCTTATTTTATTATAAAATTAATATTTTTGTTTTTTATTTTTAATAATAATTTAATTTTATTATTATTAAAAAATTATTATACAATCATAAAATTAATTTTTACTTTTTATTAAATAAATATTATTTTTAAAATAAATATAAAATTTATATAATAACTCTCCTTTTTATTTACGGTTTACCTTCTTCCATCAAATATATTAGTTTAATTTGATGGTTAACTTATTTTATAAATAAAATTTTATTTTTTAACTTTATCTATGTAATAAACTTGTGCTGTTTTTATATAATATAAAAAATATATATTAGTATAAATATTTTTTATATAAAGTAAAAACATGTTTTATAGAGGTACTAAAAATAAGATTAGTAAAAAAACGAGCCATAGAAAAATACATTTATATTACACTTAATGAAAACAAAATTTTATTTATTTTTGTGACAATATTTATTTAACTATTAATAATATTTTTAATTTATTAATTCTAATAATTATACTATTAATTGATTATTTATATTATTAAAATATCTTTTAATTATTTATTTCTACTAAAAATTTACCAATTCAAACAAAAAATTAAATAAGTCAGTATACATACATGAAGTTATATTTTTATTATTTTATTCAATACACCCTTTTATAACTTCACATATTATATAAATAACTTAAATATTTTGATTAAATTAATTATTTTTTAATTAAAATAATTGATTAAAAAATATATTAATAATATAAATATTTAATTAAAAAAATATAAAAAATAATAAATTAATTTTTTTTACATAATATTAATAATTAAATAAATATTTATTTTTTATATTTTATAAAAAAATATGCCATCACTCATTCTATAATTATGTGTGTAGAAATTTGAGTGTAATTTGTATTTTTCTAAAGACTATCTATAATGATATTAGTATATCATTCAAAAAAAAAAAAGATAAATAAAGACGTTGCTGGCATATTTTAAAGAAAATGTTATATACACTGGGGTAATAAGTTAAGATGGACCCTTTTTATTATTTTTATTTTCACTTCACACCATATATACTTGCACATTTATGTAAACTACCAGTTTTACCTTTATTGATACGTCGTCGTTCGTTACGTTATCAAGCTCGCATCCACCAACCTTGCTCTCCAGAAGCTTCGCAAAGCCCCATCTATTAAAGTCTCTAATCTCCTATCAACTTTTGTTATTGTACTAGGATTAGTATTATTGGATTTGACATCCCCATTTTTACATTAATTATTTATAGTTTTACGGTAGGGATAGGATGCATATTCATCAAATTTTTAAAGAACAGTAAGAAATCGAATATTCCTTGATAATGAATAATATATTTAATTATATATTAATAAAATTTATATTTAGAAATAAAATAAATTCAAATTTTTTAATAGATATTAGATATAATATATAAATTTTAGGTATAATTAAACTATTTATTTTGATGGTACTTAAAAAATCAAAATAAAATATATTTTTAATTATAATATTATATTTTCTTAAATAAATATATAAAAATTATATAAAACGGATCATGCTTAACATGGTTTTAAGTGTTATTTAATTGTATAATTAGGCTTTCTTTTATAAGATTAAAACTTCATAATCAAGCCTCTAATAGATTCAACGAAATGACACCAAATATTTATTTGATAGTCTCTCACATCTAATAAATAATTTCACTATGTTTAAATTTAAACAAAAAAATCATTTTTCATACTACTCAATATAATAAAGCATGTATTATGATATTTTTCATCATATGCCATATAGGCATCAACATTACTTAATGTGATAATAGTAGATTTGTCATTATTAATTAATTTAATAGTAAAATTATATCAATAATAAAAAATTTAGTAATAAATTTATTATCATTTATTTAATAAAATTTAAATATTATTTTTATTATCTAATAAAATTAGATAAGATATTTGAAAATTTTATAATAATTTAGTAGTATATTTTTCGGTTTATTTTTTTAAGTCATGTTTGTGAAGTACTTTTAATAGTCTTCTCCGACGAAACTCACCATTAACAACTTTAAAAATTTACAGCGTTTTAATTCCTCAACGAAAATTTACAAATTTTATACTGCTAGAAAGCCTATGAAATAAGGATTCTAATAAAGTACTTTCTTTCAATAATTCTTTAAAGAACGATCAACCCATCTAATAAATTTATAAATTTAAAAAATAATAAGGAAAAAAAACTGCAAAGCAGTTTTAATCATTAAACAACTGTAAAGTAGTTTTCAATCATTATACAAAAAATTATTTTTTTCTTTTTGAATAAATAATATTTAGATAATATTTAATGAGTTGATTCGAGTATACTATTTGCGATCAGTACTAGGGGGCTGGTGAGGATTGCGTTGTGGTTGCACCCTTTGAGAGCATAATTAAGCAAAAAAATTCAAAACAATTTATGTAGGTTGGTTTTGCTTTTACAGTAGTTCTTACCATCAGGTTTGATCATAGCCTTTTTGCTTAAGCATTACCATTATCAACTTCACTTAGGTTAAAAAAGCATAAATTATCTAAAAAAGGATTACTTTACGTGAAATTCATTGAAGTTTTAGTTAACTAATTTTCACGATATAGAGTTTAGTATATAGAATTTTCATAAACAAATATAAAAAGAGGAAAATGACTTGTTCAAAGCTTTGTAATAATAAACTCTTTTTCTTTTCGATAAATATCTAAGTTATGTAGAATTTTTACATATATGTTTGAAAATTCTAAGTAGATTCAAAATAATTATAAGTGTGAAATTTTTACACAAATATATATATCAATTGTGTAAAAGTAAATATTGAAAGAAAGAAAAATCGTCAATAAATAATATGAATAATGATCCAAAAATATTATGAAATAAAACTGATTTAAATTAACTTAATTTTAGAAAACCTAATTTGTAGGATAAGTTTAAATATTACACATATCTCAAATAATATAACAGAATTTGATTTAACATTATAATTGAAATCAAATAAGATACTAAGAATAACTTGTGCTTTTGATATTTTTTATAAATAATAGTGCTCTATTTTGTAAGTTCCCCTTATAAAAATAAATTGGTAGCAAGGTGAGCAGATAGTTTACAATCAATTGTTGGAAGATAATTTTGTTTCCAAATGAAATTTAATGGATTCAAATTGAAACAAAGAATGCCCATCATCAGAGCAGCTAGCTTAGCTAAGAAACAATTACACGCAGAAATGAGAAACCAGTAAACTAAACCAAAACTAAAGAATAAGTAAATAAAAATGCAAGAAAAGATGAACAGCAAGTGCAAAAGTTCCTATTCTTGATACTCTATCACCTTAAACACATCTCCTATTATTGTGACCACTAATTCGAGTCCTAAAAGTAGACCTCGATATGAAATATATGCATTGAAGCTTATTTATTTGTTTGTCTCCACAAGCAAAATGATGGTTACCATAATAACCATCCTTAAAGAACCACACTCTGAATCAGGCCTTTGGTTTCAGGATCTTTACTGTCTCCCAAGTGAAGTCTGGATCATCACGACCGAAACGACCATAAGCTGCTGTCTTCTGGTACCTGACGTTGCCTCCTCTCTTCAAATCAAGATTCATGGAAATATTCCAGGTCTAAAGTCAAAATTCTCCTCAATAAGAACCAATATATCCTTATCTAGGATCTTCCCAGTTGCATAGGTGTCAACAGAAACTGACAGTGGTTTTGGAAAACCAATGGCATAAGAACCCTGTACAATACAACGCCGTGAGAGACCAGAAGCAACCACACTCTTAGCAACCTGTCTAACTATGTATGCACCACTCCTGTACACCTTTGCCGGATCCTTTCCTGAGAAAACACCTCCACCATGAGCACCCCAACCACACCATACGTATCGATAATAATCTTCCTTCCAGTGAGGCCAACATGTTGAATTCAACAAATATTGTAACACAATTCAACAAACACTGTAACATAATTCAACAAACACTGCAACACAATTCAACAAACACTGCATCGACGCCAAACATTTTTTCCAATATACACGATCCCTACCAAACAGCTGTAAACCATACAATTCAATCATGGTGATTAGTGAAATAGTAATTGATATTTGTCTATATAAACAATGTAAATATCCGATACAAATTAAGAAAATATACGAAAGAAAACGTTTATTTCTTCTTTTGATTATTTCTTCAAACATTAATTTCTTCGTAGCATCCCCATGACCAGAAGGGTTGAGGTGAAAAATGATTTTATCATCAAGGTACTTAGCTGGATGACAGGTTTAATAATATGTTCTTTCAAATCTTTAGCAATCTGATCATTTGTGACTGACTCCTCGTGCTGTGTTGAGATGAGGACAGTGTGCACTCGAACAGGAACCATTGCTCCATTTCCTTACGGTATTCAACTGTCACTTGAGTTTTACCATCAGGCCTCAACCAGGGGCATGTTTGGTTCTTCCTAACCTCAGTGAGTTTAGCACCAAGCTTGGTAGCAAGGACATGAGTGAGAGGCACAAACTCAGGTGTTTCATCTGTTGCATAGCCAAACATTGGCCTTGATCACTAGCTCCAATTTCCTCAGGTTTCTTGGCGAGATAACCATGAACTCCTTGAGCGATATCAGGACTCTGCTGCTCAACATTGACAAGGACCTTGCAGTTGTCAGCATCCAGGCCTACTTCAGAGGAGGTAAACCCAATACCTCTACAAGGGTCTCGAACTATTTTCTCATAATCTACTTTAGCCTTTGTGGAGATCTCACCAAAAACCATGACCATGTCGGTCTTGGTACAGGTCTTACAGGCAACTTTGCTTTCTGGGTCTTGGTCAAGACAAGCATCAAGGATTGCCTCCGAGACTTGTGTCACATATCTTATCGGGATGTCCCTCATTAACAGATTCAGAGGTGAAGAGAAAGGTTTCCATCTTTATGTATCCTGTTAATGTGTGAATGCTTTGAAAAATGGGGCTAGAATTTCAACAAACAAGCCATACACCAAATGCACGTAAAATTCACATAATTAAGAGATGGGTACAAGAACCAATGTACATGTGTGTGAGTAACACAATATAGAAAAAAGCTACGGGGAAATACAAACAAACTGTTAGAAATGCTAAATAAAAAGGAGTATTAATAGTGCAATATTATTGATTATTAATAATAATTTTATCTAATAATACTAAAATGTAATTAAATTATAGTTAAAATGAATATTTTATGTATTTTTATTAAAATAATAACAAAAAATATTATGATAATATCATTACCTATAAAGAAAGATACAAGACATAAAAAAAAATAGTTAAAAATATTAAATGTAATAAATTTGCATTTAGATTAATTACGGTATAATACATGAAATTTTTTAAAAAAATTAATAAATTCATCATTTATGTGTGTAAATTTGTATCATTAACACCTCTTTACATAATATTAACATCATTTACTCTTAGAGTATATACAATTCATCAATCAAATTATTTTTTTTCTTCATCTTTTATTAAGTATTTATTTTTTTAAAAGAAAAAATTGCATCAAAATTGAAATGTCGTTGACATACTATAAACATAATGAATAATTTCTCCATTTACAAGAGATTTCATCGTTAAATAGCACCAAATGGAAGCATGAATAACATTTATTATATTTGTTCAAAATTTAAGGCCCAATTTTTCTCAAAAACCTTTGCCTTTATTTATATATATATATGGCAAGGTAACTAAAGGCTGTCGAATTGATAAAGATGAGATGCAGGAGCTATAGATTCGTCCTTTTCCATCAGCCACTAATATCATATTGAATTAGATGATAAAGTTTCTTTCCCGTTCGTGAGCAAAGTTTGTGCAGGTTCTAATATTCAAGTTTCACTTTATTCGAATAGAATCAAAAGCGTCAAACTATTATTATTTATATAGTAATATTTGATTAAATAGTAAGTTTGTTAATTTATCTTGTTATATATTATCAGTAAATTAGAAAAATGTATTTTTTGGATGTCTTAAAGAATTTGGTATATTTTGTGAAACTCTGTCAAAATTGATGTTTGTATTTACATTTGATTATTAGTGGATTTTTCTCGGTGTGTCGTCGTCAATGGAGTATATTTTTCACATTAAAAAATTGAACCACTTAAATCATTGTGTGTCATTTATTTTTCTCATTATTTATTATTTTTTCGTTACCCATTATTATATATTTGTATACCCAAATTATTTTGTCTACAACAAAGGCAAAATATATGGTAACAACAGAAGTAGTAAAAGAAGTCATTTGATTTAGAGGTTTGGTTTGTGATTTGGGTTTACAACAGGCTACTTCTTTGTATTTTGTGATAGTCAGAGTTCAATACATTTAACTAAGAATACTATGTATTATGAAAAAATCCAACATATTGATGTCAGATATCATTTCGATCTAAATCATAAAACTAAACATAAATATTGGTAAATGTGAAAAGTAATTTCAGATCAAAAAGAGAAACCTACAAATTTGAGAGAGTTTGAGAACCTCGAAGACAAAGTACGAGCAATACTCAAAGGAGAAGGAAACGAGAGGGATTCGTTCTTTACGTTTAAATCCTCTATATTTTTTAAGGTTAATTATATTTTATATTAGAATCTATAAAAATATTTATAATTAAAATTAAAATATATAAAAAATATTCATCAATATAAATTTTTAAAAAATAACATAATTATATTTAAAATTAAATATATTATAATTATTATATAATTATAATAAAGTAAATATTTTAAATATTTTTTAATATAAAACGTAATTAAGAAAGTAAAACATATGACTTCTAGTAGAAATGAGTAAATAATATGATCAATTTGATTAAATTGAGAAATTCGATATGATCCGTCGGATTCGAAACAGATTGGATTAATAAATTATATAAGCGTATTGAATTTAGATAGAAAATTATATAATTGATTTAGATTTGAATTAATATATTTTATAATTTTTTGTATACGATAAGATCGAATTATTATTAAATTATAAATAAATAAATATTTTATTTTATAATACGTTATATTTAAATACTATACATATCATAATTATATTAAACTATTATCTTATCTTAAAAATAAATATAAATATTTATTATTATTTTTATAATTGTATAGAGATACTTTTTATTTATTTTTTATTTTTTTAGTTATAATTATAAATAATAATATTTGTTACAAAAATATAAATATAATTTTTTTATGTTTTTTGATATATTACAATAATTTATAAATAAATTTTAATATTAATCATCTTATTTGATCCAAAAAAATTTAATCTATTTAAATTTAAATTGATTATATCATCGAATGAAAATTAAATTAAAATTTTTCATATCAAATTCGATTAGATTCAAATTAATCAAAATCGAAAGTTTCCGTCTACCGAATACCGTGACTCCCGGCACAATTTGTTATGTCTATACATTAGTTTAGATTTGGCCAAAGTCTTGATTGTACCAATGGGTTCCGTCCGATCTTAATCTTATGCAAAGAAAGGCCCAGTGGACTTCTATTCTTTGAAGAGTAAGCCCATTTATATGTTCTGTTAGAGGGTTTTCTTATACTATTTTTATTAGTATTTTTTTTATTTAATAATATTAATAATTAAGAAATAAATGATAAAAGTGTTATAAAGGTGTGAAGTTAATTGAGATATTTTAATGCACCTATTGGTACACCTATCATTTAAAAAAACAAAAACAAAACCATATATCAAAAAATTACTAACACTTAAGTGGGAGTATTAATGCTCCTAAAAAGCGGTGGACTCAAATGTCATCATAATGCATAAAATCAGAACCTAAATACTAAGAATTAGTACCAAAATACTATAGTGGAAGATGAATTTAAAAAATTACTCCTAAGTAAGATATATTTAGGTAATTATTGTTATTTTCGGTCACCGTCACTGGTCGAGCTTGTAGAATTTTTGATCACTATTGTAAATGATATCATCAGAGTTATGATAATCACAATAACTTCACTAGAATACTTCAAACTACCAATTATAACCTCAAGGGAGCTCAAAATCTTTGCCAATAATCTAATAGAAGAATCCATAATGCTTACTTTTGTTTTTAGAAATATAAGTCTTACATATTTTGGAAAGAATTTGTAAATATTACGTACATATGTTTAAATAAATCGGTAAAGTTACAAACATATTTTTAGAAGAATTTGTAAAATTATATACATGTTTTTGGAAGCTTAATCAAGTAAAGCTTAATGTTTACACACTTTTGAATAAAAATTATACACTTATTTAAAAAAATTTAAAGTGTAGATCTAAATCCTATTGAACATTTAATTTAATATATTTGAATTTTTAATTTTAAAATTATGTATTTTAACTTTTTTTTCATCTTAAATTAAAATTAATACTTTTTTATTTTAAAATATAAGAAAATATTAAAAAATAATAATTAAAAATATTTTTTAATTATTTTAACATATAAGAAAACTATACATAGTAAAATTAGATATAAATATAGATTATTTTATTAAAATATACAAGTTTAATAACTCAATAAAAGGAGAGTTATTTTTGTCCTATAAAGCTTGGTATTGAACTTGCTTTTAATGTTTCATTTATATTATATTTATGTGATTTTGAATTTTAATGTTTTTTAGGTGTACTAGAATAATTGGATTGGTTCCCAAATTAAACGAAGGATAGATGAGTCAAAACGAAGCAAAATAGATGACATACAAACACATTTTATCGATCCAAATGAAACGATCGATCATTTCTAATGGGAGACATTTTTTAATATAATGAGCCTACTATTTTTAATATTTTTTTAACCATTAATAAAAAGTATTATTTCTTTATATTGATAAAAAAAAGTAGATATCTTTGCCAATGCTTCTTGGAAACTTACACTTTCGTGGATTTTGTATCATCCGACAACCCATATAAGGAGGCTTATTGTTACGTCGTGTTCAAATTGTTCTTCAAAATCCAAAGAAATTGTGTTTGTCTAAAGAATCTATACTTTTCTACAAATCTACATGGGAAAGTTTTAGAGTGATCTAGTGATGTTGGATGGACACAACTCAAGCTTAGAAAACTCTAAAATGTTCCAGAGTACACTAGCATGTGCTTAAAGGTGCTAGAAGGTGCTGGAATATTTTAGAACATGTTGGATGGTTTATGAAAAATGTAGAAGTCTTTAGAAGCTTTCAGAACATCCTAGAACTTGCATAAAGGAACTAGACAATCTTAGAAAACTTTAGAATTGGCTAGACTTGACTAGAAGGTCCTAGAACCTTGTGGCATGTTGTAGATAAAACTAGAACAATGTAGATACTGTTGTACATTTTAGACATGGTAGGATCTAGAAACTTGTGGTATAATCTTAAACTTAGAGTCACATTATAAATAAACCTATTAGTCTTCATTTGTATCCATCATTGGGATCTTTGGAAAGTTGTAAGATAACCTCTCTAGAGTAATACAAAGCATACTTCATAAACTTTCTTGTTTTGTTTTTGAATCCTCTAAATCTCTAAATCTCTTTCTAGTTTCTTTATAGTGTTTTGTTCGGGTAGGAAGGCAGACTTAGTACAAACGACCGTGTTAAATATCGCACGATTGCTAATTGAAGTTTAGGATCGTGATATTATGCTTCATTTTAGAATATTGGGAGCTTGGAGGAAGAGAGAGTTGTTCTCCAAATAAGAAAATTTCTAGAAAGAATGAGAAAATGGAACAATTGAATCACTTATATAAGAATTATGAGTATCGATTATTTTTATAGAAAAAACGTTTAGATGTAAATTTGTTCTTAGGATCATCATCAAGTCTATTAAATAAAATTAAAGAAATTTTAGAATTTCGAATAATCGTATTTTAATTATATCTTTTATAAATATCACACATGGATTACACTAATTCATTTATCAGTATAAGATTTTTTTAATATGTTTCAATATTTTTAAAATGTACTTTTAATGAATTTTCAATAATTAAATGATTTTTTTAATATGTTTTAATATTTTTAAAATATACTTTTAATGAATTTTCAATAATTAAACTTAAAAAAATTAATTCTGATATTATTAAATTATCACTATCACTTATATACAAATATTAGTCTTCGTAGAGGAGGATAGCCGAAACGTAATCAGCGTATACATCATTAGTAAGCGGCAAACAAGAGGTTAATTAACTTTTTATAAAACTCTTCACCATCAACGGCAAGAAAAAGCTGAATAAGGGCATGCATTAAGAGATGGGACTAAAGGATTGGTAAGCTAATTTGGCACAACATAGAACTAATTAATATTTGTTTCACTTTCATATTTATTAGCATATTTATTTAATTTTTTCTTAATTAATATCTTAAATATTTAAATTAAATAATTTTATATATGATTATAATTATTTAATTTAATTATTAAATTTTAAATAATATATTTTTATTGAATTTATACTTAATCTACTTGTTCTAAAATTTACTAATTGATTTGGTTTATTCAAATTATGTTTTAAACCTTCTAATTAAGATTTATTTGTTATTAAAATTCATCCAGAACATATACGATATTTATGTTTTTTATGTTAATTATTTTTACAAGCTAATATGTGAACGAGTCTAATTTAAGAGAAGTTCATTAAAATGTTTGTTTAAATACTCGTCACATTAATTTTGTAAACAGTAAAAATAGTGAAAGGACTTTAGGTAAGATACACTGAAATATTATCATAAAAAAAATAACATAAAATCGAGTTTGTATTTCTACGTTTAATTTTCATAGTAAAAAAATTAAATGATCCTATAAATCATTAGTTTTTTTCTTAGATTATAGTTGTAGTTTATGTTATTTTTATTTAAAAAATTTGTATATTATTTATATATTTTTACATTTATTTTTGTAAGTAATTACTTATCTAGTAGTTAATTAAGCCACGAACCTATAATTTATTAAAAATAAAAATAGATTATTTATTTTTTTAGATTTATTATATTCATATTCTGTAACTTGGAAAATAAGATTCGGCTTATGGGCTATTTTTTTTTTTGTTCCCCTAATCTTTTTCTTTTTCCTTTCTTGTTCACATCTCTACAAGATTCTTCCTGAAATATTATCTCTCTGGTAGGCCACTACTTCTCTTTTTCATAGAATTTGTGGTGTACACACTATTTGGGGTTCACATCTCTACATGATATTTTCCTTCCTGAAAGACTATCTCTCTGGTAGGCCACTACCTCTCTTTTTTTCCATAACCTTGGTGGTGTACACACAATTTGAGTATTGTGTTTGGTGTGTTGTCATTCATGTGTTGGAGTTTTTTAGTGTAATGAAATATAAGAAATATCCCAATTCGATACGGTGTCAAGATTGATGCTTTTTTTTTTTTTATTACTTGGGAACTAAGAGTTTAGTTTGAAATTGTTAGCAAATTTTATTCTTTTTAGGTTTTTTTAATATTTTAAAGTATCATAAGAGTCTCTTTTATTCATTTTACAATATTATTACGTCATAAATTTTATATTGTTTCTCCTTAAAATTGTGAGAATTATAATATTATCCTTTTAAATTATTAATGACTTAGGTTGTTGGACATTAATTAAATATTTTTATTTTTTATTAAAAAAAAGCTTTAGGATCTTATTGAATACATTTTGTGTAATGAATCGATTTTTATATTTATATCTATTTGAATGATATTTTAAGTTTTATGTAATGAATACATGTTGTGAGATATTAGGTTAGTTTTAACCAAATAACAAAATAACCCATGCCTTTAATTATTCGAGTAATTAGCATCTATTAGTGAGATATCAAACCGATAATCACCATGTGTGTAGTCATTTTGGTTACCATGCTTAATTAACCCGAAGTTAATTAGTTAGCATGATCGTTGTGATTAATTGATTAGGAATTAGGATAAGTTTTGTGCGTGCTCTAGCCGAGATACACAAACGAATAAAATAATTATCTAATAATTCAAATGAGTGGGCAAAGTAGGTAGGAAAGTTAATTTTTATGCATATATTCGGGGACACTAAGGTCCCAGCCAATTTTTTTTTTTTTTTTAAATCTTTGCTTCCTAATCACATGAAATTAGTAGTTTAGGTTTATTCTAATTTAATTCTTTTAAAACAACTCTTCGTTAGTTTCAAAGCATTACAGTAATCCAATTTCAGTACTCAATTCAAAACTAATAATAAATCATCATTTTTCTTATAAATTACTTATTATTTATACACCATATATATCTTTAAAATTTTTTAACTTAATATTATCACCAAACAATTCAATATCAATTTTTAATCTAAATAGACAATTTTAATAAATTAATCAATTCTTCTTAATTATAAATAAATCACTTTAAAACTCACGATTATATATTAAATTATTTAAAAAATAGATTAAATTAACATTATTCTATAACTTCAATAAAATAAAATTACAATAAATCCTAATTACATCTTCAATGATGTCATTAGAGCTCGAAGCTCCAACCACCCCATGGCAACCTTATTAAAGTTCTCGTAATCCTGAGTTTTGATGATTAACACACGTAAAATATTATATTAAAATATAGAGTTAAATGTAACGTATTATATTTAAATATAAAAATGATGTAACATGTTATATCTTTAATAGAATTTTAATAAAAAAATAAATATAAAATATATATAAATATAATATATTACATACAATAATATAAGTGAATGTAATAAATTATATTTGATGGGTTGTACACAAATGTCATCAAAACTTTACTAGATTATCAACACAGATGTGGATTGTATATAAGTTTCTTTGGGACTATTAATCTATCATGCATTTCAGTCTAAATATAAAATATCTCAACTTGTTATTAGTTTGATTATAAAAAAATATCTATTCTTTTTATCATAAATTATTACAATACAACAATCTAACTTACATGTTATGATTAGATATTTCAAATAGATCATCAATTGTTTTTACAACAATTTGTGATAAAAATATTTTTTATAAAATAATTTAAAAAAAAAACACTCACAAAAAGGTTTAGAAAGATTCCATTTCCACACACTCATAAATTCTCTTGGAAAAAGCTAGTGGAAGATACAAGTTAGAAATAAAAGTTTCCATTAACTACTTTATGATGGCAGGGTCCTTTCAACCAGCGACAGAACTATGATTAAAATTTTGAGGGTTCAAATTGTATTATTAAATAAAAAAATTCAAAATATAAATTAAAATTTTAAGACTTTTGTAACAAAGTGTTTACTAAAGAATACAAAGAAAGGTTTAATATTTAAAGTTAAATGAAAAAGAAAAAATAGTGAAACAATATATAGTTTCTTAAATCACATAATTTTTTTCTCAATTATTGCGTAGGACAAGGAGATTTTTTATTTTTTAAATCTTTCTCATTGGATAGTAAGGACGGTCATCCGTATACTATCACCCAAATCATTAACCATATACGGGGTATTAGTTATGAAACTAATTAGAGTTGTAAATCAAAAGACGATACTCAGTGATCATTATGTATATTTTTACTTTTCGAAGTTACAACCTGATACATAGAGGATGAGATATCATATCATCTAGTTTATGAATATTTTTATGTATCTTAATTATATCATAATAATAAATAATATTATAAATATAAAATTATACATATTTTACTTTTATTATAAATAATATTATATTATATTACTTATAATTTATAAAAAAAATAGATTCTTTAATCCAAGTGAAATTAAATGTGTATATTTAATAATTAAATTTTGTTACTGAATATGTTGAAATGGGCCCTTAAATACTTTCTACTGTGTAAAGAGAGCCTAAAGTCATTTTTCTAGAACTTTTCTATATATAAAAAGTCATTTTCTAGCATTATCATTATTATCCTATTAGCATAATTAATGGATAATTATTTTCAATAATACAACGTTTTCCTTGATACCCTTTCAATTATTTTAAATAGTAATAAAGTTTTTTTAATCCAAAATATCCTTTATTCTTTTAGTAAATGATTTTTCTTTTTTCTTTTTTAAAAATTATTAGAGCTAAAAAAATAAAAATAAAATTGTTAATTTTAGAAACACTTTTTGTATATTATTAATACAAATTAGTTTTATCAGTTAAGGATATACACTATAGATATATTTCATTTATGATTTATTTATAAGTAATTTAATTTTAACATCTTTTCTCTAAAGCCTAGGTTTCGATACATTTTATTAAGAAATTAATGAATTTTATATGATACTCTTTGTAAAAAAAATAAATTAATAAGTAAAAATTACAATATATGTGTATCTTTTTAATGTATTCATGTTAGTTAATCATGAAAAATATTTCCATCATATCTTAATGAAATTATTAAAATACTATAATTTTTAGTACTTAATTATATTATTTATTTTTTAGAAGCAGAAAGTTAATGATTTTTTCTTTTCGTAACTTATAATAGGAAGTGTTAAACCTAACCTCTAATAAAAAATCAATTATAGTTAATTTTTAAAAAAAATTCTAAAATGATAAAAGAGCATTTTGGGGAAAAAATTTAGTTATTATTCAAAACTAATAAAAAAGATACTAATATTTAAATTGAGATACTCAAATAAAACCTTTTAATAATATAAAATATTTGAAATATTAATAGTATCTCTAAGGTAACAACCTCCCATGCCCGTATTTGTCATACCATAAATTCATTATTATTTTCAAATATTTTTGCACAAAATAGAATATTAACATGTGATAGAACAAATATATATTATCTATTTTTATATTAAAAAAATATAGAGATTTAAGATGAAACTACAAATATAATGAGATTATATAATATGTTATATTTAAAAATTTATTGAATAACACTATTAATCGCTTAATTTTTATAGATTTTTTATATTTTAACTTTAATCTTAAGATTTAGTCTAATAATTTTTACAAATTTTATACTTTGATCCCTTAATTTTTTTATTAATATTTAATCTCTTAATTTTTATAAATTTAATACTTTAATTACTTACTTTTTTTTCTTAAGATTTGGTCAATTAATTTTTTAATTTTAAAAATTTTTATTCATTTAAAATAAATTCTATTTAATCTAATTAACTTTAATGTTAATTAAATTAAACCCATGTTTGAACATTCTTTTAGTTTTTTCTTTTCCTTCTTACGTATCAAAAGCTACAGTAAACATATGTGTACATTACCAAACTTGATATCCTATAAAGATAATATATATAACATACTTGCTTCTTATGTTTATTGGCTTAGGGTTGTGATTTAGAGTTCTTTGTTTTAAAGGGTTAGAATTAAAGTTTTTAGGCTTGGTTTTTGCTTTTAAAAAAAACAAAAATAAAGGCTAGAATATGGTAGATATGGGATAAATGTGTGTTTAATTTAACAGTAAAATTAGTTTAAAAAGAATTTTTTAAAATTGATGGATATTTTTGAAATTAAAAAATTAAAGTATTAAATCTTAAGAAAGAAAAACTAATGGACTAAAATGTAGATTCTATACAAATTGGAAGATTAAAGTATAAAATCTATAAAAATTAAGAAAATAAATCTTAAGAAAAAAACTAAAAAATTAAAGTATAAAATTTATAAAAGTTATAGAAATAACCATGTTATTCATCATTAAAAATTTATCCCTTTAATATTTCCAGCAATTAGCAAATATATGGCCAGATGGCTTGTTGTATCTTATTATTCAGCCATTTAATATTTTTAATATTTATTTAATTTTTTTCATATATTCAAAATATTTATTGTCTTAATTATACTATTTAACATCATTTAGATGTTAAAATATTAAAAAAATCACTTTATTATATTAATTTTATTTTACATCTTGACGTACGACTAAACTTGGAAGCATCTTCGTTAGTCATATAAAATTACATTATTTTTAGATTATCATAATTAGTATGATGATTTAAATTTATAATTTAAAATGGGTGGAGTTTGATGGCATATCCAATAGAAGAATCACAATACGATTACAATATATCTTTTAATCAAATATCATATAATATTGTTAAAATTGTATTCCTTCCATCGCCAAACGCACTAGGCATTCATTATTAAGGTTCCACTATTGGATTTTATTTTTGCAATATAAAAAATATCTTCATTGATCAAACTCTAATCCTCCTAATCATGCTAAATTGTAATCGCTATAATTAGTGAACACCCACTGATTATTTTGGATTATTAAAAGGGTAAATATTATTAATATCCTCCTATATGTTTGTTTAAACATCAATTTAAATGGATAATTTATTAATTTATAATTTAATAATCTAAATAAAATTAAATCGATAATTTACTAATTTATAATTTAATAATCTAAACAAAATAGTCAGGTAGGCATGCAATCGCATGTAAATAACAGAACGTAAAAATTAAAAAAATAACACACGAAAGTTTAAAATAGAAACAATTTAAGCTACAATTATGACCAAAGAAGAAAGTCATCGGTACATCAAACCATCTAACATTTTATTATGAAAATCAAATGTTCAGGTATAAATTCAGTCTTATGCTACTCTCCTTATGATACTATTCTAATATACTTAACTTACGAGCCCCTGCTTTATTTTCATAATTTTAAGATTAGCGTGAGCGGTATCCAAACTAATATTCTAATCAATTCCTCACCAATTAGA